>JAKSZU010000001.1:132540261-133140261 GCA_026018925.1 Tupaia tana | reverse complement strand
CCTTATTCCTTTTGTCCTCTGTGCTAATATTGTTATAAAAAGTACACCTCTCTCTCTCTCTTTTTTTGAATTTCACCAAAGGCTACATGGGCCCAGAAAGAGAGTGAGAAAGCACCAGCATGTTTTTCAGAGACAGAATTTGTCTTTTTTTTTTTTTTGAAGAGGTTTTTGCTATAGGGCGTGTGGGCTCGCCAGAAAGACAGAGAGAGACAGAGAGACAGAAAGTGCGAAATTACTCCCCGAGGAGATGGCCACGCCGCAATCCCTTCTCCTCCATTCTCCTCTCGGGATCTTGGGCACGTACGCTCAGCGTGAGTTTAAGCCACTGGGTCCGGGACTCGAACTGCGGTCGACTACATGGGAGTCCAGTGACATAGCCATTACGCCAACTGCTGGTCCTTGCTGTTGTTTTTTAAATCTGAAAAAAAGGGTTTTAAAAAAACTAAACTTACTTTGTCTTATACATTACTGATGTAGTTTTCTTGGCTGCTGTCCTTCCTTTATTCCTGTAGATTCAAGTTACTGTTGAATGTCTTTTCATTTTAGCTTAAAGAATTCCCTTTATTATTTTTTGTAGGATATGTCTGCTGTGTTGAATTGTCTGTTTTGTTTTTCTGGGATTGTCGTAATATATCCTTTTTTTTTTTTTTTTTTTTTTAAGAGAGAGTTTTGCTATAGGGCATGTGTGCTCGCCAGAGACACAGAGAGATGAAGAGACAGAAAGTGAGAAATCACCCTTGGGAGGATGGCCATGTACAGTTCCTTCTCCTTTGTCCTCTTCTCAGGATTTTGGGCACACACACATGTGCCTGGCAAGAGGTTTAAGCCACCAGATCCAGAACTCGAACCATGGTCAACTAAGTGGGAGTCCAGTGGTGTAACCATGACACCATTTGCTGGTCCCAATTTTTCTTTCATTTTTAAAAGATAGTTTTCTGAGTACAGAATTCTTAGTTGGTATTCCTGTTCTTTTAGCATTTTAAATATGCTACTATCGACGGAAAAATAACCAACTATAAAATAATAATTAATGATTAATGCGGTTTATTTCCAAGCCAACTGTGAGTGACCTAGGCCTGGAGAAGAGGCCTACATGCCTTTTCTTGGGGTGATCATGTACAGAGGTTCCTTTTATTTGTTTTTGAGATTGACAGACAACATTTAATGAAAAGATTTTCCATTGGTCTGGCCCAAAAAGGCGGGACATGTAGAAGGGGGGGGCTTGTAGGTTATAGGTGGGTTCCACAATTCTTAGGTTGCTGATTGGAAGGAAAGATCTGTGTCTTAGTTAAAGAAAGGCTTAATCAACACCTCAAGAAAAAGGGAAGTTCTATGTCTTGGGGAGAGATAAGCAAAAGAATATACTGTAATTGGTTGAAATATACATCTCAAAGATACTATATACTATGCTGCCCCCCCCCCCCCCCGCGCCCCGCTGCCCCCCCCCCCCGCACCCCCCCCATCAATTAATTTCTTAATGTGACCTTTTACGATAATCCAGTTATGACTTGGGAAGGGCTATCATTGGTAGCACACCTCTCACCAATGCAAACTAGGCTTCTCTTTTATGATAAAAGAGATCCAGCAGGTAGCGTAGTGGTTAAGGCACTGGACTGCCACATGACTGAGCATGGTTCAAGTCCCAGACCTGGTGGCTTGTTTTCTCACTTTCCTCTTCCTCTTTTTCTGTTGAGCACACATGCCCTATAGCAAATTAAAAATATATATAATAAATAATAAATAAAATTAAATAATTTAAAGAAAAGTTTGCTAGAGGGTATGCCTGGTTGCTAGAGAGGGACAAAGAGAGAATCTAAGAAAGCATTGCATGAGACCAGCAGTTAGCATAATGGTTATGTCGCTAGACTCCCATCTAGTCGACCGTGGTTTGAGTCCCGGACCTGGTGGCTTAAACTCATGCTGGGCACGTGTGCGTGCGTGCCCAAGATCCCGAGAGGAGAATTGAGGAGAAGGGATTGAGGCGTGGCTATCCCCCCTGGAGTTTGATTTCTCGCTTTCTGTCTCTCTGGCGAGCGCACGTGCCCTATAGCAAAAACCTCTCTAAAAAAAAAAAAGAAAGCATTCCATGGGGGGATGGCCATATCACAATTGTTCTCCATTTATCTTGGGCATGCATGCACATGTGCCAACGCGTTTTTTTTTTTTTTTTTTTTGGAGAGGTTTTTTTTTTTTTTTTTTCGCTATAGGGCGCGTGCGCTCGCCAGACAGACAGAGAGAGACATAGAGACAGAAAGCGAGAAATCACCCCCCAGGGGGGATGGTCACGCCGCAATCCCTTCTCCTCCATTCTCCTCTCGGGATCTTGGGCACGCACGCACACGCGCCCGGCGTGAGTTGTAAGCCACCGGGTCCGAGACGCGAACCGCGGTCGACTACGTGGGAGTCCAGCGACATAGCCATTATGCTAACTGCTGGTTCCCTGCCAACGCGTTTTTCAAGCTGCCAGGTCCAGGATTCAAATTGCACAGTTGGTCATGTGGGAATCAGACCTTAACCACCACTCTCCACTGGTTGGCTTTAGGCTTCCCTTCATATTCTCTCTGATGAGCCCACTTTAATGCATGTTTTTTATGGGTAGCAACCTTGGTCTGTTTGGTTATTGCACTTGTGTACTGAGTAGGAGCTGTAAAGTTTAGAGGCAGAGAGAGGGGAAGAAGTAAGCATCCCCTAGGGAAGGGTCATGCCTCAATCCCTTCTCATTCATCTCCCCCTCCTTTTGGGATTTTGGGCATGCACACACAGTAATCCAGCATGTTGCTCAAGCTACTCTGTTTGGGACTCCAACGACACTTGGTCAGCCTTGTGGGATCCACCTGCTTTAACAACCAGGCCAAGCAACAAGCCGAGTATTTAATGAATGTAGTAAATTCTAGCCAATAACAGAGATGTGAAATAAGCATACTTTTCTAGCTTAAAGGCAATTTTGTTGTTATTTATTTTGTACAGGGTGAATTTGAAAGTGAAAAGAAAACTGCTTTGCCTGAAAAAGAGGAAAGATTTGAAAGCAAGCAGGCACTATCTCTTTGCCAAAAGGAGAAAGAACCTTTGTCTCAGCAGTTTCATGAGGACAGCCAGATTCAACAGGTATGTGGAGTGTTATTACTTCCTCACTATGTTTGATGTTGTTTGTTGGTGAAATACAAATTTTAGGATAACATGAAATTGACCATTTTCACCTTTTTTTTGTGTGTGTGTTTTAAGAGAGATTTTTGCTATAGGGCACATGTTCTCTATAGACAGATAGACAGAAAGCTACAAATCACCCCCAGGGGGAATGGTCACACTGTAATCCCTTCTCCTCTATTCTCTCAGGATCTTGGACGCACACACGCCTAGCGTGAGGTTTTTTTTTTTTTTAAGGATTCTTCTAGGGACCAGCAGTTGGCGTAATGGCTATGTCACTGGACTCCCATGTAGTTGACCACGGTTCGAGTCCCGGACCTGGTAGCTTAAACTAACGCCGGGCACGTGTGCATGCATGCCCAAGATCCTGAGAGGAGAATGGAGGAGAAGGGATTGTGACGTGGCCATCCCTCCCTGGGGGGGGGGGGGGATTTTTTGCTTTCTGTCTCTCTGTCTCTCTCTGTCTTTCTGGCGAGTGCACACACTCTATTGCTAAAACCTCCCCAAAAGAAAAGAAAGAATTATTTTATTTAACTTTATTTGTTTCCACTTTTTTTTTTTTTTTTTTTTTTTTTTTTTTTTTTTTTTTTTTACAAATATTGTATGCAGACTTTATTCCTGTGCCATAAGTTTTTGTTTCTTCGGTTTCTTCTGGGATATCTTTTTCTTTTTCTTTTTTTTTTTTTTTTTGGAGAGGTTTTTCGCTATAGGGCGCGTGCGCTTGCCAGACAGACAGAGAGAGACATAGAGACAGAAAGCGAGAAATCACCCCCCAGGGGGGATGGTCACACCGCAATCCCTTCTCCTCCATTCTCCTCTCGGGATCTTGGGCACGCACGCACACGCGCCCAGCGTGAGTTGTAAGCCACCGGGTCCGAGACGCGAACCGCGGTCGACTACGTGGGAGTCCAGCGACATAGCCATTACGCTAACTGCTGGTTCCCGGGATATCTTTTTCTTCTGTGCAACTTCCTCTTCCAGTTTAGGAACAGTTTCCTCCTTTTCAGTGAGGATCATCTCAATGTGGTAGAGGGAGCTCATGTATGGGTTAATCTGCCCATGAGCTCTCTTTGTACGATGGTGTATCTTGGGTGCCTTGCTCACTTGAATATGTTTAATGACCAGAGAATCTACATCTAACCCCTTAAGTTCAGCATTGCTCTCTGCATTTTTAAGCATGTGCAGCAAAAATTCAGCACTCTTTTTGGGCCACCTACCTTGTGTCCAGGCCCACTGTTTAGCCTGGGCACACTTACCAACTCTACCATTATAACGACGGAATGGCACACCCTACTTCTGTAAAGTGACATCCTTCAGATCTTTGGTGGCTTTTCCAATATGTATACCCTTGTTGGCCTGAGCAGTTTCTTGAGTGTTCTTAAAGTGAACACGGAGATTTGAACCTCTTGATTTTCATGACTTTGTGGGGTTCCCTGGGTCAAGTGAATAGTGAACCATTTTCAAAGATCACCTTGGGTGCTTACAAGCAGAGCTATTTTTTTATTTGACCAGAGAGGGACAGAGTGAGAGAGAGGAGACAGGTGAGAAAGCAAGCCGCCAGGTCCTGGTCTTTGTTGGTTGCTCTGATTCTCCCTTTGTAAATGCTGTGTCTGGAGTACTTTAACTTCTGCTTCTCCTGATGTTGGTCCTTTGCTTCCTGTTGTGTGTGAATGTTAGAACATGAGTTTTGAGATGTCTGGGAGCTCCACTGGGACTGAGGAGATCACAAGGAATCTGCATCCTTGAGGAGAGCTACCAGCTCTGTGGCATGAAGGCATGCTTTCTAAGATCTTAGAATCCTCTCTTTTAATTTGCCTTCGTTAACTTCTCTCACCAGCTTTTAAGCTTTCCTCCATGGATCTTTCCTCTCTTTTGTTAGATTTGCATTCAGTTACTTGAGATACTTAGTATTTCAGTTACACTTTCAAACTAGTGGTTACTGAGTGCAGAAAAGCTATATATATATATAAATAAAATTGGGACCAGCAGGTGGTGTACTGGTTAGGTCATTGTACTCATACATAGTCAACGGTGGTGCAAGTTCTGGACCTGGCAGCTAGAACCTGACACCAGGCGTGTGTGTGTGTGTGTGTGTGCCTGCCCCAAATCTTGAGAGGAAAATGGAGGAGAACGGATTGCAGCTTGACCATTCCCCTGGCAGGGTGGTTTCTCACTTTCTGTCTCTCTGTCTCTCCGACAAGTGCACATGCCCTGTAGCAGAAATCTCTCTTAAAAAAATCATATATAATTATTTTTATATATATTATATATATATATTTATGCTTTATGTATTATTTTCATATATTATATATACATTTTTCAAAGGGTTTTTTTTTTTGCATCTATTTTTAAAATGGTCATTGACCTATAGTGTCCCTTTCTTTCTGGTCCAGGCTTATAAAACAAATGATAAATGTCTTCTCCTTCACACCTTTTGCTGTGTGTAAGAATTTGGCTAAGACTGAAGTTAATGGAATTATCTCTTCCTTAAATGTTTAGTAGAAATATTAACTATCTTAAAGTTTTAAGGTTTTTGCCATAGGGTGCCTGCACTCTCTAGAGAGAGGGAAAGAGAGAAATCACTACCACCCCTTCCCGAGGGGATAGCCATACCACCTCTAATATCTCGTCAATGGATTTTGGGCACAGGCACACAGCACCTGGTATGATTTTCACACTGCCAGTCTGGAGCTCGAACCATTAGGCCATGTGCGAGTTGAGTGTCTTATCCACCACACCACCTGCTGGCCCATTTGTAGGAGGATTTCTTTTTAAAATTTTTATAGATTATTTATTTTTTTAATTAAATGTATTTCTTCTTATCATTTTTTAATTCACCAGAGAGGGACAGAGAGAAAGAGAGAAAGAGAAAGTGAGAAAGCAAGCCACCAGGTCTGGGACTCAAACAACTGTTTGCCATGTGGGGATCCAGCATCTCAACCACCATGCCAGTTGCTGGCCTCAGTGTGAAGAGTTTAAAGTGCTAATTTAAGTTTATAAAATTTTTTCAAATAATTTTATTTAACTTTATTCATTATTTTTATTTTTAAATTTGACCAGAGAGAGAGAAAGTGTGAAAGCAAGCCACCAGGTTCTGGACTTGAACCACAGTCGGCCTTCTGGGAGTCCAGTGTCCTTAACTACCACACCGACCTGTTGGCTCCATTAAGTTTTAAAATTTTGATTGGAGGCTTTTTTTTTTTCCCTCAACATTTATTTATTTCCTTCATGGGAGGGATGGGCAGAGATCTCCCAAGAGGGTTTTCCTGTGGAATGAGCCTCTCCAAGCCTTGCAGCCAGACAGGATCATGGGTGGGCCTATGGGTTCACCCAGCATGTTCAGATGGAGCTGGGATCTGAGTCTCAGGCCTCCCATTATGGCTTCCATACTGCATAGCAGCATCCCCCACCATGGCTGGAACTTAATAGGATTATTTAAATTTTCTGCTTTTTAAAAAAGTTTATATCTTCCATGGTGGGTAGGGGAACATCCCTAACAGGGTCTTCATGCCACAATCCCAGCTTCAGCCAGTCTGGATCACAGGCATGTATGTGCACATAGCATGTTCACATGCAGGGAACCAGCAGTTAGCGTAATGGCTATGTCGCTGGACTCCCACGTAGTCGACCGCGGTTCGCGTCTCGGACCCGGTGGCTTACAACTCACGCCGGGCGCGTGTGCGTGCGTGCCCAAGATCCCAGACCATCCCCCCTGGGGGGTGATTTCTCGCTTTCTGTCTCTATGTCTCTCTCTGTCTGTCTACGCGCCCTATAGCGAAAAACCTCTCCAAAAAAAAAATAAATAAAATAAAAAAAAAAAAAAAAAAAAAAAGGAAACATGCAGATGTAAACGTGGGACCTCCTCCCCTGGCTTCAGCTTTGTGGAGCACTGTGCCACTGTGTCTAGACTCTCTTTTGTTTTGAGAGTTCTTTGCTATAGGGCATGTGCGCTCTTCAAAGAGACAGAGAGACAGAAAGTGAGAAATCATCCCACGGAGGGATGGCCACGCTGCAGTCCCTTCTCCTCCATTCTCCTCTTGGGATCCTGGGCGTATATGCGCCTGGTGTGAGTTCAAGCCACTGGGTCTGGGACTTGAAACATGGTCGACTACATGGGAGTCCCGTGACGTAGCCATAACACCATCTGCTGGTCCCATCCGTTTTCTGTTTTTTAATGCGGTTTTATTGAAAGATTTGTTTACACTTCTTTTTTTCCTTCCAATCAGCGTTGCTAACATTTTTCTATAGAATCTCTCGCTTGCCAGTTACCTTGTACGTTCAGCCCAGGGAGGGAGCAGAACTGGCAGAGAAGATGTTGATTTTTCCCACAGCTCTCTGAGTGGAATAGGGCATCGGAAGGCATGTGCCAACAGCCCCCGGGGCCAACTCTGGGTCCATGCTCTCTGAAGTACAACCCACAGCTGGCCATCTGCCTCATCCACCATCTGTTGTCCTTAGGACAGCAGTCGGAGCCATAGTTCCTTTCAGTACTAGTACCCGCTACTCATCTTCTGGGTCTGTTTGGGTTTTTTGTGGTCATTTGCCATATTGAACTTGAATTTTTTTTTTTTTTTTTTTTTAATTTCAAGACAGGGTTTCAGTGTGTTGATTCTCCTGCCTCAGCGTCCTCATTAGCTGGGACTGCAGGCATGCACTACTGTATGTAACTTGTAGGGTGGTCAGCCAGTATGTACTACCTCAACTTTCATTTTTTTCCCTTTTCCCAGACCTGTATGTCTCAGTCTGACTCAGCCAATGATTTCATAGAATCTGTATTTTTTCTATTTTTCTCTCCAAGCACGACATTGAAACTGTTTGCAGTCATTTGTTCTCAGTAGCTCTTCTTTTTCCTGTGGCCTGAGTTTCCAACATTCTTTGGGTACCCACCCTGGCCTCCCAATCTATCTCTCCACTCTAGAAAGCAAGCTGCTCTCTCTTATCTTGGATAATGATGTCTGTGCCAGCCTGGCGATGTCTCTGTTCTCTATCTGGGTCTCCTGCCTCTAGCTCCTGCTCTCTGTTTCTGAGCTGACGCCATTAGTCAACCCCTGCCCTGGACAACTTTGGTGAGGGTGGTGCCCTGCTCACCACAAGGGAGAGGTGCGACCTGTGCTTTGTACTCTACTGTGTCTCCACAGGTGTATGCACTGGTGCCATGTGCCTTTGCTCTCTCCTGGCTGTGTCTGTTAGTCTTGTGTGTTCAGTAAACCTGACCAATCCAGAGAGATCCTAGTAGCTGATAACTGGCCTGGGGGAGGTGCTTGGACCTAGGGACTCAGGCTATTCTGCTGCACGTGTCATTTCCTCTTAGCTGCATGACAAAACCACCAGGGCCTGGGGTTCTTGGCTCGGGGTAGCCTCATGGAGCCCCCGGTGGCCAGCAGCACCCGGGGTTGTGGGTGCCACCGCTATCACGTGGCCATCTGCAGAGGCACCCACGTGTTGATTCGGTTTGTTCTTCAGAGAATATGCCAGAAGGAGCTCTGCCTGCCCATAGCTACTTCCTCTGCATACATCTGGAGAGAGGTTCAGTTGGAGTTATCGCCAAGGTGGATCTCTGGCCACCCACTGCTGGCAGTGGGAGGGCTGAGCTGTTGGTCTTTCTATGTACATGAGGAGGAGGAAGCACCTCATTTGCCTTTTGCTGTGTTTTATGAAATGTGTAACGAAGTTCTTATGAGAGTCCATTACAACCTTTTTTTTTTTTTCTTTTTTTGGAGAGGTTTTATTATAGGGCGCGTGCGCTCGCCAGACAGACAGAGACAGACAGAGAGACAGAAAGCAGGAAATCACCTCCCAGGGGGGATGGCCACGCCGCAATCCCTTCTCCTCCATTCTCCTCTCGGGATCTTGGGCACGCACGCACACGCGCCCGGCGTGAGTTTAAGCCACCGGGTCCGGGACTCGAACCGCGGTCGACTACGTGGGAGTCCAGCGACATAGCCATTACGCTAACTGCTGGCCCCCCATTTGTTTATTTTTAAAGAATTATTTTAATTTAATTTTATTTACTTATTTATTTATTTTAATTTGACCGGACAAGGGGGCGAGATAGAGAGTGAGTGAGTGAGCAAGCAAGCTGCCAGGTCTAGGACTTGAACTACAATCGACCATGTGGGAGTCCAGCGTCTTAACCACTATGCCACCTGCTGGCCCCAGAAACATTTGCTTTTTTTTTTTTTTGAAGAATTATTTTATTTAACTTTATTTATTTTAATTTGACCAAGGAGGGACAGAGAGAGAGAGAGAGAGAGAGAAAGCAAGCCTCCAGGTCCAGGACTTGAACCATGGTCGGCCATGTGGGAGTTCAGCACCCTTAACCACCACGCCACCTGCTGACCCCAAGAAACATTTGCTTTTAACAGAGTCATTCTAACTAAAGCTTTAACAATCTTGACAGCTGAAAGCCCACATGTCATCCTTGCGTCATGAGTTGGAGGAGAGCCGTGCTGCACTCGAGGAGCTCCATCAGCGGCGGGAGAGGGAGAACCAAGAAGGTGCCAACCTCCTCTCCATGCTCAGGGCCGATGCAAACTCATCTCAGTGCGAGAGGTTGGTGTGCCATGGTTTCTGCCACATAAATGTCTTATCTCTTTGCTTGGCTGTGCCACTCTTGGCCCTATCCTGTGCTTGTTCTGTGACTGCATGTGGATGTCTGGTTGGTGGAAACCTCATGCCACTTGATTCTGCCACTTAAACACTGAGAAAAGTCATCAGTTACATGACACCTATGCCGCTGCCACCTCACTTTGCCAAAGCATAGGGGGATAAACTCTCTTTGTAAAGCTCTGCTGAGCCCTGAATCCCACTTCCTCCTGTCCACACAAGGCCACGCCCCTCGTTCTCTCTGGTGTCAGTGTTCCTATAGTATATCCTGATTCCTGTGAGCAGGCCAAGAGCAAGCACTGGGCTCAGTACTGTTGTCTTGTCTACAAGCCCTGTGGCATGACAATCCCTCCATGTGTTTCTGAGGTGGCTGCAGAGATGCTTCAGCATGGCCTTTGTCCCTCCCTGCCCTGAACTTAGTGCGGTATGTGCATGGCACAGCAGGGTGCTACATCCTGAGCATATCTGTGAGTGGCCTCAGTGCACCCTTCCAGACTGGAGTCACTGCACTGCACGTGGATTAGGCCTGTGCTACATCTGGGGTCTGTCTCCCCTGGAATGGGTGCTCTTGTGTGATCTGGGTTCCACATCACCTGCATGCAAGCGTGACTGTGTGTCTTCTTATGGTTGTTTTAAGAAACAGTTTTCTACTCTGATGCTGTCCTAGGTTGTTTTCTGCTGCTGTAACAGAAAACCAGAGGCAGAGTGTTTTATAATAAAAAGGAACTTAACGTCTCATGATTATGGAAGTTAGGATGTCCCAGATCGAAATGCTGGTGTGTGGTGAAGGTTCATGGTGCTCATGACAAGGCAGGGGGCATCCCACAGGGAAAGTGAGGAAGGAGCTAAACTCATCCTTGTACTAGGAACCCCTCCTGTGATCACGGCATGAATGCACTCATAAGGGTAGCTCCCTGTGACCCCTGCTAGTACTGTCAGGTTAGAAATTAAATTTCAGCATCAGTTTTGGAGGGAAGTTCAAGTCATAACTGATGCCATACAGATTTCACACATGTTACCTTGGAGATTTGCAGTTTACTCTTGATGTAAATCTAGCACGTCCCTGGAACCTAAAGTCATTCATGTGCTAATAGTGTCAAGAAACTCTCTTTTATATTCGTCTAAGTACCGTGTTGGAAACTACAGCCCTTCCTGGGGGCATATGTCTTCAGGAGGTATGCATCCTCCCTGAGGGCACGCATCCTCCCTGTGAGTATGCAGGTTGGACAGTTGGGGTATACTGGGGGCATCTTTCTCTGGTTCCCTCTTTCTGCTCCCATCAGCTTGTCTCTGTCCTAGCAACCCTTGGTCTTGTTTCCTGTGTATCGAAACCTTGGACCTGGCTGGTCTCGTTGACCCCTGTCTTGGTCCTCAGTGGCATTTGCCCTGTTGGTGTAATGTCAGGCACTGTAAGAAGCCAGGGTGGGGTTGATAACACTCTCTGAACCCAGGTTAACTGTGGAGAGCTGATAATCTTGTCCTTGTAATGATTCCTGTTCCTGTGTGTGTATGTCATGGGGTGGGGGGGGGGGGGCACTTGGTGCAGTGTCTCTTGTTTCTTTTCATAAAGTTTATGAACTTCTCCATGAAGATGTCAGTGCTCTGTCTAGTATGCATCTCAACGCAGGCACTCCTGAGCTGTCCGTCATTGCATTGAGTAACAGGTTCAGTGCTTATAGGCTCTGCATGTGAAACGGATGTAGGAGAGCTGGTGGAACCATGTATTTGTGGGGCTCCCAGCTCTGACTCCAGCAGTGCTTGGTATTTGTTTTCTAGGTCTTTAGAATGAAAGGCAGAGACAACACTCCCAATAGGGTCCTGACATCACTGTCCATCCCCAGCTTCAGCTAGCCTGGCTCATGGAAGGTGTCTTTTTTAAAATTATTATTTATTTAATTTTATTTATTTATTTATTTATTTATTTATTTTAATTTGACCAGAGAGAGATACACAGAGAGAGAGAAAGAGAGAGGCGGGGGGTGGGGGGAGTGAGAAAGCAAGCCACCAGGTCCAGTATTCGAACCGCAGTCGGCCATGTGGGAGTGTCCAGCGCCTTAACCACCGTATCACCTCCACACCACCTGCCGGTCCCCAGAAGGTGTCTTGATGCAAACCCAGAACCTTGCCATGTGGGTGAGCCTCACAGGTCTTTCTGTTTTACTGCTGCAGCACCATCTGCCCCAGTGTCTGGCATTTTGGGCATTAGCACAGATTTTGGAAGGGGCACAGGAGAAAAAGATGTGATCAAAGAGCAGGTGGTGTTTTTTTAGCCAGACCTTCGTCAGCACCCCCAGCCTCTGCCTCCACTATTTGCTACGATGTAGCCTGCTCAGCAGGGTCTGTCTGATGTCTCCTTCTGTGACCATGCTGGGTCCTTGTCCGTCTGCCCCTCACTTAGCTCCATGAAGGCGAGGTTCTCATCTGGGAGCAGAGCTATGAGCACAACAGACCCCTCACAGTGTGACCTCCTCTGCAGTCCCTGTGGCCATGGACAAATAGCCACGTTGGGGAGGGTTGCCACTGTAGAGGGACCAGAAGGCCCAGTTATTGTGCAGCCTAGCCCTGGGATCCCCTCTGTCTTCACATGATCACAGAAAAAAGCTCAAAGGGCCACACGAGGAGTTAGGGTGGGCAAGTGACCCAGTTTTCATATAAATGTGAAGGGTGGATATGACATCTGATTTTCTGACAAACATCTTATAGGAAGGCAGATCTGAGTAGCCTGTGCTCTGAGATATGGAGAGCTGGACAGAAGGTTCCAGGTGAGCGACTATACACCAGCCATGGGTGCTTCATACCACGCTGGCCAGAGCACTGTAGGACATG
Organism: Tupaia tana; assembly: GCA_026018925.1. Classification (NCBI taxonomy): domain Eukaryota; kingdom Metazoa; phylum Chordata; class Mammalia; order Scandentia; family Tupaiidae; genus Tupaia; species Tupaia tana. The sequence continues at coordinate 133,127,685 of JAKSZU010000001.1, read as the reverse complement.
TATCCTTAAGTTGCTGGCATAGCATATTATGTAAATGAAAAACCACAGCATAAGATCTCTTTCCATCCTTGAAAGCCAGCATTGCTCGAGCTGTCCTCCACAAGATTGCCCCTGGTCATCTTACCTCAGCTCATGCTGGATGGAATACCTCGGTGTTTGGGCAGGTAGACAGGTATCTTCCTGGGCCGTGGCATTCATTTTCATGCCTCTGGGTGACGTACAAGCTGGTTGCAGCATCTCACTAAATCCTGACCAAAAGGCTCATGTGATGGACATTTTTTCTCCTAGGAAAGCCCTACAGGATGCCCTGAGGAGGCTGCTGGGTTTGTTTGAGGAGATGCTGAAGGCAACCATCACCCTGAAGAGCCGGATCGCTGAGCGCGTGGGGCTCTACCTAGGTGATGTGGACACTGTAGGTGCAGGCCAGGCCCCTTCAGCAGGTGAGTGTGCCAAGACAAGCCTTCCAGCCTCTGCCTACATCCTTTCCTGTGGGGCTCAGGCAGGCCACTGTTCTGGGGACATTTGTGGGTGCACCACCTTCCTTGATTCTGCAAATGCTAACTTTGATGAAAGTCCAGGATGGTGCCGAGGAGGAATCCTGGATTCTGTGGGTGTGGCTTTGTTTCGTGTAGGAAATGCTCCATATTCTTCAGATAGGAGTTGTCATTCTCCATGCACCCAGTCCACGTGGGTTTGCGTAATGTTCAAGTTGCCATTGGTGGGGGTCAACTTGCTGACCAGCGGTATGTATAGGTCTGTGCTTTCTTGTCTTGCAGCTCTGACACTTGATGAAACATGGTCTGATATGGGCTTGCCAGACTTGGACAGGACCTTGCCTGAATGTGCAGAGACATCCTCAGTTGCTGAAATTAGCAGTCACATTTGTGAAAGCTTTTTTATGAGCCCAGAAAGCACGCTGGAATGTGAGCAGCCCATCAGGAGAATCTACCAGAGCCTCGGCCTGGCTGTGGACCGCCTCTTGGAGATGACCCTGGACTCCACAACACAGGTGAGACCCAGGCTCGAGGGGACAGGAAAAGTCTAGACCCATCAGAAAGATCAGGGGACAAGTGAGTAGACTGAATATGTAAGGTTGACATATGGTAGTGTTGTTGCACATTCCAGGCCTTCTGCTAGGCACTGTTCAGGCAAGATTACTTTTTATTTTATTTTTAAGAGATTTTTTGCCTTAGGGTACATGTGCTTGCCAGAGAGAGACAGAGACAGTGAGAGGGAAAGTGAGAAATCATCCCCTGGGGGATGGCTATGCCGCAATCCTTTCTCCTCTGAGGATCTTGGGCGTGTATACACTCATGCCCGGTGTGATTTTCAGTCTACCAGGTATAGACTTGAACTGTGGTTGGCCATGTGGGAGTCTAGTAGTTTAACCGCTATGCCATCTGCTGGACCCTCATGCAGTATTTCTAATTATCAACTGCTTAAGAAAGGGTGTTCTTTCATTTTTCTGTTAGGTTTGACTTCCTTTTCTTTCTCTCTCTCTCTTTTTTTATTTTTTATTTTTTGAGAGGTTTTTGCTATAGGGCTTGTGCACTCACCAGAAAGACAGAGACAGAGAGACAGAAAGCAAGAAATTATCCCCCCACCCCCAGGGTGATGGCAATGCCGCAATCCCTTCTCCATTCCTCTCTTGGGATCTTGGGCATGCACACACACGCACCCAGCGTGAGCTTAAGCCATCAGATCCAGGACTCGAACCGTAGTCGTCTACATAGGAGTCCAGTGATATAGCCATTACTCCAACTGCTGGTCCCGAGGTCTGACTTTCCAAACACTCTCTTTGTCTCTTCTTCTACTTGGCATTTGGAAGCAGACTTCTGTCATGTCTGGGAGACTCATTCACCTTTCCTTTGCATTGATTTTCTTTCTTTATGATAGAGAGCATGTGTGTGAGAATCAGAGATGTATCTCTTCAGAGGGTAGGGTCAGAGTTTTGGGTACTTGCAGGCACAAGGCATGTTTTGGTTCAACCAAGGTGGGGACTCAAACCTGCAGTGATCTGTGTGGACTCCAGCTCTGTAACCCTGTAAGCGGCTGACTGAGCTGAGCCACAGAAACAGGCCCCTTTCCATTGATTTTGGTCTTCTATTACTACCTAACAGTGTTCTCCTACTTATTTACCTTAAGTAGTAATTTTTCTAAACCAAAGTTTCCGAGGAAGTGGGTTTGATATGAATGGCAAATAGAATCTGGTTTATTTAACTTAGGTAATACATAAACCCACTTCCGTTACTTTCCTTCATGTGTTATATTTACATGTTGAATATGTTCACATTTAGAGAGCATCACTAAGGGAATTAACTCTTTCAGAACATTTTAGACCATTAGAAAAGATGTTGAATAGGAATATGTGGAAAAAATTAGATTTTTTTTCTATGCCAGCCTAGTTAAAAACACAAGCATCTTTATGTGCAGTAGTGCTGTTCTATTTTCAGAAGGACTTGAACAGTTTGCTTTCCTCAGTGAAGGCAGATGAGCCCTTGTGAGGGTCAGTGCTGGCTCTTGCCGGCTGTGTCCTTCACCCTGCCTCTCTCTTCACATCCTCTGCTCTCTAGAGCAGGGCAGTTCGTGTGGCATCTAATAAGCACTTGTAATGGAACAGACCCATTGAGTGTCTCCTGGGCGCGGGCTGAGACCTCCATGTTGGTCTACACTGGCCCCAGGACAGCCCAGCCCTGTGTCCATGTGGTGAGCTCAGCCAGCACACAGTTCACAGAAGTCCTGTGCTGTTCGGGGAGGAACTCAAGAGATGCTTGGAGAGAAGTGAGATCACTCTGGAGGGGAGCAGAGCCTTGCAGGGTCAGAGGAACCTCTGAAGTTGGCATGGGGACAGCAGGCCTGCAGCTTGAGGGGGCTTGAGGCAACAGGGCCTCTTGTGGGCAAGCAGCGTTTGGTTGCAGGATGGGCAGGTGCCGCAATAGGACAGAAGCTGGAAGAGGTAGCTCTTGGTGGACGAGGGCCTAGGGGCATGAGAAAAGGAGGCTGTAGGGTCATTTTAAAAGAAGAAGACAGTCCTCGAGGCGTCGGCGCTCTGTGGTGTTGGAATCTTCTTGCTTGTCGGCCTGTGTGCGTGTGCGTGGACATGGCCTCAAACGATTATACCCAACAATCAACCTAAAGCTATGGGGCCTATCCTACTCAGCCTGGACAGGGCTACTCCCAGCAGAGCAGTCAGCCCTACGGACAGCAGAGTTACAGTGGTTACAGCCAGTCAGCAGATACTTTAGGCTATGGCCAGAGCAGCTATAGTTCTTATGGACAGACCCCGAACAGCTACAGCACTCAGTTAGCTCCCCAGGGATATGGCTCAGCTGGTGGCTATGGCAGCAGCCAGAGTTCCCAGTCATCTTATGTGCAGCAGTCCTCTACCCCGGCTATGGCCAGCAGCCAGCTCCCAGCAGCACCTTGAGAGGTTACAGTAGCAGTTCTTAGAGTAGCAGTTACGGGCAGCTCCAGAGTGGGTGCTATGGCCAACAGTCTTGCTATGATAGACAGCAGCAAAGCTCCTATAATCCCCCTCAGGGCTATGGACAGCAGAACCAGTACAATAGTGGCAGAGGGGTTGGTGGAGGTAACTATGGCCAGGATCAGTCCTCCATGAGTGGTGGCGGTGGTGGCTATGGTAATCAGGACCACAGTGGTGATGGCGGTGGTGGTTATGGGGGAGGCCAGCAGGACCGTGGTGGCTGCGGCCAGGGCGGTGGTTACAACCGTAGCAGTGGTGGCTATGAATCCAGAGGTCGTAGAGGTGGCTGTGGAGGCAGAGGCAGCATGGGCGGAAGTGATAAAATAAATAAATAAATTGGGTGGCCCTCGGGACCAAGGATCACGTCACGACTCTGAGCAGGATAATTCCGACAACAACACATTTCGTGCAAAGCCTGGGCGAGAATGTTACAATTGAGTCTGTGGCTGATTACTTCAATCAGATTGGTATTAAGACAAATAAGAAAACAGGACCGCCCATGATTAATTTGTACACAGACCGGGACACAGGCAAGCTGAAGGGAGAGGCAGCAGTTTCATTTGATGACCCCCCTTCTGCTTAAGCAGCTATTGACTGGTTTGATGGTAAAGGATTTTCTGGGAACCCCATCAAGGTCTCATTTGCTACTCGCTGAGCAGATTTCAATCAGGTGGTGGCAATGGTCGTGGAGGCCGAGGCCGAGGAGGACCCATGGGCTGTGGAGGCTATGGAGGTTGTGGCAGTGGTGGCGGTGGCCGGGAAGGATTCCCCAGTGGAGTTGGTGGTGGTGGAGGACAGCAATGAGCTGGGGACTGGAAGTGTCCTTATCCTACATGTGAGAATATGAACTTCTCTTGGAGGAATGAATGCAACCAGAGTAAGGCCCCTAAGCCAGATGGCCCAGGAGGGGGATCAGGAGGCTCTCATATGGGGGTAACTGGAGATGATCATCATGGTGGCAGAGGAGGATATGATCGGTGCAGCCACCGGGGTCGCGGCGGGGACCATAGAGGCTTCCGAGGGGGCCAGGGTGGTGGGGACAGAGGTGGCTTTGGCCCCAGCAAGATGGACTCCAGGGGTGATCACAGACAGGATCGCCAGGAGAGGCCTTATTAGCCTGGCTCCTGAGGTTCTGGAACAGCTTTTCTTCCTGTACCCAGTATTAACCCTTGTTATTTTGTAACCTTCAACTCCTGATCACCCTCAGGGTTTTTTATGTGTCAGAGTAACCATGTCTCTGGATTCCATTAAAAACCATCATTTTAGTTTTTTTTTTAAAAAAAGAAGCAGCAGCAGCAGCAGCAAATGGATCTATTTTGAGGCTGGGTCTGGTTGTTTGGAGCCCCAGAAAAGGCCAGAGTTGAGTTAACCGATAGGGAGGCCCAGACCCAGGTGATCCTTTGACTACTGGGGACAGTCGGGTAGAGAACCTTTGAATTCAAGAGTTTATGCTACCTGTCAACCTGTGGATGGTCTGGAAGCCCGAGACCTGACCTGCCAGGGGGTTGCCGCCTAAGGCCCTTGTCCTGTGCTGGTCCTTCCTGGGTGGGTAGAAGTAAAAGTCTGTTGTTAGTATAAGTTTTGGTTGTTTTTGATAAGCAGTTCTAATTTTCAATTGTGTTTTGACAGCTGGAGGAAGCTCGTCAGATTCATTCTCGTTATGAGAAAGAGTTTAGTCAGAAAAACCAGGAGCTGGCCCATGTCGTCAGGAAGCAGGAGGAATTGCTGAAGCACCTGGAGGAAGAGGGCAGGGCGAAGACTCAGCTGGGTCTAGCACTACATACGGCAGAGGGTGAGCACAAGGCACAGCCACGGGCATGCCCAGGAAAACTTAGGGTGAGGCCTTTCAATACTGAATATAAAAGGAGATGAAGTGAATCATGTGAGGCCCCAGTGGTTTTCGTTAGTGAGGCATCACATTGGGAAAGTGTGGCATTGGCAGGACTATGGGGACTGCACACAGCCCTCCTGCATTGACCTTTTCCTCAGGTTGACAGCAATAATAGCTGCTCTCTATGGTCGCCCCTTACTGCCCCTTACTCACAGGGCCAGTGTGGTATCTAGCCTTGTCTGAATGCTCCCCTTCCACCAAACCCAGACCTTATCTGTTCACCTCTTGAGGGGAATACACGTGTGACCTCCCCACTCTCCCCTATGACTATCTCCTGAGCTCCTTCAGTGGGTCAGAGCATCCCTGACTCACCCTGTGCCCTCGCCAGGAATCCTGGAAGGGCTCAAGGTGGAGAGAGCAGAACTGCAGAAGGCCCTAGGCCACAAGGAAGAATCTGAGCAGCACCTGGTCCTGGAGCTGGAGAGCCTGAGGTGGAAGCTCCAGCAAGTGGCCCAGGAACAGACCTCACTGAAGGAAGAGCACGCTGTCCTGCGTAACCAAAAGGAAGCCGCAGCTGCAGAGGCGGAGGAGAGGGAAGCTGGTAAGGATCACTGGTTCCAGAGGACAAAGTACAGAGTTTATATGTGTACCACAGCTGTCCTAGGCTCAAGGAAGCTTAACTTTCCTAGAGGTTGAAAGTGAGAAATAGGAAATCCTTTTCTGAAGGTGGTGTCGTGCACGTGTGTGTGACTTCTGCCTCAAACACTGGGCTCTGGGATATTCATGCCAGGTAAGATGAAGGGTCTGTGTTGCAGCTTTTCAGAGAAGTCAGATTATCCTGGTTTGCATCACTGACCACAGGGCCCTATGCCTAGGTTGTGGACATATCTCAAGGCACAAGTAGCCAGTGCCTTGTAGCTTTGTTTAAAGTGAGAGTGCCTAATGTGAAGCCTAATTAGGAAAATACGTAGTTTTTTTTTTTTTTTTTTTTAGTTTAAATTTTATTTATTATCATAATCTTTTGTATATAACATTGAATCACATAGGAAAATATGTAATTTTGACAAAAGTAGTTCATGCAGTTTCAGATTCTTAGATATTTTAGTCTTAAAAGTATTTGAAATGACAGTGGTTAAAACATAAGGTTAAAATGTTGAGTTTGCAGGTAACTGCCTCCTGGGTGACTGACCCTTTGGAGAAAGGCTTTCTCAAGGTGGGTAGGGCTCTCCTGTCACCCTTCATCCCCAGGCCTTTCTGTGGCACCACCTCCTGAGGCCAACATAGTCTCCTCCAACTCCTGCTTTCTCTGTTTCCTTCCTGCTCATACTGCTGCCGGCTTTATTGTTTGTGTCACTGTCACCAAGACATTACGTGGCATTGCATAGGCCCACCCATCAAACATCTCAGGCACTGGTCAGATCTGCCATGAGCAGTTCTGAAGGAGCAGGGGCCTTTCTGCTTTTCTGCTGTCTTTTAGGATGATCATAGCACAGAGGATTGACTCCCTCAGAAGTATGTATTGATATGTACTTTGTCATATGTACTTAGAACCTTAGTCATTGAATGCTAACTCATCCCAAAAAAATACCATTTTTATTTCCAAAAATTCTCTATTCTTTTTCATTGCTTCTCTTTTTAAAAACAATGATAGGATGGCGCAGAGTAAAACGTGATGCTCTGTTAGGCTGACTCACACAGGAAAGTTCTGGGTTCATGTCTGGAGATCTCACTCAACATGCCTAGCATGTGCTGTGTCTATTATCTAGGGCTTACTGAAGTTGGGTGAATTATAGTGTTAAGATTCTGTGGGGGTGCTGTTGCTCTGTCTTCTATTGGTCATGGAAGAAATAAACTTTAAAAAACTAATAAGATAAAATGGGAACAGTCCCCTTTATGCATGGGCCTGAAGGTTGTGTTGTTTAGGCTAAGCAGAAGCCCATGTCTGGGGACCAGCAGTTAGCGTAATGGCTATGTTGCTGGACTCCCACGTAGTCGACCGCGGTTCACGTCCCGGACCCGGTGGCTTAAAACTCATGCCAGGTGCATGTGCGTGCGTGCCCAAGATCCCGAGAGGAGAATGGAGGAGAAGGGATTGCAGCGTGGCCATCCCCCCTGGGGGGTGATTTCTCACTTTCTATCTCTCTGTCTCTCTCTATCTGGCGAGCGCACGTGCCCTATAGCAAAAACCTCTCCAAAAAAAACAAAAGAAGCCCATGTCTGTCTCCGCAAGTAGCATTTGGCCTAGCCCAGTGGCAAGTGGTAGGGCACTGCTGTTCAAGGCTGTACCACATGTGAGGTCTGGGTTTGGTTCCCAGACCAACCTGAATAGGCCAGGTGTGATGGTATACAGCTGTCATCCTGGGAGGCTGAAGCAGGAGAATCACAGTGTGGTGAGACTCATCAAAAATACCAGTCTCTCTTTCTCTTTCCTCTGTCTCTTCCTCTCTCCCTTTCTCATTAAAACAAAACCAAAAGTTGTTTTCCATTTTCTTCGTCTTCTGTTTCTGATTTTTGCCCTTTATTACTCTTGCTTCCTTGATCCTGTGAATATTCTTAGGCTGGATGCTTTTCACACATGTGCCTTTGCAAGATGTAGGGATTAGGGACTTTTAAGGTCTCCTAGGGGTTGGTGCCATGTCTTCAACCTTTGGCTTTTGTTAGTATTATATACTGCCTCTAACCTAAGGAGAGTTTTGTATTATAGTTTTTCGTTTCCATCCATGTGGAATATTTCAAACTCTCTAATTTTTTTTTCTTTTTTGAGAGGTTTTTACTATAGGGTGCATGTCCTCGCCAGAAAGACAGAGACAGAGAGACAGCGAGAAATCATCCCCCAGGGGGGATGGCCACGCTGCAATCCCTTCTCCTCTTGGGATCTTGGGCATGCACGCACACGTGCCCAGCGTGAGTTTAAGCCACCAGGTCTGGGACTCGAACCGAGGTTGACTACATGGGAGTTTAGCAACATAGCCATTATGCTAACTGTTGGTCCCTCAAACTCTCTACTTAATAATTGCTGGGGCTGCTACTTGGTCAGCACTGAGCATCGACAGGAGGTGCTGGCACCTCCTGAGCTTTGCTTGACCCTCATGTGCCACTTCTTTAGCTGGACCAGTTCTTTTGTACTGCATTTGGAGTGGTGCCATCTGTTCTGTTTTTTCCTCCTTGTCTCCTTTAAAAGTCATCAACCAAGCCAAGACTTGTGGCTGCAGAAGGCAGACATCATCATCATGAAAACCTGTGGGTTTTGGTGATTATCCACACATAGAAGTGTGTTCTGGCACCCTGAGCAGACCCTCTCTGGATCTATTTCTAACATTTGCATCATATATTCCATGTGCATCTCAGTAAATGTGCACGTCTTCATTTATAGGCATTCCTGTCCTTCCAGCATCCAGGAGCTCAGGTCTGTAACAGATGAGTGGTTTGTGCACGATGTCTGTGTGTTTGCATCTGACTTTGCAAATCACTTACTAATTAGGTTAGGAAAAGTACTTCAGAGTGCTTGCAACAACCCTTAAATAAAAAGGTACTATAATCCTCAATACTTATTTGTAGAAATTTACACAGTTGCCCCATTTGAAAAATACAGGCAGTTCTTTACTGATATTTTCCATTTGCTGTTTTGTGGGAGCCAACATCTGTGATTGTACATTGTTTTTGAGCTGGGCCTCCTGGGCCTGCACTGGTTCTGAGGGTTCTTCACATGGGCTTTGTTTTTTTTTTTAAAAGAATTATTTTATTTTACTTAGTATTATTAATATTTTTAAAATTTGATCAAATCTGAGGAAAAGTGAGAAAGCAAGCTGCCAGGTCTGGAACTTGAACCATGGTTGACTGTGTGAGAGTCTAGTACCCCAACCACAATGCCACCTGCTGGCCCACACATGTGCTTTTCTTACACAACCTCCTGAGGGGCTTGGCCTGGCCCTCACTTGTACTGAAGCTGAGTGTGTAGTAGGCTAGGTTTCTTCCCTCTGCAAGAGGCCTGTCGTGGTTGATTCTGAGTACACTGTCTGCTGGGATGAGCGGGAGTTGCATCTGTCTGCACAACTGGAGTGCCTTGCTGACTGGGGGCAGCAGTTACACTTGGACCTTATTCATGTAGAAAAGGTTGTGAGTGACATTGTACTAACTGCATGTTTAAAACTAATTTACTGTAATTGCTGACTTAGCTGGCTTAGCGTGAAAATGTATTGAGATTGCTAGATACATGGTAATGATAGTTTGTCATAAAAGATTGACACCTTTGGGTAATCCCTATGGGCCTAGTGATCAAGGATCCTGTATAGTGAACTGCAGTTCAAATCCTGACCCTAGTGATTTGACAGACTTACTGGGCATGTGTGCATGCCCCAAATCTCAATACGATGGAGAAATGAAGGAGAATGAATTGAGGTGTGACCATTCCCCATTAAAGGTTGTTCTCTTTTTTTCCCTTTCCCTTTCCCTCTCCCTCTCCTTCTTTTTCTTTGTTTCTCTCTGAGAAGCCATATGGCCTCTGGCAATTAAAGAAAAACAATGAAGATTGATAGCTTTTATAAACCAAAGTAATTAAGATTTAAAAATTAGTGGAATGTGGGACAAGCAAATCGTGTAATGGTTGCATTGCTGGACTCACACATAGTTGACCACAGTTTGAGTTCTGGAACTGGCAGCTTAAAACTCACGCCAGGCACGTACACATATGTGCCCAAAACCCTGAGAGAATAATGGAGGAGGAGACGGGATTCTTGTGTGGCCATCTCCCTGGGGGGCAATTTCTCACTTTCTGTTTCTGTTGTCTCTGGAGAGCACATGTGACCTATAGCAAAAACAAAACAACAACAAAAAAGTCTTAAAAAAAATTAGTGGAATGTAAATACAAAATTTGTGAATAAGACATTTCATTTTTTGATGAGTTGAAACACTTCAGCATTTATCAACATAAGCCTTCCTTCCCCTTTTTTTGGAGAGGTTTTTGTTATAGGGCACATGCCCCAGAAAGACAGAGAAAGACAGAGAGATAGAAAGCGACAAATCACCCCCCCCCCGGGGGGGGGGGGATGTCCACACCACAATCCCTTCTCCATTTTCCTCTTGGGATCTTGGGCACGCACACATACATGCCCGTCGTGAGTTTAAGCCACCAGATCCAGGACTCGAACTGTGGTTGGCTACATGGGAGTCCAGTGACTTAGCCATTACGCCATCTGCTGGTCCCACAAGCCCCCCTTTTCAACCTGTTGATTAGTCTGTAGTTTCAACTTGTCACCCTGCATCTTCATCCATTTTCTGCTGCTACAGCAGAATACTTGAGACTGGGCGATTTATAATGAACAGGAATTTATTGCTCACAGTTCTGGAGGATGGGAATTCCAAGGTTAGGCACTGGCAGATTCAATGTCTGGTGAGGTTGCTCCTTGCTTCCAAAATGTGTCCTTGTAAATCACATTCTCCAATGGGGAGGGATCCTATGCCCTCAGGAGGCAGAAGGATGATGGGCTCAGAGAGTGCCTACTTCCAAAAGCCCATTCATTAAGGCATTAAATGACCTGCCCATCTATGTTGAGCTTCTGGTCCTAATACCTTAAAGGCCCCACCACGCAGCACAGCTGGGTAATGGCAGTTACATTTCAGCATGGGCTTTGGAGGGGTAGACACTCAAACTGTAGACCCGTTATTCATAGATTGGCTTTATAGTAACTGTCAAGACACATCACCACCCTAGCCACACAGTACTGCTAGTGAGCAGATCTGCAACAAGCCTTGTCCTCTGGACTCATCTGAGTTTGTATTCATGTGGTTGGAGATTTGAAGTGACATTGTGTTTCTTTGCATTGGAGAATATATATGAAAACAGGATTCATTGAAATGACTTGACATGTTTTGTGGGAGTACCAAGATGAATTTTTCTGAGGATTTAAATTTTTTTAATTTTAGGCCAACAGGTGGCATGGTGTTTAAGGTGTCTGGATTCCCACATGGCTGACCATGGTTTGAGTGCTGGACCCTGTGGCTTGAAAAATCATGTGCTGGGGCATGTGTGTGTACATATCTCAAATTCCAAGAGGAGAATGGAAAAAAAGAGATTGCAGCATGGCTGTCATCTGTCAGGAGTGATTCCTCCCTTTCCCTCTCTCTGTCTTTCCCTGGCAAGTGCACATGCCCTGTGTGCAATCCCTATTCCCAAATAAAACATTTTTGGGAGGCCAATTTTACTTTTTTTAATAAGACTTTAAAAAAAAAAAAAAAAAAAAAAAACCTTATTTATTTATTTATTTAAATTTGACCAGAGAGGGAAAGAATGAGAGAAAGAGAGGGAAAGTGAGAAAGCAAGCTGCCAGGTTCGATATTCAAACCACATGTAGGCCATGTAGGAGTCCAGCATCCTTGACCACTACTCCACCTGCTGGCCTTGGCCAATTTTACTTTAAAATGTGTCATTTTTTTCCCCTAAATAATTTCACTTTGTTTTCAGTGAGTATTTAACCATATTGTGGACATGTTAGGATGTGGCTCTGTGCGTGACAGAGAGAGACTGGGGCTGAGTCTTGGCATCTGTGGCAGTGAGGCATATCCATCCCATGGGGCCAGGTCTGAAACTGCACAGAGTCATGATCCCACCTGCCACGGAGGCCCCTCATGTGCTGTGCTTGGAGCTCCACAGTAGCCCAACGAGATCTGGTGCCTATCCTTGAGTCATCACCATTAGGAAACACATGTTCTGTGTTCCCTTCTTAATACAAGCATCCTTCACTGAGTGGCAGGCTCCTCCATGTCTGTCTTTTTTTGCATTGTTAGCTCTGCGCAGAGAAGTGGAACATCTAACCAGGGAACAGTCAGACACTAAGAGACAGTCTGAGAAAGACCGCTCGGCCCTGCTCTCTCAGATGAAGGTGTTGGAGTCTGAACTGGAAGAACAGCTCTCTCAGCATCAGGCCTGTGCCAAGCAGGCCGAGGAAGTCCTGGCCCTTAGACAGCAGATCACTTCTCTGGACAAGCATTTGCGCAACCAACGGCAGTTCATGGATGTAAGAATTTTGAATAGTAAGGGCCAGCAGGTGACATGGTGGTTAAGGGCGCTGGATTCTCAAATGGCTGAATTTTTTTTTTTTTTTTTTTTAATAAAAAAGTTTTGAATAGTAAATATTATTTGCACCACTGTAAGTCATCCTTTTAGGATGAACTTCTCTCCCATTCATTAAATGAGCTTCTGCTATAGGACATTGAAATTGGGTGTCCACACCACAGTACACTGTACAAACAGAGCTGCCTATGGCTCCAGTGGGCATTTGAGTTGTCAGCATTTTGTGGTGGACCGTTACAGGGGACATCCTAGCTGTTCCTGGCACATGTCCCTTCTCAGGATCCTGGAGAAATTCTAGATGTCAGGTGTGCTCCTGCATCTGGAAGATGTTTCTGTGGCTTGCCTACCCCTATAGGGCCCTGGGTCATTTCCTTTGGATCTGTGCAGTCTGCTATCTTTTCTTACTGTCCAGCAGTTTCAGAGTGTTTGTCAGTGTTTCCAAAGCTTTGTTAGCATTATATTTAAAGGGCCTTTTTTTTCTTTACTTAACTTTTTTATGAAAATGGCCATGATGAGGGGAATGTTTTGAGTCCACATGGCTGGACGGGTGGACTCTGTGTGCATGTGCAGTGGAAGTTAAGGACTGGACTCTGTTGGCACCCCTCAAGTGGTCCATACATTGCCTCTTGTCCAGGAGCAAGCCGCAGAGCGGGAGCATGAGCGAGAGGAGTTCCAGCAGGAGATCCAGCGGCTGGAGGCACAGCTGCACCAGGCAGCCAGGCCACAGCCCCCGGTCCCCCTCAACAGCCAGGTGAGCCAGTATGCCATTTGTCAGGCCTATGGGGAGCTGTAGTCTGTGATGTTTTAAACTTCCTCTTTCTTTCATTTTTGCCTTCCATGTACATGGAAATGACAGCACATGCAGCTGGATGAGGAGGTAAGGGTGCACAACACTGCCTTTGCTCAACCCCTCTGTGTGCTGACGCTGCCTGTTGCAGCCATGGCTTCCCTTACTGCATGACTGGATAGGCAGGACTTCATGTGCCTCCTGTCTCTGGCTTGTTTTTCTTGCTTTTTTTGCTCAGGGCTGCAACTATCTGCTTCCTGTTGTCTGAGATACCTCCAGTTGTTTGCTTGTTCTTTTTAAAAAATTACGTCAACATGAGATAACAGTAGGTTCACATGCCATTTAAGAAGTAACTCCCAGAGATTCATAACCTCAGTAAGTTTCCTGGCAATCATGTCATGAAGGAATAGAGTACTGCATCAGAGCAGGCTGCATAGAGTCCCTTCCCACCAGAACCCTCCTGTCCTTACAGGGGTACACCATCCTCTTAGCCCCTAGCAGCTGCTCATCTGTCCTCATTCCTATATGCTTATCATTGCCATGTATCATACAGGTGGGATCGTGCAGACATTAGGGTTGGGACTGGCTTTGTCCATTCTGCCTTGTGTTCTAGAAACTCGCTGGTTGTGTCCAGACTTCTTTCCTTTGTGTTGCTGAGTAGTATCCATTCTTTCCTATCAAAGTTAACTTCTAATAAGAAAAAAAGAAAGACCAAAAAAAGGTACATTTTATTTTACTAACATAGTTTGTATTGTGTTGTTTTTGTGTATCTCTTTATTAGGAGAGGATGCCCTTCCTAATCCAGCCTGTCTCTCTGACAGTCTTTGCGTCCATTCCTTCTGCAGATGCACTGTGTGCTTTTTTACTGGGAAAACAGGCTTTTTAAACTACTGTATTTCTCAATTTTTTTGTGTGATTTTAGGTTGAATTGTTACAAGAAAAGTTGAGAGAAAAAACAGATAGATTTAATGAATTGGTTATAAAGAAAGAGTTGGCAGACAGACAGGTGTTAATCCAGGAAGAGGAAATCAAGCGTCTTGAGGAGATGAATGCAACCACCAGGAGAAAAATAGCCCAGCTGCAGGGAGAACTGGAAAAGCAGAAGATCACAAGAGAGTCACACCAGGTGAAGTATCTCTGTTGGGGAAGTGTAGGGGTCTTAGCAGCTGCAGGGAGAACTGGAAAAGCAGAAGATCACAAGAGAGTCACACCAGGTGAAGTATCTCTGTTGGGGAAGTGTAGGGGTCTTAGCAACTCTGGCTGGCAACTTACACTAGTCTGTTCTGGTTCCAACCTCTGGGCTGGGCGGCCTGTGGTGAGTCTTCCTATCTCACTTGAACACATGGCCTCAGGGATACACTTGTGGTTGGAGACTGAGAAGTAAGTTCACTTTGACCTCTCTGGAGATACTTGACTTGTATCTGTTATAGGACAATTTTATTTATTTATTTTAATCCCTTTTTTTCTCTCTCAAGTATTCCAAATTTGTCATCTCTACTAATTTCATAAAGATGAAATATTTAAGATTGTAGGCTTAAAAAAACTTATTAAATACTTAGAACTAGTATTTAATTTTAGTATTTGAATTCAGTAGCTTATGTAAGCTCTCCAGTGAACATGTCTCCAGTTCCCTAACCTGGGGTTGTACATCTGTGTATTTCACATGTTTTTGTTTGTGTCTGAAAGTTAGAAGCTGACCCGAGCAAGCTGAGTTCAGGTCTCTGTCAGACTGGAAGGCCGCTTCCTGAATTCTGGGAAAGCAGGTGTGCCTTCCTTAGCATTTAGATAAGGGAATTGCCCTTTGGTCTTGGTGTTTCTGTTATGGAAGTTAAAAGGCCACTGGAAAATTGAGATTAAATGAGAAGTTTTATTTTGGTTCATCAGCTTGCCTTCTGACAAGAAATCCCTTCTTGGGAACAGGAGCAGAGATTTGTGAGGTGTGTCTGATTTTTGCAAGTACTGATGGGACTATGAGGTGGATGAGGGTTTCCCTTTCACTGTTCCAGAGAGGGCACCAGTACCTGCCCTGCTGCAGTGCCTCCTAGGGCTTCCTCGGGGAATCCTACCCCTGGCCCTCCCCACTTACACTGCCTCTCATTTTCCCTCCCTCACTCCCTTCACTTAGCATGTGTTTACTGAACTTGTTAGATACCAGGTGTATAGGAAATGTCCTTTTTTCCTCTCTACAAAAATGGCCATTTGTACAACTCTGTGTGCTTTTTTCCTACTTAACATGTTGTGGACATTTTCTCCACATTAAATGTTCTTTGAAAACTTTCACAGACTGTTAGTGTTCATTTCTGGATTATCCATTGCCCTATTTTTTCATCTTTTAAAAAATTTGTAGCAATTTAGTGACTTTTTGTGCCTTGTTGAATAATTATCAAGGATAATTTTCTCATGTGAAATTGTGGGCACACTTCATGGCATCCGTTTGGGGTCACATTCCTCACCAGGCAAATCACAGCTTAGAGTGCATTTGGGAGTTTGTTGTATATTATCTGGTGAGTCACTGAGCGCAGGTGTGTACAGGTGTGCACAGGCATGCCCACTCTGCTTTAGGAAGAACTGAGAATGGTTTATGCTTTAACAGCAGTTTGAGATCCTTGATTTCTTAAATTATTTGTCCAAGTTTTCTGATTTTCCTTCATAGGGTAAAGAGGCACTGGAAGAGCAACAAAATTGCTTGCTCCCAGTGTCCACATTGCAGTCTATGACAGATGAAGGCAAGTGCCCCATGCCTCCTCCAGGCAGCCCGCCCAAGGATTCAACAGTCCAGTTAGAAGCAGCCCAGAGGGTACACCTGCAGCACGAGAGTGATGTAAGTGTGGGACAGGGCTATACGGGGCATTGGCTTTGGGTGCAGTGTGCACAGGTGGCCATGGGGTCTTCTGTGTAGAAAGCCAGATCCAGATGATATGGTCAGTGGGTTTGCAACTGCTGTATATTCTTGGTAGTTTTGTTATTTTCATGTGGTAGCCTTTTTTGGCATGTACTTAAAAGTCTTTCAAAGCTATTTATTTATTTTTTAGTTTTTGCGATAGGATGCAGACGTTTGTCAGAGAGAGACACAGAGAGGGAAAGTGAGAAATCACTTCCCAGGGTGAATGTCCATTGCTGCATTCTCTTCTTCATTCTCTTCCTGCGATTTTGAGCATGCATACATACAAGCTCAGCATGATTTTGAAGCCATCAGGTCTGGGACTTGACCCATTGTCAACTATGTGGAAATCCAGCACCTTAACCACCATACCACCTGCTGGTTCCTTAATAATTATTAAACTGGGGCCAGCCATTGGCATAATGGCTATGTCGCTGGACTCCCATGTAGTCGACTGTGGTTTGAGTCCCAGACCCGGTGGCTTAAACTCACACCAGGCACGTGTGCATGGATGCCCAAGATCCTAAGAGGGGAATGGAGGAGAAGGGATTGTGGTGTGGCCATCCTCCGGGGGGAGAGTTCTCGTTTTCTGTCTCTCTGTCTTTCTGGTGAGCGCACGCACCCTATAGCAAAAATCTCCCCCCACCAAAAAAAAATTATTAAACTATCTGGAATATAAGATAATTTAAACTATTTCCCTCCTTTTAATAAAGGTTTTATACTTGAAAGAATAACTAGAAAAGATTAAAGTTGACTTAGGAAGTATAAGTGACGTATGCCTGAACACAAAGCTAGACAAGCAGAATAGTCATGCTGCCATCTGCACCAGGGAGCAGCAGGAAGAACGTAATGGTACAAAGGTGAGCAGGAAGGACCACATGACACCACAGTTGTGGCTTATAGGTGAGTGCTGGGCTAACTGTGGGACCTTAAGTCTCCAGCCTTCACAGACACACAGGAGGATCCTCTCTGAAAATACAAAGGGACCCCATGCTGGCAGATGGTTTCAAGGAATGCCTGACCTCTGCACTAGGGAACATGCAGAAGTAGCTCTAGGGACCATGAGCAGGGACGCAGCAGCCCCACCCATGTTGTGCTTCTGTTGACAGCACTGGTGGCTCTTCTCTCATGATGATCTGAGGAGATACCAGGACCTGATTGGGCCAGTGTTCAGTACACAATCACTTGCTGTGCCCTCCCACCAGAATGATGAGAGAAATGTGTTTTGAAGTCTCCTCTGTTATTTTTTTTTTATTTACATTTTTTAATACATTCAATCACATTATTTAGCTTACAAGGTGATCATTTCAATATGTGAACATTTCTCCCCAGTCGAGTTGATCAAAATATAACAACACTACCTCCCTGTCTCAACAGTGCTATATTCATATCCCTCCTCCAGATGTTTTTCCCCAGGCCCCACTCCTCCACACACACCACATCTGGCATTCACCTCCATCTCTTGTGTTTGTACATCCTTTAGCCCATCCGTTTCAGTTATAGAGTGCAGACATTTGGTATATATTAAGTGGGGACATAGAGTGTCTCTCCTTCATAGCCTGGCTTGCTTCACTCAGCAGTAAATCTTCCATATTATTCTACTTTCTGTCAAAAGCCAGGGCTTTGTTGTTCTTAATGGCTGAATAGTATTCCATTGAGTATATGTGCCACAGTTTTTCAATCCATTCAGCCGTACGGGGGGGGGGGGGGGGGGAGGGATGGAATGCTTCACGAATTTGCGTATCATCCTTGCGCACAGGCCCTGCTAATTTTCTCTGTATCGTTCCAATTTTAGTATATGTGCTGCCGAAGCGAGCACCTCCTCTGTTATTTTAATGTAGCCATGTTTTTGATGCAAAAAAAAAAAAGAAAAGAAAACAGAAAAATATTTTCAGGGGACGCTGAATGGTTTGGTGATTAAGGCTCTGAACTTCCACAAGGCTGATGGCAGTTCTAGTCTTGAACCTGGAGGCTTGAGAATCACACTGGGTGCATGTGCATGTGTGCCCAAAATTCTAAGAGGAGAATGGAGAAGAAAGTATTGTAGCATGGCCATCCCTCTTGGGGGAGTGATTTCTCATGTTCTTTCTCTCTGTGTCTGTTCCTCTCGCTCCCCAGCAATTGTGCCCTATAGAAAAAAAAAGAAAAAAATATTTTCAAATTGAATTTCTGTTTTAAAATTTTAAACCAAAGGTTTATTTAATGAAGATATTTTTTATCTGCATGGTCAGGGGAATGTTTCACATAGTAACACTATTGGCTTTACTATTACAGTGATGGTTTAATTACTATTTTCCACAGTTATTCCTGCACAACAAAGAAAAGGAGATGTGTGTGAGCGAGCAGCTCCAGGCACAGCCCAGTGAATTGGAACTCAGCACTCCTAGTGAGGTATGCCTCCTCCCCCCATATCCTCCCACATTGGCAGAGCAGTGCTTATCCTGTCTCGGGACCTCAGTGGCTTATGGGCATGACCAACTGGGCCTCTTGTTCTCTATGATGACAGCTCTTTCCCTAAATAACACTAAAATACATTTTTTCATTAATTCTGGAGGATGATGTAAAGATGGTGGGGGGCTATTGAGATGAAAATGAGAGGTCTCGCCTGCTGTTTTTCATTTGTCCCAGTGATGGAGGCTATTGGGATACTAATAGATTGAATTGATATCTTATGTATTTAGCAAAATTTAAAAATACCTTTTTAGTTACTTTGAATAATACCTTTAAAACCAATGATTAATTTTTTAAATTTGCCACAGGGTATATACACTTAGGGTGGGGGATAAAGTGAAAAAGCACCCTCCATGGGTAATGGTCACTGGAATTTCTTCTTTTCTATATGTACATCCTTTTGGGATTTTTGTATGCATATGTATCTGGTGCATTTCTCAAGCTGCTGGCTCTGGGACCCAAACTGCTGGGTTGGCCTTGTGGCATCCAGCCATCATAAACATCAGGCTGTTGTTGGATGATTGTCTTTATATACCCCCAGTTCAGAAACCCAAAGCATGTCCGACCCCTCTCTACCTAGCAAAACAGAGGGAGGCAAAATTGTTGATGAGAAGGGAAAGGAAAATTTATTACAGTGTGGCCACACGGGGAATTCATGCAAGAGTATCTTTGACTGGTCTACCGACTTATAGATGTTTTTATACGGGAAGGGGGGTGCTATGTGGCTTATAGCCATCTATAGAAAAGAGTAGATCAGGTTAATTTTTAGCTGGGGCCACAATCAAGTGATTTATCTTTGGAACAGGAATTTCAGTCTTAGCTAAGATACATAATCAGATGACCCATTTTCAATGACAAGGGTTTCAGATTGTGGCAGGGGCAGAATGTCCCTTACTATTTCAAGCTCCAGGTTGGCTGTTCATCTCCTTGGAGTTCCTGTGAGAAACCTTGAAGAGGTACCAGGCTAAGAGAGAAACAGTTTTTTATTTGAATAAGATGGAGTCAGTCTGGTTAAGCATACCCTGTTTATAAGTCCACAAGCTGGCCCACCAGTGATGATGATGATGATGATGATGGTGATGATTATTTTTAGTTTTGCTCTAGGGCACATGCACTCACCACAAGAGAGAGAAAGAGAGAGGGGGGGAGTGAGAAATCACCTTCCAGAGGGGGATGGCCACGCTGCAGTGCTTTCTCCATTTTCCTCTTAGGATTTTGGGCATGCACATGTACCTGGTATGTTTTTCAAATCACCAGGTCTTAGACTCATACCACATAGTTGGCCATGTGGGACCTAGCCATCTTAACCACCAAGCTACCTACTGATCCCTACCTTGAGTTTATTTTGTTCTTTTTATTTTTATCTTTTTTTTCTTTTTAAAGAATTATTTTATTTAAATTTACTTATTATTTATTTTGATTCGACCAGAGAGGGGCAGAGTAAGAGAGAGAGAGAGAAAGTGAAAAGTCAAACTGCCAGGTCCAGACTCGAACTGCAGTCGGCCATGTGGACTTGAGTAACCACCATGCCACCTGCTGGCCCCTGTTTTTTAGCTTTTTAGGTGGAACCAAATATGTTGATTTTAGACATATTTTTTAGTACAAAAGATTTCATCAAATTTTTTTTCTAATTTACATACAATAAAATTCACTTTTTTCCCTTTGGAGAGATTTTTATTATAGGGCGTGTGCACTCGCCAAAAAGAAACAGAGAGGGACCAGCAGTTAGTGTAATGGCTATGTCACTGGACTGCCATGTAGTCGACTGCAGTTCGTGTCCTGGACCCGATGGCTTAAAACTCACGTCGTGTGCTTGTGTGTGCCCAGGATCCCAAGAGGAGAACGGAGGAGGAGGGATTGTGGCGTGGCCATGCCCCCTGGGGGGTAATTTCTCTCTCTCTCTGTCTCTCTCTGTCTGTCTGGCGAACGCACGCACCCTATAGCAAAAACCTCTCCACTCACCCCCCCCCAAAAAAAAAAAAAATCCCTTCTCCTCCATTCTCCTCTCGGGATCTTGGTCACACACACACATATGCGCTCAGGGTGAGTTTTAAGTTGGTGGATTTGGGACTCCAACTGAGGTCAACTACGTGAGAGTCCAGCGATGTAAGCATTATGCCATCTGCTGGTCCCACTTACTTAATTTTTGCCAAAGGGCACTCGCACTCACTGAAGATACAGGGTTGGGTCAGAAATCATTCCTATCAGGAAAGGTCCCACCACAATCCCTTCTCCATTTCTCCCTCCTTTTGGGATTTTAGACATGCATGTACTCAAACTTAAAGCTGATGTCTTTCTCAAGCTGCCAGGTTCAGAACTTGAACCATGGTGTTGGCTATGTGGGATCCAGCTGCCTTAACAACCAGGCCTCATAGCTGATAATATATAAATTGCTGAGTAGCATTGTATAAATGTACCACACTATCTTTATCTGTTCACCCACTGAGGGACTCTTGGGTTGTTTCTGGATTTTGTCCATTATGAGTTGATTTGCTCTTTTGAGAAAAGAAGTTTTCATTCCTTTAGGTTAAATACCTTAGAGTAGCTGATTCATGTGTAAGTCTATATTTAACCTTAAAAGAAACTGCCAAACTGTTTTCCATAGTTACCGTACTGTTTTCCATTTCTACTAATTATGTTTGAGCACTCCAGTTTATATCATCAGCAGCACTTGGTATAGTCAGTCTTTATCATTTTAATCTAATAGTTGCATGATGGTATATCCTCGTAGTTTTTATTTTTATGTACAATTTAACTTTATCTATCATTGTTGTTATTATTTTAAATTTGCTATAGGGCATGTGCACTTACCGAAGAGTGAGAGAGAAATAGAGAGAGGTAGGGAAAGTGAGAAAGCAAACCACCAGGTCCAGGACTTGAACCATGGTCAGCCCTGTGAGAGTCTAATGCCCACATGAGAGTCTGATGCCCACCATGCCACCTGATGGTCCCTATCCTTGTAGTTTGAATTTGTATTTCGTTAATGTCTAATGATCTTGAGCGTCTTTTCATGGGATTATCTGCCATGCCTATCATGGTGAATTGTTTGTTCAAATCTCTTACTAATTTTTTAAAAATTGGGTTGTTTATTATCTTATGGTTGGGTTTCAGAAATTCTTTTTAATCTTCTGAACTTAGTTCTTTTCTATTGTCATTACATGATTTGCAAATATTTTATCCCACCCTGTGGCTTGTTTGTTCATTCTTTGAACAGTGTGTTTCACAGAGCAAAACTTTGTAGTTTTGATGAAGTTCATTAATTTCTTCTTAATTTTGCTATAGGACACGTGTGCTACCAGAGAGAGCGGGAAAGTGGAAAAGCATTCCCCAGGGAGATGGCTCCACTGCAATCCCTTCTCCATTTTCCTCTTGGTATTTTGGGCACACACGTGCCCATTCCAACCTGTTTTTCAAGGTGCTGGGTCTGGGACTTTAACCACACTGTCAGGCATATACGATCCAGCCACCTCAATCATCATGTTATTGGTTTATTGGTTGACTGCACTTTTTTATTTTTTTTAATGAACTGTATTTTTATAGTCTTATCTAAGACCTATTTGCCTAAACTAGTTACAGAGATATTATCTTGTTTTCTCTTAAAAATTTTGTAGTTCTACTTTGCATATCTAAGATATTTTTTTGTAAAGAATTATTTTATTTAACTTTATTCATTCATTCATTTTTATTATTATTTTTTTAAATTTGACCAGAGAGGGACAGAAAGAGAGGGGGGAAAAGTGAGAAAGGAAGCCAGCAGGTCTGAAACTCGAACCACGGTTAGCCATGTGGGAGTCCAGCATTCTCAACCACCATGCCACCTGCTGGCCCCTTTGATAGGCTTTTACTTTGTGTTCACGTCTTTGATCAACATTAAGACTTTTTGTTTGTTTAGGCATTTATATGTCCAACTATTACAACATCATTTGTTGAAAACTATTCTTTTTCTATTGAATTGCCTTTATAAACCTTTCTCAAAATGATTTAACCACATTTCTTTGAATTTGTTTCCTTTTAAGAAAGTTTATCTTTATTCCATGATTGAGACAGACAGTAGCCCCCAAAATGATCTTGATGCTGTAATCTACCCCCAACTTTGGTCATCCTTGATCATGGACACACGCATGCCTGGCATACTCAGAGAAGTCATGCTAAACCAGATAAAGACCAGTTAACTTGCCAGGTAGATCTGCCTTACAGAATGAAGCATTTTACCATTGAACCACTGTCTAGCCCCTGTTTGGATCTATTTTTAAACTTTCTTATTTAGCTTTATTTGTCTAGGTTTCTCTCCCTTTCTTTCTCTCTCTCATATCACACTGTCACTATAGCTTAACAGTGGGTCTTGAAATCAGATAATGTGAGTCCTCCAACTTTGTGTGTTTATTATACGAAGTTGTTTTGGCCATTCTGGTTACTTTTACTTTCCATATAAATGTCTGAGTCAAAATGGCAATATCTTCAAAAACTCTCGCTTGTATTTTGGTTGGGATTGCATTTAACAATATTGAGCTTTCAGGGCAAGCAGGTGGCGTGGTGGTTAAGGTGTTGGACTCCCATGTGGCAGACCACGGTTTGAGACCTGGACCTGTGACTTGAAAATTATACTTCATACCCATGTGTCCATTCCCAAAATACCAAGAGGGGAATGGAAGAAAAGGGTGTGACTGTTCCCCCTGGGTGTCTCGACCTGCAGGACAGTCGAACAGGTCTCCTGAGGGAAGGAGTGAGAGATGGGACGAACACCGCACTATCACAGCATGGAGACGACACAGTGTCTCTTCAGGGTCGTCTCTTTATTGTGGGTAGCACGGAGACGACACAGTATTTAGGGTCATCCAGAGACGACGCAGCGTCACAGCTCAGGGTCGTCTGGAGACGACACGGTGTCACAGCTCAGGGTCATCCGGAGATGACGCGGTGTCACAGCTCTTCAGGGTCTTCAGGGTCGTCTGGCGATTATGGGCCAGGGATCGTGGTTATATACACGTTGGTGGGCCATGATTGGTTGAATGAAGGATAGTAAAAGGTGGTTATGATTGGTTCCTTTGTGGAACAATCATGAGATGCCTGGATATGCAAATCTGAGGGATTCTAAACTTAGTGATTTGCTATGGGAAGTGGCCAATCAGAGTATGATTTTGAAGGTGAGGTAATTGCTCTCGAAGCCTAATATGGCAATAGTAAGAGACTCATGAAAAATGGCCTCAGCAGACTCGCTGGTGCACAGCCTCCCACATGTCCCCCTTTTCTGTTTAAATTTGAGAGATGAGGAAAAGGCCTGGGGGAATCGTGCCTGTCTTAGGTTGGAGCCGTTTATGGAACCATATGTCCATCTTTACCCGTCATTGGAGAGTCTCGTAGTTATGATGGGCTTTCTGTCTTAGGTGGAAGGACTGAACAGTTACTGGGTCCATCAGACTCTCTTACCTGTCTTTGGCTAACTGATTTAGCGCCTCAGGCGAGACCAGTATAGGAGTGTTGGTCTTTCACCTCCAATCTAGTATAGTGGACCTGGATAGGCCGCATAGTAAGCGAGTCAATTTATTGTTTGAGGAATGTCATGAGCCTATTAAATATAACAGGTCCCAGTGAGCAAGCAACTAAAAGGCCAATTGAATGGGCCAAGTAGGGGGAGCAGGAAAGGGAGGAGACTGTTTCAGGCAGACCATAAGGGATTGTCGGAGAGTTGTCACGAATGATGTCACGAATGATGCCAGACTTGTTGGCGTAAAAGTAGCAGCGTTCTTGTAAAGCAAGACAGAGACCCCCCTGTTCTGCCAGAAGGAGTGGCGCCAGGATTGAAACCAGCAGCGGTAGTGTCGAAGAAGTAAAACAGGATCAGTTATCTTCATTTTGTTGATCTGTGGAAGGAGAGAGAGATATCTCAGGGCTTTTATCGTCCCTGGATGGCTTGTTAGAATCAATCTGTTTGATTAATCTTTTTGGTAGCCAACGAGCAGCATCCATTTTTTGAGAATAGATGCAGACAGACTCTTTGCCCCAAATGAGGACAGAGTCCGAACCATTTCATGTATTGTCCAGAGGATCTTTTCACAAAACTGAGGCAAATTTTGTTCTGGTAGTTGAATGCCAGAAGCGCTCAGCAGCTGAGTCTCCATCTTTATCAAGAGACAGGAAATTTAGGACAAAAAGAGCATGTGCCAGAAGGTTATTTGGCGAGCCCTTAGTCTGTAAAAGCTCTCCCTTTTTTAGCTTTTGGAGAGTATTTTCTAAGGAAAGATGAGCACGTTCAACAATGCCTTGTCCCTGGGGATTGTATGGAATTCTTGTAACATGTTTAATGTGAAGTTGTTTACAAAAAGAGGCAAAATTGTTTCCTGTGTAACCTGGGCCATTATCTGTCTTAATTTGTTGAGGTTTACCCATAACCGAAGAGTGTAGCAAGTACATGGGAAATAACATGTTTGTCAGCTTTTCCAGTTTGTGCCGTGGCAAAATGAAACTGCTGAAGGTATCAACAGTAACATGAACATATTTGGTAGTACCAAATTCAGCGATATGAGTGACGTTCATCTGTAATAATGTGTTAGGCATAAGGCCTCTAGGGTTAACGCCTAGATGTGGTGTAGGCAAAAGGGTAAGACAGGCTGGACATTGTTTTACAATTTGTCGGGCCTGTTCTCGAGTAATTTTAAACATGAGGCGAAGTGTGTGAGAATTTAAATGATGTAGTTTATGTGCAGCAATGGCGTCTGAAAGATTTTTATTAGCTTGTGTAGAAGCAAGAAAGGAATGTTTAGTGGCAAGATCAGCGTGGCGGTTGTCCTTAGTCAGGACCGGGCAAGTCGGAATGTGCACATAAATGGCCAATATAAAAGGATACCTCTCGATTTCTAATGAGAGACTGTAGTTGGAGGAAAAGCTGTGCGGCCTGAGAAACTTGTTTAACTTGTGCCGCAGTTTCTAGAAGTGGAACAGACATAGTAATATAAGCACTATCTGTATATAAATTCAAAGGTGTATTAGGAAAAGCAGAAAAAACTGCTGTGACTGCCTGCAGCTCAACTAACTGAGCTGATGTTGAGGAAGTGGTAAATCTAACTGTCTGATCAGAGAAAGAATAGGAAGTAGTTTCATTAGAAGAACCATTAGTAAAAACCAATAAAGCATTTGAAACAGGATGAAGTGAAGTTTGTATAGGGAAAACAAAATCATGGGTAGATAAAAAATATAAAAATTTATCTGGAGGAAGATGGTTATCAATAGTTCCAGTAAAGGAAGCACATGCAATAGGCCAGAAATCTGTTTGTTGGAATAGCCAATTAACTTGGTCTTTAGTATACGGCTGGATAATTGTATTAGGGTCTTTGCCAAAATAAGTTAACGCTTAAATTTTGAGCCATACTGATAATATCAGCTACAGCTTGATAATAAGGGTATATGACCTTTGAAGGAGAAGATGGTAGGTGAACCCACATAATTGGAGCAGATTGCCAGAACACAGCTGTTGGTGTGACCGAAGTGTGACAAATAATAAGGAGTAATAGCAGTCTATAATCGATGGCTGTGATGAATTGAGAGGCAATGGCCTTTTCTTACTGTAGAGAAAGCTTGACAGCCCTCCTCTGTAAGTTTGCGAGGAGATTTAGGATTGGCGTCTCCTTGTAAGATATTAAACAAGGGTTTAAGTTGGCCTGTGGTTAATTTGAGGTATGGGTGGATCCAGTTGATATTACCCAAGAGTTTTTGGAAATCATTTAAGGTTTTTAACTTGTCAAGTCTAAATTGTATTTTTGGAGTGGTGATTTTTTGGCCAGAAAGATGGTATTCTAGGTAAGTATATGAGTCTCTAAGTTGTACTTTTTTAGGAGTAATCTTTAGTCCTCGAATGGAAAGTTGTTTTTTAAGGTCTTGAAAACATTGGAGGACTAGCTGACCATCCTTGCCTGCTATTAAAATGTCATTCATGTAATGGGTGATGTATATTTGATTTTATTTATTTTTAATTGGCTGCAATGCAGCAGCAACATATTTTTGGCACAGAGTAGGGCTGTTGGCCGTGCCCTGGGGGAGGACTTTCCACTCGTAACGCTTTATGGGTTCTTTAAAATTAGTTGATGGGATGTTAAAGGCAAATCTTTGTTGATCTGAAGGGTGTAAAGGAATGGTATAAAAACAATCTTGGAGATCAACGATTATTTTGAAGAAGTCTAAAGGAACGGCTACTGGGGATGGCAAGCCAGGCTGTAAGGCTCCCATGGGAACCATAGTCTTACTGATTGCTCTTAAGTCTTGGAGTAGATGCCATTTACCTGATTTTTTTTAATAACAAAGATAGGGGTATTTTATGGTGAAGTGCTGTCGACAATGTGTCCTGTCTCAAATTGTTCTTGTACTAACATTTGGGCAGCTTGAAGTTTTTTAGAAGTAAGAGGCCATTGATCAACCCACATGGGCACATCATCTTTCCAGGAGATTTTATCAGTGTGGGGTGCAGGAATATCAATGGTCGTTAGGATAAATTTTTCAGTCTTGTCCTATTAAATTTAGGTTTTGGTATCGAGGGATGGATGATACCTGATTCATTTTGTTCTAAGCGTTTTTTGGGTGTATAATCCTGTGCTAACGTTTGTGCAGTAACTGTATCGGAAGGGCTGAACATGATGAGGCTCATTTGTGATAACAAAACTCTACCCCAAAGGTTTATGGGGAGACCTTTTATAATAAAGGTTGGATGGTTCCTTGGTTTCTCTCTCTGTCTGTCCACTGTAATACTTTAGTGCTCTTTTTTGGATTTTGGCTTTGATCAGTGCCTTTTAGATGGGTAAGGGTTGGTGTTAGGGGCCAAGTTTGGGGCCAGTTGTCTTTTTTGAGAATGGTGACATCGGCTCTGGTGTCAACAAGTCCAGAAAACTGTTTACCATCTAACCATAAAGTAAGCATTGGTTTCTCCGGAGAAATTTGTTGGACCCAATAGGCATCTGAGGAACCGAACCCTTTTTCACCTCGTAAGGAGGTTTGGATGTTATTTTGAGTGGAAAGCAGTGGGAGGAGTAAGAGTTGAGCTATGCGCTTTCCAGCTGTAATAGTTGTGATTAAATTTGGAGAGGAAGCCATAATTTTTATTTTTTCCTCATAGTCATTATCTATTACTCCTGGAAAGATTTGAAGTCCCTCTATAGTGGCACTACTACGACCTATGAGTATTGTAAAGGTGTTTGGAGGTAAAGGGCCAAAGATTCCGGTAGGCAAGGCCTGTACCCCCATCTCGGGAGTTAATACTGTGTGGGTGGTGGAACAGAGGTCCAGCCCTGTGCTTCCTGGAGTCGCTCTGGAGAGGTCTGAAATGGATTGTTTGTTGGAACAGTTTGCATCGCCCCAAAAACTTGTCTGGGTCTCGGGGCCTGGGGCTGGCCCCTGTTCCTGTTTCCTTGAGAGTGAATGAGTGGTCTGCCATGGATATATGTTTTGGACCTGCACTCATTGTCAGGATGACGTCCCTTCTGGCATTTACTGCATAACTCAAGGGGTCGATTCTGTCTCTGATCTTTAGTATTTTTTGCTTTACACTGTTTTGCCATGTGCCCTGGGCGACCGCATTTAAAACAATGACCTCGATTATTATGGTCAAGGAATTGGCGGACGGTGTACCCTTGAAGGGCAGTGGCCATGGCCAATCCCTGTTGGTATGTTGATCTGATCTCTGAACAAAGGTGTATGTACCCTGTCAGATCTGTCTTTTTTTTGTGTGGTCTAATGGCTGCCTGACAAAAAGCATTAGCATTTTTATACGCCAGTTGTTTTATAAAGTCTGTACTTGCATCAGCATTACTGAATATTTTTTTTGACGTGGTAATTAATCTATGTACAAAGTCAGAAAAAGGTTCATCAGGCCCTTGTCTAATGTTAGTAAGGGAGGTGCTCAGATCTCCTTTAGCAGGGAGTTTTTTCCAGGCCTTTATGCCTGCCACATGAATTTGTGAAAAGACCCCTGGGTTATACTGCATTTGATTTTCATTGTGTGCATAATTTTCTTCTCTTATTAACATTTTGGCCGTCCAGCCGTTATTGGCTTGGGCATTGCGGCAGGCGGTTTCCCTATAAACCTCTACATATTTTGATTTCCAAAGTAAGTAATCTCCTCCTGAAAGTGTAGCTCGGGCTAATGTTTGCCAATCGGGTGGTGTGAGCCAGTCTTCAGCGATAGCTTCAACTATAGCTAAGGTATACAGAGCAGTAGCTCCGTATTGGGCAACCGCCGCCTTAATTTCTTTTACCATTTTAAAGTCAAACCCGCTGTGACGGGGCCAAACCTGTCCTTGGGGATCTGTATTTTCTATAACAGGGAATGTCTCAAAGTCTGTCGTATGTGATCCCTGAACTAGTTTTGTTTCTTTGTTTGTATTGGTTTTTAGTTTCTCTAATTGTGATATTAGTTCCTGGTGTTCTTTTTCTAATTGAATCTGTTCTTTTAATTGTTTTATTTTATTCAAAATCTCTTCCCTAGGGTCAATAACTGGCATTAAAGGTGGTGCAGATGCGACCGAGTTGTAGGGTGGCGGTCGTTTTATGAAAGGCGGCCATTCTGAATTATGGTATTTGCCTGCCTCCGTTTCTGAAGTTTCTTTCTCAGGTGGCCATTTTGAGTTACTGTACTTAGCTGACTCAGTTTCTAAAATTTCTTCAGACAGCCATTTTTGATTATTGTATTTTTTAGCCTTGACCTCTAAGATTTCATCCTCTGAACTAGATAATGACTCGTTTTTCTTTGGCTCTTGGAGAGCCTTAAGGTTGTTTTTTTTTTTTAATTTTTTAGATTTTTTGGGTTTTGTCTCTCTTTCGGGGCTTTTAACTTCTTCCTCACTATCTAGGGAAATAAGATCCTCTCCCTGTTCTTTTTCAATTTTAGAATCCTTGGTTAGATCTGAGGTGGCTATAGCCTCCTCCTGGGGTTGATCATTTTACATGATCTGCTCTCCCTTAATGACCATAACGGCAAGGGCTTCTATTAAGCTCTGAACGGATATTTTGTGCTGACTAAGCTTTTGTCCCATTATTACCCGTACTTAAAATAAAACATAAATAAACACTTACCAGGACGTCTTCTGTTCGTCCCTCCGTTTTCTGCCGGCTTTTCTGGTTTGCTCTGCACTGGAGCCTTCCTTGGGAGCTCTTCACTGTATCCTTCGTACTCATGTCCCTGTTCGGGCGCCAAGTGTCCTGACCCACGGGACAGTCGAACAGGTTTCCTGAGGGAAGGAGTGAGAGACGGGACGAACGGCGCACTATCACAGCATGGAGACGACACAGTGTCTCTTTAGGGTCGTCTCTTTATTGTGGGCAGCACGGAGACGACACAGTATTCAGGGTCATCTGGAGACGACGCGGCGTCACAGCTCAGGGTCGTCCAGAGACGACGCGGCATCACAGCTCAGGGTCGTCCAGAGACGACGCGGCGTCACAGCTCAGGGTCGTCCGGAGACGACGCAGTGTCACAGCTCAGGGTCGTCCGGAGATGACACGGTGTCACAGCTCTTCAGGGTCTTCAGGGTCGTCTGGCGATTATGGGCCAGGGATCGTGGTTATATACACGTTGGTGGGCCATGATTGGTTGAATGAAGGATAGTAAAAGGTGGTTCTGATTGGTTCCTTTGTGGACCAATCATGAGATGCCCGGATATGCAATCTGAGGGATTCTAAGCTCACTGATTTGCTATGGGAAGTGGCCAATCAGAGTATGATTTTGAAGGTGAGGTAATTGTTTGCTCTCGGAGCCTAAGATGGCAATAGTAAGAGACTCATGAAATATGGCCTCAGCAGACTTGCTGGTGCGCAGCCTCCCACACCTGGGTGATAGTTTCTCATTTTCCTCTGTCTCTGTCTCTTTTCAGTGAGTTGGTGCATCCTATACAAAAACCTATATTAGGGAACCAGCAGTTAGCGTAATGGCTATGTCGCTGGACTCCCACGTGGTCGACCGCGGTTCGCGTCTCGGACCCGGTGGCTTGCAACTCACGCCGGGCGCGTGTGCGTGCGTGCCCAGGATCCCGAGAGGAGAATGGAGGAGAAGGGATTGCGGCGTGACCATCCCCCCGGGGGGTGATTTCTCGCTTTCTGTCTCTATGTCTCTCTATATCTGTCTGGCGAGCGCACGCGCCCTATAGCAAAAAACCTCTCAAAAAAAAAAAAAAAAAAAAAACAAACCTATATTAAAAAAAAAAAAGCGTGTTGAGTCTACAAGTTCATGAACATGATAAAATTCTCCATTTATTTATTAATTATTTTTTTATTGGTGTTACTTTTTTTTACAGTTTGTACATTGTGCATATATTTTGTTATGATGCCATTATCTTCTTTTAAAATTATGTATTATCATTATTTTTCAGTACCACCAGAGAAAGAGAGAGAATGTGAGAAAGCAAGCTGCCAAGTCTGGAACTCGAACCACAGTCAGGCATCTGGGAATCCAGTGCCTTTAACCACCATGCCACCTGCTGGCCCTGTGCCATTATCTTAAATGCCATGTTTTCCTTAATGTTGGAGTCTAATATTTCATTGTTATATATAGAATTACAATTGATTTTTTGCATGTTGACCGATATTTTATGATGTTCTATGACTGATGTTCTTGCTAAATTCACTTATTAACTGTAGTTTTTTTGTTGTTGATTCCTTGAATTTTCTATGTAGTTCGTCATGACACTTGTGAATAGGGACATCTTAATTTTTACCTTTCCAACCAGTGTGTTTTGTGTATTTTTTTAAAGTGGGGGGTGTCTCTTTTCATTTTACTGTATGAAGGGAGTTACACGAGTCCAAGTTAAAAGTAGGCTCTAACTGGTTACATTGCATAAGTTGTGAGGTTTTTAAATTTGTACAGTCCAGCAAGTGGTGTGGTGGTTAAGGTGTTGGATCCCACAGGGCCAACCCCATAGTTTGAGTCTCAGACCTGGTGGCTTGAAAATCACTCCAGGTGCATGTATGTGCGTTCCCAAAATCACAAGAGGAGAATGAAGGAGTAGGGATTGCTGCATGGCCATCCCCTATGTGGATGATTTCCCATTCTCCCTCACTCTCTCTCTCTCCAGAGAGCGCATGTGCCTTATCACAGAAATCTAAAACAAAACACACACACATATCCAAAAAAATGTTTTACAAGGAACAGAAGGGCAGTTCTACTGATTATAAAGGAATCCTCATTTAAACGTCATTGAGCTTGGGACCAGCAGATGGTGTAATGGTTACATCGCTGGACTGTCACGTAGATGACTGCAGTTCGAGTTCCAGACCTGCCTTAAAATTATGCTGGATGAGGGACCAGCAGTTGGCGTAATGGCTATGTTGCTGGACTCCCATGTAGTCAACTGCGGTTCGCGTCCCGGACCTGGTGGCTTAAAACTCACGTGGGGCGCGCGTGCGTGCGTGCCCAAGATCCCAAGAGGAGAATGGAGGAGAAGGGATTGCGGCGTGGCCATCCCCCCTGGGAGGTGATCTCTCTGTCTGGCGAGCGCATGCGCCCTATAGCGAAAACCTCTCAAAAAAAAAAAAAAAAAAAAAAAAAAAAAAAAAAAAAAAAAGTTATGCTGGATGAAATGAGAAGGGATTGCTGCATGACCATACCCCCTAGGGGATGATTTCTCGCTTTCTGTCTCTCTCTGTCTCTCTGGTGAGCACATATGCCTTATAGCAAAAATCTCTCTCTGATATATGTGTATATATATATGTATGTGTGTGTGTGTAAATAATGTCAACAAGCCACAAGCACTTAAAACCTTCAGCTAATTGTCCTCAGCCAGTCCAGTCTCTTATGCTGGTCACCATGCAGCTGAATTACTTCTCCATATTCTGGGCGCTCAATTATAGTACCTTTGCTGGCAAATTTCTTCTTAAACACCTTCACTAGTTTTTTTAATCATATAATCATCAGCGATCTCTTAGACAGTGGTAAGGGTGTTACTGCCATTTCTCTATTGAATTCTTAAATGGTTATAAACCTCAGTGCCAGCAGGAAGCAGGTTATTTTCCTACTTGAATCAGCAAAGGGATCAAAAGAGTGGATATTCTGGATTGTGGATATACGATACGATTCCTTTTCCTTGGTGGAATAGAGAACCTACAGAAGGCATCTGAAGGAGAAGGTAGGCAAGGTAGACAGAACATCAGGAATCAAGGGGACTCAAGCAGGGAGGCTGCTGTCTCCTCATTGACAGCTGGTGACTGAGCTTTCTTCTCATCTTACTGAGCTACGTAAGTAATGGGGAATTCCAGTTATATGTGGAGTAACAGTGGTAGAGTAGACATTTTTGCCTTATTTCAGATCTTATGGGAAAATTTTGAATCTGTCACTATTAAATGTGCTATATATAAGCCTTAGGCTTTTTAAAAAATACTCATTAAGTTGAGGAAGTTCTCTCTTCCTTATTTCACAGAGTTTATTTTTTTTAATCAAGACCAGTATTGAATTCTGTCAGATACTTTTTCTGTATCAGTTGATATGATTACATGATTTTTCTTTAGTCTGGCTATATGGTGGACTACACCAGTGGGTTTTTAAATACTGAACTAACTTTATGTCCCTGGAATAACTCCACTTGGTAATTGTTTAGACCCATTCTTCACTTAACCATCTGTTTAATGACCACTCAGACTTGTGACCGGTCCTCAAGCATGGGAAATCCCTCTTCTCAGTCTGTATGAGTCTTGAGAATACCTTTTCTCAGCCTTTATTCCTTTTTATTTTATTTTTTATTTTTTTATTTTTTTTAATTTTAGGTTTCGGCCATAGGGCATATGTGCTGCTCGCCAGAGAGAGAGAATGAATGAATGAGAAATCATCTCCCTGGGGGATGGCTGCCACTATAGTCCCTTCTTCTCCATTCTCCTCTTAGAATTTTGGGCACACAGGCACCTTGAGTGATTTGTCAAGTTGCCAGGTCTAGGACTTAAACTGCAATCAGCCATGTGGGAGTCTACTGCCTTAACCACCATGCCACCTGCTGGCCCTGCCTTTTCTCAGTCTGGCTCATTCCCACAGGAGGTTAGTGTTCAGTACGTGAAATGTTCACAGTCATGCAAGACTATACATTTCATTTATAAATTTGTACTTAATTGTGCACCCACAGTAGCGCACAATTTCAGAATAAGTAGAGACTTACTCCATATTTATATTACTGTGTTATAGTGTGCCTTGTTGTTTTCTGGCACTTACCTAACATGTCTTTATATAGGTAGTATTATGTTATTCTAGTGTGGTATCCTATCTATTGAAAAATATGTACCCTGTCGCGCGCCACAAGATACCTGCCTTTAAGCTCCTTGCTTAACAACATAGCTGTAGAAACGAAACTTGGTGCTTAGGAGAAGAGGGACTGTATAATTATTTTTATATATTGCTAAAGTCTGTTTATGACATTTTGTTAGGTTATGCATCTGTATTTGTCAAGGATATGTTGGCATGTAGTTTTATTGTGTCTTTGTCTGGTTTTGGTGTAGTGTAATGTTGGCTTCATTGAATGAATTGTTCCCCTCTGTTTTCTAGAAAAGATTGTGTAGAATTAGTGTCATTTATTCTTTAAATGTTGCACAGACTTGTTCAGTGAAGCTTTCTGGGTCTGATGAGTTCCTTTTGTGCGTATGTGTTTTTCTTTTCTTTCCTTTTTTTTTCTTTTTAAATTGCAGATTCAATTTCCTTAGTTGAGGGCTATTCAGATTGATGATGTATATTGGAAACTTTTTGATCATTACTTACTGAGGTGTTTTTTTTGCAACACTCTCTTCTGGAGCTCCAATTACAAATATACCCTACCTATTCCTCGTCCCATGTGTATTTGCAACCTTATGCATTTTTTATTTTGTTTCATATTTTTTTTTCCTTTCTGTTCCTCTGAGAGGATCATTTCTATGACTCTTAAGTTTGTGGACTCATTCACATTAAGTATTTTCTTAAGCCTTCTGAATGAATTTTTAAATTTCAGATATTCTAATTTCTGTTGTGAAACTTTTTGGAAAATAATTGTTTATTTAATTTTTGAATTATTATTATCTTTTAATTTGACCTGAGAGATATTGAGAGGGAAAGTGAGAAAGCAAGCCACCAGGTCCGGGACTTGAACTATGGTTGGCCATGTGGGAATCTAGCACCTTAACCATCATGCCACCTGCCAGCTCACTGTTGTGAAAGTTTGTTTCTATTCTGCCAAAATTCTCTTCTTGTTTATTGCTCCTATACTTTTTTAAAAAAAATTCTTGGTGCAACTGGAACATCACCTTTGTTATTGCTTGCTTGTTTCAGCTTCTCTGTCATCTCTGGGTTAGTTGCCATTGGTAGTCTTTTTAGAATTAGCCTCATGAGGCTAGCTAGTGGTATGGTGATGAGGCAGCTAGAGCCCACATGGCTGACTATGTGATTTGGGTCTCAGACCCATTGGCTTGAAAAACACACCAAGCACAGGTACTTGCCTGCCCAAAATCCTGAGAGGAGAATGGAGAAAGGATTGTAGTCTGGCCCTCACCTTGGAGGAAGGCATGCCACTTTGTATCCAGCGAGCACATGTGCCCTATAGCAAACTGAAAGAGAGGAAGAAAAGAAAGGGAAAGCAAGCAAGCCACATGTTCCTGACTTTGGGGTTTTCTTTTCTTTTCTTTCTCTCTCTTTTTTTTTTTAATAATACCTTCCCCCTCTCCCCCAGAGATATTTTGCTACAGGATGCGTGCACTCATCAGAGAGACAAACAGCGAGAAATCATGCCCCAGGGATGGCCACACTACAGTCCCTTCTCCACTCTCCTCTTTGGAATCTTGGGCATGCACACACGTGTCTGGCTTGAGTTTTAAACCTCCGGGTCCAGGACTCGAACTGCAGTTGACTATGTGGGAGTCCAGCAATATAACCACTATGTCATCTGCTGGTCCCAATAATACTGATTTTCATTCTTGACCTTTTGCAAATTGTGGGGACTCTAGCTTCTGAAGAGTACTGAAGTTTTTGTCTCAACAGCAGTCAGCATGGTTATTCTCATGTGCACACTCTGCCCTGCCTGCAGAGGGAGCGAGTGAGCCACTTCCCCACCTTGTAGTATCAGTTTGAAGTGGGGAGGAGTGGACATGTACAGTTTTGCGTTTTCTTTCCCTGCCTCTGTTTCTCTCACTGACACCCCCTTCCTATTCCCCCATAGCTGACTGCCCGGTTCCTTCTGAGCCTGGTCACACTGGTCTGCCTGAGAGTAGAACCTCAGAGACGCAAACTCCCTTGTCTGGTCTCTTCCATGTCTTGAGTCACCTGTACGATTCCCTGAGTACAGGCAGGTGGGATATGACCTCAGTCAGGTTTATGAAGATTGTTCTGAGGAGCGTCCATCCCCACCCAACCTGAAGCTCCAGCCTGATCAGAATCCCCTTCTAAACCTGCTTGCTTCTGGCTCTGCTATTCCCCTACTGTTGTTGACTCTCCAAATGCCATCCAGGACCATGTTGGCTACAGGAGAGCATTCCTCTGGTCAAACTCCACTTCTTGGTCAAGTGAACCTGCTGCCCCACCTTGGAGGGGTGCAGATGATACTTGGCCCAGTCACTCTGTGCCATCCTGTATTGGATACCAGAGCAAGAGGCTGCCATGACTTGGCCTAATGTGTGTTCTTGGCTGCAGTGTCTGCCTTCTCCTGGCCCCTGACCTGCCTTTGCCTTATCTTTACTCTGCCTCTATCTCACCACATCTCAGGCTGAGTTAGATTTTAGTGCCTTATACTTGAGATCCACCTTATGTATTTGTGCCAGTATTTCAGATACAGTATTTATGTTGTGACTGTGCCTGCTTTGTGGTACACACTCTCTTATTTCAGTGCATTTAGAGCACTTAGTGACTAAGGAAAAGTTGCACATAATCAGAATTATTCTTAAGAATTCCTTCATGTGCTTCTATGGTAGAGACATCAGTCTACAGTAGCTGAGGCAGTAATAATAGAAATAGCCATGTCACCATGTGTGTGCTGTTGTGTGTGGTAGAAGGGACAATGTGCCCGTGGTTTGTTCATTTCTTCTTTAATGCAGATTCTTTAGCCAGTTTTCTCACTTTTATTCTGGTATTTGAATAATACCTAAAATCTAAATGTTCCTTTCAGGAAAACCAAACAAATTCAAATAATATTTAATATTTAAATATTAGCAGAATAGAGCCACCGTCATAGTGTACGATTAATGAGAGCTGCTTAAAAAATTCACCAGAACATGGTGACCATGGTTCTAATCTCAGGCACAGTCAGCCTAGAACTTAGTGGCCTTGCATGCAAGTGCCCTGCATCTGTTGGGCTGGAGGAAGAAAACTGCTGTGTGATAGACCCTATGGAGGGCATTCCTCTCTTCCTCTTTCTCCCCAACTTCACATGCATGTGCTCTATCATAAATAAATAGAAAATTTAAAAAGAAGGGAACCAGCAGTTAGCGTAATGGCTATGTCGCTGGACTCCCACATAGTCGACCGCGGTTCGCTTCCCGGACCCGGTGGCTTAAAACTCACGCTGGGCACGTGTGTGTGCGTGCCCAAGATCCCGAGAGGAGAATGGAGGAGAAGGGATTGCGGTGTGGCCATCCCCCCTGGGGGGTGATTTCTCTCTTTTTGTTTCTATGTCTCTCTCTGTCTGTCTGGCGAGCCCACGCACCTATAGCAAAAACCTCTCAAAAAAAAAAAAAAAAAAAAAAAAAAAGAAGTACTGGGGGAGAAAGATGTATTATGCAGAGCTTCCTCCAGAGGGAATGGCAGCATACAGGGTAGGTATGTAGTGGCATTTGGAGGCATGGCCATGCTGCCCACCGGAACTGGACAGGCAGGCAGGGCACTTGGGGCTACCCAGTGTTGTGAGTGTTCCTGTTGCTCCCCCAAGTCTGTAGGGGTAGGTCCAGGTGAAGGAAATTCTAGACATTTAATTTGCCTCTGTAATGTGCTTTCTTTTCAGGTTGTGTATAGTAGGAGTTCTGAAATTGAAGAATTAAAAGCCATTATTGAAAATTTGCAAGAGAACCAAGAACGGTTACAGAAGGATAGACTGGAAGAGGTTGAACGGCTCCATGAAGTCATCGAGAAACTACAGACCGAGCTTTCCCTCTCGGGGTCTCCTGCATGTGAGGCCAGGGAGGGCCAGGCGGAAAGTCTCCAGAGGGAGCTGCTCTGCTCGCAGGTGTCGGCTTCAGGTGGGCAGGCACTGCAGGGAGAACTTGAGGCTGCACTAGCTACCCAGGAGACCCTGAGACAGCTGCTGGCCAACCAAGAACATGGGCACCGCCAGGCCTTGGAGGCCCTGCAGCAGCGCTTACAGGGTGCAGAGGAGGCTGCTGCAAGGCAGCTGGCTGAGATGGGCCAAGGCATGGCTCTCAGGGAGGCTGAGGTCCAGGGCCTAGCCTCCCGCATCCAGCAGTTTGAAGCTGCCCTGAAGGCAAAGGAAGCAATGATTGCAGAGAAAGATTTAGAGATTGATGCTGTGAACAAACGCAAGGCAGCCCACTGCACCGAGCTGCAGACCATCTTGTCGGCTTCAGCCAGTCTCCGCCATGCCTTGGAGCAGATGCCCCTGGCTGGCCCACCTGAGCCCCCTGAGCTGCAGCGGCTCCGAGCACAGTGTGCACGCCTCAGTCGTCAGCTGCTGGCGTTAAACCAGCACTTCCTGAGATGCCAAACAGAACCAGACCAGCAGCAGGCCTACGGAGACACAGCGATCATACCTGATGAATTCTCAGGACAGGGTGCCAGTAGCAGGCAGCTGCCCTCAGCCCCCTATGGCCAGGACCACAATCCACGGGTAGGCTTTGCACCCCCTACAGGCTGTGGGAGCAGGGCATGACTTTGAGCTAGGAAGCCAGGGATGTTAGAGGAAACTAGGGGTACTGTGTGGGCCGCAGGGTCTGTGGGGAGTCAGTTGGGCTGGGCCAGAGAGTGTTGGATGTTCAGTGAAGGAGACTGGGTTTTTCCTTACTCTCCTTCTCTTCTCTCCTGATGTTAACATCTTCTTTCTGTTCTGGGCAGTGGGGGTGGAGTTACCACTGGGGCTTGTGACACAGTAGAGAAAATCCACACTAGCTGGGTATGATTGAAGTTTGCACGTAGAGAAATCAGGCTGGGATTTCATTTTTTTGTCCATTATATTTTCATTTGTTTACTTATTTTTGTTTTCAATTTTGATTATTTGCTATAGGGCATGTGTACTTGCTGGCCAGAGAGAGAGAAAGGGAAAGTGAGAAATTACCCCCAGAGGAAAGCCATGCTGCAGTCCCTTCTCTGTTCTCCCCTTTGGATTTTGGACATGCATGTGCACATGCCTGCTGTAATTCTCAAGTTGCTGGGTTTAGAACTCAAATTGGGTAGTTGGCCATGTGAGATTCAGCACCCTAATCTTCACGCTAATTGCTGGCCCAGTTTTGTCCAATTAGAAATTTCTTATTGCTGCAAGTTATTTAAGTTTGCTTGAACGACTCTTCCTTTAATACACTAGGTACCATCCAACAATGTGGACATCACTTGTGTTAGTCTTTCTCAATTTCTCTCTGGCTTTTATGTTCTATTTTAACAGTTACTTCCATCATAAAATGTTTTAAGCTCATTTCGTTTTGTATCGGAGCCTACATGAATCATCTTTTTAACATTCCAGCATGCCCCAGAGCTCTGGGTAGTCTATGAGGCACCCCCAGTGAGGCTTCCTAAACTTGAAGTTTCTAGCGCCTTTAGCTTTAACTTCATCAGCGTCATTATATTTTCTCTGTAAAGGAGGACTTGCAACCAGCCAAAGTCCTGGTCATGCTAAAGGACACAGGTCTCCATAAGCAAGAGAGCATGATGTCGGTGCTTGCTGTCTGCCAGAGGCAGCTGCAGTCAGAACTGCTCTTGGTGAAAAACGAAATGCGCTCGAGTATGGAGGACAGTGGCAAAACATCAGGAAGAACGAAGGTACTGGGGCACATTATGAGAGGGGCTTTGTGCAGAAACACAGGCAGAGCTGAGAACCCTTTTACTGAGATCAGACACCCAGGCTGCCAGCTGCCCGTGCCATGTTCTTGAGTCCATCTGTCTATGGGAACAATGCCTCCTGTACCCTCTCTGGGATCTCCTACATGCTTTACTAAGTAGCACTCCCTAGAATCACTCTCTTGCAATCCACGTGGCTTATGGAAAATAGCAGTTAATTTTTCTTTACAGTTGATTCAAATGGATTTAACTAAGCTCCAGGGCTTGTCTCTAAGTTATTTTCATACTTCACTTTGAAAGAGTTGAATTTTTCTTTTTACACCAGGAGTACATACACATCAGAGAGAGTGAGCGAGTGAGCAAGCTCTCCCTACAGAGCCTAGTCATGTCACCTTTGTCCTCCAGTTTTACATCCTATCAAGATCCTGACTTGTGTGTGCATGCAACTGGCATGAGGCTGACGGGGCCAGGACTCTTGAACCCTAGTTGGCCAGTTGGCCATGTGTGAACCAGCTTCTTCTGTGCAGCGTGTGACTACTGTGCTATGGGACTGGCCAGGATTCATTTTTTGAATTTAGGGAGGAAAGAGGAAAGGAAAGGAAAGAGAGACAATGGCAGCATCCCCAATAGTATCCTGATGTTGCTATCCACTCCCAGCCTCAGCCAGCCCCTTATCATGAGCACATGTGAGCCTGGCATATTCAACAAACTCCGAACCTTTCCACGTAGGCTAGCCTCACAGATGTTTTTTTTTGGAGAGGTTTTCGCTATGGGGCACGTGCGCTCGCCAAACAGACAGAGACAGACATAGAGACAGAAAGCGAGAAATCACCCCCCAGGGGGGATGGTCACACCGCAATCCCTTCTCCTCCATTCTCCTCTCGGGATCTTGGGCATGTACGCACGCGCCCAGCATGAGTTTTAAGCCACCGGGTCCAGGACACGAACCGCGGTCGACTACGTGGGAGTCCAGAGACATAGCCATTACGGCAACTGCTGGTTCCCTCACAGACATTTTTTATTACTGCATTACTGACAATCCCCAGGAAAGGGAACTTTTTCTTCCCCTGAGAGAGGAGGTTGTACCTAGGCAACCCCAAACTGAGGTCAGGATTTAACGCAAAGGGCAAGCCCTGGTACTTCTCATACCCCTCATGCACCAAGGGCAGATCCCCAGTGACCTTCCTTGAAAACGTATGCCCAGGGGTGTCAGAGCTACTCTGTCCTTGGAGCAACAGGCATCTCAGGATAACATTGTTCTGTTCATGCAAGTTCCTCTTGATCAATGTGAACCCCCTACAGCCCTCTCATGCACAGCTCTGCACATCGTCCCCATTCTGTTATAGAACAGGCCCCTACCCCTCATCCAAGGTCTGATTCTTGAAAGGTGCTTATAACTAAGTGGGGCCTGCTGCAGTTGTGTGTACTGTTAAGGCACTGCACCCCACAGGCTGGGATCATGTAGAGACCCAGCTTCAGTGCCTGGTCCAGCCTAAAGGCTGGATGCCATGGTGTGTACATATAATCACAGTGACTTGGGAGGCTGAGGCAGGACTGCAACACAGCAAGACCATGTCTTTAAAAAAAAAAAAGTGGTTGGTCTTTAGTTTTCCCAGGTATGGTGCCAAAGTGTGTTGAGCACTGAGACCTGCTCAGACCCAGACTCCTAAGCTTGTAGCCCCACTGCTGAAGCAAGTCCTGAGTGTAGGCACAGGGTACTGTCCACATTCATTAGAACCTAGAAGCTTCTGAGCCCATAGCATACTGGCCCAGAGCTCATAGCTACACAGGTGCCTCGTTCTGTGATTTTGAGAGAAAGTGCCTAAGACTAGTGTCATGTCTTTATTAAGAACCCTGGGGCGGGGGGATGGGAGCAGCATGTGGCATTAAGGCATTATACTCCAACATGGCTGAGTGTTTTACATCCCTGACCTGGCTGCTTGCTTTCTCACTTTCCCTCTCATTCTGTCTCTATCTGGTCAAAATTTTTTTTAAAAGTGAATAAAGTGAGATATTCTTTTTTTTTAAAAAAAAAAAAAAAGAGCTCTTAGGAAAAAGGCTTTGCGTATGGAGGGATCTGTCACCATATGCTCAACCTTATCATGGTGCCCTCACATCAGGAATGTGTGAATACTTAAGAAAGCTCAGCATGCCACATCAAGAGCTGGTTACACTTTCTTGGACATTACTCACTGACAATGTAACTCCAAGTTCATTACGTGAACCACAGTTTTGTATTTTTCGAGGTTCAGAGACAGAACAGTTTTCCTCACCAAAACAAAATGCTTACATCCTCAGTAAATTACCGCAGAAACAGGTTCTGACAGTTTTTTTTTTTTTTAGTTATTTGTCTTAAGGGTACATGTGCTCGTGCTCATTGGAGAGGAGAGACAGAGGGAGGAAAGTAAGAAATCACTCCTGGGGGGGGGAGGGCCATGCCTCAATCCCTTCTCATCTTGGGATTTATGAGAACACATGCACACATCACTGGTATGATTTTTAAGCCGCCAGGTCCAGGCCTCAAACCACAGTAGGCTATATGGGAGTCCAGTGTCTTAACCACCACACCATCAGCTGGCCTCAAGAGTTGCTTTTTAAGTAAAGAACTTTAAGCCTTTATTCTGTTTTTGAAGGAATTAAAAACTTTGAATTCTTTTTTTTTTTTTTTTATAATTTTTTGGCTATTGGCCTTCTTCTTTTTTAAAACATTTTCAGAGTGCATTTGTGCTCACCAGAGGGAGAGTCCCTTTTCCTCCATTTCTTCATCCCATTCGGATTCTGGGCATGCTCACACACATGGCAGTTGCATCTCCCAAGCCACCCAGTCTATTACTCGAACCATGGGCCAGCCATATAGGATGCAGCTGATCTATCCACCAAACAATGGAGTGCTCTCATGCTCCCTCTCTCTCTCTTTTTTAAAAGTTTATTTATGTGTTTCTCCCATGAGAGAGAAAGATAGGCAACCCCTACAGTGATCCTGTGCCTCAGTATACCACTAGCCTTAGCCAGCCTGGATCATTGGCACCTGGTGTGTAGAGGGAGGCCCTGCGATGGAACCTGGACCCTCCCTTGTGGGTCCAGCATCACAGGGCATTGCATCACCACGGCCCTAGAACTTGACATTTTTGCTGCCTAGATGTACTCTCACCCCTGAGTGCTTAGTCTCTGAGGTTGGCTCCCAAACACGTTTTTCAGACCTTTGATTCAGCTGTTTTACTCTGTGCCATTCTTTTTACCTGCAGGGTAAACAGAAAGTACAAGAAGATTGTCACCTGCAGAAAGTCAGTCTCATAGCTCAGGTGAAACAACTGCAAGAAAAATTGAACCATCTGGTTTATTCTATGACCAACCAGGGTGCCGACACTGAAGACTTTCAATTCCAACAGCCATTATCATCGGCATATGTGCCAGAAAATAATTCAAGTGATAGTTCCTGTAACAGTCAGGAATCTGACATGTCACCTCTGGTTGATGCATTTGATACCAGTAAGACCACACGGGATGTAATTGATGTTAAAAGTCAGGATTCTTTGACTAAAAATGAAGTGCCAAATTTTCCCATTCAAGAAAAATTAGAATTGCAGAATGGACTTGTTTCTTTACAAACAAGTGACCTGAGTCACGTTGAGGGGGCTGGGCTGCCACAGGACCCAATCAGGGCACTGGACCTGTCTTCCTGGAGCCCACCTGAGGTTCTCAGGAAGGACTCATCCCTCGAGCCCTGGCCCAGCTTCCCCCTGACACCCTGCTCGGGCACCATGAGCCTGCGTAGCTCTGATACCTCCCTACGGGACAAGATGGACGCCTCACTGCTGCCAGCCAACGAATCGGGGCTGCTTTGTTACCCGAGCGTATCTGTAGCAGAGCAGGCTCAGCCATGGGCAGAGGCCCCATCATCTGGCCAGCAGCACCATGTGGACAGGACAGCAGTGGTAAGTGCCTGCCCATGCCTGGCCCAGGTTCCCGTGAGGTGTCAGGGCAGTTCATTGTTGGCTCATCTGACAGTGCAGCTGCCTCCACTCAGCAGGGCTGCTGTCCTGTGAGCTCACGGTGTATCAGTTACTTTCTAATCACATGGGGTGTGCTAGCCCTCCTCAGAAGGTTACCTTGGGCATATGTCATAGAATTCTGAGCAGCAGTCGTAGCTGGCATCTTGTATAATCAGCATCAGTGCTCTTGATCTATAGTGTGTATTTGAGGATTATTCTCAGTAGTACTTCAGACCTCACATATAATACTCCTTAATATTAAGACTGCTTCAATTTTTTAGTTAAATCTTATTTTTTCTAGCAATATTTTGGAGATTTTGTATATATTAAGATAGAGTAAAAAATAATTTAGGGAATATATGTTATCTAAGATATACATATGCTAAAATTTCATACATTATTTAAAAGTATCTGAAGTATTTGCTCTAGGGGCTTCTTTAAAACATCTCCAAAGAGTTGTAGGTACATCTAATTAAATTACTGAAAGCAAATGTCCATAGTGTATTCACAAGTTTGAGTGTTTG
The DNA here is from genome assembly GCA_026018925.1 of Tupaia tana. Classification (NCBI taxonomy): domain Eukaryota; kingdom Metazoa; phylum Chordata; class Mammalia; order Scandentia; family Tupaiidae; genus Tupaia; species Tupaia tana. The sequence continues at coordinate 133,083,758 of JAKSZU010000001.1, read as the reverse complement.
CATTTGGGTTTGTGAAAGATGAAGTATTCAGGCCCTAGGGAATTTTCATCTGACAAGTCCAGTTCTGTGATGTGACAAATTACTATTGTGTGAAGACTTACAAGTCTCTCTATCTGAACAGGAGAATGATGTTGAAGATTTTATCATAACATCTTTTGATTCTCAAGAAACATCAAGATTGCCTGTTCTTGGGTTAGAAGGAAAAAGCCATGGAAGTAAGAACAGTAAGTCAATTATCTTTTTCTTAAAAAACTCTTATTTCAGCGGTTTTAGTAGTGCTGAGTTCCTCTCTGTCCTTTATCCCCACAACATGTGCAGGGCCACATGTGCTGCCCTATCTGTCCAGGCTGTGCTCTGAGTATAAGTTGCAGATCTGATGCTGTGACACTTGGTGTGCATTTCAGTCTGTGTGAGGCACAGAGCTCAATACCAGGGAATCTGCTGACCTAAAGTTGGTGTCTTGCCTGTGACCTTAACTCAGATTTTGTTGATTTTCTCAATAGCATTTTTAATAGAAAAGATACCCTAGACATACATTGTGTTTGGATATCTTTGGCTGTGTAGAGACACGAACGGGCAAGTCAAGGGCATAAGAACAAGGCCTTTCATACTAGTGCTTCACCCAGCCATGCCAGCTCTCCTGTCCCCTTTGTTTGAATAGTCCCTCTGTCATTGGGTTTCAAACACTGACATTTGGGAAGAACAGGGGTGGTTACTTTGTAGCAGGACCCTCAGCATATATGTGTCTGGCATGTCCTTGTGGTTGCATGTGAGGATGCTGCATTCTTTCTGGGGCTTCATGGCAAGAATAGCATGGAGCCAGTGTGGGCCCCTTGGCTGTGGAAGTATCTGCCAGGTTTTCTTTTTCACTCCATGAGGGCTTGGGTCCTATTGAATATTTGTTTCTCACACTTCTCTCCAATGACAGTCCTTGCCTGTATCGGTTATCATGACGATAGTTGACTGCCAAACTGAGGTTGTCTAACTTCCTAATTTCTTCTGTAATTATTGCCTTTATTTATTTGTTTGTTTGTTTGTCTGTTTTTATTTATTTGATATACGATGTGTACATTCACCTGACAGAGACAGAGAGACAACTAGAGGGAAAGTGAGAAATCACCCCCTAGGGGATGGCCATGTTGCAGTCCCTTTTTCTCCAGTCTCCTCTCGGGATTTTGGGCCGCACACACAAGCATGTACTATGTTTTTAAGCTGCCAGGTCCAGGAGTTGAACTGTGCAGTTGGCCATGTGGGATCTGACTCCTTAAGCTCCATGCCACCTGTTGGTTGGCCCAATTGTTGCCTTTATACAAGTCGGTCACCTGTGTGCCTTTTTTTTTTTTTTTTTTAAAGTTGCCCAAGGGCACATATGCTCACTAGAAAGAGATGGAGAGAGTGGGAAAGGGAGAAAGCATCCCCTGATGGGGCATGGTCACACTACAATCTCTTCTCAATTTCTCCATCCTGTTGGGATTTTGGGTATATACACCCCTGGCTTGTTTTTCAAGCCACTGGAGCCAGAATTCCAACTGCTCAGTCAACCATGTGGGATCCAACTCCCTTAACTAGTAGAATATTGGGCCAGTCTGGTCAGTCACCTTTTAAGGTATTTTGATATTTCAAAAAATTATCATTGGGTCTTTCAATGACTTTTGAGAGCAAGATCATAGTGAAATATAGTTCACTAGAAATTCTTGCTTTGCAGAATAGGGCCAACAACTTCTTGATTTATCACAAGTAGTAAATATTTTCCTTGTTTCATGAATTGTACCCACTCTTATTTCTGTCTGGGCCTATTAATGATGGTTATACAGAAGCATTCTTCTGTTTGCTTGTTTTTCCTATTGTGCTTTCTTGGTTTCACTGTGTCCATGTGTGTCTGAGCACTTAGATGCAAGTGTGCTTGCTCACCAGGGAGGGCCGTACCTGGGCATTCACTGCCTGACACCTTGTTCCCCTGCCCTCCCAAGAGCTGCTGTCAGCCAGCTGGCTGCCTATGGGGAGAAGCCCCTGGAAGATCCACCCTGCTTCCCCTGGTGCTTCCTCCTTCGCTGTGTCACTGACACCTTTGTCTCTCTTTTCCAGTGCATGTACCCCCAGATGTCCGTGGGCTTCATGCCTCAGAAATGCCTCTAGGACCATACACTTCTGGGCAGCTTTAAGGCCCAGGAGATAGGGCAGGTTTCTGGGATTTTCTTTACCCCACCCTCACACTCACCCAAAATCAGGGCTATTGCCTTTTCCTAACCAGACACTGGCTTCTCCTGCCCAACCTTGAAGTTGACACCCTCCTGACTGCTCTGCTCACTTTTCACTATGAGTGGACAGGCTGGTAAACAGGTAGGTTAAGGCAGCCATGGGTTTATGTTTAAAGCACAGTGTTAATATGGTCAACTACAGAACATGGTTTTTCTTACTTGATGTGTGAAGTTTACATTTTAATTAATTTTTACGATGGTATTGTTTTTTTTTTGACTGTTGGTCTATCCATGTTTCCTTCAACAAAAGGAGCACTTGGTGTGATGGGTCTGTCTATCCCAGCCCTACGTCTTCAGGGGATGCATCAGACCTGTGATTTTAGACCTGCCCTTGTTTGTACTATTTTAGGTGACAGTTCAGGCTCTGGAGTAGTACTGAGCCTGGGGTCTGGAGAGCTCAAGGCTTCTGCTGCTGGTCCTGTAGCTCCTGCTCCAGGCATGGGAAGTTTGCGACAGTCGCTGGGCGCAATGAAAGAGAAGGACATCAGCCCACAGCATATGCAGGTAACAACTGTGGGGAGCAGAGCAGGCCTGATATACCCTCATCCCTTAGGCACCTGCAGTTCCTCCCAGAGCTTGAGCCTTGCAGGCTGCAGCTCCATTGGATACCCCATACAAGCGTGTGTCTGGAAGAGGAGGTGCTGCTGCCGGGGTGTAAGGCTGCAAGAACCTCTGGGCGCCATAGATAGGCCAGCTCTGCTATGGCACCCAGAGGTCTGCCTGTCCCCATTGAACAATAGAAGCTGAAATAGCTTCACCTTTCTGTACTTAGGTGTCAAGATGTGTGACCTTCTGTTGGGAAAGTGATTGCATTTGTTTTCTTGCTTGACTTTGGAGAATGGCTAGAGGCCTGGGTGCTGGTGGCCAGCTGCCCTATGCCTATGTGTGAGCTGTGGCAGACGGCCACATGCCCCTGTCAGGTGTACTAAGTGTGGGCTCCTGGCTCAGAAGATATGAGGACGGTGTGCGTGGGTTCCGGGCTGTGGGTCAGCTCTGCTTAGAGAAGCACAGAGTTTCATCCCTTCCAGATGATGTTACTGGCTGCATTTGTGTTCTCACTCCTGTGTTTCTCACTCTTGTGTTTCTCCTGGAGTTGGGACCTGAGATGTCTGGTTCAGCTTGGGCAGTGGCAAGGGTATTTCAATGGACAGTCTTGCCCTGACTCACTGACCGGGAATGCTTATATCACACACATGGCAGGTGTTGGGGTGGGCCACCACCAGGCTCAGCCATGGTCCTTGGGTCCAGGAATGTTGCAGCAGTTCCTGGACCTGATGGAGAAGGATAATACTCTAAGCCTTTATCCCTTCCCACAGCGAAAAGACCTTCCTCCTTGTCAGCCGTAACTGGTCATGTGCCCACTCCAGGCTGCCCAGCCTGGGCCCCTGTAGTGGGTTGGACCCATTCTGACCCACTGCTGATGGGGCATGACTGTACAGAAGGCCACCCAAGCAGCAGCTCTGTGCTGGGTCCCACAGATGTCAGGGCTGCAAGCCTGTTGGTGGCATTCCTTCCATGTTCCAGAGCTGAGCCTGTGTCTCCTGGAGCCATAGCCTCTTTTTTTTTTTTTCTCCCCTTGGTCTTTTTTATTTTTTTTAAATTTACATTCATTTACTATACATCATATAGCATACAAAATTAGATTTTCTTTTTTCTTTTTTTTTTTTTTTTCAGAGAGGTTTTTGCTATAGGGCGTGTGCGATCGCCAGAGAGACAGAAAGTGAGAAATCACCCCCCCAGGGGCAGTGGCCACCCTGCAATCCCTTCTCCTCCATTCTCCTCTTGGGATCTTGGGCACACACTCACTCGCGCCCAGTGTGAGTTTAAGCCACCAGGTCTGGGACTCGAACCATGGTAGACTACATGGGAGTTCAGCGACATAGCCATTATGCTAACTGCTGGTCCCCAAAATGAGATTTTTCATCCAGAATATCAATGTACGTGTTACTGTCAACAAATAATTTTCCATTTCTTGTTTCCTGTATGTTTTGCTTTTTTTCCCCCATCCTTGATTCTCTATCTCACCCTCTGCCATCTCCCACCTTCCTCCCACACTGTCTCTGGTATCCATGGTTGCTTTCTATGCCTTCCCCGCCCCCCCCCCCCCCATTTTATTGATTCACTAAAGATCTTAATTAATCTAAATATTTTCAATAGCAAACACAGCTGATACATACATATCCATGAACACAAATCTGACTTTAGAGCTATAGCCTCTTCACAGGTGAGGGGGGGGTCACATCCAGCACCCCAGGAGGTGACATCAAAGGCAGAATTTTATGGAACTTTTCATAAGATTTTTTTCTCTCTCAACTTAGCAGATCACTTCATGTCAAAACCGTTGACATAAATGTAGCTAAGTAATAAGTGATATAGTGCCATTGTCTGTCTTATTTGAGTAATGAAAACATTCCCAAACAAAGCAATTTTGACATTAGTTAAGTCTGACATCGGGGCCAACATGTGGGCTTCCACATGACCAACTGTGGTGTGAGTCCCAGACCTGATGGCTTGAAAACCACGTCAGGCTCATGTGCGCGCATGCCCAAAATCCTGAGAGGAGAATAAAGGAGAAGGGATTTGTGGGGTGGCCATTCCCCTCTGTGGGGTCATTTCTCACTTTCCCTGTCCCTCTTTCTCTGTCTGTCTCCAGTGAGGGCATGTACCCTATGGCTAAGCCCCCCCAAAAAAACAAAAAAACTCTGAAATCATATTCATAGTAAAACTCTTTTACTCTTTTAAGGATGGAAAATGGAATGATTTCTTTTTTAAACTTTATTTCTCTCTTTGCATTTTCCTAATTAAAAACATTTTTTAATTCATGGTAGAGCGTATGTATGTGCATGAGAAGAAAGGGAGGAGACCCTTCCAGGGTCTGATCACACTGTGATCCATTCCTCCAGCCTATGGGATCTTGGGTGCTCATGCACATGCCTGGCATGTTTCAGGCCAATTAGATGAGGTATTTGAACTGTGGACTATGGTTGCTACAGAGGCTCATCCCTGATGACATAAAACACTGAAGAAACATTTCTGTTAGTGTTTCCTGTCCAAGCATCCTAATACTAGGAGGATTTATACATAATATGTATAAATGCATGCCTCTTAATTGCCAGAGGGCACATGTGCTCACCAGAGAGAGAGACAGAGGGAGGGAGAAATCACCCTCCAGTAGAGCATGGTCATGCCACATACCTTCTCCTCTCTCCATCCTGTCTGGATTTTGGATATACATGCATATGCACCCAGGATGTTTTTCAAGCCGCTGGGGCTAGGATTCAAACCATAGTAGGTCATGTAGGATCCAGCTCCCTTAACCACTAAGTCACAGAGCTGGCTTAGGATTTTTTTTGTTTTTAAGGAATAAATTTTGTTGTTAATGACAATTCTTTATACATATGCTTAGTAGATTAAAAAGAACAACAACAAAAAACTAATGAAGATGGCCCTGGAGGGCTTTGAGAAAGCATCTGAGAGGCCATCAGTGAGCAGAGGGAGGAAGAGCCACTTCCAGGCTCTGCTGGGACCTGAGTTTAGTTGAAAATCACAGTGAAGTGTGTTTTTTATAGACTTCTTACACTGCTTCAAAGTCAGTGTTTTCCTTTATTGTCTTAAGTTTCCCGACTAGACTCTGGGTCATGGGGTACCCTGGACTATGCCTTGGTGCTTCGTGGGCTCACAGACAGAATAGCTGCTGTTCCCACCTGACAGCTGGCTCTATGCTGTATGTTGTTTCCAAAGGAACTAAGGAATGTATGGCACATACATCTCAGGAGTACATAGGGTCACCTTTCTGGTAGCCCATATTTAAGGAGCTGGTGGAAAGCCAGGAGGGACAGCACAAATAAGAGTCAGTCCAGGGGCCATGCCTAGGGTTAAGCCCACAAGTGGGGTGAGCATTGCTGAGGTTTGGTCATCTAGGAAGTGCCATCACCTGCCAAAGCCAAGGAAAGCCCTGGACAGATGAGGAAAGCTGAGAGCCAGGTAAGCTCATGCCCAACAATGATAGCTGTGTGTATAGGCTGTACTTGTGGACCAACATGGTTGTGAGAGCTGAGGTTTCACAACTGTTGAGATTGTGTCTGTTTGACCCTCAGACTAAGGAAGGGCTGTTCTGTAGGTTCATGTTCTGTGATCTAAGATACCTGTCCTTTCTGCCTCACTTCCTGGCATGGGGCCCTTTCCATGGGGCTTCTTCACAGAAAACCCAGCTCTGCAAAGACAAGACATCGTCTGGTGCAGAAGCTGTGGGTAGTGGACCTTGTACATTACGAGTATTCTTTCTGAGACATTCTTTAAAATGCATTTTCTTCTTATAAAACCAAGAAAAGCATATAAAGAATACAGAGGACTGGCTCTGTGGTACAGAAGTAACACACTACTCAGAAGACATTTCCCACGTGGCAGCCAGTATTCAAATTTCTGGCTCAGTCAGCCTGAGGAACACTGGACGTGCGCACAGGTGCCCAAGATCCGTTCAGCCAGAGCATGGGAGGAAGGGGATTGCAGTGGGCCTAGACCCTGTAGAGGATACTTTTATCTCTCGTGGACACACGTGCACTCTATTATGAATACAACACTAAAAAACAAATAAAGTAAAAATAAAGTTTAAGGGACCAGCAGGTGGTGTGGTGGTTAAGGCACTGGACTTCCATATGGCCAACTGTGGTTTGATCCCTGGGCTCAGAGGCTTGAAAATCACACTGGGTATGTGTGCATGCGTGCCCAAAATCCCCAGAGGAGAATGGAGAAGAGATTGCAGTGTGGATCATCCTTTGCATGGCTCACACAAAATGTTCTTTCGAGTCAGATTTCCATGGTGTCTCTGAAGGTCACTGGTAAGGAGTTTCTCATTAGAAACCTCATGATTGGAACAGCAGATTCTGCTGCTTGGCATGAAGCCCTCAGAAAGTGCCTTGCAACTTTCTGTCTTCAGAGCATTGGGCCTGTGTGGTGCCTCCATGCTCATGGGGTGGTGAAGGCATGACACACAGACACAAGGCTTCCCTCAGCTTTTCTCTCTCTTATGTATCTTTCTCACCACAGGCATTGCTACAGATGGTATGTGATGAAAGTCACCAGATCCTGGCCTTGTCAGAACACCACAGCCTTCCCAGTGCTCTCAGCAAGGGTGAGCCCTGTGTCCCCCAAGACCAGTTTCCGGAGGAGGGACAGGGCCTACTGGAGGCAGCACCTTCAAAAGGAGAGAAGGTATGGGACTACTTGGCCCATAGTGGGAAAATGTGGTTTTGTTTTTAAGCTCACGTACTTCTTTTCCAAAGATTTTAAGGACTTTATAGTAACTGTTGAGTCACTTGGGCTATAAGGGCCATAACAAACAAGTGGAGGATTTATTGTCATTTATTATTTACTTTTCCCTTCTTTTTAAGGTTTTGTTTTGTTTTGTTTTGTTTTTGCCATAGAGCATGTGTGTTTGCTAGAGACAGACAGAGGGAAAGTGAGAAATCAACCCTTAGGGGGTGATGACTATACAGTCCCTTCTCCATTCTCTTGGGAGTTTGGGCACTCATGTACATGCACCTGGCATGTTTTTCAGGCCACCAAGTACAGTACTTGAACTGTAGAGTTGACATTGTGGGATCTAGCTCCTTAACACACCATGCCACCTGCTGGTCATATTATATACTTCTTTAATGCAGCCAGAAAATAAGATATAGGATTTAATGAGGAAAAACATTGTAACGGTTAAGTTAAAGAGTAATATAAATTAAATTGAAACTAGAGATCCTTGCAGGCCTCCTCCTCTGGGGGCTGGGGTGGGGGGTTCTAGCAAGTCCTTGGTGTTGTGTGCTATGGGGTCAGCAGAAGGTGGTTTGAGGGCTCTCCAGCCCCTATTATGGCCCGAGTGGGGTGAGCATAAGACCCTGGCTCACCTGGTCACTTGGCTCTAAGAGCTCTCCGTGTTTCCAACGCAGCCTGTATCACAGAATGCGACCTGTCTGCCCTCACAGCCCCTGCCCTCTCTCAGGCTTTGTCTCTAAAATGACCCCCATCCTCCTGAGACTCCCACTCCAACTGCCCACCTCATTCTTGCACCGCATGTCTGCCCATGCCTCTGCCTAGGACCTGGGCCTTGCCTCCATGCTTCCTTCCTATTTCTCCCCATCTTGTCTGTCTCCTCCCTGTTCACAGAGGTTGCCTGAATTCGTAGAGTGGTTGCAGAGTCCCCCACAAGCTCCAAACCAGGCCTATGTGACTCCTGTTATACTTCATCACCACCTCCAATGTCCTTCTCTTCCTGCCCTTAGGCCTGCCCTTATCTCTGTTGGTATAAAACTTCCCTGAGGGTAGGAAGGACTTCCTTGCATGGCTGAAGCACATAGGCACCCCTCGACATGCCCATGCTGAGCTCATACTGCTGCATCCTTGAGCAACCACAGTCTGGAGGCCAACGGGTGCCTGGAAGCCACTTAGCCTCAGTTCCTCTCCAGACCAGGGCCTCAAAGGGGCAGCAGAAGGGAATAGTAGAGAGGTGTTTTCCAGAACCCTGCTCTATCCTGACCCATCCTCATTTTTTTCAACCTCTCCTTGTCTTTGTGCATTTATCCCTTACCCCAGGATGGTCATGGACACTTGTGTGTCTTCTCTCCCGTGAGTGGTTTCTGGTTTAATTACCTCTCAGTCTGCTCAGCTACTGTAATAAGATGCCACAGACGGGATGCTTAAGCAACAGATACTTACTTCTCACAGACTGGAGGCTGCAAGACCTGGGTTGGATGTGAGCGGTCTGGGCTCTGCTGAGGGATCACTGCGTCCTGTGTCATGGGGCTCTACTCTCATGGTCTCATTTCATCCTCATCACTTCCCCACTGCTCACTCTGAGGTTGGGGCTTTAGCCTTGGGGGCCAAAAAGATAGATTTACACAACTCCTGCAGGAAGCACTGTGAGAATGCTGGGTTTCTGTTCCAATATCCAGGAACCCTCTGATATGTGCCTTGATTGGAGAGGAGAGTTTCTACGGGTTGTCCAGCAGGCATTTGAGAAAGAGCGGGAGATACTAAAAGTTGAACTGCAGCCTCGATTTTGTATCTCCGACCCAGGAGATCACAACTCCTTGTTTGAGAGGCTGGAGAAGGTTGTCCGGGAGCAGGTGAGCAACGACCCTGTGTCTGCCATAATGCACCCCAGGAGCCTACTCTGACAGATGAGAGATGACAATCTATTTTACATATATATTATGGCTCACTGTCCTTTGACCTTGGAAGGCAGGAGTGACTGACTTGGGAACCACACATTAGTCTTGCTTTTTTGTTTTGAATCCTAACAAGGATGGTTCTGTGTTGTTTCTTACTTACATCCTCACCATTCTGGAGCTAACCAGCAAAAGAATGATTGAAGGAGCTCCTTTCAGACAGAGAGTACTCGGATCAAGAATCAGAGAATGTTGACACTGTGAGGATACTAGAATCCTTTCTCCACCAGTGTGCCAGTGAGGGATTTGAACGTCCAGAGTAAGGGACTGTGCAGACCCCATCAAGTCAGCACAGCCTAGCTCTAGCACATGCCAGTCCTGAGAGCTACCAGGAGAAGGTGCTTGGAGCAGAGGGCCCCTGAGGCCCCTGTGCAGACTCACACCGTGAGCAAGTTGCCCCAGCAGAGCTTGGAGCACAGGTGTTTGCAGCCTGCTGCACAGAAAGAAGGCTGGGGTGTGTGGGGCTCTGAGTCTCTCAAGCTGGGGTACCTGGCACTTACCACATCTTGTGCTCAGTCTGCTCTCCCTTCTTAACAGGAGGACCTGCAGGAGAAATCCTTGGAGCGCCTTCGCCTGTCTGACAGGAGCAGCTTGCTGGCTGAGATCCAGGCTCTGCGTGCCCAGCTACGCAGAACGCACCTGCAGAATCAGGAGAAGCTGCAGCAACTGTGTGCAGCACTGACCAGTGCAGAGGCCCGCGGGAGCCGGCAGGAGCACCAACTGCGCAGGCAGGGTGAGTGCCACTGGCATGTTGTTGTGGCTTTATGCAGCCTACCCTGGTCCTGCCTACCTGACATCCTCCTGTGTGGCAAGGCCTCTCGAAAACAGTAGCATCTGGTCTGGTCAGGTCCCTGTGTGTCAGTTAACAGAGATGAGTGAAATGACTGAGACAGGGCAGAAGGTTCCTAGGCGCTCACACCCAAATAAGGTCTACTTCATTTCATTTAGATCTTTGAGAATTTCTTTTTTCAGAGACAGGATCTGTCTATGAAAAAGGCAAGCTGTGCCCCTGCCTCAGCCTCCAACTGGGACCACAGGCATGCCCCCACTATACCAAGTCCTTTTTAAGGCCAGGTCTCCCTATGTTGCCCAGGCTAACCTCAAGATTCTATTCCTCCTACCCCAGCCTTCTGAGGCACTGGGATCACAGGCACATACCACAGTATCCTTTATGTTGGACCAGGAATCAAATCTGGGCCTCTTGCTTGGTCCTAGCCTGCAGGGCACTGCATTTTAGCAGTGTAAGCCAGTATAGCTGGGCCTGTTAGGGATATTACATTTTTCTTCTCCCTTCCTCTGCCCTTCTTGCATGTTGCACATCAGGCCCTTGGGCACATCTTCCTCCTTGCTCCTGATCTTTTCCCTTGATATGGGGTCAGTTGGAATTTTCACAAATCCACTAGGTCAACACAAGGAAGCTTATTTGGATTGTGTTTAGTGGAATAGCCCAGTGTCCAGGTGCCACCCTGCCACTTCACATGCACTTTGGACTGATGTTGTGCCTTGATGTTTGCTACAGGAACTGTTCTGTAGTTTTCTTCCTTTTTTTTTTTTTTTGGAGAGGCTTTTGCTATAGGGTGCGTGCGCTCGCCAGACAGAGAGACAGAAAGCAAGAAATCACCCCCCGGGGGGATGGCCACGCAGCAATCCCTTCTCCATTCTCCTCTCAGGATCTTGGGCACACATGTACACGCGCCTGGCGTGAGTTTAAGCCACTGGGTCCGGGACGCGAACCGTGGTTGACAACATGGGAGTCCAGTGACATAGCCATTACGCTAACTGCTAGTCCCTAGTTTTCTTTCTTGCGTGCCTTTTCCTGGTTTTTGTGTTGGAGTCACTCTAGCCTCCTGGAAGCCTTGGAAACATCTCTGTTTTCCTGAGGAATTTGTATGAACAGGGATTATTTATTCCTTAGGTACGTGGGGAAATTTCAGTGACATCCCAGGGCCTGGAGTCTTTTCTGTTGGAGGCATTCAGTGTGACAAGTAGGTGGGGTAGCCTCTCAAGATGCCACAGAGATATGTCACCCCTGATATCTGTGTATTCTGAGCTGGGAGAGTGAGGCCTGGAAGGAACTGGGCTCTGATGATAGAGACCTGGGTGAGTGACAGGCCACATTCTGGGTGTCCAACAGAAATGCTTCTTCCATTCCATAGAAACATTATTTATCCCTGGACGAATCCATTCCCACTCCTTCTGGCTTGTTTTTAAGCTAATGGCATTTGTATACCTTACTTTGGATTCATAACTAATGATGCTTCATGTTCTTAATCCTTCTCAGTTGAGTTACTGGCATATAAAGTTGAGCAGGAAAAATGTATAGCAAGTGATTTACAGAAAACCCTGAGCGAAGAGCAAGAGAAAGCAAGTCATGTGCAGAAGCTCCTGGTGGTGGAGCAGAATACCGTGAAGGAGCTAAGGTCCGAGCTCTGTGAATGTAAGCAAGAGAATGAGAGGCTGCTACAATCCCTCAATGACGTGCAGAAGGAAGTCCTCCAGCTGAGGTACAGCCTATGGGGCACTCTGATGGTTACCTTCCTGCCCCTCTCTCAGTAGCATCACTTTAAACATCCTTGACCAGACCTAGAAGTCCCATTGTTGTTGCCACGTTTTCTTGGTATTGAGGTGAACAGATCTCAGTTGTACTACAGTGTGGCTGAGCATTCTACTAGCTGGGATGTTGCTGGGGGCAGAGGGATGACACACACCTACAGGGGGCAGGAAGGTTGTAGGCTCTGCCCTTCCTATCATAGGAGCTCCCACCCCCAGGGCTGGTCTGTGTGTCCCTTCAGAGTGTCTGTGACAGGAGGCACAGCCACGATTGTCCTCACATAGATCCATGCTGGATAGCAAGGAGAACGACCTGAGGGCTGCGCTACAGGAGCTGGAGAGTGAGCGGGCAGAGCAGCGTACCCTGCGGAACCAACTGGAGGAGGAACAGCGACAACATCTGCAGAGGGAGGGCCAGAGTGCCAAGTCCCTGGAGGTAACTGCAGTGGTCGAGGCCTGTGTCCAGCAGCCTTCCTCTTTCATGCCTGCCTTCTTTGCTCTGAACTGTGGCAGCATGCCCAGCGACAGTGCAATGACATCCAGGATGACTGCGACTGCTTGCCACCTGTTCAGTAGTCATCCCTATTTCTGAACCTTATGTCAGAGAGGTGGACGCAGCCTCTGCTGGCCGTCCTGGACAACTGAGAACCTCAGCACTCTGTCCACAGACCAAACAATTGGGACACATCTTATCGTAGTGTGGGGGAACACCAGCAGGTGTAGCTCAGAACAGGGTTACTGTCAGTTCTGTGGGTTATGGCAAGGGTCTTTCAACAACACAGGAACTGGTATTCATAGCAGGGGGAAGTAGTGCCTCTAAACAAGGCTGTTTATTTGCCTGTCTTCATTCACTGCCACCTCAAAAAATGTACTTCATTCATGCAGTCAGGATGGTGAAATAACAAAAATTTCACGTGCATCCTTCAGGTATCTATCCATAGGATAAATTTCAAGAGGTGTCATTGTTGGGTTAAATAGGCATTTGGGCAGGGAAACTCTGGAAGTAACTGCAATGGTCAAGGCCCATGTTTGAATGTTTCCCCTCTTGTTCTTTCGCTACATAGGAGCTGAGAGCGTCCTTAGAGGAGCAGCGTGCTCAGAGCAGCCGCCTACGGGTTGCACTGAAACATGAGCAGGCAACGAAGGACAACCTGCAGCAGGAGCTGCAGATCGAATGCTCACGGTGCGAGGTGCTGTTAGCGCAGGAGCGGAACCAGCTCTCTGAAGTCCAGAAGAGCCTGGAGGCTGAGAAGAGCCGCTCGCTAGAGCTGTCTGCAGCCTTGCAGCATGAGAGACTTCTGACAGAGCAGCTGAGCCGCAGGGCACGGGAGCCCTGTGCTGCTCAGGAAGCACGGGTGCACCATTCCTTGCTGCGGAAGCTGAAGGAAGAGAAGTCCCGTGGGGCAGAGTTGCAAGCAATGCTGGAAAAGGCTGTGCGCTCACAGCACCAGCTTGAGGCTGAGGGTCAGCGGCGCTGTGAAGAGCTGAGAAGAGAGAAGGAGGTGAGTGCTGCATTGCAGTCAACTGTGGATGCCCTGCAGACCCAGAGACGAAAGCCAAGGTGCTGTCTGCAGAGCGAGAGGGAGAAGCCAGCTTGGGAACAGGCAGAAATAGAGCAGTTACACACACGATGGGAAGAGCATGAAGGATACAAGGACACAAGGCAGAGAACGGAGACCAGGCAACGCCGAGTGGGTACAGAGAAGAGGAAAGAGTGGCAGAGAGACAAGGAGAGGCTGGTGAGGCACCTGATGACAATCAGCTCTTAGGAATGGTCCAATACGCTCATGGCAATGCATGTGGGGTGGGCCAAGGCTTAGTTTTGGACTCTGCTCTGTCCTATGGGTCTATGTGTCTGTCGCCAGTACCACCTCATGTAGATTATTGTAGGTTTGTACCAGTTCTGAAATCAGAAAATGTGATTAGTCCGATGTTCTTTTTTTTTTTTTTTTTTTTTTTTTGGAGAGGTTTTTGCTATAGGGTGCGTGCGCTCGCCAGACAGACAGAGAGATAGAAAGTGAGAAATCACCCCCCAGGGGGGATGGCCACGCCGCGATCCCTTCTCCTCCATTCTCCTCTCGGGATCTTGGGCACGCACGCACACGCGCCCGGCGTGAGTTTAAGCCACCGGGTCCGGGACTCGAACCACGGTCGACTACATGGGAGTCCAGCGACATAGCCATTACGCTAACTGCTGGTCCCAATCCGATGTTCTTTTTCAAAATTGTTTTGGCTATTTGGGGCTCCTTGTAATTTCATATGAATTTGAAGACTGGCATTTTCATGTGTTTAAGAAAAGGCATTGGGGGGACCAGCAGTTAGCGTAATGGCTATGTCGCTGGACTCCCATGTAGTTGACCGTGGTTCGTATCCCAGACCTGGTGGCTTAAAACTCACACCGGGCACATGTGCGTGCGTGCCCAAGGTCCCAGGAGGAGAATGGAGGAGAAGGGATTATGGCGTGGCCATCCCCCCTGGGGGGTGATTTCTCGCTTTCTGTCTCTCTGTCTGTCTCTGTCTGTCTGGCGAGCACATGTGCCCTATAGCAAAAACCTCTCCAAAAAAAAAAAAGAAGAAAAGGCATTGGGATTTCAATAGAGATTGCATTGAATCTGACAATTGCTTTGAATAGAATTGACATCAACAATCTTTTTTTTTTTTTTTTTTTTTTTTTTTTAATTTTATTTTTTTACAAGAGATTTTTGCTGTTGGGTGTGTTATTTCACCGGAGAGACAGAAAGCAAGAATTCAACCCCCAGGGAGAATGGCCATGCTGCAGTCCCTTCTTCTCCATTCTCTTCTCACGATTTTGGATATGCACACACATGTGCTCAGCATGAGTTCTTTTTTTAAAAAAAATTACTTATTTTAATTATTTATTATCATTTTAATTTGACCAGAGAGAGAGAGGGAGAGAGAGAGGCTGAGGGGGAGGGATGTGAGAAAGCAAACTGCCAGGTCCAGGACTTAAACCTTAGTCAGCCGTGTGAGAGTCTAGTGCCTTACCCACCACGCCACCTGCCAGCCCCAGCCCAGCATTTTAAGCTTTTAAACCCAGAGTTTTTGTTTTTTAAAGAATTATTTTATTTAACTTTATTTATATACTTATTTATTTTAATTTGATCAGAGAAGCACACACACACACACACAGAGAGAGAGAGAGAGAGAGAGAGAGAAAAGATGAGAAAGCAAGCTGCCAGGTCCAGGACTCGAACTGCGGTCTGCCATGTGGGAGTCCAGCAGCCTTAACCACCATACCACCTGCTGGCCCCTAAAGCCAGAGGTTTTTTTGTTTTTGTTTTGTTTTAAGAGAATTATTTAACTTTATTTATTTTATTTATTTTAATTTGACCAGGGAGGGGACAGAGAGAGAGGCAGGGATTGTGAGAAAGCAATCTGCCAGGTCTGGGACTTGAACCATGGTCAACCATGTGGGAGTTCAGCACCCTTATCTTCCACGCCACCTGCTGTCCCCACCTAAAGCCAGAGTTTTAAGCTGCCGGGCTCTGGACTCAAACTGCGATTAACTATGTGGGAGTCTAGCAATATAACCATTAATTAACACTACCTGCTGGTTCCAAATTTTACTTTATTTTCTCATTTTTTTCACATTTAATGACTATACCTCTCCATGGCATACAAAATGAATCTTCCCAGAACAAATACCTGAATATCAGTCTAGTCAAAGATATCACAATACATGTTATCGTCAACAGATAATTTTCCATTTTTGTGTCCGTTAAATGTTTTGCTGTTTTTGTTTCCCTTGATTCCCTCCCTCCTACCCCAACATCAACAATCTTAAGTCATTTCTATTTATTGAGATCTCTAATTTCTTTCAACAGTATTTTATAGCTTTAGTGTGTAGCATTGCAGTTGATTTTCATGTCTTGATCTTAAATCCTACAGCCGTGCCAGGCTTGTTTATTATCGGGTTGTTGGGAAAGTCATGACACATTTTGACATAGAAAACCAGAAAAATACATCATGACATTCTCGATGACCTAATAGTTCCAATGTTTTTAATGGGAGCTTCCATGTAAAAGAGTTCTAGAATTTTCCACAGGTAAGGTTATGTTATCTGCTCATAGATAGGGTTTTGCTTCTTTGAATCTGGGTGTCAGTCTGGGTGTCCTTTATCTCCTCTTCTTATGCTGTTACTCTGGCTGCTACTTACAGTGCAATGTTGACTAGAAATAGTGAGGGCAGATACCCTCACCCTGGCCTGATCTTAGTATCCTTCAGGTTTTCACTGTCAAGTGTCATATTAGTGGGGATTTTTGGAGATGTCCTTAATCAGAGGTAATTTTTGCTTTCCTTATTTATTTAAGCTTTTTTTGTTAATCATGAAATAGCATTAAATTTTGTCAATTTTATTAAATGTCTATAGAGAGCTGTGATTTTTGTTTTCCTATTTTATTGACGTAGTAAAGTTTTATAGCCAGCAGGGGTATCTGGGCCCACATCTGCCAATAACTTCCAGTCTTTTTGGCATTTGCCCTACTGCTACAGCATGGTCTTGACCTGAACTCTAGGTTTCTGAATGTTGCAAGAATAAATTAGGTTCCAAAATGTTGTTAGTTCTGTAAGTTTATATAAGGGATGTGAGGGCCGCAAATGGTGTAACAGTTATGGTGCTGGACTCCCACGTAGTCGACCATGGTTCAAGTCCCAGGTCTGGCAGATTAAATTTACGCCAGGTGCATGTGTATGCATGCCCAAGATCCCAAGAGGAGAATAGAGGAGAAGGGATTGTGACATGGCCATCCCCCTTGGGGCGGTGATTTCTCACTTTTTGTCTCCATGTCTCTCTTCAGTCTTTCTGGTGAGAGCACACAACCTATAGCAAAAACCTCTCTTAAAAAATAATAAGTAAATAAATAAATTATATATAGGGAGATTTTTGCTGTTGGGTGCGTGCACTTGCTGGAGAGACAGACGGAAAGACAGAAAGCAAGAAATCACCCCGCAGGGGGGATGACCACACCGTAATCCCTTCTCCTCCATTCTCCTCTAGGGATTTTGGGCATGCACACATATGTGCCTGGCCTAAATTTTAAGCCACTGAGACCGGGACTCAAGCCACAGTCAACTATGTGGGAGTCCAGTGACATAACTATTATGCCATCTGCTGGTCCCGATCTGCCTCTTTTGAATACTTAATGGAAGTGGCATCTTTCCATATGGAACTTTTTGCCACTGGCTTCACTTGGTTAGCATGGTGTTTTCAGAGTTCGTCTATACTGTATTGGGTGTCAGTAATAATATATTTTATGTTTTTAAAACCTTCAAATAGTTTTAATGTTTTACACCAGAAGTCTCAGAAAGTGGGGGAATGGTTTGGAAGTATAGATAATGGCAGGAGAATTGTCCTGACTTGTTTAGTAAAGCCAGCGAGTGGAACCCTGGGTGGGCCTTGGCAGTGCACAACCCCTACTCTGTTCAAGATCTTGTTTGGGGTTCTTTTGCCTTTTTCCCCCTAGGAAGAGAGTTTCTGGCTTTCTTGTGATTTTCAATGGAGTCTTTCCTTTTTGAGAACTTTCTGAAACTGTGTCTAAAATTTCCAACCTAACACTTCCATTTAATTTTGACTTTTTATAAAAGTGACTGGTAACATGATTAAAAATAATACGGGGGCCAGCTGTGGTACAGTGATAATGTAACACTTATGACTCTGAACCAACATGGGGAGGTCTAGGTTCTGTCCCTAGGTCCCTCGGTACACACCGGGCACATGCACATGCAGCTATCACCTTGGCTGCCTGAGGATGGGCTTGGGTTAGGGCGTGAAGACCCTGCTGGTAGTGCTCTTTCTTTCTCTATCATGAAGAAAAGAAAGAAACTTTAAAAACTACTAAATAAATGTTTTCTAAATTAATACTGTTCTCCATATTGCACCTTGATATATATTTTTAAGTGAGTTGGTGCTTTTAGAGATACCTTCACTGTAGATAGGTAGTTTGACCTGGATCTTTTAATTATTTCCTAGCCATAGCTGCTGGAGCCTCTCCAGATAGTAATTTCAGGGCCCATTTAATCTTTTCTAAGCAATATGTACTGACTCTTATTCTGACTCTTGCTTTTTTAATGTGGAAAATAGATGACATAGTCATCTCTGCTTGCCCAGAGGCCCAGATATTACATGAGATGATGTCCAGGCATCATCTGAACTGCCCCCTGGTCATCCATGAGGAGGCATATACTTTAGTGGCCTGGATCTACCTATGTGGGGCTGCAGAGCGGGGGGCTGCTCTCCTGTAGCCTCCTTCAAGCTTAGGCTCCCTTTATGGGCTCTGAGGTTCACTGCCAACATAGGGGACCTTGTACATATGTTTCAGTCTCAGGCCTCCTTGCCCATCCCAGGTGCCCTCCTGAGGCTTCCTTGTCCCTCCCTGCTCTAAAGCAGGAGCTCAGGCAAGTCATTCATCTCTTCCACTCACCGGACAGGCAGCCCCTTCTAGAGCAGTAGACCCCCAACAAGTGGGAGTGGGCAGTGAGGCCTTCTGAGGCCCAGTGAAGCCCAGTGAAG
This sequence comes from Tupaia tana, assembly GCA_026018925.1. Taxonomy (NCBI): domain Eukaryota; kingdom Metazoa; phylum Chordata; class Mammalia; order Scandentia; family Tupaiidae; genus Tupaia; species Tupaia tana. Next base: position 133,065,207 of record JAKSZU010000001.1, on the reverse strand, counting down.
CTCAACTCAGGCCAAAGGGCTCAGGTACAGCATAGGCTCCAGCTGCCTCACTTGTGTAAGCATGCAGGTGCACATGTGTCTGTGCACACTTGTGTATATGCATGAGGCTATCTGGGCTCCCTCCTGCCTGTCTGGGCATCACAGGCTCCTGTCCTCTTGAGCCTAGGGTGGGTGGGGAGGTCCGTACTATGGATTGTGGCTCAGCTGGCTCTGAGCCAAGGCTCTGTTGGCCCCCTTCACCTGTGTACCATGACTAGGGTGTCTGGTGGCTGAGCCAAGGCTCCCAGCGAAGCCCATATGTGAGAGAGTTGCCACCCATCCCAGGGTTCTGTTTCGGGCCACAGGGGCTTTCCCTCCTACATAGCTATGTTTTTGGTCTTTTGCTTGACAGTTTGTCTCTGAGAAAGTTACAGAAAGGTGTTTTCTGTGTTGTTTGCATCAATGACAGCGAGAACTTGAACTCCAGCACCAGCGTGATGAGCACAAGATCGAGCAGCTCCAGCAGACGGTGAGGGAGCTGCAAGCCAGAGAGGAGGGATTCCGTGGCAGCCTCAGCTTTCACCCGGGTCCTGACCATGGTCCTGATGGTCCTGAGATGGAACGTCTGCACAAGCAGCAGCAGGACCTGGAGCGGATCAGGCGGCAGCTGCTCTGTGCAGCTGGGCTCCTGGCTGGCTTTACACAGCAGCCCACAGGCAGGTAGGCAGCATCCCAGGACTCCCTGCACAGTGCAGCCACTCACCTATGATTAGGAAAGACTCTGAAGTTGAGGGCACATCTTTGATTCTGGAATCATGTTTTAGTGAACTTATACAATATTTCTTTTCCCTTGAGTTTGAGTAAATTAATTGGAAGGACTCTCCAGAAAGATACTAACAAGATCTTTTTCAATTTTAACTTGCCAGAGGGCGCATGTGCCATGGGAGAGGGGTTATCCCTTATGAGACATGATGAGACATGGTCATGCTGCAATCCCTTCTCTTTCATTTCTCCCTCCTTTTGGGATTTTGGGCATACACATTCACATACCTCCTGGCATGTTTCTCAAGCCACCAACTTTGGGACGAAAACCATATTGTTGACCATGTGGAATCTAGCCACCTTAACCACCATACCACAGTCTGACCCAAAATTATATTTTTATTACGTAATATTAGGGAAAAAAAAACAACCCTAGTGATTCCAAATACACCTGACCTTAGGCTTCCAAGTTTCTTTTAAATTGGTTCTCTTCATACCCGATGAAGTTGTCCACCACCTGGAGGGTCTGGCACACTCTTCCTGCCCTGCTAGACCCATTGAGATTGAGATGCTAGCTGCTGTGTCTTTGTCATCTTGGAGGCTCTGGGGCCACCAGGCACACAACCCTGTGTAGATTTATGCTGGTAAGGAGTTGATGTCATCATACTTTTTGTATTAACAGAAAAATAATGTTAATATTTGCCTTTTTCCTGTTCACAGAAATTTAGCTAATGTAATTCCCTTATCTATACTTGGGTTTATAATGCAACATGGTTTCTAAACGAAGTTTCATGTAGGACAGTATTTTTTTGTTTATGATTTTTCTGTTTTGCTAGAGGGCATGTATGTTCACCAGAGAGAGGAGGAGGAGGAGAAAGCATCCACCGCAGGGCATAGTCACATCACAATCTCTTCTCTCTCATTTCTCCATCCTGTTAGGATTTTGGGCATGTGTGCACATGCAACTGGCACGTTTTCCACACTGCCAGGATTCAAACCACATGTCAAACCATGTAGGACTAGGCTCCATTAACCACTAGGCAGGAAGCTGGCCCAGGTAAGCTTTGTTAGTGAATGACATGGAATTCTAAGAGAAAGCAGCAGCAGGTGGTATTGAGGTGGGTGAGAACCAATTGTGCTCAGGTGAGTGGCTGGAGGTTTCTGAGTTCTACAGAAGCCTCCACCTTAGGTCCTGCCACCCACCATAGGGCTGCCCTGCCTCACTGCCATGCTCAGAAGAGGGATTTTCAGCCCCCACTTTTATGGACAAAATGTGGCTTGATGAAGTGGTTCACCGATACACACAGGTGACCCTGAGAATCCTTGTGGGCCCCCTTAATGAAGCCACCCTCAGCTCCTTTCTGAGGGGATGCTACATGGACCCATTTTGTTTGTCTCTCTTGGTCAAAAAGACCTTGGATAGATTTGGATGGGTAGTCATTAGGGAACATGTGAATCTTTCAAATGCCCCTTTGTTTTTATAGGACTGTTAGTGATTGGACATCATCCAATGAGAAAACTGTGGCATCCTTACTGCGTACCTTAGAGGACCTGAAGGCTGAGTTGAGCACGTCTGCCTCCTCCCAGGTGAGGGGTGAGCCCTCCATACTGTGCCCTGTGTGCTGTCAGGTGGCACCTTTCCCGAAGGGGATGTCTTAGCAACCTTGTGGTTTCTTTTTTGTTGTTAGTTGGCTGTTCTTCCCTCCCTTGCTGTCTTCTCTGACTCCAAGTTTGCTGTCTGGGTGAGCAAGTAGGCACCATGCAGTGATACATACATGCTCTGTGTCCTGTCACACACTGTGTCATCTTAGGGTTCAGCCATGCTGGCCACAGGGCACTGCTGATGCTTGGACTTCCCTCATGCCTTGCTCACTGTGCATGGCCTCGAAACCCCTCAGGTCTCTGGCAGGAGGGCCTGGCTCCCGTCTGCTCTGAGGGTCGTGTCCCTGGTGTTTCAGAGCTTCCTGAGAAACTGTCCTTGGCCCAGCTAGGCATTACCTTAGAGCCTGAGTTAGAAGTGGAAACCAGGTACACCTGCTAGGCTTGAGCTTCATTTCAGTCACCTCTGCAGTGTAGAAGTCCTGGCTGCTGACCTGAATTCCGGATAACTGTTCTGTAAAATGAAGTCATAACATTTACTAGGGAAGCAACCTGCATGTTCAGGGGCAGGACAGCTGGCTACTTGCCCTCTGACCCCACTGGTTGAATGTTACCAGTTGATGTCATTCCTCTTGTGTTGAGGACTGGCAGCCTCTGTGGCATCCGCACCCTTTGTAGGCTGGACATTCTTCTGACTATGGAAATAACAGACCAGTTATAAGGGTCTTACATGTTTAGTTTCTCAGGATAAACAAATGGTATTCCATGGTCACTTCTTAACGTGCTATTTCTATTTATGGTACTTCTACAAGAACCAAAAAGACTTAGTTTTGTAACAGGCCTGCATTGTACATATAGGCCAGTTGTGTGCAAAGTCTGTTTTATAGAGTATTAAAAAGAAACTGAGCTGATTTTTTTGCATTATATTCTGTCCCATAGATGAATAGTTCCACCCGGTCACACAAGATTCCCATTGAACCTCAAACACGTGCAAATTTATAATCCCTGGAAATAACTGGCAATAAAAAAACATAAGTAATATGCATCTGTTTTATCTATTTATGTATGTATTTATTTTAGAGAGAGATGTTTACTATAGGGCACGTATGCTTGCTGGAGAGAGAGAGAGAGAAAGAAAGTGAGCAGTCACTCTCCAGAAGGGATGGCCAAGTCACAATCTCTTCTCCTCCTCTCCTCCATCCTCCTCTCGAGATTTTGGGCATGCACATACATGTGCCTGGCATGAGTTTTAAGTGGCCAGGTCCAGGACTCAAATTGCAGTTGACTATGTGGGAATCCAGCAATGTAATCATTATCTGCTGGTCTCAATATGCATCTTTTTTTTTTTTTGGAGAGGGTTTTGCTATAGGGCACGTGCGCTCGCCAGGAAGACAGAGACAGACAGGGAGACAGAAACCGAGAAATCACCCTGGAGGGGGGATGGCCACACCACAATCCCTTCTCCTCCATTCTCCTCTCAGGATCTTGGGCATGCACACACATGCGCCTGGCGTGAGTTTAAGCCACCGGGTCTGGGATTCGAACTGCGGTCGACTACGTGGGAGTCCAGCAATATAGCCATTACGCTAACTGCTGGTCCCCCAATATGCATCTTTTTTAACAAAGAAATTTATATAAATATTTTTGTTTTCTCCTTTTCAAGAAGAAAGCAGCAGCAGAAGTACAAATCCAGCTCTTGGACGTCTTGGCGAAGGACAACAGTTCTCTCACAAAAGCCCTCAGTGCAGCAACACGGGAGAAGGCGGTGTTGTGTAAGGCAGTGTCTAAGCTTGAAAAGACCCTGAAGCACCACCTGCAGAAGGGCTGCACCCTGAGCGTGAGTACATGCACCTTTACCTTCTCCTTGGGGGTGGTTCCAGCACCTGTGGATCCACCTCTGTGGCTTTCTCCTCTCTAGTTTGATATCTTACTGAATGTCCCTTAATGTTTTACATAACTTTTTAGTGAATTTTCTACTCAGTGGAAATAGGAAGCTTTATTTTCTTCTTTCCTACTTGAATGCTTTATTTATTTTTTTTATGTGGGTTTATTTATTTATATGTGGGTTTTTTTTTTTTGAAGCATAATATTGCCATAGAGACTGGAGACAGACAGATATCAAACTAATAATGGTCAGGTAATGGCCAAGGTGATGTAGATGCATTTAACAAATAGGGATGACTTTTATTAAGAGGAACTGATTTGAGAACTGAAGGATAAGTAGGACTGAGCTAGAGACTTGGGGCAGGAGGGTTTGAGAGACACAGTATTCCAGAAAGAAATACTATATAAAGATCCTGGTATATAACACAAGCGAGAAAAGAGAGGCATGAACAGCAAGGTAGAGAAAGTGCTGAGTAGGGAAGAATGTCAGGTGGGAAGGTGGAAAGGAAGGAGGCGGAACTCAACGGGGACTTGAAGGGCATTAGAATTCACTGAGGACTTTTAAGCAGGGATCTGATATGGTTAGATTTGTGATTAGCTAGAATATTCTAGGTATTGAGTAAGAACTAGCAAAGTCATGAATTTGGGAGAATAAGTCTAGGCCCAACATAGTAGGGGGCCTAGATTTAGACGATTACCACTGAATTAGAAGGAATTGAAAGGATTTAAATGATGTGGAGTTGAGAGAATTTGATTGCACTTCATTTATCAAGTCATTTATTTATTTACTATAAGATGAAAAGCATGTACTATGCGCCAAGCATGATGCTAGCGTTGTGTCTGGAATAGAGTGGAAAAGAGCACAAGCCTAAGCTAAGCTTATGTTCTAGACAGAGAAGGAAGCAATAAACAAAAAAATACTGGGTTGTCGGGAAAGTTATGATACATTTTTGCATAGAAAAATATGTCATAACTTTCCCAACAACCTAAAAAGTAAAAAAACACAGAGGCTGGCCTAGTGGTCAAGAGAACTGGAATCCCACATGACTGACCATGTGGTTCAAGTTCTTGGCCCAGGCAGCTTCTGAATGCCTTATTCTTATTCACACATGCACACATACCATGATCCCAACCACTACGTAATGTTTAATACATGTTCATAAAATGAAACTTTGAGGTCCAGTCTGGTGGTGCAGTTGGTGGTAGAGTGAATTGCAGTGCCAGAGACTATGTGGCTGACAGTGGGTTTGGATTTCTGGATTGCTCAAAAGCAAGCTGGATGTGTGCAGGGGTACCCAGAATCCTGGGGGGCTAAAGTGCTAAGGAAGGGAGTTTGTGGTGTGATGAGACCCTCTCAAGGTTGCCTCTTCTTACCTTTCTCTTTCTCGTGCATGCACATGGTCTCTCTCATGAATAAAATGAGCTTTTAAAAAGAAAAAGGAAACTTAGAATAATCTGTCCAAATCGATTTTATTTTAAAATTTTGCCATAGAGCTCATGTACTCGCCAGGGAGACATAGACAGAGAGAGGGAAAGTAATAAGTTCATTTTCCTCTCAAGATTTGGACATGTATGCATACACTAAGTGTGATTTTTAAAGCCTTAAGGTCCAGGACTTGAACCACACAGCTGGCTATGTGGGATCCAGCTGCCTTAACCACCACACCACCTGGCTTACGCTATAGTGGTTTGATGTCCACATACCTAATGACTAAAGATAATGGGGATCTTTCATGTGTTTTTCTGCCCTCTGTATATCTTTTATGATTAAGCACCTGTTGAAGTCTTTTGCCCCTTTTTGAATTGGAGTGTTTGCTTATTGTTGAGTTTTGAGGGTTTTTAATACATTCTAGATATACTACTTTGTCAGAGAAGTGATTTGCAAATCTTTTTTCCTAGCCCATGCTGGTCCCTTCCTTCCTTTGTAAAGCAAACTTTCTAATTTTGATGAAGTCTAGTGTATCAGTTTTTTTCTTTTATGAATCATGCCAAGAATTTTGTAGTTTCACTTTTTTCTTTTAAATTTTGCTATAAGGTGTGTGCACTCTCCAGCGGCAAAAGGAGACACAGAAAGAAAGCATTCCTCAGAGAGGATGACCACACTGCAGTCCCTTCTCCATTCTCCTCTTAGGATTTTGGGCATACACAAGCACCTGGTGCATTTTTCTTTTTTAAAAAGAGATTTTTGCTATAGGACACATGAGTTCGCCAAAGAGACAGAGGGACAGAAAGCAAGAAATCACCCTGCACAGGGGATGACCATGCAGCAATCTCTTCTCCTCCATTCTCCTCTTGGCATTTTGGGCACACCCTCATATGCTCCTGGCGTGAGTTTTAAGCTTCTAGGCCCCGAACTTGAACCACGAACGACTACATGGGAGTCCAGCCATCTGCTGGTCCTTCACCCGGTGCATATTTCAAGTCGCCAGGGCTTCAACCACTCCGTCAGCCATGTAGATGACCACATTTCTTCTCCATTCTCCTGTTAGGATTTTGGGCATATACATGCACCTGGTGCTTTTTTTTTTTTTCCCTATTTAAAAATTTATTTATTTATTTATTTATTTATTTGCAGTCATTCACTGTACGTCAATACAGTATACAAAATGAGATTTTCCATACATTGTAAATTGGCTCAATCAAGGATATTACCATACATGTTACCATCAACAAATAATTTTCTATTTCTTGTTTCTTAAATATTTACTCCCCCCCCACCTTTGATTCCCTACCTCTCACCCTCTGCCAACTCTCCCCTTTCTCTCCACACTGTCTCTGGTATATACAGTTGTTTTCTATGCCATTTTTTTCCCCCACATTTTATTGATTCACTGAAGATCTTAATTAATTTAAAGACTTTCAATTGAAAGCACAATTGACATATACATTTTTAAGAACGCATGTCTGACTTCAGGCGTAAACCTCAGTGAATAAAGTGAATATACTATAAAGTAACACCTTGCTGGGGCTATATAGCTTACTGCAGACATTAAATAGGTATTAATAGATATTTTTAATGCATTTTTTAATTTCAAAAAAGTTTTAGTAGATCAACATCAAAAAATGTTAAGAGAAATTTGCTTTAAGTCAGGGAAAAGGTTAGGATTCAGTTTGAATAGTAGACAGATGAACCTTTCAGCAGTTCAAGAGAAGGACAAAAATCCTTAAGTATGAAAAACAAAGCATCGAAGAAAATCAGTCATGTCTTAGTCTAAAGTAAAAAAATTCTATTTCAGACTCACGTAATTAATCTCTCTTCTGTTAAATTTGCATTAATCTCTCTTCTGTTGAATTTGCAGTGTTACTGTGGTCTCATCTTTCCATTTAAACTCTGGAAGTTAACATTCAGCTCCATACTTGACCCTAACATTAGGTTGGCTATTCTCTTGGTTGTTTCTTGTACTCTTAGTTCTGTGTGTATGACTTTAGTTTTCCTGGTATAGCACTCCCTTCAGTTCTTTTTGTAGAGCTGGTCTGGTATTGGTAAATTCTTACAGGTTTTGTTTATCTGAGAATGTTTTTGTCTTTTTTTTTTTTTTTTTTTTTCTATATGAAAGGTAATCTTGCTGGGAATAGTATTCCTGGTTGAAATTATTTTTCACTTAACACTATGAATATATTTTCCCACTCTTTCCTTGCTTGTGTTGTTTCCGATAAGAGGTCTGACATTAATTAGTCTTATCGAATATCCTTTGAAAGTAACTTGACATTTCTCTCTTGCCAATTTTAGTATCTTTTCTCTGGTTTTGGTCAGTCTGGCTATGACATGCCTTTGGGGGAAGATCTTGGGTCAATTCTATGTGGGGTCCTTTGTATTTCTTGGGTCTGGATATTTGAGTGCTTCTCTAGGTTTGGAAAGTTTTCTTTCAGGATTTCATGGAATAGATTATCAATACCCTTATTAGTTTCTTCACCCTCTGGGAAACCAATGATCTAGATGTTTGAGCGTTTAATGGTGTCTAGTATTACTCGTATGTTAGTCTCATTTTTTGAGGTGGTTTTGTTAGTCTTTTTGGTGAATTTTTCTAGGTCAGTGGTTCTGTCTTCTACATCTGAGATTCGATCTTCTGCATGATCTAATCTGCTTTTGATATTTTCAATGGAAGTTTTGACTCCTGTATTTATAGCCTTCATCTCTAATAATTCCGTTTGATTCTTTTTTATGTTGTATATCTCCTCTTTCAGATCGTGCAAGAACTTTCTCACCTCCTGGAACTCAGTGTCTCTTGTCTTCTGCACCTTCTAGAGTTTGTTGTCTCTCTTCCCTTGCATCTCTGTTAGCTTTGTCACTATGAATATTTTAAATTCTTTATCTGACATTTCCATGAGTTTCTTTGTATTCTTTGTGGAGGAAGAGGAGTTATTATTTTCCATTAGAGAAGAGATATTTTCTTCGTTTCTCATATTTCTTGTGCCTCTGTGGTTGTTTCTAGTCATCTGATGGATTGTACTTTTTTCCTATTTTTTGGAGTTAAATCTGGCTCCTGGCTAGACTGGGGAGCAGGGAGTGAAGTATGGGCAGAGGGTCTTTGGTGGTTGAAACCCCTGAATGGGGCCGCTTGTAACTCAAATATAGATGGCTGCTGATTGGCTTTTCCTGGCTCCTGGCTAAAATTCCTGGTATATTTTTCAAGTCCAGGACTTGAACCACTCAGTTGGCCATGTGGGATCTAGCCACCTTCACCACACCATTTGACTGACCCTATTTTCTCCTTTTACATTTAGGCTTAAATTCTATTTTGAGTTAAGTGAGCCAGCCCCATAGCCTAGAGGTTAAGGGAGGCAGATCCTACCTGGCTGACTTTCCTGGACCTGGTGGCTTAAGAACATGTTGGGGGGACCAGCAGTTGGCGTCATGGCTATGTCGCTAGACTCACATGTAGTCAACCATGGTTTGAGTCCCGGACCGGTGATTTAAAACTCACGCCGGGCACGTGTGCGTGCATTCCCAAGATCCCAAGAGGAGAATGAAGGAGAAGGGATTGTGACACGGCCATCTCCCCTGGGGGGTGATTTCTCACTTTCTGTCTCTCTGTCTCTCTCTGTCTTTCTCGTGAGCGCATGCACCCTACAGCAAAAACCTCTCAAAAAAAAAGAAAGAAAAAAAAGAACATGTTGGGCAAGTGTGTGTGTGTCCTAAATCCTGAAAGGATGGCGAAATGAGGGATTGTGGCATGATTATGTTTCATCGGCAGGGTTTCTCTCTCTCACAAGCGCATGTACCCCCTGGCAGATTTTTTTCAAAAAATGGATTGAAGGATAGACTGTGAGAGACTATGGATCATTTTATGTATATAAATGCCCAGTTGTTCTAGCACAGTTCCTTGAAAAGATTGTCCTTTACCCATTGTATTATTATTTTTTGGAGAGGTTTTTGCTATAGGGCGTATGCGCTCGCCAGACAGAGAAAGTGAGAAATCACCCCCCAGGGGGGATGGCCATGCCACAATCCCTTCTCCTCCATTCTCCTCTAGGGATCTTGGGCACGCACGCACATGCACCCGGCATGAGTTTAAGCCACTGGGTCCAGGACTCGAACCGCGGTCAACTACGTGGGAGTCCAGTGACATAGCCATTACGCTAACTGCTGGTCCCCCCATTGTATTATTTTTGTACTTATGTCAAAATCAACCAACAATGTTTGTACACCATATCTATTTATATTACTTATTCATATTGGGCAGTGTGAGTTCTCCAACTTCTTTCTTCTTTTTCAAGTTCTTTGGTTATTCTAGTTCCTCTAACTTTTTGATTTAGAGTTTAGAATCCTGCTAGCTTTTATCTTGGCTTTTTTTCCCTCAATAATTTATTTACTTCTTTTTTTCATGAGGAAGAGTAACCAACAGTGTCTTCATGCTGTGATCCATCCCCAACTTCAGCCCTGCCCCATGAGCACACAAACACCCAGTTTGTTTGGGAGAGTTTCAAGACATGAATCCAGAAGCTCCTTATGTAGGTCAGCCTTGCAGAACATTGCATTGGAACCATGCTACCATCCAGCCTCACTTTTTGTAGGAATTTAAACAGAGAATCATCTCATCTGCAAATAGAAAGTTTTGTGTCATTCTTTCCTATTTGAATGTCTTTGCTTTATTTTTCTTGCTTTATTGTACTGCCTACGACTTCAAGTACACTGTTGAATAGGAATGGACAGTAAACTCTTTCTTGGTTCCCAGTCACAAAAGTGGAAATTTAGTTTTTCATGGTTCAGGGTGATGTTACCTACAGGTGTTCCTGGGAATACTTTTTATTGGTTTCAGGAAGACACCATTGCAAGTCCCTACCTGGTATAGATTGGGGCTCCCACAGTCCCCTCATTGGATGTGAGTAGTTTGCTAGGATGGACCACAAAACTCATGGAATCCCTTAAGTTTACCTGTTTATTATGAAGATTACAGTGGACACAGATGAGCAGCCAGATGGCAGAGATTCATGGGGCAGGGTACAGGAAGGGGATCAGTAGCTTCCATGCCCTCTTGGGCCATGGCACACTCAGCACCTTCACATTTTCAGCAACCTGGAAATTCTCCAATCTGTTCTTTGCCACTTTTGTGGAGGCTTAATATGTAAGCATGATTGATCATATCATTTTCCATTGTTGAACAACTCAACCTCCAAGTTCTCTCCCTTCTGTAGAGGTCAGGGAGTAGGGCTAAAAGTGCCAACCCTCTAGTTACATGGTTGGTTCCTCTGGCAACCAGCCCCCATCCTGAGGCCATTCAGAAGCCCAGGAGTTGCTTCATTAGAACAAAAGATGCTCCTGTCATCAGTAATCTCCAAGGGCGTCTGGAGCTCTGTGCCAGGAGTTGGGTCAAATATCAGAACAGAAAGATTCTGCTAGCCTAGCATTTACAAGGGCTTCCAGAACTCTGTCTCAGAAACTAGGGGCAGAGAACAAAAATGCATTTCTTACCATATCACAGTATTATGGTTCTGAATATCAATGATTTGTGGCCTCTCTTTTTCATGGTTGGTCTGGCTAGAGTTATAAATTCTTATTTTTCCTGAGAACTTTTCAGTAAAATTCTTCATAGATATTCTGGTATCACTTCAATTGATAGCTACTCTTTTTTTTCTTTATTTCTTCCAGTTCTTTTGCCCTATTTAGTTTGTTCCATGAGGCCTCTGAGACTTGTCTTCCACATGTTGTTACAACAAAGTGTCTCCTGATCCTTGCTCTCATGGTATCCCATAGAAGTTGCATTTTAAGGGACCAGCAGATGGCGCAATGGCTACGTCACTGGACTCCCACATAGTCAATCACAGTTCCAGTCCCGGACCCAGTGACTTCAAACTCACACTTGGCACATGGGCGTGCATGGCCAAAATCCTGAAAGGAGAATAGAGAAGGGATTGCGACATGGCCATGCCCTTAGGGGGTGATTTCTTGCTTTCTGTCTCTATCTCTCTGGTGAATGCCCTATAGTAAAAATCTCAGAAAATAAAAAGAAGTTACATTTTAAAATATGTCAAAATATTTTTTGGAATCTCTTCAAACTTTCTTTTGATCCATGGATTCTTTACTAGAACGTCATTGAATTTCCAAAGATCTGGATATTTTGCAGGTAACCTTGTGGTCCTAATATTTGACCTTTCTTAGTGAGTATTCCATGGGCACTCAAGAGGCATCCATTTTGGTAGTGTCAGCTGGAGGGTTGTCTGCAGTCACTCAGGGCTCTGATGGTTATGGTGGTGTCTAGGTCATCTGTAACTTTCCTGCTTGTTCTGTCATTCACCGGTAGGACTGTGGCTTTGTCTGCATCATCTTTGATTTCTGTCTGGTTTTACTTTGTGTGTTTTGAAATTTATGGGTAGGTAAAGGGTACTTTACACTTGGGAGCTTAGTCTAGCCACCAAGCAGATCAACAACTAATGTTCTAGAGGGTCAAGAGTTTCAGAGGCTCCAGGAGAGCTGCTGTGACCATCAGTTCAGAGCCTGCTGCTCCTGGAGCCCTTAGGAGCTTTCTTGTTCAGGGCTTCCTGTCAGGCCTCAGGCTCTGAGCCGGGCACTGGGAGAGTGCTTAGTTCTTTGTGTAGATGTTAACAAAGAAGTCAGGCAGTGACATTGTGAATTAGAAAGCTGAAAGAGGCTTGAGAATGAGCTGTAGAGTACTCTCTCCTCTATGTTCAAGATGACGCATACTTTTGGAGTGGATCTTTCCAGAAATAACCAAACTCATTTAGAATCAGAAAGTCCCAGTCTTTTCGTCCTGCCTTTTTGGTGATTGGGTAAATGCTATGCCTTGGGATCACCCCATGGGTGTGCCAAACCTCCCAAGCCCACATGCACTTCCCTTTGGAACTATGGGCTGGCACAACCAGCCTGCCTTGATGCCAGCTGCTATGTATAGGCCACGGACCACATGCTCTCACCTGAGGAAAGATCCTAGTTCCCTCACTGTGGGACTGTTTTCCTAGTGGGTGGTCTCAGGTGGGCTCTGAGCCCTCTGCACTCTATGGCTTTCTGAGCCTGAGTTCTTGCATGGGGCCCTCACTGAGCTTCCCAGGTTTGGTAGCATGTGAGAGAACTAGATCTCTGCATTTATCAGTGATTGGCATTTCTAGAACCAGAGAATATGAGGGTTTTTAAGGCTTAAAAGTTGTGAATTTGGGGTTTACATATGTATGTCTGTGCGTGTGTTGTTTGTTTAATTTTTACTGAAATGTACCTTTTGTGTGATTACTTCAGTAATGGTGTGATAATCCCCCCTAAGTACTCCCTGACTGACAAAGCCAGGTACAACTCGGGCAGCACCAACAAGATACTAAGTGTGGAAGGGCACAGTCATGGTGTGCTCCTGGATGATTAGCGTGGTTTGCCAGGTCCTGAGGGTCCTGGCATCCAGGAGACAAGCACCTCAGCCTAGAATGTATTCCAAGGCCCCCTCTCATCTGTGACAACTCCCACCTCCTAAGAAGTCCTGGGTCCAGCCATCAAAGAAATGAGGTGTTTGAATATGACCTTCTCCGTTAGGTTTGGGGTGGGGAGTGGTTGTGCCCTGCCTTTTGGTACTATTAGCCATTTTCTCAAGAAATTGTATAATTTTCGTTTTGTTAATTGCCAGAGGGCATGCATATTCACCAGAGAGAGGAAGAAAACAGGGCATAGTCACTCTGTAATCCCTTCTCCCATTTCTCCATCCTGTCAAGACTTTGAGCATACATGTTCACTCACCCAATATGTTTTTCAAGTTACCAGGGCTAAGATCAAAACTACTCAGTCAGGCAATGTGGGATTTGATTTCTTTAATCATTGAGGCCATGGGGCCAACCCTCAAGGTGTTCTTATTTAAGAAAAACTCTAAGTGGCATTGGCTGTATTTCTTACAGAGATTGGATGGCTCTGACTGGAAGAAAGACGGGGTAGTATTGCCAAACTCACCAGGGCATGCAGACCCCGGATGGCCCATGCCGATTGCAAGCGAAGAAACAAACACCTGCAACATCAAAGTAAGGCTGAGCCTACGAGCAGCACAAGACAGTGGTGCTTCACGAGTCCTGAGCTTATTGATTGCAGGCAAAAGCATTGGCATGACTGTGAGCCTCTCATTAGCTGGGCATGGCTGCCAGCACTATACTAGATGCCTGAATGCTTTCAATGAGATGACATGCTGGCCCTGGTGGTCAAGTTGCTAGAAAGAGAGGCAGTTAGAATAAACTTTTATTTGAAGCATGGGTTGGTGTACAGATACTGAGCTTCTATGCTCTGAGTTAAGGTTGGAAAGTATAATGTTCTGAGTCAGCAGGTCATGGTCCCTGGTGGGCTAAAATGGGTCTGTTGCCTGGCAAAATCTTTGACCAGATTTGTTAGTCATGGTCTTTGACAGTGTGGTATAAATTGTGGGCCTCCCTCAGGGGGAAGTGCCTCTTTGGGTTTGGATGCAAGCCTTCTGTTACTTCCCCTTCACATAGCCCTCCTACTCTCCTGGACATCCATGGAACCCACAGTGAGCCCCATATCCCACACCTAGGTTGAACCTTCTGTACATGGTCAGATTTGAGGCTCCTTCACTGGAGCCCATTTGATAATGCTGTGGAAAGGAGATTTGTATTCCACATTTGTCTGGTCAACAGAGACTGCTCATTAAATAACAAGGCAATTTCTGACTGTTAAAGATGTGCTGACTTATGTAATAATTTGCTGAGGACAGACACTGTAAAGAGAGCAATACAAATATGCTACATAATGTTTGCCAGCAAATATTTTTGTTTCCTATGATTCAGTTTTACATTTTTTTCCTTTTAGATGGAAAAGTTGTACCTGCATTATTTGAGAGCAGAGAGCTTTAGAAAAGCTCTGATTTATCAAAAAAAGTATCTTTTACTATTAATCGGTGGATTCCAGGACTCTGAACAGGAAACTCTGTCCATGATTGCTCACCTGGGGGTATTTCCTTCTAAAGCAGATAAGAAGGTCACGACATCTCGGCCTTTTACTAAGTTCCGCACTGCTGTCAGGGTGGTCGTGGCAGTGCTCAGGTGAGTCAATGCAGTCAAGCAGTGTATCCTACCTCTCTTTGTGAACAGGCAACACATAGTTATGGTTTTAGGGCAGTTTTTATCCTTGAGACTCTACAGTACATTCTCTTTTAAGACAAATGACATTTGAGACCTTAGAGAAAGTATAGATGACATTTCTTTTTTAAGAAGTCGTGTTAAGCTGTCACCTCCTGAAATTAAAAGATTTAAGGATGCCTCTTTATTATAGAGGTGTGTCTACCCCCTTATTGGGTTTCTTGGCAATATTCTTGCTGACAGTAACACATCTAAAGTATTTCAGAACTGCACGTTACTGTAAAAATTTCGGTTTTCTATATTTTAGTTAGACTCGTGTTATAGAAAAGGGAAGCTAGGTGCATAAATGCATGTGATTTCTGGGGGCATGGCCAGTCCTGAGCACGCAAGTATAGTATGAGACCTAGAGGGGTGCTAGCTGCAGGGCATGAGAGCAAACGTTCAGTATCCCTTCTCCCTTTTCTCCCTCTTCTTGGAATTTTGGGCATGCACACACACATGCTTGGTGTGTTTCTCAAGCCTCTGGATATAGGATTTGAATTGCATAGTGGGATTCAGCTATCTTAACCACCACCTCCCTGGCTGGCTTGAGAATATAGTCTGCTGGGTTTCCAGAGCTGTTCGACCCACTAAACTATGCTTCCTGAAGCCCATAGGAGTGTCCCCAGCCATGCTTCAGCCTGTCTGCAGGCCTGGACACAGCAGGTGCTAAAGAAGGCAGTAGGAGAGTCCCCTGAGTGCTGTGTCCTTGGCCTTCTCCAGCTTTGGCCCCTTAGTCCCTCACCACCACATCTGACCATAGGCCATCATTGTCCACCTGCCCACCACCAACTGTCTGTCCTGTATTTATGGGAAGATCCCTGTACACAATGCATGAAGTGTTAAAGGGTGAGAACAGCCCCAGACCTACCTCCAGTGTACCCCATACCATTCTTGCCCACTGATAAAATAAAGACAAGGAGGGTCCTGGAAACCAGGCAAGAGTGGTGTGTCCTTCCCACTCTCTGGCATTGTAGAACCAACTTCAGAATGATGTCTAGAAAGAGCCTTGGTGGAAGGAACTGTGTTCCATGGTGGGGCGCAGGTGCCTCCAGAGGGGCTTGGCCAGGGCAGTGGCCATGGCCTGAGTCTCACCTCCCCCCAAAATCAGCAGCAACGTCCAATTTAGACACTGGTCACATTAGGGAGTTCTTTTTGTACCTCTTTTGATTTAGTTTTAAATGTATTTGTCTCCTATTTTTGGTAGATTACAGTTTTTGGTTAAGAAATGGCAAGAAGTAGATCGCAAAGGAGCCCTGGCCCATGGCAAAGCCACCCGCCCAGGTAGGACTCCAGCTGCTATTAACAGTAATTCACAAAGCTCTTTTTCTACTCTTGGTAACATTTTCATTAACATTTTGGTCACTTTTTGGTGTTTGGTGGTGATTTAATGGAACATAGTAAGAAAATTAGTAAGTTCAGTCAGAGCAAGTGCCTAATAAGACCTAAGTTTGGACAGTTACTGTTATAAAAATAGGTCAGAGGCACATTCTGATGATAGAAATGCTAAATATGTCAGTTATGAACACTTGGTGTTTGATTTTACTTTTCTTCCAAGTCATCTGGAGTCTGCTCCATACTGCTGATATTTCCTTTTAGAGCATCACTGCTAATTTTTGTCTCAATCTCACCTTGTATCTAACACCCCCCTTGCACATGCTGGCCACACTGACAAAGGTAGAGCCACTGGGAGTGGGACACCTAGCAGGCCCTCGTGCCTTCTCCAAGGTGCAGACCTGGTGGAGAATGTCGTTCCCACTCAGCCCTGAGGACGTAAGTTCCTGGACTGCCAAATATGCTGACAAAGCCATGTGACTTCCACATTCTAGTAGGTATTTCTTAAAGTTAAAGCATTTCAGTTCAACTTTCAGGTCATCAGGGAGGTTCACCCCCTCTGGCCACATAATGGTCTCAGTGTTCACCCCTCCTTCCTCCTGAGCTTATTCCTCAAAACACCTAGAGAAGGGACCTCCCAACCCCACCCTGGGTCTTCCCTATCCTCAGCACTGGACTGCTAGATCTGATCAGTATCTTGGGAATGAAATGCAGGAGGTTAGAATTCAGACCTTTTCCAAGTTCTCTAGATATGTAACTCAGGTACTTTAAGAATGTTTCAAGAGGGGCTGGCAGGTGGCATGTCGTTAAGGCCCTGGACTCCCACATGGCTGACCTGATTCAAGTCCTGGACCTTGCAGTTTGTTGCCTTGCTTTCCTTGTCTCTCTGGTCAAATTAAAATAATAATGATGATGAATAAAGTTAAGTAAATGATCTTTAAAAAAAAAGGAAGAAAGAAAGAATATTTCAAGATTGCTGTGCAGACTGATGAAAACTCAGTTTTGTGTGTGTATGTGTGTGTGTGTGTTTTAAATTTTTGCCATAAAATGCGTGTGCTCTCCACAGAGAAACAGAAATAGATGGAAAGTGAGAAATCCATACTCCAGTCCCTTTTCTTGGAGTTTTGGGCATGTATGTACACACACATACTCAGTATTATTTTTAAGCCACTGTGTCCAGGACTCAAACCATGGAGTCTGCCATGTGGGATCCAGTGCCTTAACTACCATGTCACTTGCTAGCCCCCAAAATTTTAGTTTTAATTTAAAATTTTGCTAGGTGGGCCTTCCTACTAAAATGCCTTTCTTCTCATGATCTCTGTTATTAAATCATCAATAGGACCCCGAGCGCCCAGGCAGCGGCAGTCTCCAACTGAAGCTAGAAGGTCCCCACCTACCCGGGATCTTACCCATGGTACCCGACCTTCAGCAGCAGCCTCCCCGAGCCAGAGGCAAAGGTCAGTTGTGGTGCTCGCAGGCCCTTCTACCTCTGCTTGGGATTATCTCCCAGCCGGCTGGTTCCTTGAAGAACCTTGCCCAGAGCAAGGCAGGGGATGCACTAAGTGTCGGAGGACCTGGAAGTCCAGCTCTTTTGGGGAGGCTGAGGGTTGTAGTTGGGGGCTGTGGTGCCCAGCGCCTAGCATGGCAATGTTAATTGAAGAAAATACATGGTGACTGAGGTCCCTTCTACTGGGGCTGGGGCATGTGGCCTGCCCTGAAGGGAGCTTGTCAGTTAGAGGAAGGTGAAGAACTAATGAACCCTGCTGAGGGGAGGGGAGGGGAGGGGAGGCCAAACGGGCAGGACTTGCCCAGGGAAAGAGACAGTTTGGGAAGATCAGAGAAAGGCAAGTAAACAGGTAGGTCACCTTTTATGCAAGACATATGGTTCCCAGGGCACTGGTGCATAATCCAGTTTGATAGTAAGATTTAGCAAGTAAGATATATAAACAGTTTTACTTAACTGAGACATTATTTAGAAGTTGGCTTTAAAGCACTATGTAGTCTTTTTTTTTTAGGTTTTTGTCATAGGATGTATGTGCTCACTGGAGGGTGACAGGGAAAGTAAGAAAGAACTCACCACCCCCCCACAGTGGGGATGTCCATGCCGCAACCTCTTCTCCTTTATCCTCCTCTTGGAATTTTGGGCATGCACACACACATGCATAGCATGATTTTTAAGCCACCAGGTCCAGGATTCAAATCATGGTCAGCCATGTGGGAGTCCAGTGCCTTAATCACCATGCCACCTATTGACCCCTATTTATCCTTTTTTTTTTGAGAGAGAGAGAGAGAGAGATTTTCACTATATGGCATATGCATTCGCTGGAGAGACAGAAAGTAAGAAAACACTCCTCAGGGGAGATGGCCATGCCACACTCCCTTTTCCTTCATTTTCCTCTTGGGATTTTCAGCATGCATGGACACATGCCTGGTGTGAGTTTCAAGCCACCAGGTCCAGAACTCAAACTACAGTCAACTATGTGGGAGTCCAGTGCCTTAACCACTATGCCACCTGCTAGCCCCAGCACTTTTTTTTTTTTTTTTTTTTGGAGAGGTTTTTGCTATAGGGCGCGTGCGCTCGCCAGACAGACAGAGACAGAGAGATAGAAAGCGAGAAATCACTCCCCAGGGGGGATGGCCATGCTGCAATCCCTTCTCCTCCATTCTCCTCTCGGGATCTTGGGCACGTATGCACACGCACCCGGCGTGAGTTTTAAGCCACCGGGTCCGGGACACGAACTGCGGTCGACTACATGGGAGTCCAGTGACATAGCCATTACACTAACTGCTGGTCCCATCCCAGCATTTTTTAATGAGCCTTTTTCATGTTTGGCAAGAAAGAAAGGAGAAGAGGGAGGCAATATGACTGCATATTTGGTCAGCAAGCCCTGCGCTCACCCCATCTGCACATATAGGCTCCATCTGCTGAGATCAACTCCTTTTTCTTTTTTTTTTGTTCTTCCTGTGTGGTGGTTTGTTCGAAGATCCACTCCATCCCCAAACTCAAGATTAGAAAGATCCCTGACTGCATCTCAAGATCCGGAACATTCCTTGACAGAATATATTCATCACTTAGAAATGATCCAACATAGACTAGGGGGAGCACCACCAGGTAATAAAATTCCTTGTCTAACTTTTGATTAGGATATTGTAATTCTACTCTGCTAGGTGGGCACATGTGTGCCCATGATCTGACATGGCTGAGGGTGGATCACAGTGTGATTACCCTTGCACAGCCTCTCTCTTTCAGTGTTGAAAAGACTAATATTCCACTTAGTCATGTTGTTAGTCTTAGTCTTGATAATAAATTCTCATTAATAGTATTAGAATAAAGGTTACAAGTGAAGCATCCTCAGATGTCCTCAGTACTGTAAGTGTTGGGGTCAGTTTGACTCAATTACTAACTGGACCTTTTCTCATTCACTGATAGAGAACATGAAGATTATGTTTCAGGCAAGATATAGTTTGTCTCATGTTTCTAAAACATTTTAAACCATTTTGTATCTTTGTTATAATTCATATCTTTACCACAATTTAGATGAATTCAATGATTTATCTGTGAACGAGCAATTCAAAACTATGACATTTTTCCTTAAAAATGTGTAAAGCCTTCTAACCATTACTATCTTATTTTTATTTATGTTTAGAATACACCTCAAAGAAACCCTGCCGCCAGAAGATTAAACAGTGAATAAAATCTTTGTGGCTCTTGCCTGTAACAATTCTATTTGAGGAAAAGAATTGTTTTTTCCTTTATTAAGGAAAGTTCGTGGTGTGGCAGGGGACTCTCCACGTGCCTGTGACAGCTACCCCGAATGCCATTAATGAAGTGTTCTCACCTTTATGCATTGCTGCAAACCCAAATGGAGCATTTTATGTGTGATTTCAGTCAGTCTCAGTTCCTCACCTTTTCGAGGTAATGGACACTCCCAGGAGGGGACAAGCGCATGCTGTTCTGTGCCTATCGGCGGAGGCTCTCTGCCTGCCTCCAAGAAGGGCAAGTGGAGAATGGCTTCCTGATTATTTTCATAAAGTGTACAGATAGAAACTTTGTTTAAAAATAAAAAAACATACAAGAAAGCAAAAAAGGAATAAAATTTAAGTACTGTTTTATGGATTGCCCTTATGTTGTTTAAGTTTTATCCAGTTTGCTTTTCTCGCTGGCTAAAAAATAATAATAAAACATAGACTTAGGATCTGTGTGAAACTCCTATAAGTCAAGTTTTCCATGGAACTCAAAGCATTCTTACTTAGTAGAAACAAATAGCCACTAACAAAATTTGTTAATCTTATTTGGTTTCTTATTTTTATTTTTGTAAAATACTGCCACTATGGGACCAGCAAATGGCATAGCGATTACATCACTGGACTACCACATGGCCAACTGTGATTCAAATCCTGAACCCAGTGACCTGAAACTCATGCTGGACATGCGTGTGTGCATTTGTGCCCAAGGTCCCGGGAGGAGAATGGAGAAGGGATTGGAGTGTGGCCATCCCTCCCTGAGGGTTGATTTCTCACTTTCCCTTTCCCTTTCGGTCTCACTCTCTCTCCCTGGCAAGCCCATGCACCATAAGGCAAAAACCTCTAAAAAAAAAAAAAAAAATAGATATTACCACTAATCTGCTTTTCATGACTGTGACTATGTTTTACTCATACTGTTACACCATGCAGTAATACCAAGCCAGGCATAGGGTATATTTATAACTATCTGAGTATGTTTTTAGGAGCTTTGAACATGATATTTATATTTATCTGAACCTATTAAGTTTGTTGGGCTTAGTTTTATTTTGTTGGGCTTAGATTTTTGGACTTTTTTTTTTTCCTTTTTTTTTCTATAGGATGCAGCATGCCCCACCCATTGGAGATAGAGAGGGAAAGTGAGAATCACCACCAGAGAGGATGGCCACACTGCAATCCCTTCTCCTCCATTCTCTTCTTGGGATTTTGGGCATGCATGTAAATGTGCCCAGCATGATTTTCAAGCTGCCAGATTCAGGATTCCAGCCTCAGAATTTGCCATGTAGGATCCAACCAACTTAACCTCCATGCCAATTGCTGGCCCTGGACTTAGGATTTAATATAAAACTTTTTGTAAATCACTAAGCGTGTTTGGTGATTAAAATTTTTTTTCAACCTTCAGTACTGGTAGATGCCTGCATTTTCTGAGGATCACTGACAGTACTATACAGTTGCTCTTTCCAGGCTTTCTATTTTTTCCAAGAGCTTAAATATATCTTTATTTTCAGCATCCAAAGAATATTGATTGAAACTGATGATCAGATATAAATAAACTTTTTTTTTTTTTTTTCCTATAGGGTGCATGTGCTCACCAGAAAGAGAGTCAGAAAGCGAGAAATCACCCCCCAGGGGGGATGGTCATGCCACAATCCCTTCTCCTCCATTCTCCTCTCAGGATCTTGGGCACGCACGCACATGCGCCCGGTGTGAGTTTTAAGCCACCGGGTCCGGGACGCGAACCGCTGTCCACTACGTGGGAGTCCAGCGACATAGCCATTACACTAACTGCTGGTTCCCAAAGACGGAAAGTTCTTTACAGAAATATGCAACTAGTTAATATAGAGGAAATGAACATTAAAGAACCACCACCGTGCAGCCTCCAGAGCAATAATAAATTTAGGATAGGCTCATCAAAAAGGGAAATTTCACTTTTATAAAGCAGAGACTTAGGAGTCTCCATCTTAACCTGATCATCAAACCAACCATGGCTTATAACAGGTGATCCAGTATTTGAGACTTCCTGACAAGATGCTGTGTGAAATGAAATGCACAGTAGCCTCTGTGGGGTGCCCTTGCCAAAAGTGTTATCTTAATCCACAGGGCCAGATAGTGACACAACAGTAAAGCAGCTGGGCCCATGTGGGAATGTCCTCTAGTTGCTTCATAATACCTCTGTGAGCATGCTGGGCGGGCGCTCGTGTGCCAGTGATCTGACCTGACTGGGGGTAGATCACAGTGTGATTACTCTTTTGAGGGTACCCTTACCACTGCCTCTCTCTTTTGTAGAAGAAACAATCTTTTTAAAAAAAAAAAACAAAGGTAAGGCCAGCCCCCTAGTGCAGTGCATAAACGCTGTATAGAAGGAGCTCTACCCCACATGGTCAATGCAAATTTAAAATCCAGCCTAGTGGCTTGAAAAACATGCCAGGCACACATGCTGAGGATCCCGATGGGAAGGAGGGGAGGTGAAAGAGGGAACATACTGGAGCAAAGAGCACTGTAGCCCTTCTTGTAGTCATGAGGCTCTAGGTGACCTTTTCAGTTTGCTCTTCCATCATCTAATCCTTGTTTTCTGGCCTAACTAGTGATTGGTTAGGTAACCTCACCCTTTATTCCTGGAAGATTGCAAACCTTAATTGGTCTTGGTCTCACCTTTGGATGGCTATTATTTCTTCTTTCCTCTTGTTCTACAAGGCTCTCAGTGAAGACATCAAATTACAGACAATGGTCTGTTTGTCCCCATCAGAGCCTAGCCCCTCATTTTCCCCTCCTATCAGCAGCACTAACTAGTACCATAACTTCCACATCTGCTTGTGAGTATAGATAGCATGAGTATAGTCTCAGCTGCTAATTTAAAGGGACTGTTGTATGCTTGGAGTTGCCCTCCTTGGAGATTGTAAAGCCTAAAGGTCAAAGAAGTGCCTTTAGGAGCAATTCAGCATTACGGTAGAAGAGTAGAAGCTGATCCTACAGCCCTCAGCCCTTGGTGCTCACACCTATGCATTCTTGAAGTGGATGTTATGCCCTGAATTATGCACTCTATATTGACAGTGGTGTCCTTATCCAGTATCTTTGCTGAGCCTTCTGTAGGCCTCTCCATCATTCTTTAGGCTACTTCTGGGGATGGGGGTTAAGGTAGGAGCAGGTGTCTCACAGTTAGCAGCCTGGTACATAACTGCTATGAGAGGAATGTTCTGTTTAGAAGCAGTGATGGTGAGTAAGGAAAATGAGTTGGGCAGGAAAAGCAAATCCATATTCAGAGAAGGAGTGGAAAGGTAGATGCAAGGGAACAACATAGCTGGAAAGTTGCATGGAAGCCCAAGCCACCTATTCATGGAATTTTTTCCTGCCTACCTAACCCACTTGAATCTTGTCTCATGTCATTTCTAACGCCATTCACTGACACTAGCTGGGTGTTCTACAGTTCAGTTCTGACCGCCTAGGCTTTGTGTAGAACCTACAATTTAAGCACAAAGTTCTCCAGCTCAGACACTACCTGGAGTTTGCAGACACCATAGATTAAAGACTAAGTAGAGTTCTTGGGCTGCCTACAGTTTTGCCAGCTAACTACAAATGGGGTTCCCATTATTCTTTCTTGGGTTTGCTAATTTGCTAGAATGACTAAGGAAAACACTGCATTTAGGATTACTGACTTATAGAGATACAATTGAGGAACAGTCCGTTGGTTTTGTTGCATAGGATAGGTTTGGGGTTGGTAGGCACAGAGCTGCTGCTCCCCTCCAGGCATGCCACCTTCACAGCAAATTGATGTGTCCATCAACCCAGAGGGTCTCCAAACCACGTTCAAGGTTTGTTTTTGCCACACAGAGAAAATGAGAAATCACCTCCTTCCCCAGGAGGTATGCCACACCACAATCTCTTCTCAGGATTTTGGGCTCGTCTTTGGAGGATCACCATGCCTGGTGTGATTTTCAAGCCACCAGGTCCAGGGCTCTAACTGTGGTCAGCCATGTGGGTGTCTAGCTCCTTAACCACCATGCTACCTACTGGCCCCCAAGTGTGTTTTATAAGTACATTTGCAAATTTTTTGATACTCTTTAGAACATAGGGACTAATCTTTCTCTCCTTAAGTACAGGTGATTTAGTGACTCTTCTAACAGATACGAAGTGGCAGAGGCTATGGTATGTGACTTCTGAGGCTAGTTCACAAAAGGGTGACCAAAGGTTTTCCTTATTTATCTTTGGATTTCCCTTGGAATTCAGCCATCAAACTGTAAAGAAGCCTAGGCTATAAGGCATGGCTTTGGGCTCAAACTGACCTCCAGCAGTAACTGCCAGATGTGAGTAAATGAATCTTCACATCACTCCCACCTCCAACCATACCTGCTGAGGTTTCAGATACTGTGAAGCAGAGATAAACCATCCCCACCATGTCCTCACAGAAACCTAGAGATGATTCTTGCTGTTTCAAGCTACTAAATATGTACTTTATGGAGCAGCAGGTACTAGGAGCCATCCTTTCAGTGAGTTTGCACCTACTCTTTCCCAGAATGTTAAATCTCATGTCTTGAAAGATTACTCATATGTCAATAAACTCTCCTACTCTATTTTACATCCCAGCTCCCTTCATCAAGCACCCTCATAATCCAGCCCCACATACACTTTCCCAGCTCCTGCCAGCATAATAGCTTGATGTGTTCAATTATGTTTTTCCCCACCACCACTACTACCCACCTGCCTCCTGCAAAACAAAACAAAAAACCCCAAAACTCAAGTTCTAATCTCCAATACCTGTAAATATTGGGAATTGGTCTTTACAGACAATCAGGTTACTAGTTAGGAGTCCATTAGGATGGGCCCTAATCCAGCATGACTGGTGTCCTTAGTAAAATGAGAAATGAGGACAGACACAGGAAGACCACCACGTGAACATGAAGGCAGGGGTTGGGGTGTTGTGTATAAGCCAAGGAACACTAAAGATTGCTAGCAAACCACTGGAAGCTGGAAGAGACATATGGAAGACTATCTCTCACAGCCAACATAGAACCAACCGTTCTACACCTTGATCTCAGACATCTAACCTCCAGAACCAAGACAATAAATTTCTGTTAGGTTGCCCAGTTTACAGTGCTTTGCTACAGCAGGCCCAGCAAATTACTACACAACTTTCCCCCCAACCCACAGAGGGAGGCAGGTATAGTCTTTATCTCATTAAGGTTCCAGATAAATTATGCCAAGAAATAACCATAATTATACATCTAGTGTTCAGTAACTGGGAAGAGGAATGCTAGATTAATAGGAAGAGGTGGGCCACACTGACAGGCTCTGAAGATGCAAGGCAGTTGCGGGGAACCAAAACCTTTGAAAGCGTTTGCACTGATACCCGCAATTCATGGGTCAGCAACTTTTTCCAACCAGGGCTCCAAACTGGAGAAAAATAATTGATTTGGGGACCAACAGATGGCATAATGGTTACATTACTGGATTCACATCCTCAACCATGGTTCAAGTCTTGAACCCGCTGGCTTGCTTTAAACTCACCCTGACTCACACCAGGCACAATGTGTGTGTGTGCCCGAGATCCTGAGAGGAAAATGAAGCAGAAGTAGTTGTGGCATGGCCATCCTCCTGGGGGGTGGGGTGGGGTGATTTCTTGCTTTCTGTCTCTAGCAAGCACACACACCTTATAGCAAAAAATCTCTCTTAAAAAAAAATTGATTGATTTCTTTGGGTGTTTTAGGTTTTGGAATTCAGTTCAATATGGGATATTAATTTCCAGACCTAGTGTTGTCTTAATCACCCTGCTGAAAAAGGGTTTCCTTGTGTGCGCAGAACAATCACCACTAAAAACATTCCTGCAGCTTTGGATGGTTGCTTGCCATCAGCTGTCCATTGTTTTTAAGAGCCTGGGTATCCAATGCCATTATTCTTCCTCATAACCACTATTTTCACTGCATGTGGAATGCCTGATCTCCGCCTGCCAGTGTATTCCATTTGACTTGTTCTTCTACTTCTCTGGTGAGTGATTCGGTCTCAAGACTTCATCAGTAGCATGCGCTTTAACTGTCACAGAATGGTTTCTCCAGGAGCAGATGCAGAGACGCACCATGAGGTGTGTTCATTATAGATATCTGTGAAAGGAAAGGGAAGGAATCAGGATTCGGCAGAGGAAGGAAGAAGTGTGTGCAGATGGGTGGGTAAATCTTGGCCAGTCTGGTATGGAGTGCTCATCAGAAGTTTTCTGCGTTTGTTGAGCCCCAGAATAATGACCTCAGACAGGTGGCTCTCTAATATTCACATCCACCACTGTCCACGCTGGCACTACTCTCTCCTATTCAGGATTCCGGCCGGTTGCTAAGTTCCTCCAGGCCCCCAGGCTTTTGTCTCTGTCCTCCCACCTCCCAAGGTCACCTCACGGTCCATAGCTGCTGGAGTTCTTTCCTGGCCTATTTAGTATTCCTGCTAAGGCTACTTTGAAAACAAGTGCCAACACAGGTACAGGCCTGAGGAAAATGGCCCGCCCACAGCACGTTGTAGTTGTTGGCGATCATCGCAGGAGGAATGCGCGCTCGACAGGGCACGGTGCCTGCAAGCCTGCGGAGAACCAGAAGAGTCCGGGGGCAGCTGGCCTCGGAAGCCAGCCACCTGGGCTGCAGCCAGCGTGCCTCCAAGTCCACTTCCAAACCTAACAGAGCCTCCATGTGAGAAGTACCTCAGCCCGCGGCGACCCCTCAGCGGGTAAGGTCCCGGGCTTGAACGGGCCCCTCAGCCCGCCAGCCCGCCAGCCCGCCAGCCACCCCGCCCCAGGCACCCGCGTAGTGCCTGTCGGGAGTGACGTTTCGCCCTCTCCCAATGGCACCCCGGAGCGGCTTCGACGCGTCCTGCAGGCCAATGGCAGCGCGCCTTCTCTGTTGCTGGGCGGGGCCGGGAGTCCCCGCGCGCGCCGAGACCAGCCGTATGCGCGCGCTCACGGGCAGGCCGCCGTTCGGGGGCACGCGGAGCGGCGACGCGGAGGAGCCGCCCGCGCTCGTGCCCGCGCTGTGGGCTGCCGCTCTGACCGCGCCCCTGCCTGTCGCCTGCAGCTCCCCGCCGGGCGGATGCAGTCGTCCCGCTGAAGGGAGTTACGGAGCCGCGGCCCGTGCTGCCGCCGCCCGGCCCGGCCCTGGCCCCTGTCCCGCCGGCACGCGAGCTGGCCCGGCCATGGCCGACCGTGGGTGCCCGCTGGAGGCAGCGCCGCTGCCCGCCGAGGTGCGCGAGGGCCTGGCTGAGCTGGAGCTGGAGCTGTCGGAAGGTGAGCGCCAGCCGCACGCCCTCGGACCCAGGAACCCCTCCCGACCCGCACCCGAGTCCCTCGCCTGCCCTCACTTCGAGACCTCCGCCCTTCACCCAGGATCCCGGACCCAGGACCCGCGCCCAACTCTGGGACTCTCGCCTAACCCCTCACCCCGGGTTCTCTGCCCACCCCTCATCCTGGACCCGGAATCCTCGCCCGGCTCAGCACTGAGTCCCCTGCCAGACCCGCCCCCTGGAACTCCCGCCCTCTCCCCAGATTCCCCGCTAGGCCTCTCACCCCGAGACCCCTGTCCCGCGCCTCGGGGGCCCCCACCCCCGACACACACACTCCCCAGTACCCCGTACCTCATACCCCGGGACCCCAACCTCTCACCCTGGGGCCCCTTCCCTGATTCGGAGAAGGTCTCCTGGTCCCGGCCCTCCCTCCCTGGGGTCTTGGCCTGGTTTTGTCGGCGGTCCGGCCTCAGGCGTGGACCTTGAGAAGGGCCGCTTTGCCTGAGCCGTGCGGTGCTGTTGCTCGTCCTAGTCCTGGTCCTGATCCTGGTCCTTGTCCGAGCGCCAAAGCTGTAGATCTGGGTTTCACCAGTGTGGCTGTGTCGCTCTTGTTCACGGACAGGTTTTTCCGCAGGGCGCGGACCCACACCCCAGCCATACCCCGCCCCTGTGCCTTGGGCAGGCAGTGCTCTCCTTGCCTCGGTTTCTTCATGTGTACAACTGAAGTTACCCAGGCACTTTCCCGATTTTATGAGGTTAAACCACCTTAATATATGTATACCTAATATATTAACACCTAGGAAGAGGTTGTAAGCCCCCTTTATGGAATTTTTTTAAGTTAAATGTCTAGTAAATGGTTACTTGATTGTTAAAATAGTCTAGTGTAGTTCACCTTCAGAGGTGGTAGGTGTCATTCTATATTGGGATGTTATGCCTCTGAAGATCTGTATCCTCATGTTCTCTTCAGCTGTCGTTGGGAAGATTAAGTTTTCTCCCAGCATCAGGAAGGCCTTGCAGCCCCCTTGACAAAAGCATTATTTCTCAACTTTGTTTTTGAGACTTAAATGTATTTGCAGCTTTTATCATCCTTTTTTATGTAATCTTACTTTTTTTAAGTTTCAGATTGATATTATTGGTAAGTTTTGCTGGGGCTGGGATAGTGAGTTCTTAAAGCAGTATCTAGTAAATATGAACTGGCATGTACCAACTCCTTCAGTCCTGACCAACCTTGGGGAGATAGGTGTTATCTTTGTATTACACATAATAAAACCTGTACTGAAAACTACCCTGAATTTAACATTCACATTTTAAAAAGTGGAAGTGCAGTAAGAGATAGATTTGAGAATTCTTTGTGATTAGATGCTTTGAGGAAGTCTGAAAGCTCAAATTGAAAATGGTTCTGACAGTCTGTTGTACTGAGTTTCTTAAGGCTTTTCATCCAGGAAAATCAAATAGATGCAGTTTAGATCTTATACATTTCAAGTATGTTTTTGCAGATTGTTCATTATTCTCTCAAGTCCTGGTTATCTTGTGGTTTTGTATTTGAGTGCTTGCTAGGAGGTGACAGTTACATAAATTGGATCCTTTCCTCAAAGAACTTTATAGTTTGTATGACCAGACATGAATACTTATATAAATGTTTCTTACCTGCTGAATCCGTTTTTATTGATGTCAGTGTAGACACCTGTAGGATCTGTACAGGTAAGTAAAGGGTATAAGGTTGTGTAACATGGGGAGGAACCTGGAAAAGTAGCTTTGGCTGAGAAAAAAAGTGTGGATGTAAGAAGTGTTAAGGGGAAGAGACAGCAGAGTCTAACTGTAGCCAGCAGACAGGAGCCCTGGCTTCTTTCCTCGTTCCTAGACTGGCCTGACACCTTTCTTTTGACCAAAATAGGTCAGTGATTACTTGGGCACAGTGAGGCTTGGCCGTGCTCCCAGTGTACTTCCACACCTTTAATGCTGGCTTCTACAGCTTGTATTGTGATCATTGTTGACATGGGGCCTCCCTGTAGGAACTGGCGATGTTTAGTGACAGGAACTGTGTCTTAGGCAGATTTCTGGCATGTCCGCACAGTGGGTAGTATCTGGTAAGTGTCTGTAAATCTCTACTGAATGATAACATCTCTAGACTTGGGTTTGGTCAGCTGTAAAAGGAGGTGAGATCAGTCTTACTGATATTCCAGGGTTCTTGTGAAGATTCCATCAGATAGCATATGCAAAGGTGCTTTGAAACTAGTTAAACTATTTATATATTTAAAAGAAGGTTATTACCAATGAGTAATAGTCCTGAAACAACCAAAGTTAGCATTTCATCACCTTTTTTTTTTTTTTAAGGTTTTTGCCATAGGGCATGTGCACCACCAGTGAGAGACAGTGAGCGAGAAAGTGGGAAATCATCCCTCCAGGGAGGACAGCCATGCTACAATTCTTTCTCTATTCTCCCAGGATTCTAATCGTGAAGAATGCACGTGCACACATGCCCAGCATGAGTTTCAAGCCACCAGGTCTTGTGGTTGGCCGTGTGGGAGTCCACCACCTTTACCACCATGCCACCTGCTGGCCCCGTGATCATTATTTTTATATTTTGATCAAGCTGAAGTTGTAGAAAGTGGAACTCTGTGTTCTATTACTTTCTTTCCTCC
Source organism: Tupaia tana (assembly GCA_026018925.1). NCBI lineage: Eukaryota > Metazoa > Chordata > Mammalia > Scandentia > Tupaiidae > Tupaia > Tupaia tana. The sequence goes on along the minus strand of JAKSZU010000001.1, from coordinate 133,035,463 downwards.
TCCAAAGGGGGGGGGGGGCATATTATTCAGAATAAACAATATCAAAACACAGTCACTTCACAGCATTCACATTTGTCTGAGAAAAATTGCTTAAACTTAGAGTGATCACTGTGCTGGGCAGATTGTAGGAAGAGGAAGTATAACAGAAAAGACACCGTCTGCATGGAAACTGGTCATGAATGATACCTAGATAACCCAGAAAACCCTGTACACCTCCCCTCAGCCTGTGTACCTGCAGTGATTAGTGGAAAGTGGCCCCTTGCCTTTATTCTGAACTTGTATGTGTCCTTATTCTCTAAAATCCTCACTAGACTCTCATCACCAACTGTTGTGATTGGGGTTGGCTTTCAGGAATGGTTCTGGTTTTAGAATACACTGATTTCTTTACATAGGGCAGGTTTCTGAATGTCTGCAGATTACCAAGAGATAAATAGGCACAGCTATGTTCTTGCTGCCTAACTTTTCTGGCTATTTTCCTCCTCTTGATTTTTGGGATCTCTTTCAGATTGAGATAAAGATAAAAGATAGAACAGCTACATGGAACCCCACTCTTTTTAGACTCACCCTCCCAACCGTGAACACGGAAGAATCCTGAAAGCATATTCGAATGTTTATCGGTAAAAGTGAGATTATTAGAGGCATACTCTTGATTTTAAAACAAGTTTATTTTTTCTTTGAGAGAGAGACATAGTTACTCCCAGTAGGTTCTTCAAGCTGTGATCCACCCTCAATCTCAGCCAGTGTGCTGAGAGTGCACCCTGGTGTGCTCAGGCACCACCTGGCTCCTACCTTTGATTTTTTTTCCTTTTTATTCATGACAAAGTACATGTACATGCACAACAGAGAGAGTGAGAAAGAGGTGAGCACCTCAACAGGGTCTAATGTTGAGATCTTCTTCCCCTAGCCTTCCATGTGGTCGGGTCTTGGGCACTTACACTTATGACTGGGCCCAGGACTGGAACTGTAATTGCCATGTGGGATCCAGCTTCTCTTGAGCAGCAATACTGCTGTGCCACTAAGTGGCCCTCCCTACCCTTGATTTTTAATGAAGAATTGATCCCCCAATTTTTGTGGTTTACTTATTTTTGTAACAAATTGTCTTGGCCATGCCCGCAGCTGATTTTGTCACACCAATACTATATAGTATCTTAGACTTATTGCTGTTGAACTGCTTTTAAAAACATAGACAATGGTATAAAGTTTGTTGTTTTAGTGGCCTGAAATGGGCTAGAGAGGAAGTTCCTATACAATAGGCCACATTTATCCTACTCTTATTACTTTCTTCTGGTTAGCAGGCCTGTTCTGTAGCTTTTAGTCTATTTCTTGTTTTCCTGCATTCTGATAATTTAAGGACCCAGCCTGGATGGAGTCAAATGGAAAGGAGGAAAAGCTTACTGTGGGTACACAGGAAGGGACTTTTTGATAAAACTGTTTACTTACATGATTTTTTTTTAATTTGCCAAAGGGCACAAGCATTTGCCAGAGAGATATGAGAGAGAGAGAGAGAGAGAGAGAAAGAGAAAGACAGAAAGCACCTCCCATAGGGAATGGTTACAGCACAATCTCTTCTCATTTCTCCCTCCTTTGGGGATTCTGGGCATACATACACACTAGCACAGTGTATTGTTCAAGCTGTCTGCTCCAGGACTCTAACCTTGAAGTTGGCCATGTGAGATCCAGCCACCTTAACCTCCACATTACCAACTGGCCCTGCAATTACTTTGAAAGAAACTACAACTTCCTTATTTTGGTGTGTTATCAAAAAAGAATGTCTACAGTGATCTGAGAAGGCTGCTACTCTACCCTTTTCTAATCATAATGTCTTTCTGGAGCTAGATTTGCTTTATCAACTTCAACAAAACTACATATTGCAACAGATTGAATGCTGTAGCAGATTTGAGAATCTGTCTTCTATGAAGCCAGTAATCTAAAGAGACTTGCAAAAATGTGAAACAGTGCCTCTCTTCATTAAATGTTTTTGCTTTTAGCAATCTATTTTTTATGAAAAATGTTGTTTATATTGACATGTAGTAGACTTTATTATAAACATTTAAAACGAATAAATGTTTAAAAAATTTCACAGTTCCAAATTTTTAAAAAAGAACTATTTAACTTTATTTATTGATTTAAATTTGACCAGAGAGGGACAGAGTGAGAGAAAGAGAGGGAGAGGGAAAGTGAGAAAGCAAGCCTCTAGGTCCAAGACTTGAACCACAGTCGGCCACGTGGGAGTCCAGTGTACAGAACAGTAAATACTGTATGTTTAAAAATCTGTTAAGAGAGTAGATCTTGAGACCAGGAGCTAGCGTAATGGCTGTGTCACTGAACTCCCACGTAGTCGACCATGGTTCAAGTCCCGGACCCAGTGACTTAAACTCACGCCGGGTGTGTGTGTGTGTGTGTGTGTGTGTGTGTGTGCCCAAGATCCCAAGAGGAGAATGAAGGAGAACGGACTGTGGTGTGGCCATCCCCCCCCGGGGGGGGGGGTGATTTCTCACTTTCTGTCTCTCTTTCTGGTGAGCACATGCACCCTATAGCAAAAACCTCTCAAAAGAAAAAAAAAAAGAGCGAGTAGATCTTATATTAAATGTTCTTACTATACACACACACACACAAAAGAGGAAAGGAGGAAACTTTCAGAAGTTTTGGTTATGTTTATGGCATTGTGGTGACCATTTCATGGTATATACTTTTCAGACTCAAAGATGTGTACACTAAATCTGTACATGTTTGTGTAGGTCAGTTATACTTCAATTTAAAAAAGGAATATCAACATGATTTCAATTTTAAAATCCTAACAGTTTACATGTGCCTCATTGCCAACTATCTGTACTTGTTCAGTTACTGCACCAGGCTATAGGAAGCTCACATGTAATCCAACAGGTTGTTCCAGGCCCTGTGGGACAAGATCCACTGATGGCCTGAGCTACCCTGCTCTGGGTTTACCTGGCCTTTGGGGAGCTACAAATACAAAGGCTCCTTCTGGGAGTCCTGTTGGGGATTTGTTCCAGGACCTCTCACTGGCCCCTGCAGTCTGGCTTCCTGTCTGACCCGCCCTCCCCACCTCTCACCTCCACAAGTATCCATTGCCTTCTTCCTCATCTTTCTTTACAAGCATTTGCCCACAGAAATCTCTTGCACATTAGTCTTATGACAGCACCTTCTTCTCAGAGCCTATGAGCTGCCACCTGGGGTCACTGGTTTTGACTGACATTAACAGGCTGCTTTATCTCTGATACTGGTTTAAATGTCTGCCTCCTTGGGGGCAGTCTGCTCCTTGAGGCTGTATCTGGGACATAGGTGATGGTCAGTGCATCCTTAGGACTTCACTGCTTGTAGCTGATTGACCTTATTGATCATTTGTGTGAAACATTGTGAGAGCTGGGACTCTTGAGCAGGCTGGAGTGTGGACTGTACCCGCAGACAGGTTTCATGTACATCTAGGCTTTGTCAGAAAGAAAGTTTCCCTTTTCTCCACCCATTTGCCTCCTCTTCACAACTGATGGTGGACCAGAGGGAGGGGCCACAGTAAGTGATTTTCCACAAGTGGTCTGAGAAAGCCTCCAGACTGATGACTGAAGTAATAAGAGGAGTGTACCATGTGACAGGGTAGTAGGGCCATGGCCACAGAAGGAATGAGCCTGGCGAGGCTTTGATGAGGAGGGAAGGACAATAGGAGCTGGCAGGTCTGGTGGGTCTTCAGTCTCTAAGTAAAGAGGAGCTGACAGAGCTTTTGATGCCTCATCATTTGTGTTCTTTGTGCCTTAGTAACTGCCGGGAGAGGCTGGTATTGCTGGGTGAGAAATGGTAGCCTGGGTCTACGCTGGCAGCTTGAGGAAGCTGAGCAGCAGCTGGACTGAGGTGCATCTTGAACAGCCGAGGGACCTGCTGAGGCCTGGGTGCTCTGGATGGAAGATGGTGAGGAGTCAAGAACCAAATCCTAGTTTTTTTGGCTGTAGATGTTGCATGTGTAATGGTGAGAAGGGAAAAAGTGGGGATGACTGGATTTAAGGGAAAATGCAAGCAAGCATTTGGGAAATTTTCAAGAAAGAACTCATGTGAACACATTTAACTGTGATGTGTGTCTGAGTGGCACAGTGAAAGTGTTATGTCAACAATGTGGACAGTAAGCAGGAGGAACTCAAGCTGGAAAGGACATCTCATTCCCTGTTTCCTTCAAATACATGTTGAGAGATCATTAGAGGATACAGAACAGACTTATGCTTTCAAAGGTGTGTATGGGGAATTGATATGAATAGAATATATGAAATATTAGATCATGACAAATACTATTGAGAAGAAGTGAGGGATGAAGGAGAAGACTCATGTAAGGGCACATGGTCAAATCTAGGATCAGTAGGCTACAGTTTTCACAAGGATGGGGAAAGAAGTCATCCCTGAGGAGTAACATTTAAGTCAAGATGAGAAACTATAGCCCTGGGAAGTTTGGGTATAGGGCTCTATGGGTGGAGAGTATAAGGCAGTGAGAGCCTGTCTTGTTGGAGGAGCATGCTGGAGGTGTGCATGGAGCAGAGGGAGAGTGGGAGATCCCAGAGGGCCCTGCCACTTCCCAAGACTGGCATCTACACAAGGGTAGAGAGGAGCTGTCTGACAGCACCTGTGCAGGGTCTGTATCCCACAGTGAGCTTGCTCAAGCAGGAAGATGCTGAAGGCAGAGTGAGGTGCAGAACAGGGATGGAGATGCCATCCAGTTGGCTCAATCATTCACTGTTTCAGGGTGGCTTTGAGGAATGCACCCATCACTGTGTCCAGTAGGTGTTTATCAAATGCTCCTGTTGTAACAGGTTTCACGAACAATCCATATCTGTTACCCTAGTGCTGCATTACCTTCATTGTTGGTTCAGTAAGTGTTTGTGGCCTGACCTGATCCTTGACTACCAATGGTAAAGTTATTTCTATTGAAGAATGACCTGTGTTACTGAAAAATCGACCACAACTCTTGGAGCATGTGGGGCCTCCTCATGTGACTCATAACACCATCTCCTTCTCTTCCTGCACTATTGTAAGGAGGTACTTTAGAGAAATCTGCATCTCATACTTGTCTTCTCCGCTTGGCAGCCCTGAGGACCTTGGAACGAGTGGCACATCTGTCCTGCTCAGTGCTAGCCAGGTCTGTGAGACACCTGCTCTCCACACTAGCCACTTGTTGGCAGGGAAAAAGGAGCTTGCTGTCTGAAGGATGACTTTAGGGAGAGTACCTGCCCTTTCCCACAGGAATTAGCCCTTAGCTGAGGTGTGGGGGTGATTTGTAAGTCAGGGTTGTGCATTCTGAGGCAGCATCTATTGACTATTTAGTTCTGTTCTTTCCTTTGACCTTAAGTCTCTGAAAGTGAGATGAATTGATCTCTAGGACTTGGAAGTTTAAAAAGAGATTCAGGGGTGGGGTGCTAGTCTGCCAGAAAGATAGCATCTGCCTGAGGAAGTGCCCTCATGGAAATATAAGCAGAGAAATGTGGAGTCACTCCTGTGGTTGGCCTAGGCCCACCTTCATGAAGTGCGTCCGCTGTGAGTGAGTGTAGTATGTTTGCTGCTGCGACACATTCACTATCAGAGTGAAGGGCCAGGATAACTGCTTCATCTTCTGAAAGTTGAGAAAAAGATGGAAATATTTGTAATTTTATTTTTGAAACCCATTTATTTAAACTTTTAATTATTTTGTCTGATGTGGTATACATTTATTTAATATAAAAATGGCTTCATATGGTATAACTAGAGAAAGAATAGAAATGTAGAAGGATTAGGTTATGCAAAAACTTTAGTTTGCCAGTAAATCTTGTTGTATTTTAAAATTTTTTCCTTTGTTAATAATTTTATTTTCTTTGTCTGAAAAATCTTCATACAAAGCTGTTTGGTTTATCCCTCAGCAGTCTGCTCCTGAGCTCTGAGGGAGCCTGCCTTCCAAGCTACTTAGACTTTCTTCTGGGTAATGGACATTTTGGGAAGATTCCACCTCTTCTTTTTAACTTCTTTCTTGGGCTTCTTTTCTTAGACTGGATTCTGTGAGCTTTCTTATACATCTCCATCCTGTCTAGAGTTACATTGTTTTTTATGTATTGAGAGAATTGTTTCCTGTAAGCATCTTCATGATCTTCCATCAGGTAACACATATAGTCCGCAATGTTTTGGCCCATGATGTGCTTCTGACGTACTTCTGCATTAAATTCCTTGCTTTCGGGACCAGCAGTTGGTGTAATGGCTATGTCGCTGGACTCCCATGTAGTCGAGCGTGGTTTGAGTCCCAGACCCGGTGGCTTAAGCTCACACCGGGCGCGTGTGCGTGTGTGCCCAAGATCCCAAGAGGAGAATGGAAGGAGAAAGGATTGCGATGTGGCCATCCCCCCTGGGGGGTGATTTTTCATTTTCCATCTCTCTGTCTTTCTGGCGAGCACGCGTGCCCTATAGCAAAAAACTCTCAAAAAAAAAAAAAAGTCTTGCTTTCAGAATCATAACCAGGGAATCATTTGGTACTGAGAAGGATACATAAGCTTCCATCCACCACTCCCTTCAGGGCCCCACAAACATTGCCAGTGGTAGTTCTGGTAGGGCTTACATCCAAATAACAGGTGAAGTCACCTGATAACCATCAATGCTTTCTACATTGTGTTCATCTCCAATCACTTCCACTTGATCTTCACAGAGCTTGTCTTTGCCAAACCTGTTGAGAAGCCAGCGGGCAGTATAGCATGCTGCAGCAGAATTTGTCAAGCCAGCCTTCACACCGTAGTTTTGTAGTTTGTGTGTAGAAGCAGCACAGACTATCATATCCCCTTCTACATGAACATCATCAGTCTGACAAATGATATCTTTGTTAGCTACATGAGCTATCATCATGTATCTAGGTGTGTTGTATTTATCTTTATTCTGCATCACTAACCATTTTCAAGCATAGAGGTCAGTTTTACTTCGTCTTGTAAATTTCACTTGGTATCTCTTTAAAGTAGACCTTATTTTTAACAACTTTTAACAAGTCCCATCCTGTGCAGAAGAGACCCACATCAGTGGCTTGACAGACCTCCAAGCCCACAAACACTCTATTTTTAAATTAATTATCTCTCTCTTTCTTTCCTTCTTTCTTTCTTTCTTTTTTTCTTTTAATTGCCAGTGGGCATATGTGCTTGCTAGAGTGAGGAAGCAAGAGAAGAAACACTGCTGGAGTATGGTCATGCCACAATTATTTTTCCTAGATTTCTGTGTCCTGTCAGGATTTATGGACACATAAAATTATATTATGTATATTATATTATATTTTTCAAGCCACTGAGTCTGAGAATTGAACCACACAGTTGGCCATGTGTGATCTAACCCTCTTGATCACCACACCATTGACTGGCCCATAGCATGTTTTTTCAAATGGCAAGGACTGGAATTTGAACCACCATGGGCCATGTGGGATCTGGTTCCTTTAATCACTAAGCTTCAGGGCCAGCTAGATATTTTTTATACCATGTTTTTCCTGTATCTTTCTGTGTACAGTTATGTTTAGATACACAAATGCATTGTGTTACAGTTGCCTGCAGTATTCAATATAATAACATACTATACAGATTTGGTTCAAGAGCAGTGGGCTACACAGTGTGATCTCTGTGTGCAGTGGACTGTGCCATTTAGGGTTTTGTACGTACACTTTCTCCATGAGGTTTATACCAGGACAAAGTAACCTAATAACACATTCCTCAGAATATACCCTATTGAGAAGGCACATGTGCCCACTAGAGACAGAGGGAGAAGGAGAAAGCAACTCTGGTCACATGACAGTCCCTTTCTCTCCATTTCTCCATCCTGTTGGGGTTTTTGTTATACATTCACATGTGCCTGGTGTGTTTTTTAAGCTGCCAGGGCTGGCATTCAGACCACACAGACATGCATGTGATATCTAGCTTCCTTAACCACCAGGCCATGGGGCTGGCCCAATTTTATGAATTTTAACAGGTAACTACTACAATGTAACTACTATCATAATCAGGACAGAGATCAGAACCATTACCCAAAAGACTCCTTGCTACCCTTTTTTGGTTACTTTCTCCCCAATCCTTTACCCTGCAACTACAGATCTGTTCTCTATCCTTATTTTCAAGAATATCATATAAGACTAGAAATAACAAAAAAAAGGAGGAAAAAGAATAAAAGAAATGCCATTTTAATGGAATTATATAGTATATAACATTTCAAGAATGACTTCTTTCACTCAGTGCAATGCTTTTGAGATCCATCCATTTTCATATATATCAATGTTAGTTACTTTTTAATTGCTGCAGAGTGTTCTTGGTATGGTTATACTATAGTTTGTTTATCCATTCACTTGATATCTGGGTTACTTCTAGGTTTTAGTAATTATGAATAAAGCTGCTGTAAACATGTGTACAGGTTTTTATGTGAATATAAATTTTTTATTTCTCTAGGGTAGATAATCGAGTGAAATTGCTGGGTCACTAGAGTGTCTGTTTAACTGTATAGAAAACTTCCAGATGGTTTTCCAGAGTGGCCGTACCATTTTGCATGCTCACCAGCAATGAGTTCTGTTGTTCCATGGTCCCTGTCAGCACTTTATCATGTCAGTAATTTTTTGTTTTAGCTATTTTAATAGGTGTGTAGTGGTATCTCATTATGATCTTAATATATATTTCCCTAATTGGTGGACATTATTACCTTTGAAAAGATAATAAAATTGATAAACCTCTTAATAAGACTAACAGAAAAAAATACAAATTAAGACACAGAGACACAGAATACCAAAATCAATAATAAAAGAAGCAATATCACTATACCTCCCATAGACAGTAAAAGGATAACAAGCTATGAACAACTATATCTGTATCTATGTTCAACAAATTAGATGAAATAGATGAATTTTTTGAAAAGCACAAACTAACAAAATTTTATCGATAATGAAACATATGACCTGTGTAGTCCTTTAACTGTTAAGGAGATAAGATAAATAGTTTAAAAACCCACAGGAAAATAATCTATAAGCCCATATAGTTTTGCTGGTGTGTCTTATCAAATGTTTAAGAGAAAAAATAACACCAGTTCTACATAATGTCTCCCATGTATTTTTAAACCTTTTACTTTGAAATAATTTTAAACTCTTAAGTCACAAAAGTAACACATAGAATTCATCTGGCTTCTCTCAATAACATCTTATGTAACTAAGACATGTCTGTCTCAGTCCATTTTACATCACTAAAACAGAGTACTTGAGACTGGGCAATTTATAATCAACACAAGTTCATTTGAGTCATAGTTCCAGAGAATGGGAAGTTTAAGACTGAAGGGTTGCATCTGTTGAGAGCTGCTTTGCTGCATCGTCCTGTTACTGAAGGGAAAGGAGAGGGCAAGAGATGGAACTGGCAGCTAGCTGGCTGACCTTTTATAATATAATCAGCATTAACCCATTCACGCCCCACCTCCTGACAGTGTTGCATTGGGGTATCAGCTTTCAACACAAGCATTTTGGGGGACACATTTACGCTATAGCTTTGTCAAAATCATCTTCCATACATTTTTTTTTTTGAGAGGTTTTTTGCTATAGGTCGCGTGCGCTCACCAGACAGAGAGAGACAGAGAGATAGAAAGCGAGAAATCACCCCCCAGGGAGGATGGTCACGCCGCAATCCCTTCTTCTCCATTCTCCTCTCGGGATCTTGGGCACGCACGCACACACGCCTGGCGTGAGTTTAACCCACCCGGTCCGGGACGTGAACCGCAGTCGACTACATGGGAGTCCAGCGACATAGCCATTACGCTAATTGCTGGTCCCCCACCGTACATTTTTTTTTAATTGCCAGAAGGCATGTGTGTTCACCAGAGAGAGAAAGCACCCCTAATGGGGCATGGTCACACCACAGTCACTTTATTTCATCCTTCTTGTCTGGATTTTAGGCATGCGCACACATGTGCCTGTTGTTTTTCTCAAGCTACAGCGCCTGGGATTCAAACTGCAGTTGGCCGTGTTAAATCCAGCTCCAAGTGCTCAGGGCTTAATCATTGTGCTATGAGCCAGCCCTCAGATATTCTTATGTGCAAAAATTATGTTTTATTGTGCTAAAAGTTTTAAAGAGTTTAAAAGTATATGAAGAAAAGTATGAAATCTATCCCACATGCTCCCCAAAGTCAAATATAACACTCCCAGGGATAGCTACTATTAATCATTTGTTGTGCATCCTTCATCTATTTTCTGTGCATATACAAATATGTGCAGCTATACTGTATTTATTATTTTATTTATTTTGCCAGAGGGCATGTGTGCTCACCAGAGACAGAGTGAAAGAGAACACTAAACAGTGTAACACGGTCACATCAAAATCCTTTTTCCTCTGTTCTTCTCATGAGGATTTTGGGCATGCATATACGCATGTAAAAAAACCTTTTTTTAAGCTACCAGGGCCAGGATTTGAACTGAGGTTGGCAATGTAGGATCCCATTCCCTTAGCTGCTGTGCTATGGGGCTGCCCCTATATGCATTTGTGCATTGTTTTTAAAAATTTTTGCTAGAAGGGATGTGCACTCACCAGAGAGAGACAGAGAGAGGAGGAGAAAAATCCTTCCAGTGGGGTATGGTCATACTACAATCCCTTCTCTTCCATCTCCCCATCCTGTCAGGATTTTGGGCGCGTGCGCGCGCGCGCACACACACACACGCATGCACGTACTCAGTGCATTTCTTTTTCTTTTTCTTTTTTTTTTTTTGGAGAGGTTTTCGCTATAGGGCACGTGCGCTCGCCAGACAGATATAGAGAGACATAGAGACAGAAAGCAAGAAATCACCCCCCAGGGGGGATGGTCACGCCGCAATCCCTTCTCCTCCATTCTCCTCTCAGGATCTTGGGCACGCATGCACACGCCCCCCGGCGTGAGTTTTAAGCCACCGCGTCCGGGACGCGAACCGCGGTCGACTACGTGGGAGTCCAGCGACATAGCCATTACGCTAACTGCTGGTTCCCCTCAGTGCATTTCTTAAGCCAACAGGTCTGGGACTTGAACTACATAGTTGACTATATGGAATCCAGCTCCCTTAACCACTAGGCCATGGGGCTGGCCCTTTTGAGGCCATAAAAATATGTATTCTTTAAAGATGTGCACAGGTTGAAATTTAATAAGTGAGAGTATACAGTCGTATCCTGGACCCAATAAGGACAGTTACTGCTACACTAAGTGTACTGGTAGGGGTGACTGTCTCAGGTCTGAGTGTCCTCTGAAGGGCCCTCACATCAGAGCAGAGAATCACTGAGCTCACTGTTCTGAGGGTGAGTTGATGTTAGCAATGGAGAAAACAGGAACCAGAGAGATTTACAGTATGACACCATCAGTCAAGTGGAAATACATGGACAAAGGCTATCTACATTCTGTGGCACATGTTCAAACAAAACACAAGCCAAAGGCAATAGAATATGTCTGGTGGGAGGGAGCATGGTGGGGGCAGGGAATCAATGGAAGAGGGGATGGGCAAGGTTCAGTGGGTGGGCCAGAGCAGAGGCTCTGCTCACAAGGGAGAATAGGGCAGCAGGCAGGTCCCTGGTATCCAGATCTGGGCTCCGGGATGTGTAGGGCTGATCTGCAGACCTGGCTTCCCCTACCTTAGATTCAGACACTCAAAGTATGTCTTTCCACAATACAAGTCTATGGTCAAGAATTCAACTAAAGGAAATCCTTGGTTAAGCACCCAGTAGATGATAGCAGTCCTGTATTTTCTGATTTTCAGCAGCCTTACTGCTTTGCATATTTGGGGGAGGCTGCGGGGGAGGGCTTACAGAACACAAAAACTCTCTCCTAAGATCATTCACCCAAAGAACAAGCTAGTAGTACAAACTGTATGTATTTCCGGTCTAAATAAAGTCTTCAAACATCACAGCGACTATTGCCACTTCCAGTTCTATGGATAGTGTGCTTAGATTAAGAAGTGCTACCATGAATATGCATGTTCCGTTGTGGTTTAATTTGTTCTTAGTCTGTTCTTCTTGATGATTTATCAGAACAGAGGATCTTTTTCTCAGGTTCTCACCCAGCATCACCCTTTGGCCTGATAGGACTTTGGTCCCCAAAGTCCCTTATTCCAATACTTCTAAATTTTGAATCTGCACAGAAATATGAGAATCTTGGTAAAATGCAGACAAATTTTGTTGATTTGGGGTATGGCTTAAGAACCTGCATTCAGCTATAATGATGACCCCCTTGTCCTCTGTTTCACAGTTATTTGTGTATATGCTACATCTTTCTAACACATTGTAGTGACTATGCCTTACTTACCTTTGTTTTCTCCAGATTCCCTAGCTAAGTAAGACACTCAATTATTACAAAATAAATATTTATTGAATTAAAAGGAAACAATATATAAATATATTATATATAACTATATATTTGTATTAACCACACACACAATAAAAAGAACCTGCATTTGTAACAAGCTCCCAAAGGATGCTGACCAAAACTGAAGTATTATTTACTTATACTCAGATTCACTATAAGTAAATTCAGTTCTATGAGTATTTGACAAACACATGCAGTTTGTGACCATTACCACAGTGAAGACTAGAACAGTTTCCCCATCCCTTAAATTCACTCTTTCCCCTTCAGAGTGTTTTCTTTCCTTACTCCCAACCCAGGCAATCACTGTCAGACTCTGACTCTATAGTTCTGTCTTCCCCAGAATATTATATAAATGGAGTAATGCAGTATGTAGCCTTTTGAGCCTGACCTTTTTCACTTATGCATATGAGATTCATTCAAGTTCCTGTATCAATAGTTTGTCCCATGGGACCAGCAGTTAGCATAATGGCTATGTCGCTGGACTCCCATGTAGTCGACTGCGGTTCAAGTCCCGGACCCGGTGGCTTGAACTCATGCCGGGCGTGTGTGCATGTTTGCCCAAGATCCCAAGAGGAGAATGGAGGAGAAGGGATTGCTGCATGGCCATTCAGCCTGGGGGCTGATTTCTCGCTTTCTGTCTCTTTGTCTCTCTCTGTCTTTCTGGCGAGCACACGTGCCCTATAGCAAAAATCTCTCCAAAAAAAGAAAAAAAAATAGTTTGTCCCTTTCTACTGCTGAGTGATATTCCATTGTATGAATCCAGAATAGTTTATCCCATGGTCATTCAATGAAGAACAGTGATATTGTTACTAGGTTTTCAATTATGAATAATTTTTCTTGAAAAAATAATTATTTATTTAATTTTATTTATAATAATTATTATTATTATTTAATTAGGCCAGAGAGAGACACACACAGAGAAAGCAAGCCATCAGGTCCAGGACTCAAACCACAGTTGGCCATGTTGGAATCCAGTGCAACGTGCCGGCCCCTAGGAATTCTTAATTTAAGCATCTTGAAACTTTTGAAGAATATAATTGTCTTTTTCCGTTCTTGTTGCAGGTGACATCACTCAGAAAGGATATGAAAAAAAAAGAGCAAAGCTGCTTGCGCGTTACCTACCACTCATTCAAGGTAAAGCCAGTACACCCAGCTGTCCATGACAATTATGGTGTCCCATAAATCTTGCTTTAAAAGTCAATTTTAGCATTGAACATTGATTAAAAAATGTTAAACCAAGCTTAAATACTACTATATGTGTCATAGTTTATTATTAAGGCCTGGAAAAAGAATCTCTAATATTAAATAATAAAATCCAAAGGCATGGATAATAATGTTCAGCTCTGGTTTGGGACAGATCTCATTCCTAAATAGGATCCATTTTATTTCTATGATTATGGAACAGCCTGGCACATTTCCTTTCTAGAGCCAGAGCAAATATGAGAGTGTAAGTTCTTCCCTTGTTAGATTCAGCGCACTCATTGTTTCAACAGATTGGGGGGTGTATGTGTGTGTGTGTGTAACTTAAGCTAATTCTAAAATTTGTGTCCAAGTGTATAAATATATAAAGATCAAGGGATCCAAAATATGCTTGAAAAAGAACACAGTGTGAAGATGTACCTGACCCACACATGAAGATAATCATGAAGTAGTCATCATTGATGTGGTAATTTGGTGTCAGATGGACATATAACCAGTGGGCCAGACCACCAGTCCAGACACAGATGCACACACATGTGGACATGGTGTACGGAAAAGTGGCATCACAGCTACAATGCAGCACAGTTCTTTGTCATTAGCTGTAGAGTATGTGACACTGGATGCAGAAGTTAGTTCCAGATGTATTAGCACTAAAAAGGTGGAAAACATAGAGGCTTTAGGAAATTGTCACTTTACTTTCTCAGATAGGAATAATTTAAGTCAGTAGATATACCAAAAAACAGCAACTATAAAATAAATTATTGATAAATTGAACTACATTAAAATAAGGAACTTCTTTTATCAAAAGTCTCCATAGAGAAATTGGAAGGACAAACTGCACAGTGTATAAAGATAGTTGTAACACAGATAACCAGAGAAGTAGTAGTCTCCAGGATGAGCAGAGCAGCACTGCTCCATAGAGTTTTGGCTGTAACAGACATTTTCCCCAGTTGTATTATCCAGTGTATTAACCTCTGGCCAAGTAAGCACTTGTAATTTTGTTAGTGAGAATGAAAGAATGAATTTTTTTATTTAATTTTAATTAATTTAAACATAAACTGCCTAAAAGTATCCCAATATGATAAGAGAAAGCCCTGTAGAAAAATGGGCAAAGACTTGATAGTATTTCGTAAGAAACCCTAATAGTCAACAAGCAAACAAATGGCCTCACCCACTAGTGATGGAACAGGGGCAAAGAGGAGCATGCTGTGTCCATTCTAAGCATGTCATTCTGGTGGCCACGGCAATGGCAACGCAGCCAAGTCTGGAAACAAAGCAGCATAAGTATTGGAGAAATGAAACACTCAACTTTATTTAGAGGTTGTATAACTTTATACCTTGAATACCTGCATGTCTTGCCTTTTATTCACTTACTTATTTTTAGAGAGAGATTTTTGCTGTAGAGCACATGCACTCATTGGAGAAACAGAGATAGAAAGAGAGACAGAAAGCAACAAATCACTCCTCAGAGGAGAGGGCCATGCCACAATCCCTTCTCCATTCTGCTCTCCGGATTTTAGGCGCACACACCCTGCGTGAGTGTAAGCTACCTGGTATAGGACTCGAACCACAGTCAACTATGTGGGAGTTCAGCAAGCTAACCATTATGCCATCTGCTGATCCCAGTGCCTGCCTTTTAAATGATTAAAATTAGTAGGTTTGGTTTGGCAGACATAAGGGTAGAAACAAACATAAGAATCAAAGGCTTTTCTCTAGCAATATTTCTGTTATGAAAAATTTTCATTCATAAGGAACACAAGCTGTCAAATGTTTATTAATACATTTAGCAAGAAAGACATAGTATTGTAATATCTATTTCAGGGAGATAACTAAGACCCTAATACATGAAGAAACATACCAAATGGAAAAACTTAATATGGAAAATTGGCAGTTTCCAAATCAATGGGTGAACCTTATATAGTCTAGTCTAAATACCAGTGGCTGATTTTTCCTAACCCTAGAATTGGAATTCATTATAAGAAGAAATGTTCTAGGAGAAGCCAGTTGATTTTTTTTCCCCCTAAGCTTTTGCCATAGGGCATTTGCACTCACCAGGGAGAAAGAAATACAGTGACAGGGAAAATGAGAAGTCATCCCCTGAAGGAATAGCCATGCCACAATCCCTTCTCTTCCTGGGACTTTGGGCATGCACACGTGCCCAGTGCAATTCTTGAGCTTCAAGTCCGGGACACAAACTGCTGTTGGCCATGTGGGAATCCTGCACCTTCACCACCTTGCCACCTACTGCCTTCATCAGTTGATTTTTTAAAATGAATGTTGGTGAGGAAAGGCTGGCTTGGAGAAGCTACCCCCAACTGCGTGTGTCACAGAGACAACAGAAGGGCCTTAGAGTACAGAGTGAGTGGTGGAGGAGGTGGCAGGATGACCTGAGAGAGTGCAAAGAGGAAGGGCTCACTTTACACTGGTGCTGCCCTGCAGTAAGCAAGAACCCTCATCCTTTCCACTATGAGTGAACATGTACTTTAGAAGGGTTAAAGCCCTAAATTTGTTCTTAATTATAGAAATTACAAAATTCAGGAGACTATTTGAGTAACCTTTGGGTGAGGGTTTTCTTCATAAGCCAGCTAGGACATGTGGAAGCCAGGAAGGAAAAGATGGACAGGGCTGGTTGGTTCCTGGTAAGAAGAACATTGCAGAGTGGCTGAGCCACACTGACTGGCCCCCATTCCATGGTGCAGGCTCAGTCTGCAATGTGCCCTCAGGACAATGAGGCTTCTTTCTTATTTTGCGGGGAGAGAGGGCTCGTTTTCTGGGTAAAGTGAATAGAAATTCAGAGAAGAGGAATTGTGGATGGGTAAGAAACGGTAAATGCAAATTAAAGTGAACCATTTTTTCTCTTACCAGCTTGGCAAAATTCTAAAGCTTTTTATACCATCCATTTCCGACAAAGATGTGGGGAAATAGCACTTTCATACATTGCTGGTAGGAGTGTGAATCGCTGTGACCTTTTGGGAAAGTCATGTCTTGATATCTGCTAAAATTAAAAATATACCTACTCTTTCATCCAGTAATTTCATGTTAAGTTTTTTTTATCTTTATTGAATGAATAAATCTCAAAGAATAAAAGCACCCATGCTTTAAAATACAAGATATCCCTGTGCCTGTGCATCACTTTGTAGCATGTGTGCTGTAATCCTTAGTGGATATGACTCTAGGTATTCTCTATTATGAACTCTAGAGTAGCTTTACCCGTCATAAGCCCAAATATCCAGAAACGGGATTGCAATTGTTTGTATGTATGTATGCCGAAATTGTGACTAGCTAGGCATTGATTTCTGGAGGGGGTATTCCTGTTGTCTAGTGCTGCATGAGTAACTGCCCTGAAAGATACACGTTACTTAGAGGACATCAACACCATCAGTTCTGTTCATAAGTCTACAGTTTGGGCACCTGTGCCTGTGGGGATGGTCACCAGTCTTCCTGGGTTTGAGGCAGAAAGGACTCTACCTCTCTTCAAGGTATGGTCAGAGCTGAGGGAGCCAGTGGGACTGGAACCACTGCTGGCCAATTTTATGAGATGTTTTGAAACAAGGCTACGGTTAAACATATTATTTTTGTTGAGTACAACTGAGGTGTTTGCTGTGCCGTTCATAAATGTCAATAAGCCAGCACTGAGACAGTGACTGCACACTTCGCTATTCCTTCTTCACCATGTTGTGTTCTAAGGACATCTGTGGTCAGGGGACCAATGCTCTGACAGAACCTGGTGATGGAGGTTGTGTAGTGTAGGCTCTCGCTGAAGCTGGACTCAGACCTGGGATAGCCAACAGGTGGCGCAGCTGAGGTTGTCTCTGAGCCTGTTGCTCTCTGACCGCCTTGTCAGGGCTCCCTCTGACTGTTTTTGCTGCACTTTCCTCCCTTCTTTCTCTTTGTTTCTAAGGGCTTCTGATAGCACCCAGTGACCAGTTGGTGACTGTTTCCCATTCAGAGTTTGCCAACTCTGTGGACAGTGCTAGGATCAATTGACACAGACCATGGTCAGATTCAGGAAGCATTCACAATGCAGAAAAGAATTCTTTTTTTTTTTTTTTTTTTTGGAGAGGTTTTTGCTGTAGGGCGCGTGCGCTCGCCAGGCAGACAGAGAGAGACATAGAGACAGAAAGCGAGAAATCACCCCCCAAGGGGGATGGTCACACCACAATCCCTTCTCCTCCATTCTCCTCTCGTGATCTTGGGCACGCACACACATGCGCCTGGCGTGAGTTTTAGGCCACCGGGTCCGGGACGCGAACCGCGGTCAACTACGTGGGAGTCCAGCGATATAGCCATTATGCTAACTGCTGGTTCCACAGAAAAGAATTCTTAAAGGGCTTTCCATAGAGTCTGCTGTCCGAGCGACCCAGGGCTTATACACCTGGCTTGAGCTGCCATGGTTGTGATGCTTCTTGCGATGGTACACGAGAGCAGGGCAGAGGCAGGGCAGGGCAGGGCCAGGCTGGGTGGGTGGGGAGGGGAGAGCGTGGGCGTAGGCATTAACCTGGTCCCACAGCATTTGCACGTCCACTACCAATGCCCAGACTGAAGCTCTCCTGTGCTTCCAGCCCAACAACAGGCTTAGTACAATAGTGTATGCTGTGTAGCAACATGTGAGACAGGCATGTTTTTAATGCATTTTTTTCACAACTGGAATAGCAAATTATTTACATTAGGTATTCCCATAAAATTCTGTTTCAGGAATAGACCCGTCTCTGCAAGCAGAGAGTCGAATCCCGGGGCCCTCACAAACCACAGCCGCTGCACCCAAACAGCAGAAGTCTCGGCCCACCAACTCGCGGGATGAGCGCTTCCGGTCAGGTCAGGTCATGGCCCTGGCAGTGAGGAGGGCAGGCAGGCCTGGAGCTCTGGGACTCTAACTGCTAAGGCTTTTAGTTATTTTCTTTGCCATAATGTCTGCTGAAGACATTATTTTCCCTTGAGTTACAATTTACATTTTTCAAGAAAAAAATGTAACCTTCACAGAATGGTGTGTTTTAATGTATTATGCAGCTCGAATGCTATTCTCTTACCAGATGCTTATAAAACTAAAAAAATTTTCTGCCACCTGTACTAGAATGATTTCCTTAAGCATTTTTCCACCTAGAGCTTTAGGGTTGGTATTACAGGTTGAGTAAAAGGTTACAGGTTACAGCAGAAATGCTTGGGACCAGAACTACTTTGGATTTTGGTTTTCTTTTGGATTTTAGAATATTTACATAGGCAAAAATGAGATATCTTGGGAGTAGGACCCAAATCTACACCCACAATTCATTTATGTTTTATGTAGTCCTTTTACACAAAACCTGAAGGTAGTTATGTTTAGTTGGTTATTTTTTAGGTTTTGCTATACAGCACTGCACTTGCCAGAGAGAGAAAGAGGGAGAGAGGAGAGAAAGTGAGAAATCACCCCTCAGTGCGGAATGACCATAACTCAATCCTTTCCCTTCCATTCTCCTCTTGGGATTTTGGACACGCCTGCACATAGTCAGCATGATTTTCAAGCCACCAGGTCCAGGGCTCAAACCACAGTTGGCCTTGTAGGAATACAGCACCTCAACCACCATGCCACCTGCTGGCCTCCCAAAATTCATGTTTTTACTTACAGATTATAACAGTAAATAAATAAGGTTATATTAAAAACCTTCAAGTTCTCTGTTTAACATCATTTTCACCATTATGTATATTTATATTGTGATAAAATATATTTCCTTTACATTTAAACTCTTCGATAAACTTTTTTTCAGAAAAACTTTCAATAGGGGTAAAGAAATAGTCATTTTAAGAATACCTAAAAAGATGGGCCAGCTTTGTGACAATAACAATAATGTGCTGCTCAGGAGAAGCTGGATCCCACATGGTGACCGAGGTTCAAATCCCTGGCCTGGTGAGCCTGAAACACACCAGGCATGTACACCAGTACCTAAGGTCGAACAGGCTAGGCTGGAACTGGAGGAATGAGATTGCGGCACAACCAGATCCTGTGAAAAGTGCTCTTCTCTTTCTCTTTCTCGTGGGCATGTACATGCTGTATCATGAATGAAGAAAAACAAGCAAACAAAAATGGATGCCTGAAGAGAATATTAAGATTTTAAATGTTTTTCCAACATAGAGTATGAAGAAATATTTGACTAGATAATTTCTTACCAACTGATACACATTTATTAAAATCTTTATCACACTGAAAGTATTTGTTTTCTGATTATATAAATAAATACATGCTTTGTGTTAAATATGTACAAAACATTATACCAAGTGGAAGGACAAAGGTGATTTTTAAATCCTGAATCCTGAGGTGACCACCTCAGCAATTCACCAAGCACCGTTTTCTTCAACCTGGAGGCAAATATGTGCATGCATGTGTGTCCTCTCTAGGAACCAGACCATGGAAAAGGGTTCCTTCCTCCTTCACTCCCTTCTTTTCTCCTTCATCTCCATTTCCCCTTCCATCCACCCTGTAAGGTTAGTTAACTGCTCTTGTGAGCTTCATATTAGGTTCTAATTCTTCATCCTCTGAATACAAGTCCTTGAGCGTAAATGTGCCAGTGTTTTCTCCCAGCCTGTGGTTTGTCTTTGCATTCCCTTAAACTATCTTTTGAAATGCAGTTTTAAACTTTGACATGTCTAAGTTAACTTTTTAAAAAAATGAATAGTGCTTTTGTTCTTGTATCTAAGAAATCTTTGCCTAACTCAAGGTCACAAAAATTCCCTCTTGTGTTTGTTTTGTTTGTTTATTTGTTTTAATTTAATTTAATTTATTTATTGTTAGTCTTCAATTTGACAAAAGAGAGACAGAGAGAAGGAGATGGGGAGAATGAGAAAACCGGCAACCAGGTTCAGGACTCAAACCTTGGTCGGCCATGTAGGAGTCCAGTGCCTTAACTACCATGTCACCTGCCAGCCCCTTGTGTTTTATTGAAGAAGCATTATAGTTTTAGGTTTTACCCTTACGTCTGTGATCCATTTTTTAGTTAATTTTAGTGGAAATACAGGCTATAAATCAAAGTTTTTTTTTTTTTTTTTTTTTTTGCATATATCGATAACTACCCGATTGATCTTACACCATTTGTTTAAAAAAAGCTGTGTTGGGAACCAGCAGTTAGCGTAATGGCTATGTCGCTGGACTCCCACGTAGTCGACCACGGTTCGCATCCCGGACCCGGTGGCTTAAAACTCACGCCGGGTGCATGTTCGTGCGTGCCCAAGATCACGGAGAGGAGAATGGAGGAGAAGGGATTGCGGCGTGACCATCCCCCCTGGGGGGTGATTTCTCTCTTTCTGTCTCTATGTCTCTCTCTGTCTGTTTGGTGAGCGCAAGCGCCCTATAGCAAAAACCTCTCCAAAAAAAAAAAAAAAAAAAAAAAGCTGTGTTTTCTCTGGTGAATTAATTCTCTTGCACTTTTATCTGAAAGCAGTTGCACATATATGTGTGCATCTATTTCTGGACTTTCTGTTATGTTCTGTTGATCTATTTATCTGTCTTTAAGCCAAAGTATATTTTCTTAATGATTATAGCTTAATACTGAGTGTTGAAATCAGTAGTGTTTGCCTTTCAGATTTGTTCCTTATCTGTGTTACTTGGCAGTTTTAAGATATTTATCTTAATCATCATGTCATGGACTGAATTGTGCTCCATGCCCCCCGCCCCCAATTATATACTGAAGCTCTAACCCACAATAGGGAATAGGATGGTATAGAGAGAATTAGGTTTAGATGAGGTCATGAGAGTACAACTTACATGATAAGACTAGTGTCCTTACAAAAGAGACACCTGCGAGCATTCTTCCTTCCCTGCAAGGTAGGGGAGAAGGCAGCTAGCTGTCTGCAGCCAGGGAGAGAGGCCTTACAAGAAACCAGCTGTTGGCGCCAGCGCAGTCAAGTCCCAAACCTGGTGGCTTACTTTCTCACGTTCCCTTTATCTCTCACTCTGTCCCTCTCTGGTTAAATTTTAAAAATAAATAAATAAAGTCAAATAAAAGAATTCTTTAAAAAGAAAAACCAGCTGTGCTGACACCTTGATCTAGTACTTCTGACTTCCAGGACCATGAGGAGATAAGTGTCTGTTGCTTAAGCATCCAGCCTGTGACATTTCATTGTGGCAGCATGAGCTGACTGAGACATGCTAGTGTTGCTGCTTTGACTGTGAAGTTCCTGGTGTGATTTCCTTGTTCTTGTGCTTGGCGTCTTTGGGTTTTTGTGTTTGTTAGTTTATGCCCCAATCATTTTGATGTTTTCTAGATTTTTGGTTCTGGGTTGTGAATCTATACTTGTATATTTCTTTATTTTTGAAATAGCAATAAAGTATAAAATATACTATATTTGCTACAGGGGTTTCCTGGGTTCATTTCTCATCATTTTTCTTTTGCCAGAGGTTATGTATGCTCACCAAAGACAGAGAGAGAAACACACACAGACGCAGAGGGAGAGGGAGAAAGCACTCCCTAATGGGACATGGTCATGCTTCAATTCCATCTTCATTTCTCCATCTGGTCGGGATGTCAGACATGCATGCACTGGGTGTGTTTTGCTTTTCTTTTCTCTCTCTTTCTTTCTTTCTTTCTTTCTTTTTTTTTTTTTTAAATTTAAGTTTTTGCTATAGGGCATGTGTGCTCGCCAAAGAGAGACAGAAAGTGAGAAATCATCCCCTAAGGGAGATGACCATGCTGCAATCCCTTCTCCTCTATTTTCCTCTCTAAGTTTTGGGCACACACACACACACACACACACACACACATACACACACACACACACACATACACACACACACACGCATGCACCTTGCATGAGTTTTAAACCACTGGGTATGGGACTTGAATCACAGTTGACTACATGGGAGTCCAGCGATGTAACCATTACGCCATCTGCTGGTCCTGAACCTGGTATGCTTTTCAAGCTGCCAGGGCTAGAACTGGAGCTGCAGTCAGCCCTGTGGGATCCAGCTTCTTCTTCCTTTTTTTTTTTTTTTTTTTTTTGTTTTAATTAATTTTATTTAACTTTATTTACTTATTTATTTAGTTTTAATTTGCCCAGAAATGGACAGAGCAAGAGAGAAGGAAAGTGAGAAAGCAAGCCGCAAAGTCAGGGAATTGTACCATGGTCAGCCATGTGGGAGTCCAGCACCCTTAACCACAGTGCCATCTGCCTGAGCCTAAAATATCATACACGTTGAGAGAGACAGAGATGGATTTGATGCCACAGTCCTCCAGCCTCCGTAGTTTCTGCCATAGGGTGGGTGGCACCATGCCATAGGATCTGGCTTCTTTTAACCACTAGGCCACAGGACTGGCTCTGATAATCCTTTTACTTATTTATTTATTTTATGAGCACCTTCTCCCATGAGTCCTCACGTAGCAATGCTTTTGAACTCTGTATGTCTGAGAATAGTTTTGTAAATCCTCATGTTTAAATGATAATTTGGTATAAATAGTAACAATTTGGATAAAATTCTAGGTCCAACACTTTTTCTCCCGGTACCATGCACCATCTTGCACACAGTGCTGCTACTGAGTGTTATTAGCCTATTCTTGATCCTAAAAGGTGATTTGCACTTTCTCTCTGGAAGTTTTTAGAATTGTCTTGTCCTTGATGTTGTAAATTTTATTTTAATGCATCTAGATAGAAATTTTTCATCTTTGCTGATTGTAACCTTATAGATAATTTAAATGCAAGTTTTAAAATGTTTTTAAAGTATTTTGTTAGAGAAAAATTAGAACACATATAAAAATGTACATCATAGGACCCCTTGGGCCCACTGTCTAACTCTAGCAGTTCTCAGTCAGGCTCAATCCTGGACTCATCTATACCCCACCTCCCTTCTTCCTCCTAATGTGATGTTGAAGCATATCTCAGATGTGTTATTTCATTACATGTCACAATTAGATGTCTATGGATCTGGAAAGAATGTATGTGTTTCTAAAAGAAATTACATCACAAAATAATTAACAGTAATTCCTTCATATCAAATATCTAGCCAATGTTTATATCACTTTTCTTTCAAAAGAAAGATAAAGATAAACAGATAAAAGAGATAAAAAAAGATAAAAGGAGAAAGAGACAGATGTAGGTATTTTTGATAGAGTCTCTCTTTGTCAAGACCCTAATCTGTGCCAGCCTCTCAGTTAGCTAGGATCCCAGGTGTCTAGCATGCTGAGATTGGGCCAGAACCAAATCTATGTCTCCCAGGCCACTTCCAGCTTCCCACGCAGTGGTGCTATCAATGTGCCACCACAGCTGGGCCCATATGGCTTTTCTTCTTTCTCTTTTTTTTTTCTTAAAAAGGTTTTTGCCTTGGGACCCATGAACTTGCCCTAGAGAGAGAGAGACAGAAGAGTAAGAAATCTCTCCTCAAGGGAGAAGGCCATTCTGCGATCCCTTTTTTTCTATTCTCCTCTCAGGATTTTAGGCATGCACGTACACGTACCCAGCATGAATTTCAAGTCGCCAGACCAGGACTCTAGCCAGTCAGCCATGTAGGGGTCCAGCACCTTAACCACCACACCACTTGCTGGCCTTTCTATATGGCTTTTTAAAAACAAGTGTATTTGAACCCAGGATCCATGTAAGATATGCACATCACAGTTGATTGGTGTTGGTATGTTTTCATCTTTTCTTTTCTTTTTTTCCTTAGGTTTTTGCCCTAGGGCACATGTACTCACTGGAACAAGACAGAGAGAGACCATGAAAGGGCAAGTGAGAAATCAACCCAGAGGGGATGACCACACCACAGTCCCTTCTCTATTTTCTTCCTGGGGTTTTGGGCTTGCATGCACATGCACCCAGCGTGATTTTCAAGCTGCCAGGCCCAGGATTTGAACCATGGTTGGCCATGTGGGAGAATAGCACCTTACCTGCCATGTCCCTATTTTCATCTTTCTTAATGGACAGATTATGGAAGCACCTAAGTAGTGTTATCTGATGGCACTTCTGGGGTATTATAACCATGCTCTTCAGCTCTCTGAGCTTGAAGAGAGTCACATGAGAGTTCCCAGGTGTTTGTGAGACTGCTGTAGAGGACCTGTGCTCCTTCCTTATCAGGAGGATGCAGCTCCCTCTTGTTCCTTCTGTGATGTGAGCAGCCAGTGGTGCTCTCACTTCCTAAGTCCATTAGGTCCCCATGGTTGCAGAATGTTGATACTCAGGTTCTGTCATTTTTTTTTTTTCATTCCAAAGCCAGAATGCTTTATTTTTTTAATTTGCCAGAGGGCATATGCATTCACCAGACACAGAGAGAGAAAGCACCCCCCAATAGGGTGAGGTCACGCTGCAGTCTCTTTTCATTTCTCTATCCTGTCAGGATTTTGGGCACTCACCACATATACCCAGAGTGTTTCAAGCTGCCCAGGTCAGCATTCAAACTGTGTAGTTAGGGAACCAGCAGTTAGCGTAATGGCTATGTCGCTGGACGCCCACGTAGTCGACCGTGGTACGCATCCCGGACCCGGTGGCTTAAAACTCACGCCGGGCGCGTGTGCGGGCGTGCCCAAGATCCCAAGAGGAGAATGGAGGAGAAGAGATTGCGGCGTGACCATCCCCCCTGGGGGGTGATTTCTCTCTTTCTGTCTCTATGTCTCTCTCTGTCTGTCTGGTGAGCGCACGCGCCCTATAGCAAAAAAAACTCCAAAAAAAAGGAAAAACAAAAACAAAAAAAAAACTGTGTAGTTAGCCATGTGAGAGGTGGCTCCCTTAACTACTTAAGCCCTTCCAGAATCCTTGGGGAAAAATAAATTAGCCATACGGCATGTGCACTCACAGAAGAGAGTCAAAGAAAGAGAAAGTGAGAAATCATCCTCTATTGGGCATGGTTACACTGCAATCCCTTTTCCTCCATCTCTCCATCTTGTTGGGATTTTGGGCATGCACACACACACATGCCTGGTATGTTTCTCATGCTGCTAAGTCTGAGACTCCCACTGTATAGTTGGCCATGTGGGATCTAGCCACCTTAACCACCATGCCACTGCCCAGAATATTTCTATAAAGGGAAATTTCCCCTCATTTACTTCTTGGTAAAGAAAAGGCAGGAAAAATAGTTCTTTCCGTTTATTTACTAGTTTTCAAAATAATGGATTGGGTCCTCTAATGGCAACCAATTATTTTTGTTTCCTCTTTTCTCTTTCCCTTTCATATCTTTCTTCGTTTCTTTCTCTCTCTCTCTCTCTCTCTCTCTCTCTCTCTCTCTCTCTCTCTCTCTCTCTGTGTGTGTGTCTTTATGATCACTTTGATTACAAGGGTTGGAGAAAAATAAAAATGTCATTTAGCTTAAGAAGTGAGTTACCCACAAATCAGATCAGTTTAGGAATGAAAGAACCCTCAAATCACTTAATATCAGAATGTTTGCATGTTTTTCTTTGAAGGTTTGAACATTTAAAGAGGCAATCATATAAAGTCTCCTATTTTCCATGCAGAATAAATTCTTTATTTTAGCCAACTGTTACCGGAAGGGCAACTGGTACACCATCTCCCTGGACAAAGAGCATTAGGATATTGCATGTCATTGATTCATATATCTTTTCCTATTTTCTTCATCGATTTCTATAGTAACCATAGCTTCTTCCACATATCCCAATATCATGTTTAAATGTTGATCATAAGCTTGTCATCTGCCTCGAAGCTCTTGGTCACTTCTCATTTACAAATTTTATAAATTTGTTCATCCAGGCTGAGCCCGATGAGATCCAGGGCTTTCTGGCTGATGTTGGTAGGTCATTGCTGGTCCACATCATCTGCTGGTCCACATCATCTGCTATGTTTTTCTTTTACTTTCTTATTTTTACTATTGGGCACATGTTCTCACCAGAGAGAGAGAGAGAGAGAGAGAGAGAAATTACCCCCAGGAGCAATGGCCTTGGCCATAGTCCCTTCTCCTTCATTTTCCTCTTGGGATGTTGGGTGCGTACACACACACGCACACACACACACACACACACACACACACACCTCACACACTTCACACACCCAGCATGTTTTCTTTTCTTTTTTTTTTTGGAGAGGTTTTGCTATAGGGCGTGTGCACTCGCCAGAAAGTACAGAGAGAGACAGACAGAAGGCAAGAAATCACCCCCCAGGAGGGATGGCCACACTGTAATCCCTTCTGTAATCCATTCTCCTCTCGGCATCTTGGGCACGCACACACACCCAGCGTGAGTTTAAGCCACCGGGTCCAGGACTCAAACCTCAGTTGACTGCATGGGAGTCCAGTGACATAGCCATTATACCAACTTCTGGTCCCAACTCAGCATGTTTTTCAAGCCATTTGGTCTGAGACTTGAACATCTCCATTGGCTATGTATTAGGTTGTCTGGAATGTTAGTCATGTATTTTTTTCTATTATTTTTTTAAGATATATTTTTGCTACAGGGTACATGCACTTGCCAGAAAGAGAAAGCAAGAAATTACCCCCCACCCTAGGGAAGATAGCCACACTGCAGTCCTTTCTCTTCCATTCTCCTTGGGATTTTGGGCACACACGCACATGTGCCTGGCGTGAGTTTTTTTTTTTTTGGAGAGATTTTCGCTATAGGGCGTGTGCGCTCGCCAGACAGACAGAGAGAGACATAGAGACAGAAAGCGAGAAATCACCCCCCAGGGGGGATGGTCACGCCGCAATCCCTTCTCCTCCATTCTCCTCTCGGGATCTTGGGCACGCACGCACACGTGCCTGGCGTGAGTTTTAAGCCACCGGGTCCGGGACGTGAACTGCGGTTGACTATGTGGGAGTCCAGCGACATAGCAATTACGCTAACTGCTGGTTCCCCCTGGCGTGAGTTTTAACCATGGTTGACTATGTGGGAGTCCAACAACATAATCATTACGCCATCTACTGGTCCCTCTTTGTTTTTCTATGCAAAATTGTCATGACTTCCCTGACAACCCAATAGGATCCAATCACCTTAACCAACACATCACTGGCTAACCTATCTACCACGTTTCAAATCCTGCATCCTTTCCCACCTCTTGCAAGAATCTCTCTTTTTTTTCTGTTATCTGTGTTTTGTTTTGTTTTATTTTATTTTTCTCTTTTAGCATCATATTTGGCGTTTTAATTCATTCTAGCATTTAACCTTATTGATATACAAATCGTCCCACCTTCGGCCCTAGAAACCCTCATCAACTAGGCTTCACAGGTGTGTGACTGCTTCTGTGTTGACTGTTAACACAAGAGGCTCTGGGTATATCCTGGGCATCGCCTCGCTTGATCTAGAATCTGCCATTTCTAAGGGTCCTTTTAGTGAGTATGGCTCTAGAGATGCTGATTTGCTATTGGGCTGATAATTTTTTGCAGACTTTTTTTTTTTTGAGAGACAGAAAGTGAGAAATCACCCCCCAGGGGGGATGGCCATGCTACAATCCCTTCTTCTCCAGTCTTTTCTCAGGATTTTGGGTATGCACGCACATGCGCCTGGTGTGAGTTTTAAGCCACTGGGTCAGGGACTCGAACCAAACCATGGTCAACTACGTGTGAGTCCAGCAACGTAACCGTGACTCCATCTGCTAGTCCCTTTGTAGACATTTTAAATATATAGAGTTAAGACATGCTCTTTTTTTTGTTTTGTTTTTTTAAACTTCTGGAAAGTATGCATGCTCGGAGAGAGACAGAGAGGGAGAGAGGGAGAAAGCACCCCCCACTGAAGTGTGGTCACACAGTCCCGTCTCTATTTCTCCGTCCTATTTTAAGCATGTAAGCACATGCGCCTGGCATATTTTTTAAGCTACCAGGACAGGAATTTGAACTGTGATGGCACATGTAGGATCCAGCTATCTTAATCACTAGGCTATGGTGTAGGTCCAGTAATGCACACTTTTTAAAGATAGAACACCACATTTGTTTGTAGTGACATTTCCCATTCAGATTCAGAACTTCAGGGGTTTTAATTCACTCTTTCATCTCTGTTTATACTTCCTCTCTCCCTTATGAGTTGTTCAAGTTACCAGGAATGACAGAATCAGGCTATTACTCTTCCTTCACTGTATCTCACAAAACATACAAAATGTCCCCGTGTGATAGTACCCTCACTGCCATCAACAATGTGATGACAGTTTAAAAAAATTTTTTTGCACAGTTCTCATCCTTCATAGATATTTCTGTAGGAACAAACTGAATTTTCTAACTGCAGAGTTTTAAACTCAGATGGAATAGTTTAAGCCACCAACTAAATACAAGCTTAGGCCCATTTGTTTCACATTACTTTCAATTTAGGGTATTTCCTTTTTATTTAGTTTTAATTTACAACTATAGAAATATTTATGTGGTTTCAAAGTCAAATATATGAACAAAAGGATATTCAAAGAAATCTAGACCAACAAATGGGCAAAGACAGGTAGGCAGAGCTTCTACTCCTTTTATACCCAATGAAAACAAACACATGAACCTTAATTTATGACTTTATGACAGTTTTCTAAACATGTGTTTTATTGCTGTTGTTTCTCGTAGATGTTCACACTGAAGCCGTGCAAGCAGCTTTGGCCAGGTACAAGGAGAGGAAGATGCCCATGCCTTCGAAAAGACGCTCTGTCCTTGTACACTCGTCTATGGAGACCTATACCCCTCCAGGTATTGATGACAGTATCAGGGATGGCTGCCATGAGTGGCTCACGGGCCTGAGGTTAGCGCCGTTTTTTTCCATTTGAGTTTGGAAGAGTCTTCTGGCCTGTGGTATAGATTTGGAAAATCTGGACATCAAAGGTGTTTGAAAATATGTATTCCCTTTGCCTGGAAATCAACTATTATATAACCAAGCAAATACTTGTTCACAGAACTGTCTCTGTGGATTTAAATTATTTTCTTTTTTTACTAAGATGATATTTATGTCTTTCAGTAAAGAGAAGAACCTAAAATTAGCAGTTAATGGGATACTAAAGCTTCCGGAGTTAAGCATTCTAAAGTATTCTCATCTCATTACATATAATTAAATATGTTTCCAGAACTTAAATAGGGTAGTGTAAGACTATCTGAAGAGGGTTTTTTTTTTTTTTTTTTTTTTTTTTTTGGTGTATTTTGTTGATGTTTTGTTGTTGCCTTTAGAAATGAAGAGGGGCTTCTCTTTAACAACAGTGTATTTTAAGCTTCCTGTTAAATTGTACCAAGGCACTTAAGAGTCTTGCTGCCATTATGTTATTTAGGTAACAAAACTGGCAGCATTGTTTTTGGTTTGATACATTTGGACTTACTACACAGGAAAAGCCAAACTTCCCAGATTCACAAGATGATTTATCAATACTGGTTTTCCTAATTCTTCCTTGCTTTAAAAAATTTTTTAAGTGTATTGTGAAGGAAATATTTAAAATGGTTTTCAAAATGTTATTTCTACAAAATACAGCTGTCAACAGTATAAACTTCTCAAGAATTTTTAAGTAATGGTAAAACCTACAGTAAAAGCAGTCATGCTGACTGGGGTAGAACTTCACAGTTATTTTATAGCCTGCAGCAGTTGTCTTGGGGAAGGGGTTCTGTTCAGAGCTGATTCGTATGTTAGCCCTCAGAGGGTACCACAGTGCTGGGGGTGTGTCCAGGCCTACACGGCCTGGGAACCTGCACTGCTGCCCAAGGTGTAGGCCCAGGAACAGGCTAGGGGTAGCGGGTCAAGCCATTGTGTGATATGATGTGAGGCTCTGTGTAGACGTCATAAAGCAATTCATAGCTGGGATCTCCCTTGTTATTTGGGACCCCACTGTGAGATATGCTGAAGCCGTTTAGGAGACCAGAGGCTGTCTTCATTCTGGTGTGTGGTCGCTCTGTAGCTAAATCCCCCTGGGGAAGCTGGGGGCTCATGTAAGCTTTTTCCTACAGCAGGGCTCTTTGCATGTACCCCTAAGCCAAGAGTAGCCCCAGTGGTGACCCCTGTACAAGCCTGGGCAGAGTTGTACCAGCTGCACAGGCGCATGCGCGTGCGGGCCTGGGGGCTCCAGTGTGAGTATGGGGCTCCGTCCTCCCCCTGACTCATCTCTACATCATACCTGTCGTCATTATTTTAACCACAGACACGTCATCTGCCTCAGAAGATGAGGGCTCTTTACGGCGACCTGGGCGACTCACCTCTACTCCGCTCCAGAGCCATGCCGGCGTCGAGCCCTGGCTCGACAGGGTCATTCAGGGCTCGTCCACCTCATCCTCCGCATCTTCCACCTCATCTCACCCGGGAGGGAGACCCGCCGCCACGCTGGGGGCTGCTGCTGCCACCGCGCTCGCAGGCCTTGCAGCCCACATCCACATAGGTCAGTAACAGCTGCATGGCTCCCGCACCAGCAGAGCAGAGCTAGCAGTCCCTAGGACAGCACCATGCGCCAGCAGCACCCTCCCCTGCACGGAGCCATGGATAGCACCCGAGCCTGCTACCTTCTTGCAGCCTTTGCTGCAGAACCGAGCTCTGTCCCCATGGCGGAGGTCACGCAGCCCAAATATCACACGATGCTTCATCTTTCTGAAACATTAGCTGGTTTTGAGCTTTACTCGTTGCGCTTAAAGAAATAAGGTGATATTTGGTTAGTTCATGGCCTACGTTAAGTCTGCACAACCTTTGAACCTTCAAACAATACAGCTCAGCTGTCAAATATTTCCCCATCAAGACCACCTCTTTTTTCATTTGGAAAATGTCCTTTGGGCAACAAAAGCAGTTCTTGATGCTTGGTAGTTCTAGACCCTGGTGGCATGTGGGCATCCCCTGTGGCTCCTAGAAGCACGTGGTGTATCGTGATGCTGAATCTCCTCTGTCTGCACTAGGGAGCACCAGCCCAGGTGGGCTGGCCTGGGGTGGGTGGTCACACTCAAGGGCTGGTGGTTGTGACACTCTCCCTGGGCCCTCTTCCCCTTGACAGACCCTGCCCATTGTCTTGACCTTGTCTATAAGCCATCCCTGTACCGCACAGGATCCTGAGGCAGGTGCTGGGGCTGTAGCTGTGGTCTGGCCTTTCTTCCTCCAGATACCAGATTGCACAACTCCTCAACCTGAGTACAGGCTGTCAAAAGATACATGAACTTTTTCCAAATCAACAATCCTTTGAATTCCGTGAATCTTAGAAAGGAAAAAAATGTGACTCATTCATCACTTGAAATCATACCTTTTAGCATAAACCATAGCCAAGTTAGCTGTCTGGAACTGTGTGGGAAGCCTTCCTATGTTCTTGCAGTAATATCTGAAAGTGCAGCTGGCATTGTTGAAGACTCCTCTCAACTCCCATTCATTTCTATTTTTTTTTTTTTTTGAGAGGTTTTTGCTATAGGACACTTGTGCTCGCCAGACAGAGAGAGAGAGACATAGAGACAGAAAGCAAGAAATCACCCCCCAGGGGGGATGGTCACGCCGCAATCCCTTCACCTCCATTCTCCTCTCAGGATCTTGGGCACGCATGCACACGTGCCCGGCGTGAGTTTTAAGCCACCGGGTCCAGGATGCGAACCACGGTCGACTACGTGGGAGTCCAGCGACATAGCCATTACGCTAACTGCTGGTTTCCTCCCATTCATTTCTGAATGAGGAAGACCAAAGTCAGGTGCTTAAACTCACCTGAGATGACAGCTGGCTTTGGCAGTGAAGCTGGGGCTGGTACCAGTTTCCTTGGTCCCTACTCATTTTCTTTGCTTTTAATTGCTTTTCTGTTTAAAGCAAAGTGGTGAGCTCTCGCAGTGTACCTATGACAGGTCGTGTTTGTGGTGGCTACTCCGTGACTGGATTGGGTTCAGCTGGGTGTTTTATGGGGCCTGTTGCTTCTGTGTCAATGTCCCCTGTAGGGAACATCACTATCACTCTTGCTTTTATCTATTTCAGTCAATACGCAGTGTTATGTCTCTGCTGAACGAGTGTCTCTTTCTTACAGTGTGAGTCTGAGTTGAAAACTCATGGTGCCTCTCCCTGCTTGTGTTGTGCTTCTGTTCACAGGCAGCAGGAGAAGGCAGTATTTTCCACCAGAAATGCCCCTGTGGCAAACTGTTTGCCTAGGTGGTTTTCATGGCTTTCTCAGGTGTTCTACATGTGGCTGATGGTTACAGTCAACCGGTCCTCAAGGAGTTCCACAGTTGGCAGTGCCATTGTGTCTGTTCACCCTTATCTTCTTCTTCTTCTGTGTCGGTCCTTGTTGCCTAATGTTACAGAAACACACAGTTGACTCCGCTGTGAGAACAGCAGTGGGTCTAAATGCTTTGGTACCTTATTTCTGCTTCCTAGGGCTTTTTTTCTAGGCAAGGGGGGTAGGAAAGCAAACAAAGCATTCATAGTATATTAGCCACTAAGGGACTGTCTAAACACTACTTCCTGGTGGGTTAGAAATAAAGGCATAAAGGGCCAGCAGGTAATGTGGTGGTTAGGGTTTTGGACTTCCACATGGTCAACTGCAGTTCAGGTTCCAGATATGGTAGCTTGAAAATCACTCTGGGGAACCAGCAGTTAGCGTAATGGCTGTGTCGCTGGACTCCCACGTAGTCGACCGCGATTCGCGTCCCAGACCCAGTGGCTTAAAACTCACTCCAGGCACGTGTGCGTGTGTGCCCAAGATCCCGAGAGGAGAATGGAGGAGAAGGGATTGCGGCGTGACCATCCCCCCTGGGGGGTGATTTCTCGCTTTCTGTCTCTATGTCTCTCTCTGTCTGTCTGGTGAGCTCATGCGCCCTATAGCGAAAACCTCTCAAAAGAAAAAAAAGAGAGAGAGAAAATCACTCTGGACGCATGTACTTACATGCCCAAAATCCAAGAGGAGAATGGAGGAAAATGACTGCGGATTGGCCATCCTTCCTGGGGGATGATTTCTCACTTTCCCCCTCTCTCTATCTCTTTATCTCTCTTTGGCAAGCACACCCTATGGCAAAAACCTATTTAAAAAGATTTAAAAAAAAATAGTTAAGGGAGGGACCAGCGGTTGGTGTAATGGCCATGTTGCTGGACTCCCATGTAGTCGACCATGGTTCGCATCCCGGACCTGGTGGCTTGAAACTCATGCCGGGCGCGTGTGCATGTGTGTGCAAGATCCTGAGAGGAGAATGGAGGAGAAGGGATTGCAGCATGGCCATCCCCCCTGGGGGGTGATTTCTCGCTTTCTCTCTCTCTGTCTCTCTCTGTCTGGCGAGCGCACGTGCCCTAAGCAAAAACCTCTCAAAAAAAAAAAAAAATATATGGTTAAGGGGACCAGCAGGTGGCATTGTGGTTAAGGCACTGGACACTCCCATATGGCCAACCATGGTTCGAGTCCCAGACCTGGTGGCTTGCTTTCTCACTTTCTCTCTTTCTCTCTGGTCAAATTAATAAATTAATAAATTAAAATAAAATAAAATAAAATAAAAAGGTTAAGAACGTTTATCCAGACTGCCCTTAACTTGACAATGGTTGTGAGATGTGTTTTAATGAAGCACTTAGCTCTAACATATGTTTGAATTAGGTAGTTTGCTTCTCTGAAAAGGGCATGGTCATGCACATGTAAGCATAGGTTTATTACCTGTACTGATGAACGAGGGCCCTGACTCCTGCAGATGTTGCTGTAATGATCTCTTTTCTCATTTGCTTTGCCAAGCATAGACATTTGTGGTTAATTCTAGTAAATTAAAAAATAATAATTAACTTGACTCTATTTAGCACCTTACTATAGATTGTAGTTTTACTTATTTATTTTTAGGTTTTTACCATAAGGGTGCGTGTACTCACTAGAGAGAGAAGGAGAGGGAGAATGAAAGGGAAGGTGAGAAATCATCCCCAGGGAAGGGATGACCATGCTGCAGTCCCTTGTCCTCCATTCTCCTGTCAGAAGTTTGGGCATGCATGCACACATGCTGGCATGATTTTAAGACTGCCAGGTCCAGGACTTGAACCACAGTCGGCCAAGTGGGAGTTCAGCACCTTAAACACCATGCCACTTGCTGGTCCCTAGACTGTAGTTTTTATAAACTATATGTTTGCTGGACATAGTTGACTTGCATTTCTAAATCTCAAAATATTTTTCCCTCTCCTTACTACAAAAATTTTGTTTTAGTTTCTAACACTAAGGAATACTTCTCTGAACTAAGGAAAGAGGTATGGAAAGAGGAAAAATATATTAAGTAAAAATTTTGAGGTAGAACACAGGTAAAGGTAATTAAAATTTTTTTTCAGTTCTGCATTAAGGAACTCAAATATATAAAACATTCTGATGCAAATATAAATACCTATATTTAAAAGCATACTTGTAGTTATAGTAGTTCACTTTATTTTGAATGTAGTGTTATGCTTACTTTTGTTTTTTAAGAATGCTTTTATTTGACTTATTAATTTTAGTTTAACCAGAGGGACAGAGTGAAAGAGAGAGAAAGAGGGAAAGTGAGAAAGCAAGTTGCTGGGTTTGGAACTTAAACCGCAGTTAGCCATGTGGGAGTCCAGCGCCCTTAACCATCACACTACCTGCCAGCCCCATGTTTACTTTTATGTAGCTACTGTTTTTAAAACTGTTTTGTAATATATAAGTTACTGTGTATACGTTTTTCCCTTTGTATACTTATAAAATTATTTATTTTATTACCTTTTTTTTTTTCTTTTAGTTTTTGGCTACAGGCACATACACTTGTCAGAGTGAGACACACAGAGAGAATGAGGGAAAGAGAGAAAGAGAAAAAGAGAGGCAAAGTGAGAAAGCATGCCTTCCCCCGCCCAGAGCAGATGGCCACACAAAAATCCCTTCTTAATTCTCCCCTTGGGATTTTGGGCATTCACCCATACACAACTGGCATATTTTTCAAGCCAGGTGTGTCTTTCAAGCCATTGAGTCCAAGACTTAAATTGTGAGGTTGGCCAAGTGGGATCCAGCCACCTTAACTGCCATGCCACTAGCTGGCCCTAAAATGACTTACTCTTTTGCTAGATTTGGAAGAATGAAGAAGTTTCTTTTTATGAAAGAGCCCCCTGATAGATATACCAACTTTAAAATGCTAATTTGATTGGCCCGTTCCCACTGGTTAAGAGAGCCAGATCCCACATGAACAACCATGGTATGAATACTGGCCCAGCGGACTTGAAAAACACAGCAGGTGTGTGTGCACATGTGCTCCAAATCTGACTATCTGGAGAAATAGAAGAGAAGGGATTATAGCATGACCACGCCCCATTCTCTCTAGAAAGCACTTGTACTCTTTGGTCATTAAAAAAAATGCTGATTTGGTCAACATAGGACTTTCAGAAGTTGTGAAAACTATGTCATTAAAACTTCAAATTCACCCCCCCACACACAAAGGTATAGCCTGCTATGTAGTTTTGTAACAACTATGTAAATAGTTGTGTTTTGTTTTTGTGTAATTTCAGCTTTCTGCGTATCTAAAAAAATTCTTACTTTGCGTTATACCTAGGTTATTGAAATGATAATTAGATTATCAGAATTTAAATATTTAAAGTGGGGAACCAGCAGGTGGTATGATGGTTAAAGTGCTGGACTCCCATATGGCCGATTGCAATTTGAGTCCAGGACCGAGTGGCTTGTTTTCTTATTTTCCTTCTCTGTCTCTCCCTCTCTGGTGATATGTCTTATAGCAAATTAAAAATACTAATAACAAATTAAATAAATCATTATTAAAATAAATAAATGAATATTTAAAGTGCTTAGTGAGATTGGCAGATATATTCATTAAAATATTAAACAGATTACCAGCCTCCATCCCAGTGTTGATTCTTGTAGTGGACAAGTATCGGTGTGTTAGTGTGGTAGTAGAACAGTTTCTCATAGTTGTACACACACAGCGCCTTTCCTAGTGGTCGAACCATTTGTAGTTACAACTTCTATAGCAGCTTATAGTCAGCCAGCATTTTGAACAGATGAATGTGCTGTACCATGGAAATTAAGCACAGACATGCTGAGATGATGGAAGGAATGACTTTTAAATATTTTCTACATCTAATGTTAGTCTTTAAGTGACATTAACATAGTCTACTTTTAGAACTTGATTGTGGTCTCTTAGTATTGAAGATACTTTTAACTAGTAGTGGGAATAGTTTTAATTTTTTTAAGTTATTTCCTTTATTTTTATTTATCATTATAGTTATTTTAAATTTGATCAGGGTGAGACACACACACACACACACACACACACACACACACACTGAAAGAGAGAGGGAGAGAAAGTGAGAAAGCAAGCCATAAGCTCCAGGAATCAAACCATGGTTAGCCACGTGGGAGTCCAGCACCCCTAACCACCATGCCACCTGCTGGCCCCAGGAATAGTTTTAATTTGTACAGTTTTATTCTTTATTTTGGGGTGGGAGGGAGGTTTTTGCTATAGGACACGTGCACTCGCCAGGAAGACAGAGACAGAAAGTGAGAAATCACCCCCCAGGGGGTATGGCCACACCGCAATCCCTTCTCCTCCATTCTCCTCTCGGGATTTTGGGCATGCGCGCACATGCGCCTGGCGTGAGTTTAAGCCACCGAGTCCGGGACTTGAACCGCTGTCAACTACATGGGAGTCCAGCGACATAGCCGTTACGCTAACTGCTGGTCCCTACAGTTTTATTCTTAAGACCTACAAAGATGGTGTCTTCATGATAGCCATGTACTTTTTTCAGGGTTAGGGGTAATTTAGGAGCCTGACTATTGTTTTCATAATGTAACAAAAAATGTTTAAATGATAATTTATTTCAAATTTATTTCTGCTTCCTTAATGGAGAATTTCTAACTAAAATCTCATTAGGTAGAGGCAAGTTTACTCCTCATCTCTCTCTGTTATGTAAGAGTGGCTCAAGGTTGGGATTCTGTGAGAATTGAGTCACCCACAAGCACACATTTCTCTACCTATCACATCTCTGAGCCCCAGCATGCCTTTAGTCAACCAGGAAGATGAAATTGAGCAGAACATCACTGTCTTCCTGGCTAGTACTCAGCTGGTGAAGCCGTGGACTAGTGGGGTTGACCAGTAACTCCAGACTCATTTGAATTAACAGCTACTTCTATTTCGCTTATGTTTTTCAAACTCAGATCTGCACTCTGCCCCTCCTGATGTCACCACGGGCCTCGTGGAGCATTCATACTATGAACGGCCACAAGTGGCCTCTGTGAGAGGTGTTCCTCGGGGGCACAGTGGGGGTGCCTTGGACACAGCAGACGGTGAGCATACCTCTCTTCATTTGAACAACAGAACACTTTTCTCTTCAGGACTGAGCACGCTTTAATGTATCCACTTCAGCAAATCAGGGCCAGCCATCAGTTTTAACCCATTGGTTTGGAGGATAAACAGAATGAGTGTGCACAGTGAAGGTTGTTACAGAAAGCATTACGTGGACACATACTGTGAGGGGTCTTTGGAATCGGTCCATTTGGAAAACAAGCAGGGGGGAACCAGCAGTTAGCGTAATGGCTATGTCGCTGGACTCCCACGTAGTCGACCGCAGTTCGCGTCCCGGACCCGGTGGTTTAAAACTCACGCCCTGCGCGTGTGCGTGCATGCCCAAGATCCCGAGAGGAGAATGGAGGAGAAGGGATTGCGATGTGACCATCCCCCCGAGGGGGTGATTTCTCACTTTCTGTCTCTATGTCTCTCTCTGTCTGGCGAGTGCACGCGCCCTATAGCAAAAACCTCTCCAAAAAAAGAAAAACAAGCAGGGCAGGGAGGGAAGTAATCCTCCAAATTTAGATTGGATGCAAAAGGAGTTTGGATCTATGAGGGGACTTCAAAAATTTCATGGAAAAATGGAATTTAAGTATATTTAAGTTTATTTTGGTTCAAAAATTTTGAAATCCATGCATCTTTTTTATAATATATATTTCCCATGAACTTTTTAAGGACTCCCTTGTGTAATATAACAAGAAAATGAGAAGTCATGGAAAGTTTTATTTTTCAATGTGGAAAAAAAGAGTATTTTATTATCTTGACTTGATCACAAATTATAATAATATTATTTATGTAAGTTTTATAAACATAGGCCGGTCATCTTTAAAGTCTCAAAGAGCCAAATATTAATATAAAGCACAGGAAATAAATTTAATTGAAAAGAAAGTTATAACATAGTCCTTCTATATGTTATGTGGAATCACAGAAAGAAGAATTGTTGTAATCATTACCCAAGACAATACCAAAGATAACACAAGTACAGCAGCTCCATGGTGTAATGTGAATGCTCTGAACTCTGAATCCAAACACGGAATAAGAGATGCTTGGTCTGGAATGTAAATTCAGACATGTATAATGCGGATCAGAGAGAAAGTATATCTGCAATTTCTAACAGCAAAATATAGTTGCACATATTGGATTCTTCAATAAAATTGAAAAAATATCAGATTCAGGATAAAATGTTGGACAGTCTTACCAGCCAGACCACCTTTCAGGATAAATTTTCAGGGTAACCATAATGATCAACAATAAAATTCTACATATATAACTTACGTGTTTGCTATTTAACCAAAACCAGCACTTTTATTTGTAAAGTTCCCAAATTAAAAGCAACAAGTAATTATACATCAGAATTGGTGGGAATACCTAATATTATTTCACAGCTGCCACTACATGCTTCCTCTTTGACACAATTGTCACAGACCCGGGCTTGCTATGTGTGTGACAGTTCACTTCCTTCCATCGACAAGCTTCTCTCATGTTGCGTTGTTCCTGAATCTGGCAGTATACAGATTTCAGAAGAGGTCAATGATGAGCAACATGTTTTATTTGAAGATGATGTTAAAATTTCTCCTTTAGCTTCTGGTTATAATCCTTGGCTGCTTTTTCTCGTGATGTATGCACACCCAATATTTTAGAAATGTTAGTTTTCCACAGATGAATATTCATTTCATCAGGTCCACACATAATATACTTGCTGTCAGAAGTCCATTTTACACAGATTACATGCCGCATTCATTTTGTGTGATAGACTTCCCTGCTTCGGTTTTTGTCCACAGGTAAGATTTGAATTCTCAGAATTAGCAGACACAAACTCTTTCCCAATGGGAAAGTAATCTACATCAAGCACTGCAGATACTTGATCCATTTGGACCCTTAAGGGAGTGTTCGGTTCACATATATCAAAAGTATATACCTTTTGGTGTAGTATTTTCATGTATTGTGCATGGCTGCTTTCGTGCTACTATATCAGAGTTCAGTAAGTGTTACAAAAATTCTATCTCCCACAAGACCAAATATTTACTGTCTAGCCTTTTAAGAAAAAGTTTGCTGACTTTTGTTATAGTAAAATGGGCAGG
This sequence comes from Tupaia tana, assembly GCA_026018925.1. Taxonomy (NCBI): domain Eukaryota; kingdom Metazoa; phylum Chordata; class Mammalia; order Scandentia; family Tupaiidae; genus Tupaia; species Tupaia tana. Next base: position 132,995,824 of record JAKSZU010000001.1, on the reverse strand, counting down.
AAAAAAGCAAATAGGCAGTTTACAAAAATAGATAAAAATGGCTTTTAAATGTAATGGTCATCCTTTTTCATAATTAAAGAAATATATATTAGTGGTGGGAATGCAAAGTAGTTCAACCCCTTTGGAAATTTATAAAATCAATACATATACTTACCTTCAGTCCTAGCAATATCAATCTGGTATTTTACCCTGAACATACACCACAAAAATAAAGAAATATATGTGCATAAGATTAGATGTTGCAGCACTGTTTTTAATAGCAATAAACTGTAAACTATGTTATTATCCAAACTGCACAAATTGGTTGAATAAAGCTAGTACATTCACACTGTGGAAGACTTGGCAGCTATCAAAATGGATGAGAAAGATCTTAATTGGCTATAAATGAGGTGATTTTTTAGATGTTATAAAGGGTAAAAGAACATTTACAGTCTACCACATTTTCTGTGAGAAAATATGGGGAGAACAATAAATCATGCATGTGTCTTCCCTTCTTTGTAGAAGGAAACAGGAAGGAAACCAGAGTACAAGGATATTGGTCACCTTCTGGAGGTGGGGGTGGGGGAAGGAGCACAGAAAGGAATAGCGTTTCTTAGAGTTTGTACATATAGTTTTTACTTTTTCAGGTTCATTAATATTCTGCATGTTCAAAACATAAAGAATGGGGAGGGAGAAATTTCTAAAACTGAAAACAGTTGGCAACAAATGAGCACAGTTGTATTTCAGATGCATACCATGGCCATACTGGGGGATGGTGGGTAAGGAGCTGAGGTGAGTGAGCTGTGAGCACTGTGTTCAGCCTTGGACAGGACCAGGCGAAAAAAGCAGCAGACACATGCCAAGCTCCTGTTAGCAAGTGTGCTTTTCTTTTCACTTTTTTTTTAGAACATCTTTCATTTTTAGTCCTTTCTTTACAGTTTACCTAGACCACTTTTGATTAAGAAAACTGTAGAAAGTTAGTAACACACAAACGGCAGGCAGTGGCACGTGTCAATTTTCCACAGAGTCCTGCTTTGCGGGGTGTCTGAATAGACTACTCTCAGGTTCTCTGCTCACACTTGCTGCAATCAGTAGTGGCAGATTTTAGTCCACAGGTCGCTTTTCCCCATATTTCTTTGCAAACTCTTTAGTGTTCCTACAGAATTTCTTACAGTCCTCAGAGTATTCTTCAGCTAGGTCAGCCTGTAGGAAGTACTTGGGTTGGGGATCGTTCACCAGTGCTATGAGGGACTGGATTATTTGGTCAGTTTTGGTAGCTGGCTTCCAGTTTTCAGCACTAATTACTGGCAGACAGACCTGTCCCTTTTCATCAATGTTTGGGTGATCTTTGTTTTAAATGTGATCTTCAGTGGTTTGAATGGATACTCTCCTGGAAAGTTGATTTCGATTCTGAAGGCCCCCTTGTCATGTGGAGGATTGTCAAGAACAATAAGCCTTTGCCAAGTCAATAAATTAGTTTCATTAACCTGGAAGTTTTTCATTCTACTTTTGTGGATTTCTTCAAGCTCCTTCATCAGCCTCCTGCTGGCCGCCATCCTAGATCTGGTCGCAGGTTTGCTTTTCACTGTGATGGGTAGAGCACCCCGGAGAGGGCTTGGGCAGATGATGGCATCCAGCACCAGAGGTTTGTGCTGGGACCGAGATCCTCATTATAGAAGAGGACACCCAGTGTGAATTGTGAAAGAAAAAGAGAGAGAGATGCAGAGTGCCAAGTGCTGCCTTGAAAATGTAAATAGAGTGCCCAAGTTGGAAAATTATTTTGCATCCATCTCAGTAAAAGTTGATCCTGGCAAGGATTCAATGGCTGTTAAATCCAGGGAGAAGGTTTGGTGATGATCAAGATATTCACATAGTCTTGAAGTATCTTCTCAAACATTGTTTAATTAGTCGCACAAGAAAAGAATAACAATATGGTAAAGATGTCAGTCAAAACTTTGGGGGATGAAATCAGCATTACCCTGAGGCAGATGGACACTGACATCTCTGGACATGATATTCTGGGGGTATTTCATCCAATCAAATCATGAGAATATTTCAAGCAAATTCAAAATAAAATACATTCTACTGAATAAAAAAGAGGAACCACACTCCTTCTAAATGTCACTGTCATAAAGGACAAAGACTGTGGGAATGTTCTAGACTAAAGGACTAAAGGGTCCTGACAAATAAAGGCAGTTCTTGATTCTAGACTGGGATTGTAACTGGAGGGGAAAAAGCGCTACCAGCAGTTGCAGCGTTAACCGGCACACTTGCCGTAGGTGGGGTCAGCTCGGCTCTCCTTTTGGGTGGAGGTTGGGCACAGCAGCCCTCCCTTCTCCTGGTCTACCATAGTGCCTGATGGGTTATGGCAGCTCACCACCTCAGGATGTGTCCTGCACATGCCTGTGTAGTTTTGCTCGGTTTTGATGAATCATTTGAGGGCAGGCTCCTCTCTCTTTCTTGTTGACTTTCTGTCTCTTGGAGTGGTTTCTTCATAGTTACTGAAGATATTAGAGAGCTTTTTGTTTGTATGAATTCTCTTGGTGCTTATTCACCATACAAGAAATTAAAACTAAAAATTCTGAAGACCAGCAGATGGCATAATGGTTATGTCACTGGACTCCAACGTAGTGGACCACAGTTTGAGTCCTGGACCTAGTGAATTAAAACTCACGCCGGGTGCACATGCGTGCATGCCCAAAATCTCAAGGGGAGACTAGAGGAGAAAGAACTGCCATGTGGCCATCACCCCTGGGGGGGGCGATTTTTCACTTTTAGTCTCCCTCTCTTTCTCTGGGGAGTGCACCTGCCCTATAACAAAAAACTGTTAATTTTTAAAAATTCTAAAAATTTTTAAAAGATACACTTAATTTGGAAATAGCAATGATAAACTCATTATATGTTAATATATATAGCACATACTTATGAAAAAAATTTTCCACATCAAATGTTCAGTGGGAACAGGCTTGTTTGCCATTTTTATCGATCTGTTTTGTGGCCTGGAGAAATCTAGGCCACATTAGTCTGTTATGGTATCGCAAATGTGTGGCCTCTGAAAAACTGCAGAGGACAGTGAACAAGCACTGATACTATGACATTGCCATGGAATGGTCCCCACCTCACGAACTCTCTGAAAGGGTTTCCCTCTTGGGATCCCTGGACTGCTTTTATTTTTTAAGAATTATTTTATTTAACTTCATTTATTTATTTATTTTAATTAATTGATTAATTAATTAAATTTGACCAGAGAGGGACAGAGTAAGAGAGAGAGAGAAAATGTGAGAAAGCAAGCTGCCAGGTCTGGGACTCAAACCATGGTTGGCCGTGTGGGAGTCCAGTGCCCTCAACTACCATGCCACCTGCTGGCCTCTCCTTGGACCACTTTTAAAACCACTTCCTGGGGCCTGCAGGTGATGTGGTGATGATTAGAGGCGCTGGACTCCCACATGGTTGACCACAGTTTGAGTTCCGGACCTGGTGGCTTGCTTTCTCACTTTTCTCTCTCTCTCTCTCTCTCTCTCTCTCTCTCTCTCTCTCTCTCTTTCTCATTCTGCCCCTCTTTGGTCAAATTAAAACAGATGAATGAATAACTAACTAAAGTTAAATAAAATAATTCTTGGGAACAGCAGGTGGTATGGTGGTTAAGATGCTGGACACTCCCACATGGCTGACCATGGTTTGAGTTCCTGACCTGGTGGCTTGTTTTCTCACTTTCCCTCTCTCTTTCTCTGTCTCCCTATCACACTTCCTCTCTCTGGTCAAATTAAAAAAAAAAAAAAGAAATAAAATTTAATAAATAATTATTTTTAAAAAATAATTCCTAAAAAAAAAAAAACCAAAAAACCACTTGCTTAGAACAAGCTTCTTGGATGGGACCAGCAGTTGGCATAATGGTTATGTCGCTGAACTCCCATGTAGTTGACTGCGGTTCAAATCCCGGACCCGGAGGCTTAAACTCACTCTGGGCACATGTACGTGCATTCCCAAGATCTCAAGAGGAGAATGGAGGAGAAGGGATTGCAGCGTGTCCATCCACCTGGGGGGTGATTTCTCGCTTTCAGTCTCTGTCTCTCCCTGTCTTTCTGGCAAGCACAAGTGCCCTGTAGCAAAAACCTCTCCAAAAAAAAGAATAAGCTTTCTGGAAGGCATTCAACAAATGCTTGTTAAGCATATAAACAAGGCAAACAGATCATGGACTGCTATACCACAACAGTAAAAAAGGGGCATTGCCAATCTTATTTATATATAGTGCCCAAAAAAATGAAAAAAAAAATCAAACATGCACGATACAATGTAATGTTGTTTGCTGAAGATGATGAATATGCTAATATCCTTGATTTTATTATCACACAGTATGCATGCTTTGGAAAACCATGTTGTATCTCACAAAGATGCACAATTATCTATAATTAAAAAATAAAATAAATGTTATGAATGAACAAATTCCAGGTAACTGTCCAGTAGGGCTGGTGCATGGCTGGATTTGTGGGGTTTGTTCGTGCCTGTGTCCCCTTCTTCAGAGGGCACAACACTCCGTCACCTCACAACCCCTCCATTCTTCTCTTGACAGGGGTCCCTGTGAACAGCAGAGTGTCCTCCAAGATCCAGCAGCTTCTGAACACCCTGAAGAGGCCAAAGCGCCCTCCACTGAAAGAGTTCTTTGTGGACGATTTTGAGGAATTGTTGGAAGGTAAAGAGTTCTGTCACTCTCAGCTTTTATATTTGTGGGAACAAGTGGCCATGAGTTCTGGAGGCCTAGGCAAATGTACATCATACATGGGTTATTGCTGTTACATTGTACTATTCTCTTTTTTTCCCCCTTTGGAGAGGTTTTCACTATAGGGCACGTGCACTCGCCAGAGAGACAGAAAGCAAGAAATCATTCCCCAGGGGGGATGGCCATGCCGCAATCCTTCTCCTCCATTCTCCTCTTGGGATCTTGGGCATGCACATACACGCACCCAGCATGAGTTTAAGCCACCGAGTCTGAGACTTGAACCGCAGTCAACTACATGGGAGTTCAGTAACACAGCCATTACGCAAACTGCCGATCCCTGTTCTCTTTTTCTCCGTACTCTGTGGTCACTCTGTATGACTGTACATTTAGAATCACACATGACTGTTGGCTCTATTTAAGCAGGTAGAAAATTTGTTGCTCATATTTTTTTTTCTTTGGAAGAGGTTTTTGCTACAGAGCGCGTGCGCTTGCCAGACAGACAGAGAGAGACAGAGAGATAGAAAGCGAGAAATCTCCTCCCAGGGGGGACGGCCACACCGCAGTCCCTTCTCCTCCATTCTCCTCTTGGGATCTTGGGCACGCACGCACACGCGCCCAGCGTGAGTTTAAGCCACCGGGTCCAGGACTCGAACTGTGGTTGACTACATGGGACTCTAGTGACATAGCCATTATGCTAACTGCTGGTCCCATGTTGCTCATATTAAAGCAACAAATTAAAAAGGTTATTTTTTAAAGAGGTTTTTGCCTTAGGGCACATGTGCTTGCCAGAGAGAAAGAAAGATAGAGACAGTGAGAGATAAAGTGAGAATATTTTTTTTAATTTTGCCAGAGGGTGTGTACACTCACCAGAGATAGAGAAAAAGACAAGAAAGCACCTCCAGTGGGATATAGTCACATCACAATCCCTTTTCCTCCATTTCTCCCTCCTTCTAGGATTTTAGGCACACACATACATGTGCCCTGTGTGTTTTTCAAGCCACCGGGTCCGGAATTCCAACTATGGTTGGTCATGTAGGATCCAGCCACCTTAACCATTAGGCTACAGACTGACCCCCTCACCCCTTTCATGCAGTGTTGCTAACAGTAGGCCAGCCCCATGTCTCCTTTGTACCTGAGGATTAGCCATGATTTTAGGACATTGTTTCACCTGTATAATCAGACAGTGGCTTTCAAACTCAGAGTCCAGTTGTCCCGGCCCGCGGGACAGTTGAACAGGTTTCCTGAGGGAGTGAGTGAGAGATGGGACAGATTCACAGACACACAGAGTGGAGACAAGACGAGGTGTCGATCAAGTCTCGTTTATTAAGGAAGAACAGCGAGCTTATATACAGGCTGGTGGGCATTGATTGATTGCCCGAAATGCAAATAAGATAAAACAGCATGAACCAATCATTGGTGTGGGTGGATCTCTCTCGTTGCCTAGAAACCCAACCACTTCCTGGAGAACAGTTGGTCACATGATTTCTGAGAAACAGTTTGCTCAGTGAGGAAATGAAGCCTAATGGTTTCCAAGATGGTGGATATCTCAAGATGGCAGATAGCTCAAGATGACTTCCATATGCAGTGCCCTCCACATCCAGTGATATCGTAGCTTCTTAGAACAGCCTCTCTTATTGGCTGGGCATGTTTTCGTTACATAGCCATTCAAAATAGGTATTATTTTATTCTTTTTCTTTCAACATAGTGGTGATCATTCCTATACTTACACTGAAGTGGTTCTGTTCACTTTTCATCCTGAATGAGTGGTCCCTAGGATCTCTTCCCTGGCTGGGAAAGTGGTTATTATGGCTACTGGGCTGAGGTTGTGGGGTGTTAAAGGTTGGGACCAGCAGATGGCTTAGTGGTTACATTGCTGGACTCCCACATGGCCAATCGTGGTTTGACTCCTAGGCTCGATGGCTTGAAACTCATACCAGCAGTGTGTGCATGCATGCCCAAGATCCTGGGAGGAGAATAAATCACCCTGGAGGATGATTTCTCACTTTCCCTCTCACTGTCTGTCTGTATCTCTTTCTCCCATGAGCACACACATCTTAAAGCAAAATCTCTACCAAAAATGGTGGCATAGGTAAAATTAGAGAGAGGTCACCTGTGCCGTGTGAGGCTGTGGGTTGTTTTTAACTGTTTCAAAGCCATTACTCTTGACTGACTCTTTCAGTTGTTTGTGACGATGATAATGATAAGGAAATGTAAATAAATTATTATAAGCTTTTTACAGTTGGGATTGAAAAACAAAATTATGGGGACCAGCAGGTGGATGGTGGTTAAGGCACTAGACTCCCATGTAGCCAACCACGGTTCAAATCTTGGACCTTGAAAATCATGCCAGACACATGTACATGTAGGTCCAAATCCCAAGAAGAGAATGGAGAAGAAAGGATTGTGGTATGGCCACCCCCTTGGGGGGGGTGATTTCTCACTTTTCATTTCTCTTTCTCTCTGGCAAGCACATGTGCCTTACGGCAAAAATCTAAATAATAATAAATAATGAATGCTTTAAAACAGAATGTGTGCATACACTTTGAAATGTTGATTTTTAACTTTGATTTTCCTTACAGTTCAGCAACCTGATCCATATCAGCCGAAGCCTGAGGGAAATGAGATGGTAGTGCTGAAAGGGGAGCCTGTGGCTGTGGGGACTCCCTGGCCTCCATCTCTGCTGGCTGCCCTACAGCAGTGGGGCACAACACAGCCCAAAGCTCCCTGTCTGACTGCCTTGGATACAACTGGGAAGGCCATCTACACCCTCACCTATGGTAAGTGTTAAGAAAGCATTTGTGCTTCTGGCTTAGCTGTAAATACTACACATGTAATACAACACCGACATATAGTGAATGACTATACAACAAATCCCTCAGATTACAGCACAAATGCTAGTGAAGTGGAACACTGCCTCATTCCCTTTAACCTCTCCTCCACCAGACGGAGCCACTCACTGACCAGTGGTGATCACCGCCACTTCAGTTTTGAGCATGTAAGCGTTTCAAATATCCCGTGTGCGTTTGGAACAAGGCAGTTTAGTTTTGTCTTATTTTTAACTTTGTGTGAGTGGAATCATTCAGTATGTAGTTTTTGTGTTTGGCATCTTTTGATTCCATATTGTGTTTGTATGTGACACAGTTTGTGAGCAACTGTACAATGGATGGGCTCCACAGAGTGAGTGCTTTCTGTAAGCAGCACTCAGAGCTGAAGTGTGCCAGGTCTCCAGACTCTGTCCCCCTTCCACACAAAGGGAACCATTTCCTGATTACTCACACCGCTGGCTAACCTGTTTTAAGTTTTATGTAAACAGGATTCTAACGTGAAAGGTTTTTTTCCTGAGTGTCTGCATTTATTTGCTCAGCATGTGAAACAAATCATGAGTTTGTGTGATGCTGTTGTTAGTTTTTTCACATTGATGAGCATTATTTATTGTAAGAATATACCAGAGCTTATCTGTGTAGTCTCCAGTGGATGAACTTGGGGCTGTATCCACTTTGGGACTGTTGTGTCTAGGGTTGTCATGAACATTTTTATGTGATTCTCTTGAGTGAACATAGGCATTTTACTTTTTATTTGCTATAGGGTATGTACACTTGCCTGAGAGAGACAGAGAGGGAAGTGGGAAAGCACCGTCCGGGGGTATGACCACGCCGCAGTTCCTTCTCTTTCATTCTCCTCTTGGGATTTTGGGCACGCATGCACACACATGCACCTGGCATGTTTTTTAAGCCGCTGGTTAGGGACTCAAACCATGCAGTCAGCCATGTAGGATCCAGCTGTCCCAACTGGCACATCACTGGCTGGCCCTATTTGTTGAGATTTTTATGCTCTGAGTAACAGTCCTCCTTCAGAGCTGTGCTGCAAGCCTCTCCCCTGTGGTAGGGCTAGCTTTCCACTTTACACTGACAACTGGGTGGACAGAAGTTCGTCCAGGCTTACCTTTTTTTCCTTTATGGTTTGTGCTTTTTTTTTTTGGCTTTCTATAAGGTTCCTTTCCTTAGATATAGATTACAATTATTCTCTTAGCTTGGGGAAGTTTATTGTTTTCACCATTCATATTTAGAGCTTCCATCTGCCTGGAATGTGTTTTTGTGTGTGATGTGGGGGTGGGTCTCAAGTCAGTTTTTCAAGAAAAATCATCCCTGGGACTAGCAGTTAGCGTAATGACTATGTCGCTGGACTCCCATGTAGTTGACCGCGGTTCAAGTCCCAGACCCGGTGGCTTAAACTCACACTGGGCGCGTGTGCATACATGCCCAAGATCCCGAGAGGAGAATGGAGGAGAAGGGATTGCAGTGTGGCCATGCCCCCTGAGGGGTGATTTCTTGCTTTCTGTCTCTCTGTCTCACTCTCTGTCTGGTGAGTGCACATGCCCTATAGCTAAAACCGCTCCAAAAAGAAAAAAAGAATAAAAGAAAAAGCATCCCTGTTCCCAAGAAAATGGGTTCATGTCCCAGCTTTAGCAGCTCTGGATTGTATGGTGAGTTGTCTACACAGGCGAGGACCTTTTTGCAGTTCTCCATTTTATTCCATTGATTGATTTATTTTCTCTCCTTGTGCCTAAACTACACATTCTTTTTTTTTTTTTTTGAAAGTTTCTGCCATAGGGTGTGCGCACTCACCAGAGAGAGACAGAGAGCAGAGAGAGAAAGTGAGAAATTACCCCCTGGGGTGTTGGCCACGCTGCAGTCTTCTCTCCTGCTAGGATTTGGGGTGTGTATGCACATGCACCCAGTGTGATTTTCAAGCCACCTGGTCTGAGATTTGAACCATCAGCCAAGTGCGAGTTCAACACCTTAACTACCAGGCCACCTGATTTTTGTCTAGACCACACTCTCTTAATTACCATAGTTTTATAATGTCTTGACCTCTGTAGGAAGTCTTTCTACCTTGTCTTCTTCTTCAGAGTATCTTAGCTATTCTTACTCTGTATATTCTTGGTGAGTTTGAGTATTAACTTCTCCAGTGTCAACACGCCTGTTGGGATGTTGATTACCATTACTGTAAATCAGTTTGAGCAGTATTAATACCTCTGAATTTCTGAGTCTTCTACCCTTGGACAGAATCTCTCTATTCATTCCAGTCTTTTTCACTTTCTCAATAATTTTTTTTTTAAGAGAGAGAGAGATATTTTTGCTACAGGGCACTTGTGCTCGCTGAAGAGACAGAGGCAGAGAGACAGAAAGTGAGAAATCACCCTCCAGTGAGGATGGCCATGCTGCAATCCCTTCTTCTCTCGGGATTTTGGGCACTCACGCACATGCACCTGGTGTGAGTTTTAAGCTGCCCTCTCAATGTTTTATAATTTTTTATGTGAAGTCTTTGCATATTTTCTGTGATACTTAGTCTTGGGTATTCACTATGTATATTTAATCTTGGTGTAAATAGTATCATTCAAGTTTTTATTGCAGGTATTTAGAAATTAAATGATGTTGGGGCCAGTGGGTGGCGTGGTGGTAAAGACGCTGAAATTTCCACATGGGCTACCGTGGATTGAGTCATGGACCTGGCAGCTTGCTTTCTAACTGTCCGTCTCTCACTCTCTATGTCTTTCTCTGGCAAAACTCATGTGAAATAAATAAATAATTCTTTTTTTAAAAAAAGAAATTAAATGATGTTTGCATATTGATTTTGCCTGCAGCCTTGTTAAATTCAGTGATAGGAGATTTATAGATACCCAGTCATGTCATCTGTAAATAATGGCAGTTTCATTTACAGTCGCCCTCCACGCTTGCACTGGCTAAGACTTTAAGTAAAATACTGAAGGTTGGTGTCCTAGACTCTTCCATCAGAGGATCTGGCCATCAGGACTTTTCCTCTTTGCTCCTAAAAGACACCCCTGTCACATCAAGGTGGTTTGTTTCTTTTCATTCTGAGTTTAGTAAGGATTTTTGAAATCATTTGAAATCATTTTAAAATTATGAGTTAAATTGTTTAAATTTTCTTCTATCAAGATGATTTTTATTTCTCACCTTTATTCTGCTAATGTGACAAATCTTCATTACTGGGAGACAACTGGCTTGGTCTTGGTGCATTATTTTTTGCTGGATTTGGCTTGGAAACCATTCTGTATTATAATTATTAATGTCTTTGTATTTTTTTATTTTATTTTTTTAGAGAGAGAATATTTTGCTTTAGGGTGCGTGCACGCTCCAGAGAGACAGAAAGTAAGAAATCACCTCCCAGTGGGGATGGCCATGCCACAACTCCTTCTTCTCCATTCTCCTCTCGGAATTTTGGGCATGCATGCACACATGCCCGGTGTAAGTTTTAAGCTGCCAGGTCTGAGACTTGAACTGTGGTCAACCACACGGGAGCCCTGTGACATGACCATTACGCCATCTGCTGGTACCATTATTAGCATCTTGAATGCATGTTTTATAATAGGATAAAACTGTTTTGAGTTGAATGGGTTTGGTTTTTTGTTTTTTTGAGAGGGTTTTGCTATAGGGTGCACGTGCTCACCAGAAAGACAGAGAGAGACAGAGAGACAGAAAGTGAGAAATCAACCCCCCAGGGGGGATGGTCACGCCGCAATCCCTTCTCCTCCATTCTCCTCTCGGGATCTTGGGCACTCACGCACACGTGCCTGGCGTGAGTTTAAGCCACCAGGTCCAGAACTCGAACCATGGTCGACTACATGGGAGTCCAGTGACATAGCCATTACACCAACTGCTGGTCCCGAATGAGGTTTTTTTTCCCCCTCATTTATTTCACATTGTGGCACCTGATGAAATTTGAGCATTCATTTAGAGGACATGACTGCTCAAACTGCGACTAGTTGTTGACAGAAATAATAAAGCTCCACAGAAATAGTAATTAATGGTTTATTTTATGTACAAATTTGAGTGAGCAGCCTGGAAAAACACTTTTGTGGAAAAATAAGTGTTTTTCCAGGGTTGCTCAGACACAGTGATTCTTTTTATTCATTTCTGAGAACAAAGGATATAAAGTTGCAAATAACCCTAAGGAGTCTACTAAAAGCCTACTGTTGACTGGATGCCTTACCAGTAACAGAAACAATTGATGAGCACGTATTTTTATATGTTACACGTATTACCTACTGTATCCTTACTATGAAGCGAGCTAGAGAAAAGAAAATGTTATTAAGAAAATTATAAGAAAAAGAAAATACATTTATTGTACTGTCCTGTATTCTCCAATATGTTTATTACAAAACCTTTACAGTTAAGTGGGCCCATGTGGTTCAAATGCCTTGTTATGAGAGGGTCAATTGTACATATATACATATTCCGATATTCTAAGTTTTCTGCAATAAAATCCTGGGGTTTTTGTTTTTGTTTTGTTTTTTTAGAGAGAGTTTTTTGCTACAGGGTGTGTGTACTCTCCAGAAAGACGGAGAGACAGAGAGACAAAAACTGAGGAATCACCTCCCAGGAGGGATGGTCACACGATAATCCCTTCTCCTCCATTCTCCTCTCTGGATCTCAGGCATGCATGCACATGTACCCAGCGTGATGTTTAAGGCACTGGTTCTGGGACTCAAACTACGGCCAACTATGTGGGAGGGAATCCAGCAACCTAACCATTATGCCACGTGCTGGTCCCAAAATCCTGGTTTTTACTGTTATTATTGTTTTTAGTTTTGCTGTAGGGTGCATGCACTTGCTGGAGGGACAGAGAGAGATAGAGAGAGGGAAAGTGAGAAATCACACACTAGGTGGGTGGCCATGCCACAGTCCCTTTTCCTTCATTCTCCTCTTGAGATTTTGAGTATAGGTGCACATGTGCCCAGCATGTTTTTTAAGCTTCTGGGTCTGGTATTTGAACCATGTAGCAGCCAAGTGGGAGCCAGCCACCTTAACCACCATGCCCCCTAGCTGGTCCTAAAATCTTGTTTTAGTTTTGCATTAAGTAAAATAAATCTAAGTTGTTCTCAGAGAGAGCAATGATATTCATTTCAGCATTGTGTAGAATATTTACTAGTTGGAAACTGTCAACTAATAGCATAATGGTGTGTTATGTGGTAGTATGAATGCAGTATTAAAATGTTAATCATGATGGGGGAGCAGCAGATGACGTAATGGTTACATCACTGGACTCTCACATAGTCGACCACGGTGTGAGTCCCGGACCCAGCAGCTTAAAATCCCAAGAGGAAAATGGAGAAGAAGGGATTGCAGTGTGGCCATCCCCTCTGGGGGTGATTTTTTGCTTTCTGTTTCTCTGTCTCTCCAGCGACCACACACGCCCTATAACAAAAATCTCTCTCTCCAAAAAAAACTATAGGGGCGGGACCAGCAGTTAGCATAATGGATATGTTGCTGAACTCCCATGTAGTCAACCACAGTTCGAGTCCCGGACCCAGTGGCTTAAACACACTGGACACGTGCACGTGCATGCCTAAGATCCCGAGAGGAGAATGAAGGAGAAGGGATTGTGGTGTGGCCATCCCTCCGGGGGGTGATTTCTCGCTTTATGTCTCTCTCTATCTTTCTGGTGAGCGCACACGCCTTATATCAAAAACCTCTCAAAAAAAAAAAATATAGGGGGAGGGGCCCGCAGGAGAGGGGATTGCAGCATGGCCATCTCTCCTAGGGGGTGACTTCTCACTTACCCTCTCTCTTTCTGTCTCTCTCAGGTGAGTACACATGCCTATGGCAAAAACCTAAACACTAACAATATGTTAATTATGAGTTTGTTATGTTTACATTGCTTAGTATTTTTATTTTATTTCAGGCAAACTTTGGAGTCGGAGTTTAAAACTAGCTTACACTCTGCTTAATAAGCTGACTAGTAAGAACGAGCCACTGCTTAACCCTGGAGACAGAGTAAGTACTGAGACATAACTTCCCTGGAGCCAGCAAGACAGAGGCTTTCAACACCTCTCATTGAAACCAGTGCTCTATTAGTTGGTTAGAATTATAGTATTAATACAAGGAATTTAAAGTCAGCTATGAAAAAAAATTAAATACAGAAAAAGTTTGTGAAGTAAAGAAAAATGATTGTTCTTCCTCTTCTCCCTCATTGCCCATCCAATGGCTCTTCAGCTTCTTTTCTATTTGATTTCCTATATGTTGATATTTATAAGTAATGTATGACGCTTAGATTTTTTGAGTTAATATTAACCTTTCTTTGAAATTCTGTGTGCTTTGTATTTACTTCCTTCCTTTTCCCATGCAGCAAGGCAACCTCCTCTTACCTAACTGCCAGAATAGAACACAGAGGGACCTAGAGGCTTATCTCTTATCTCTCAGTGTGCTATATGGTTAGTAGCCATATGGGGCTATTTCAGTAAGCCAAAATTAAATAAAATCTAAAGTTCAGTTCATCAGTTGTATGAGCCACGTTTCAAGGGCTCGGTAGCCACCTGTGGCTGTTAGGCGCTCTCTTTGGTGGCGTGAAGATAGAGCATTTCCATCATCTAGAAAGTTACATTGGACAGTGCTGCAGCAGGCAAGCTGAGCCAGACTGAGTGACCCAGAGACAGCAGATGGTCCAGAGTGGAAAGCAGGAGAACAGGTGAAAATCAGATTGATACCAGGAAATCTCCAGGTGAGAAGGTCGCCTCAGGCAGATTACCTGAGAACGAAATGCAGGTTAACAAGCCAACAGTGACTTTTCTTAACACTGTCAGTGTCTCACTCATTAATATGAACTGGTAGCCAAGAACATGTAAAGGGAAAATTTTAACATGAGAGAAAACAATCAAAAGGGAAAGAAAAGGAAAGCAGAGAGAGAAAAAGGAGAGAGCGAGGGAAGAAGAAACACATCTTGAGAAAAGCTAGACTCTGAAAACTCATTTTCTAAAAGTTAGTGTTAATATCCCTGGAGATCTGAGATAAGGAGGTTATTCTATAAATCAAGAAAAAGATGCTACTGGGAAAGACTTCTCATCTCTTACAAGAAGTAGGAGGGGGATAGGACAAAATGAGAGACATGACTGAGAAAGCCTAATATCTGAAAGGAGGGCAGGAAGTAGAAAACATTAAATGATAGTAGTAATACAGGGTGTGAGCCTGACATAGAGGGCGTGCATACTCCTCTGAGTATTCACAAGAGACCCACATGAGAGCTTAGAACATATTCTTAATGCCAGGGATACAGAAAAGAATCTCAAAACTTCCAGAAGGGACCAGCAATCACAGTGGCTTTGGGACTTCTCTGTAGTAAAACTGGAAAAGAATGGAACGATGCTTCAAAAAGTCAGAGAGAAAAAAAAAAAAAAGTCAGAGAGACAATGATTTTTAACTTGTAGTTCTATTTTTAGAGGTTCAACAAATGTGGGGATGGCATGACCATATTGAGACATCAAAAAGCTTATGGAAAAATAAAATCAAAGTTCAAGTTTATTTTGGTTGTACAAAAAAATTGAAATCTGTGCATTTTTTTATAATACATATTTTCCATGAACTTCTAGGAGACCCCATTATACAGGATACAAAATTTGTCTCGCAAGCATTCTTTCTTGTCATGTTCCTAGAGAATATACTTCAGCCAAGTGAGTAACTGAGTTCTAAACAGAAAAGCAAGAGTACTAGGGTGACCAGTGGCAGCAGGCCAAGGAACAACCCAGCTAGGACAGGAACTGAGCCTTGGGATGAGAGTGGCATGGTCAGCAGCAGGTTCACCTCAGTGGATGATTATTTGGGAAATTGTATTTAGTAGGTATTTGATCCAGCTGTGGAGCGTGTAGACTAGTTAGGTAATATGTACATAGAAAACAAAGTGTACATGGCAGTATCTGTTGCTATCAGAAAGAAAGGAACCGTGTAGCAAGAAAGTAAACAGTAGAAGGGTGCCAAGATGTAGACAGTATGAGAAGGTGCCAAGATGTAACCAGTAGTAAGGTACTCATGATGTGGTTTAGAATGAGCCTGGAGAATCCCTGATTTATGCAGTATTGTAGAATGCATCTCAGAATCACTGGTTTGTGTTTCTTTAAAAAAAAAAATCTTGCAAGATGAAGACTTCAGACACTTCAGCTTGCAAAAGAATCTACATAGTTGGGTTAGTAATAAAAAGATTGACACAGTTGTAAGGAATGAGTTAGTTATCAGACATGGGGGCAAATTCAGCCTTCTATGATAATATGCTTTATAAAAGGGAACAAATACAACTCTTTCTAACAAATTCCCTAGACATGTTTTTTTCCATACTGGACATCTAGTGTCAAGGTTACACTTTTGGGATAGCCACTGTAAAAACCAACTTTGGAAGGAAAGCTGTGCCTTTTTCAAAAATTTGTTAGAAGCTGAATTTCCAGGCCTCAAGTACAGAAAAAATGTAAATGAAGGCTATTGGTTCTCTGTTGTTTTGTGCTCTCAAAGGCCCTGTGTAAAGTCTCCTCAGTTAAATACTGTCCTGACTTATCACCTCAGGTTTCAAGCGCAATTATTATAATTTTGAGAACTTTCAAAACTTTAATTTTATAAATAGCTTTTAATTTAAACAGACATTATTTAAAAAAATGTGGAAATTGAGATGTTAAAAGAAGAGAAAGGAGGAAGAATACAAGGGGGCTGAATAGTTCTCTACAATGACAGGAGGTAAAATAGGTAGCTAAATATTTTTAAAAAGGAAATTAGCAGTGTAAACATAATTTTAAAAACATAAGAATAGGGGGTTGCATATGGTGTGGTGATTAGGACGCTGGATTCCCACATGGTCTACTACAGTTTGCATCCCAGACCTGCCAGTTTGCTTTCTCATGTTTCATCTCTGTCTCTCTCTGGTCAAATTAAAAAATAATAATAATAAATTTAAAAATTAAAGAAAATAATTCTTAAAGAAAAATATAAGAATAAATAGTAAAAGAAATATCTAAAATGTTTTACAAGGTTGATTTGGAGAGTAGGGAAGGATGGAACATGAGCTATTGTTTCATTAGTACATTTGCCATTTTAATTCCTGTATTTTTACAGATTTTTTTTTTTTTGAGAGGTTTTTGCTATAGGGCGCGTGCGCCTGCCAGACAGACAGAGAGAGACAGAGAGACAGAAAGCAAGAAATTACCCCCCGGGGAGGATGGTCACGCCGCAATCCCTTCTCCTCCATTCTCCTCTCTGGATCTTGGGCACGCATGCACACGCGCCCGGCGTGAGTTTTAAGCCACTGGGTCTGGGACGCGAACCGCGGTCGACTACGTGGGAGTCCAGCGACATAGCCATTACGCTAACTACTGGTCCCTATTTTTACAGATTTTGATAAAAAATTTAAATGTGAGCCAACGGAAAGCTTACAAATCAAACAGTGGCAGCATGATGACCAGGGAGGACTGGGGAGTTGGACTATGTCCCTCTTGGCTGTCTTCTCCTCCCTAGACGCATAAGTCTTGAGTGAAGATGTTTACAATTAAAACATTGGTGCTAGGACCAGCAGGTGGCGTGGTGGTTAAGGTGCTGGATTCCCACATGGCTGACCCCATTGGGTCAAGTCTCGTACCAGGAGGCTTGCTTTCTCACTTTCCCTTTCTCTCACTCTCTCTGTTTCTCTCTAGTCAAATAAAAAATTAATAATAATAACAAATAAAATAAATAATTCTTTTTTAAAAATTGGTGTTCGAATTTTTCCCCCAGAAGCTGTTGTTTTAGATGTAATTGTATTCCTTGCCCATTTTTAATGTTGCTGAAGGTGATGGTCAGCACAGGTGGGAACCGGATCTAGACCACACAGCCAGAACCCTGGAAACTCCCTTTCATCCCAGAAATTTGCTATTGCTTCATTGCATGTGTGCCTCTCGACCTAAAAACCAGTCATTAAAAACATGAATGACAGAACCACCATATGGCATAGTGGTTATGTTGCTGGACTCCCATGGCCAACAGGATCCAAGTCCCGAACCCAATGGCTTACACTCACACTAGGGATGTGTGTGTATGTGCCCAAGATTCCAAGAGGAAAGTAGAGTAGAAAGGATTGTGCTGCAGCCATCCCCTCTGGGGGGTTGGTTTCTTGCTTTCTGTTTCTCTGTCTCTCCAGTAAGCACATGTGCCCTATAGCAAAAATCTCTAAAAATAAAAATAAGTTACAAGAATGAGGAAATTTAAGGACCAAGAATTAATCCCCAAATTAGATTTTCTGAACTAAATTTAGAAAATTATAAGAAAATCTAAAATGTCTGAGTTCCATCTGAGCAATAGAGACTTTATCTAAAAGTTGAAAAGACTCAATCATTCCAAGTAGTTTTCATGGTTTTTCTTTGTGTTCTTGTAGGTGGCGCTCGTGTTTCCAAATAGTGACCCGGTGATGTTCATGGTTGCATTTTATGGGTGCCTCCTGGCAGAGCTGGTTCCTGTCCCCATAGAAGTGCCATTAACAAGAAAGGTAGTGAGCTCAGCTAGCCCGGGGCTAACACCCCACAGTCCTGTCCTGAGTTTGATGTGTGAACGCAGTGGGCCAACTCCCCTCACTGCAGGCCAAGCACAGTAACAAGTGGCTATTCTGACAGAGGAGAGAATAGTGGCAGCTGGGCGGGTAGGACTTCAGGGGAAACTGGATGCAGTTGTGTCTGAGGACACTCTTTTTCACCCATCTTGGAGGTGAGAGGGGTGCCCAGGACAGCGTGGCAGGGATAGTCCCATAGTACACTCTCACTAGGTGAAGCTGAGCTGTCCTGCCACCTGTTTGAATTTTCTAACATCAACAATGATGAGAATCTTTTTCCTCTAATGAATATAATTTCTGATTTAATAAAATTTGGTTGAATTTTTCTTATAAACCATATATTTATTGATAATAATTTTCATTTTTCAAGAATAAATACATATCTATAGAGATGTATACTGCTCACTTCTCAGTGGCAGTTTTGAATAAACAAGATGGATCTTGCATTTCTGCTCACATTCATGTAGATAGTTTTTGTTGCTGATCTATTATTAAAGTGGGGAATTTACTGATGTTGTAGCAAGTTTAGATATAATATCAATGATTACAGAAAAGATAACATTTTAGTAGTAGTCTAGGCAAGTATTTAGAAATATAGCTTTATGTCATTCTATCCCAGTGTTCAAGCAGTTACTATGAACATTATCAACAACACATATTTAAGAATCCCAAAAGTAGAACTTGTGAATAAAATCAGCATATCTTGAGTCCAGAGGGTGACGTAATGGTTAAGAAACTAGACTCCCACGTGCCCTACCGCATTTCGATTCTTGGACCTGGTAGCTTAAAAATCATGTCAGATGCAACATGCTTACATGTCCAAAATCCCGGGGGAGAATGGAGAAGGGATTGCAGTGTGGCCATTCCCTCTGGGAGGTGATATCTCATTTCCCTTTCCTTCACTGTCTCTCTCTGTCTCTCTTTGGTGACTGCACATGCCCTGTGGCAAAGACTTTAAAACAAAACAAAACAAAATCAGGATATCTCAAGGATGGTATGATGAATAGGTATTTTAATATAGTGATTCTTAGGAAAGATACTAGAGATTTGTCGAACTTAAAAAAAAAAAAGGACAGAACTTTGCTGTGGGACATAATAAAAGAAGACATAACTAAAAGGAAGTATATATTCTGTGTGGACATAGTTAGTATTGTTACAGGTCAGGCCTCCCCAGATTTATTTGTAAATTTCAAATATGATTCAATAAAAATTTCAATGCTGTTTCTAGAGTTTATTAAAATGCTTCTAAATGTCATTTGCAAGAATAAACTTTGAGAAATTAGCCCATTATGCAAAACTTTGTATTTCACTGCAAAAACATCTTTTAAACTTAAAAACAATAGTTTCATTTTCTTGAACAATTTCCATTAAAATGTTTTATGTACCAACGGCAATGATGGGCATTGGTACTATGTACCAATAGTAGGACTGAATTGTTCTAGAAGTTTTAGGTGGAATGGGACGGGGGAAATGAAAGCTCAGTTCTCTGTGCGTGCCCTGCAACTGGAGCCCACTGACTGTGGAAACCCTGTGAACACCCCTTCCCTGTCACTGTTTTCTACAGGATTCGGGCAGCCAGCAGGTGGGGTTTCTGTTAGGCAGCTGTGGAGTCACCCTGGCCCTGACCACAGATGCTTGTCAGAAGGGCCTACCCAAGGCACAGACTGGAGAGGTGGCGACTTTCAAAGGTGAGGAGACCTCTCCAGGCAGAGGAGTCTAGATTCTGACTGTGGTTTTAGTTGAACTGTGAGCCTCCACCCCCATCCCCACCCCTGCAAATTGTTCCAGCAATTAAACATTATAGAGGATGAGAAGGGCCTTTTCCAACAGTGATACTGTGTTCAGGGCCTTGGTGAATCTCAGTTTTTACGTGGTTACATATCTCAACCTGTGCTGTCCAGCATGGTAGCCACTGGCCTGAGCACCAGTTTAAATGGAAAGGACCAGAGGCGAGCTCTCAGTCCCTTATTGCTCAGTTGCGAATCGCTGGTGCTGGACGTACAGGCTTTGAGCTCCAGATGCACATGTTCCCTGTCTGTGCTGTCCAGGTTGGCCCCCCCTCGCCTGGTTGGTGATTGATGGGAAGCACCTGGCCAAGCCTCCCAAGGACTGGCTTCCTCTGGCTCAAGACACAGGGGCAGGGACTGCCTACATTGAGGTAATAACTGCTGGTAAGAATGCACGGAACCAGATGCCTCAGGCTCAGGTCTTGTTTCTCCTAGAACATAAACTGCTACTGTTCTTTTGTTTGTTTTGTTTTATTTTGTAATTTCAAGCTTAGAGTTCTCATGTTGTTTTTGTTTATGTTTTAAGAATTATTTTATTTAACTTTATTTATTTATTTATTTAGTTATTTACTTACTTACTTATTTTAAATTTGACCAGAGAGGGACAGAATGAGAGAGAGAGAGGGAAAGTAAGAAAGCAGGTCCCCTGGTTCAGGACTTGAACCATGGTCAGCCATGTGGGAGTCCAGTGCCTTAACCAGCACACCATCTGCCAGCCCCAGAGTTCTCCTTATGTTTTATCTCTGCCCCAGAAATATAAAGTGTCTCAGAACCTTCCTCCAGTTCTCCTTGCCCTCATTCTGACCTAATGCTCTCTTTCTTTTTTAAGAGAGAGGTTTGCTATAGGGCGTGTGCACTCGCTGGAGAGATAGAGAGACAGAAAGCAAGAAATCACCCCAGGGGGATGGCCACACTGCAATCCCCTCTCCTCCATTCTCCTGTCAGGATTTTGGGCACGCATATACACATGAATTCACACATATACAGTGTGAATTTTAAGCCATCAGGTCTGAGACTCAAACTGCAGTAGACTACGTGGGAGTCCAGCAATGTAACCATTTCGCCATCTGCTGGTCCTGATCTAATGCTCCCTTAACTGGCCCCTGGGGATACAGACAATTATGTTGGAGCCCAGGTTCACTGTTGTCTCAAGTACCTGCCCTAGATGCCCAGGGCTTCATCCAGTGTCCCCTTGAGGGCCCAGGTGTGAAGTACACTGGGGCCTACTGAGAACAGATAGCTGCTGCTTTTTAAGATTCTGTCAACCTCCATTCTGTCTTCTGTGGCCTCTATAACTATTATGCAATGTTTTTTTTCTTGAAATCTTTCAGTATAAAACCAGTAAAGAAGGCAGCACAGTGGGGGTCACAGTGACCCATGCATCCCTGCTGGCCCAGTGCCGGGCTCTGACCCAGGCGTGCGGCTACACGGAAGGTAAGGGCACTCAGCATGCAGTCAACAGCTCTTCCTTTGCAGCCTGTACAGGTTCCTGCATACCTGACCTCATCCCAGAAGCTATGGCTGTGCTGCCGCCTCCACCTCTGAGTAGTTCCTTTGCCCTTTAATCAAGTCATACCAAGGAAGGAGACACAGCCATCAGTCCTGGAACTGCTTCCTGTGGCCGTGTTGCACTGGTGGGTGCAGGTCTCAGCAGTGCTTAGAGAGCCACTCAGGGCAATTTTCAGTAAATTCACATGTGGCAGGTGTAGATATCTCTCAGCGGAGCCCAGGTGGCTCACTGCAGGTTCTTTCCAGTAAATTCACATGTATAATTTGACTTCCAGGAGCACAACCCCCCAGGCACCATTCTTATGTGCCTAGTACTAGGCTCACAGAGAGCCCAGGAGGCTCATTTGATTGGTAATATATTGAAAGGCACCACAGTGCATCAAAAAATGTGGGAAGCACTCATTAGGACATAATTTTTTGTTACTATTTTCTATGACTGTTGTGGCTTAAACTATCATGTATGTCTCTTACACAAGAAGAATCACTGGGGTCACAGGTCATCTCTTGGTAAAGTATAGGCAGCCCTCGATTTACTGTTAAATATCAGATATTTAGAGAAACATTTTAAATGAACTGTTCAGTTAATGTTATTTTAAATTGATAGATATATGTATATATTTGTGAGGTAAAATGTAAGAAGTATCATTACATTTTATTTATCTGTTTTTTAAAAAGTTTTGTCAGAGGGCATGTGCACACATCAGAGAGAGAGAGAGTAAGAAAGAATTCCCCAGTGGGGTGCACTCATGCTGTAATCCTTTCTTCTCCATTTCTTTGCCCTGTCAGGATTTGGGGCATGCATACACACATGCCTTGTTTTGCAGGCTGATGGGGTCGAAATTTGAACTGCATTGTCAGCCATGTGGGATCCAGCTGCCTTAACAACCATCCCACAAGTATTATTTTAAAAAGTAAAATAATGATAATTATTCATGATAGTTTTCTTACATTGCAATACTGGAATTGGATACTAGGAAACAAAATTGAATGATATGTTTAAATATCTAAAATACAGGTATTTAGAAGCAAGGGGTTTCTTTAAGGTACAGCTAAAAACTTCAGTGGAAATTTGGGAAGGGAATTCAGGTATTATCAAGGACTTTCTTAATTTTAAAAAGTTGACCTATACAGTAAAGTTCTATGATTTTCCTTCCCTTCGGATCCAGTGCTAATCTTACATATATCACCTGTAATTTGGGTTCCTTAACTAACAGAGGGTGTTTATAGTTGTATTATTCAGAATAAAACAGCATTTCCCAGCACACAAACCACACCTTAACCATTCCACTTTGGGTCTTTTTCCATGGTCTGACTGGGGACTATGGCCTTTGGTGGGTCTCCCCACAGCCTCAAACTCTGTCCTCTGCCTGGATCAACGTGAGAGCCAGGCCTCCATGGGCACTTGGCCTGGGATTCTGTGTTAGGAGTCTGCAGGACCTATCTACTCCAGCTCCCTAAACTGCATCAGCCTCATCTCATCCCACCTTTAAGCAAGCAAATAGCAGAGGGAAGGAGCAACTTTCCAAAGGATGACACAGCCACCAGCTTTTCGGGCAAGAAGATGCAGGGCCCCAGCCTCTGGGTATATGAACTGGGGAATCTGGGTGTAAAGTTGAGAAGACAGACTGTCTATGACCATTCCTCACCCTCACCTATTGGTTGTGAAAAAAGACTTTCTACTCAAAACATTTGATGAAAAATATATAATAACATCTTACACTTTCTTAAGAATATGGTGACCCTTATGTTTTCAGATTAGTGATCAGCATAGTTCTTTATTTCAATCCAAAGTTATATGACCTTCTCATGTTTTTGTAGTAATCTGAATAGAAAACAAGACTATTACTTAATTGGTGCTTGGTATTTGGAAATGCTTTGTTTCCTAAAGCTTATGTGCCATCGATGTACTCATCTCAGAATTTCTCAGAAAATGCACAGAGCTTGTGAAGAGAATTTCTTAGTGGTTTAACCTTCTTTGTCCACTTTCAGCTGAAACATTAACAAACGTGCTGGATTTCAAAAGGGATGCTGGTCTGTGGCATGGAGTGCTAACAGTGAGTGTTGTTTGCTAATGGCTAATTACTGGAACAGGGGCTGCTAACGTTTCATACCGAGAGACGAGCTCCAGTCTATGCTTGGGATACCGTGTGAGGCCTGTGGTTTTGTGTTGCTTCTTCTGGTCTGGCTCAGTTCACCTGGCCCTAAGCAGGTTTGTTCTTCCTGCAGAGCGTCATGAACAGGATGCATGTGGTCAGCATCCCATATGCGCTGATGAAAGTCAACCCACTGTCCTGGATCCAGAAAGTGTGTTCTTACAAAGGTACAAAAATGCTGCCATCGTTTGGCTCATCCTACTTTAAAGAAATCTCATCAAAATGATACTTGGCCATTAGGGAAAAAAGAAAAACTGACAAGTGGAACTGTAGCTGTGAGCTGAGGAGCCATAGGATGTATGCTGCATTCCTGCCCTCTTGTGGCCCTGCCCTGTGGGCTACCACAGTCTGACCATACCCAAGTGTGCTAGACGGGGCAGCCACTCGCAGAGGACTTAACATTTCTTTCCTGTGAGACCATGGGCTCCTGATTTTATTCTCTTGAAATTTTCTCTATGATTGCATTCATTTCCCTAATCTTAGTATTCAAGATGGTTTCATTTGAATTTAGGACTTTTTAAGGCACAGGTAGCAAAGCCGTTTGTTCAGATGCATTGGCCCATGATGGGTGGGGTGAGATGTAGTGAGATAAGACAACCTGGGGTTTGCACCCTACTCTCCTCATTTCCCAGCCTTATGGTCCAGGTGATTCTGGGACCCTCTGTGTCTGCCTTGGTAGCTCAGGACACTTGCACCAGCCCTTGAGGCCCTAACTTGCTTTGGCCACTCACCTGGAGTGAGTGTACCTGCGCTGGTTGGAGCTCTCTGTTGGTGCAGGTACACCAGTTCAGAGCAGCATCGAGGCGGCAGCTATTTATCTAGTTTTATACTGAAGCCTGGCTAGGAGGTGCTGGGTACCACATACTAGTCAGTACATGGCCAGGATTGAGGACTGAGTCTACCCATTCAGATCTAGCATATGGCCGGCCAGGTGACAGGGCTGCAGGAGCTATGGAGCATTGCAAAATCAGGCCAGCAATTTGAGGAGGCACAACAGATAGATGGAAAGCATGACTTAGAGCTTAGGGGAACATAAAGTTGACTGTGGGTCTGAGTTAGTTTGTCAGGAAAAAGGGTTGGGGTGAGTTAGGCACATACAAACAGAGTATGTGATCTGTGTCTCTTCCTGTGCACCTGTACCTCCACGGGGATGAAGTGCACGTGTCTGTAGGGGTGTGAGGGTGCCTGCCCTCTTCCTGACATGACAGAGCCTATGCCACCCTTTCTCTGCAGCCCAGGCCGCGCTGGTGAAGTCCCGTGATATGCACTGGTCTCTCCTAGCTCAGCGAGGTCAGAGAGACATCAGCCTTAGCTCACTGCGCATGCTGATTGTGGCCGATGGTGCGAACCCATGTAAGTGAGCCCAGATGACCAGAGGGGCTTGCCTGGGATCCTTTTCTGCACACCTAGAGTCATCAGATGGACAAGGCATCCTGCTGAAGTAGGAGTCTTCACTCCAGTGTGTGTGATGTAGAAGTCCTGCAGTGTTCTATGGCACAACCTCTGTCTGACTCACTGGTGTGTCTGTGCATGTTTGTCAGGGCACTAAAGTTAGGAATGATTTCAATGTAGTGGACAAAAGGCACATACCTCAGTGAGAGTCCTTAACTTCTTATGTTGCCAGTCTGTGCTGTAGAATAGGGATCCTTGTTGCTCTTGGGCCTCCCTGGCCTTGTGCCTCAACTTCTCCTGCGCACTTAGGCCTTTCTCCTCAGGGTGTGCCTGGTTGACCCTGCGTCCTCCCAGGAGGAGCTCCCTGTGGTGCTGCCCAGCCTCCTAGAATCATCCCTAAGGGCCCCGGCTTCTGTGGTGGCTGCACATGGGGTGCTTGCTGAGTAGGGGTTGGCTCCTTGTGCAGCACATATCTGGTGACCAGGTAGTAAGAGTGTCTCTGTTTGTTAAACCCATTTCTCCTCCTGACCTGTGTACACCTACACCATCTCTTGAGAGAGCACCCCATCTTCCAGCAGCCCCGCTGTCTCTCATTCCCTTGGTTCATACCTGAGCCAAGCAGGCCACCTCTGGGTCTGTATCTGCACCCTCCACCCTCGTCCTGGCCGACACAGTCCTGCCTCAACCCACAGCATCCCAGTTTGCTGCTTGTCTACTTTGCCACTCTGCTATAGGCATGTCACCGAGTTGGAACACACTCTCCCTCTTTTGGGAATATACGAAAGTCCCAACCACACTCCCCTCAACACCCCTCCATCCGCAGCCCTCACATCACCATGTGGCTTTCCCACTGTCGACCCCCATCTCTTCAGCAAGTCAGCTCCGCCCTCACGATGCCCCTGCCCATTTCTCGTAGCACTGGACAGTCTGTGATTGTTTCCTTAAAAGACACACTCCCCTCTGAAGAGCTTAAAGCCTGAGGGTATCTATACATAGCCCCTTCATTTCCTGTACCCACCGAGGCAGAGGAGGTTCATGTTGAAGTCCTGGGATCCCAAGCAGCTGAGTCTTGGCAGAACTGAGCTTATGTATCTGCAGCCCCAACCATGATGGGAGCCCCCTGGAAGAGGGCACCTGGGAACAAGTGGGTGACCTGGCCTATTTGAGGCATGCAAGGTTTGAATCCATGGATGTTCTCAGTCACTGATAGACTCTGCGCTATGTCCAGGATGGGCAGGGGATCCAGAACAAACACAGGGTTGAGCTAGACCAGTTGGGAGAAATTTCCAGCCTCTTATTTGCTGGTGATTTGAAGCCGCATCATGTGTTTCAGAGAAGCTGCCCTACGCTGGCTTGGAAGACTTTGCTTCCTGTTATCTCAAGACCTCCCATCAGAATGGGGCCCTGTGGGAGGGAATAGCACACTAGCACATGCACTCACCAGGCCCATGTGCATACCCAGACAGCTGTGCTCTGTGTGTCAGCAGTCAGCCACCCCTCCCTACCAGGCCCAGGCCCAGGCCCAGGCCCCACCACTCCACTTACCTGCCCACTCTTCCTGCTCCCGCAGGGTCCATATCCTCCTGTGATGCCTTCCTCAACGTCTTCCAGTCCCGAGGCCTGAGGCCAGAAGTCATCTGTCCTTGTGCCAGTTCTCCCGAGGCACTGACAGTCGCCATACGCAGGTAACATCTTCAGCTGCTACATACAACTGAGTTACCTGTGGCACCGAGTTTAGTTACTCTTGTTTTCAATTGGTAGGGATCCTGAAGCACTGCCTGTTGCTGTGTGGCTTCCAGCCCTACAGTCCTCACCAGCCTGAACTTTCACTGGGAGCTGGGTTCTGCGCTACTGGCCTGTTACTTCCTAAGTGCTTCTCCCTAGATCAGAAAGCTCGTCCTCTCAGTCTCAGACAGTCAGTATTGTACCCCCATGTCGTACCACAGCTATGGAAGTCGTCAGGGGGCGATTGACCTGTTTGGAAAAGTTGTCGACTGATGCTTAGTGCCAGCTGTCCCTACCCAAGAATGTCCCAGCTGTCCTCGTGGCTGTCTTCCTTGTGCCATTTCTTTCAACTTAGAAGGCAATGCTGGAGGCCTCCAGACTATCCTGTACTGTCTTTGTGCCTGCGTGCTGGTCTTGGGGCTGATTCTGTATCTCTCCTACACACCACACTACCCCTCAGCCACAGCTGGAAACCCCGGGGTCACGTCCCCACCTTGGGGGAAGGGGGGCTCTGTGTGCACCATCTCCAGGCCCCTCCCTGATCTCTGAATGGGCTGGCCTGAATTTCCTCACACCATTGTGGCTTTAGCATCATCGTTATACTTAGTTGGCTGCCTGGGGCTCAGGCAAGTATTCCAAGACCACCAGGTAGAAGCTAAGTTTCCTCTTGGGACCTATTTGGAAGTTCCCTGGCATCACTTCCACTGTAGTTGAGGCCTGCTTCCCAGTGGGAGGTGTTGAGGTCACACTGCAGAGGGGCACTTCACGTGGAGACCTCGTTTCTGCATCTTGGGCACATCTAGTTCTCATTGGACTGTAATGTAGAACAGTGGTTTGGGTGCGGAACCATGCTGCAGTCATGCTGATGGTGGGCCATCAGTCCCATCTCTCCAGGAGCTTTCCTCATCAATAGCCTGGTGGTGGTTTTGTTTTCTAGGCCACCTGATCTAGGGGGACCTCCTCCAAGAAAAGCTGTCCTGTCCATGAATGGTCTAAGTTACGGTGTGATCAGAGTTGATACCGAAGAAAAGCTGTCAGTCCTTACTGTTCAGGATGTCGGTCAGGTGATGCCTGGAGGTAAGAGACTGGTCAGTGTCTACATCCTGCAACTACTCAACAGCAAAAGGATCGTGACGGCTCCAGGCTTTGGAGTAGTGCTCTAGAAGCAAATATACAAATAGAAGATTTTTAAAAATTGTTATAGAGTGCATGTCTCTCTTACTGAAGAGAGACATAGAGAAAGAGAGAAAGTGAGAAAGCATTTCCTGGGGGAATGGCTATATCCCAGTCTCTTCTCCATTCTCCTCTCAGTAGTTTGGACATACATGCACATGTACCTGGCGTGTTTTTTAAGCTGCTGGGTCCAGGACTCAAACCATGCAGTCGGCCATATGGGATCCAGCTACCTTAACCACCACGCCACCAACTGGCCCAGTAAAAGGTTTCTGAAAAATATTTTTCAATGCATATTGGGGTTTAAATTTGTAAAATGTTTTTAACTTTCCCCCCACCCTTGTATTGCTTAAAGATGAGCTAAAATATAAGGGTGTATGTAAGGCCTATTGAGCTGACTTCCAGTTCTCTGATGTTTGGAGAGGTGGTGATAACAGCTCTCACATGTTGGGCAGTTTTTATCTTTACACATGTTGAAGCATTTAACCCCACAGCAGTCCTTTGCTGTGGGCACTCAGGAAGATGGTGATGCTTGTGCAAACCTTGATAATCTGATTATCTATGGAGGCTGTGACAAGTACATGTGGCAGGAGCCTGATGTGAAATCTTCTCGGAAATTCCAGAGGGCTCCTGAAGGGCCTGTGGGAACCTTCCTGTAGTCAGCCCAGGGCTGGAACCTCATGTGGGTGTGGCAGTGAGGAGTGTGATGCTGTCTCCCTGCAGACTTGTGCTGAGGGGAGTTAAGGGCAGAGCCTAGCCCAGAATGCCCCAGTGCCAGTCAGGTGGAGGGTGCTGTCCTTGCTGAGGCCACCCCTCTCTGTAGCTGCCTGATAGCTGCCCCTCCCCCAACAGTGTGATAGCCCTTCTGGGGTTCAGAGGCAGCTGCTTTGACCCCTCTTGGTAATTTCCAAGACCTAATGATGAGACAAGGCCCTAGGACTCTGTCTAGACCCATTCCCGCCATAGCCTATGATACCAGGCTGCCCAGCATCCTGGCTGTTCCGCTGCAGCTCTGCCTCCCACAAGCCATGGAAAACTGGGTGATGAGTAGGAGATTCTAGATATACCCTCCCCCAGGTACATGTGTGTGCAGGGTCCTTCCTAGGGACATATATGTGCAGGGCACTCCCCCAGGTGTGTGCTGTGTGCAGAGCCCTCTCCTATGTGTGTGTGTGTAGTACTCCCCTAGCGGTCCTGTCTGTCTTGGCAGCTCTCCATAGCCCAAGCTGTACTCCTTGTTGAGGGGAAACCAACAGGGTGAATATATCCATCGTACTGTCTGTAGCCGTTGTTCCTCCTCCACGGTGCTAGTGTTTATGTTTGTGTCATGAAGGGGATTTGTGGTGGTTTGTTCTTGTCATGACTTTACATCTTGTTCTGTTGCTGACACTGCCTGGGTGATGGAACACAGGTGAGCACCACCTGTCTCAGCCGAGTAGACTCTCCATAAAGTTCTTGGTCTGATTTGTGAAGAACGGAGACAAGTCACTGATTGTCCCTTCTTCTCTTCTTGCTTACTGTCTTTGGAGATGACACTATATCAAAAAAACAAAACAAGGGACCAGCAGTTAGCGTAATGGCTATGTCGCTGGACTCCCATGTAGTCGACCGCGGTTCGAGTCCCGGACCCGGCAGCTTAAACTCACGCCGGGCGCGTGTGCGTGCGTGCCCAAGATCCCGAGAGGAGAATGGAGGAGAAGGGATTGCGGTGTGGCCATCCCCCCTGGGGGGTGATTTCCTGCTTTCTATCTCTCTGTCTCTCTCTGTCTGTCTGGCGAGCGCACGCGCCCTATAGCAAAAACCTCTCCAAAAAAAGAAAAAAAAACAAAAAAAAAAAACAAAACAAAACTCAAGTAGAGGTACAGCAAGAACATTTTCTCACTGACCCATGGATTAACTGATCACGTAACTGGGTTTCATAATGAACAGCTGCATGTTTGTGTGTGTCTTTCATGCTTTTGTGTGAGGCTTTCTGGAAGCCTCTCTATGTCAGAGTCTTGGACTGCTGTGATAAGACAGGCGAGGTCCTCAAAACCAAGGCCCGGGCAAAAGGTGGAGAGACCCTTGTGTGGAAACAGATGTGGCGAGTGGCTGAGGGGGGCCACAGCGTGGCTCAAGCACTGGGAAGGGCCAGGCACAGGTCAGTCAGGCTCTGGAGGTGATGAGAGAAGAGACATGGGATTTGGTTATCTGAGAGGACATGCCCTGTTAGCCTGGCCTTGCTGCCTGAAGCATGTGCGGTGATAAGAAACATATGTAAGATGTGACTCTGGCTAGGGAGGGTATATGTCATCTGATCCACATCACAAGAACATGCTGCACCTATGACGTCTCTTTTCCATGACTGCCGTCAGCAGCAAGTGGACCTTTGTGAGTGATTCGTTTCAATGCTTGCTTCCTTTGTGATTTTGAGGGGTTTTTTTCTTTCTTCTTAGCTAATGTATGTGTCGTGAAGGTAGAAGGTATTCCTTACCTTTGTAAAACTGATGAAGTTGGAGAAATATGTGTGAATTCCAGTGCAACCGGCACAGCGTACTATGGTCTGCTGGGAATCACGAAGAACATATTCGAGGTCTGTGCCTTTCCTGGCCCTGTGTTGAAATGAAGTCCTGTGAGCTTGCCGGGCCCAGGCATGCAGGCGTGGCAGAGCTACCTGTCCTCAGAGACAGGCCTCCCTCCCCCACTGCCGTGCCATCCTGTGGCCTTGCCACCTGGCCCTAGGGCGAGGGTCAGTGACT
Organism: Tupaia tana; assembly: GCA_026018925.1. Classification (NCBI taxonomy): domain Eukaryota; kingdom Metazoa; phylum Chordata; class Mammalia; order Scandentia; family Tupaiidae; genus Tupaia; species Tupaia tana. The sequence goes on along the minus strand of JAKSZU010000001.1, from coordinate 132,965,301 downwards.
TATTCATTCCTTTGTTCAGTGGGGACTATACAGTTTGAGAGGCACTGGAGGTGGCCCCAGGGAAGCAGATCACTGCTATGCTAATATGGCAGGTGGAGCCAGGCCTCAGGAACACAGAGATGAAAGGGACATCTCCTGCCTACAAGTTTAGCCATAGATGGGGCTGCTGAGCCAAAAGAAACTGAGGGCTTAGCTGGGCTGTGGGGCCAGAGATTCCAGTCCTTGGCAGTGTCTTCCTTCCACAGACACCAAACCTCAGTTATGGGTAGTGGGCTGCTCTGTCTGCCCACTGGATCTTTTCAGCCAGTTGGTTGTCCATGCCTAATCATCCCCTCTGCTCTGTGTAGACTGTCCCAGTCACCGCAGGAGGAACACCTGTCTCTGACAGACCTTTCACCAGGACGGGCCTGCTGGGCTTCATTGGGCCTGTGAGTATGTTCTCTTGCACCAGGACCAGCAGTGGGGAGGCCGGGCATGGGTAAGGGGCTCCACGTCACAGACAGGCTTCTGCATGGCGTTGGTCAGTCCTGCTGACTTCTCCCGCCCACTGTTGTTCACACCTCTGTGAGCCTAGCCTGGATATACACACACATACGCACGCACCCACACATACACATACACGCACACATACACACAGGGTGGGTGTGCCTGAGGCGAATGTTGGGGTGCCCGGGAGTGAATGAAGATGCTTTTATTCATGCGGGGTGGCAGGTATGTGGGCATTCACTTTATCATTTTTAACCATCTTGGATGATATATTTGTAACGTGTTGGCCAGGGATTTTTCCACTCAGTGATATTGCTCCCTCCCTCCCCAGGAGTATTTAGCAACTCGGGAGGGAATGCTGCTGGTATCTATGACCCCCTGAGCCCTTCTCATACTGATACCCATCCCAGTTGCCCCAGACCTTGCATCCTGCATGGGCTGTCCCTACCCTACATTTGCTTGTCCTGGGTGTGTGTTGCTCATAAGGTGCTGACCTCACATCTGTGAGGTCCTTGGTCTTCATGTGCTGGTGGGTCCTGACTGCTACCACCCTGTGCAGCCAGCACCTGCCTGTGCAGCTGGTCCCAGCCTCCTCCTCTGCCTGCAGGATGACCTGGTCTTCATCGTGGGCAAGCTGGACGGGCTGATGGTCGTTGGAGTTCGCAGGCATAATGCGGATGATGTTGTAGCCACCGCGCTGGCTGTGGAGCCCATGAAGTTTGTCTACAGAGGCAGGTGATGCACTGTGGACCCCTGGGCTGTGGATCTTAGATACCTCCTCTAGTGAGAGTTTGAGAAATCTGTCTGCAGGAACAGAAAATTCAGTAAATTCAAATTGCCAAAACCTAAAGATTCTTATACATTAGAGAAACTCAAAAAGAAAAAGAAAAAATACAGCAATGATGCTGGAGTTAATGTTCTCACCATCCAAAAGGCCCATTCATTTCTGTAAGAAAGTAAGGTCCAAGTATATAGCTGACAGGGACATGGGGACAAATCAACCCCAGAGGGGAAATGTGAGTAATAATAAAGGAGAATGGATCCAGCCTCCCAATAACCTTAGAGGTGTAGATTTTATTTCTACAAAGATTTGGCAAGCTATGCACAGCATCCTAGTTGTTCCTGGGATAAAAACCAGTTCAACTTTTTGCACATGTTAAGCCAGGACCTTTGAGGTCCTATTTGCATTGAATCAGTAAATGGACCTTGTGCTGCAGTAGGCAGAGGGGCCAGAGGAGCTGGAGAGGCATTTTGTTGTAGAACTCTACTGGCCAGTGCCTTTCAAATTCTATTCTTCTCAAATAGGTGCCTTTTGTTACTCAAACTAGGGGACCTTCAGGCCAGCCCAGGCTCCTGCCTGTGGATGTACTTAGGAAGTCCTTAGGAAATTCTGCCATGTGGTGGGTTATCATGGACTGTGGCCTTTTCCCCAGATAAGTCCTGAGGAGACTCCAGAGGATGGGCTGCAGGGATACCCCATCAGGCAGGCCAGCAGAGCAGGCTGTATGAGTGCATGTTTATAGAGGAGGTGTGCTGGGCGTCTGTGCTGCTGACCAGCCCCTCACAGCAGAAGCTGGGGACACTGTTAGTGCAGACATCTAAGATAATCCCAAGGCGGCACACACCCTGCTTCTGGAGTGCTTTAGGGGAGCTGCCTCCTTCCATGGCCGCCTGTACCTGGTGGTGCCTGGAGTTGAAGCCCCTCCCCTGAATAGGCGCCTGATGAAGTGGCGCCAGCCTGAATGTTTAGCAGGGATGTGGGATGATTGCAGCTTAGGCAGGGTGGACTGCCTATCCCACCAGGAAGGAGCTGTGGAAGACAGGAACTTGGAAATAAAGCCACAGCTGGTCAGTAGGGATGCCACTCTTAGAAGAGCAACCCAGAATAGTAGCAACAAGATCAAGAAATCTAACAAAGGAGCTGTTTAAACCAAGAATACAATAAATCAGATACACAGAATACATACAGCTAACGAATAAATTAATAAGGCAAAAAGTCAGATTAAGGAACTACTCTAGAAATAAAGAAATAGAAATAAAGGCAGAGGGACCAGCAGATGGCATAATGGGTACATTGCTGGACTCCCACATAGTCAACTGCAGTGTGAGTATCGGACCGGGCATGTTTGTGTGCATGCCCAAAATCCTGAGGGAGGAATGGAGGAGAAAGGATTGCACTGTGGCCATCCCTCCTGGGGTATGATTTCTCACTGTTTCTGTCTCTGTCTTTCCAGCAAGCACACCTGCTCTATAGCAAAAATCTCTCTTAAACAAGCAAGGCGACCAACAATTGGCGTAATAGCTATGTCGCTGGACTCCCATGTAGTCAACTGCAGTTTGAGTCCTGGACCCAGTGGCTTAAACTCATGCCAGGCGCGTGTGCGTGCATACCCAAGATCCCGAGAGGAGAATGGAAGAGAAGGGATTGTCGTGTGGCCATCCCCCCTGGGGGTGATTTCTTGCTTTTTGTCTCTGCCAAGCACATGTGCCCTATAGAAAAAAAAAAAAAAAAAAAAAAAAAACCTCTCAATAAAAAAAAAGAAAGAAAAAGAAAAAGACAGATTAAGGAACTACTCTAGAAATAAAGAAATAAAAAGTTGAGTGCTTTATTGTGAGAAATGGGATAGTAAATAAGCTGGTGTCCAGAGAGCATACTACAGAAAGGGTGTGCATGAAGAGGAGAGGTGTCCACAAATGCAGGAGTGGGTGCTCCAGCCTGGGGAGAGGGCCATGGCTTTGTTGAGTTGATTGATGTTCTCCTGGGTCCCAGGGGAGCCAAGCAGAACACTTAGACTTCCCTGCAATGGACTTGGTAAAAGATGACAATGGTTTTAAGTTTCCAGAAGCTTTACCTTAGATTTGTGTTCATCGAAATTGTGGATTGTAATAAAAACATTTCTGAAGTTTTGTCACAGGAAGATCTGTTTCAAAAACATTTTTAGACAAAGTACTAAAAGAAATACTTAGTGCTACAAAGTATATGAAAGTAAGGAAAACAATATAAAAGAATATGTGGTGTGTGTCCTTTGTGTGGTGTGTAGTGTATGTATGTGTGTAGTGTGTGTTCATGTGTGGTATGTGCAGTGTATGTGTGTGTTCATGTGGTATAGCATGTGGGCTTGTGTACACACCAGCCAAAGCAAAGAACGAGAGAAGATAGATCCATAATGACCCAGAATTAGAGTGGTAGGTGTACTGACATGACTTGGGCTTAGGCAGATACCAGCTTCTTGTCTTACGAGGGGAGAGTTGGAAATAACTGAAAGTCTAAAAGAAGGATCAGGAGCACATTTTTAAACTCTTAAAGTAAGGTAGTAGCAGCAAGTTCAAATACACAACACCGTACATGTGAACAAATCAACCCTGGAAAGAGAGATTGATTCTGTTGACTTGAAAAAATATATCATTAATAGGATTCATAGATGAAGATTTGTGCACAAAAGAATATATTCATATATTAAAATTAGAGTTAAGAAACGTCTTCTCTTGAAAATCTGCACCTGGTTTGCTTTACCCTGAAGTCCTCTCCATTTTTGTGAGTTGAAACTTATTTCAGACATACACAAGGAGATGAGAAAGACTGGCCTCTTTATAGACCCACAAGCAGCCTGTTTGTTAGACTGAACTTTGCATGTCACTACAGCCTGTGCCTTGTGGCCATCACCCTCTGCCATGGGGTCACTGTTGCTGTCCCCTCAGGATTGCTGTGTTTTCTGTGACTGTGCTGCATGATGACCGGATCGTCCTGGTGGCTGAGCAGCGGCCTGATGCCTCGGAGGAGGACAGCTTCCAGTGGATGAGCCGTGTGCTGCAGGTTTGCACCCGTGGGGACGGGCACTCTCCCCACAGCTGCCTGGAAAAGGAGACTTGTACGTGGGAGACAGTTAACAGGGCTCTGGAGTTGTGTGTGTCATGGAAGTCCCAGAACTCTATGCTTCCACCAGTAATTCACATTTGTTTTAAATTTCAAACATTTAATTACAGAAGGTTTTACTATGTCAAACATGAAGAGAATAGTCCAACGAGTCCCATGTTCCCATCTCCCTGCTTCCACAGTGGTCAATTCATGTCCCATTGGTACTGCCAGAAATGCCACTAGCACGTCTTGAAAACTGACAGTGATTTACTGATGTACTAAATATCTAATCACTAATTTCCCTGATTATCTAATGATTATTTAGTTTAGTAAGGTCATGTAATACAATTGTGGGGCAGGTCTTTAAGGCTTTTTTGTGCCCATGGGCCCCCTCCTCTGTCCTATTTTCCTTACAGTTTATTTACTGGGGAAAACGGAGGTGTGCCTAGTACCTCCTTCCTACCCAACCCTCGAGACTGCACCTTTGTGGTATCACTGGACATGCCCTCTGTGCCCTGTCATCCCTGTACATGTGCTTGGATGTAGGACTTTGAAGAGACTCAGGGCCAGTTTTCTGGCTAAATCTTCCTACTTGTGTTCAGCACTCCTGTGTGAGTTGATTTGTTAGGACTTCACAGTGCTGCGACTTTGTCCTTCTTTCTTCATCATTAGCCATAGCTACTTTCAAAATTCCTTCTTGAGCACCACGTCCTCTCCAACCACCCAATATTCAGAGAGTAGATTGTGCAGAAGAAAGAGAGGCAGGAAGGCTGTCAGGGCAGGGGTCCTCAGGAACTGACCCCTGAATGTTGCTTCGTTTGTGTCATTATCAGCTAGTGGGTTTAAGCATATTGGCAGTGTTTCAAACTATTACAGCTATTATTATTACTTTTTAGTGGTCAGTGGGAGTCTCTTCAGGTTGGATTTTGAGTCCTTTTGATACACTCTGGGAATCTTTGAGGCCACAGCAGAAATTGGAAGTTTGGAGGCACAGGGCTGGCTCTGCCTTCCCTGTGTTAGACTTCGCACATGGGACCCCAGGGCCCTCCTGCCTCCAGGGTAAATGATGTTTGAATTCACCATCTGGGCACTCAATGTTACTGGCTAAGTTACTGTTTCTGGGCTTTTTTCAATGGACAGAATAGAAAATTATGCCTGTTAGCTTGCTTGTAATAGTATTTCCGTTATGAGTTTATGCTGATAGTTCCAACTCAAATTCAAGACCCTGCAGTTTTTACTCAGCTCATTTACTCCTTCCCCACAGTGAGAAATTGTGATTGCTGATAACCCCAACAGAATCACTTATTTATCTCAGGCCCCACTGTATACCCTAAGTCTCAAGAAAATGGTCTCCACACCACCTCTAAGACATAAGACCTGAGTAATGTGAGGTTATGTGTTTTTTCTGCCTTGGGAATATTCTACATAGGGTGGACCTTCAAATTCCTATTCAGTCACTTCAAGTGACTTTTCTCAGTGGGGCTGTGCAGCAACTTGGTTCCAGTTGGTTTGGGTTCATTTGCTTTATTTTATTTCTAGTTGTTAGAGATTGCTTTTTACATTTTTAAGTTTGTCATATGTAAAATTCACACAGGGTTCCAAAGTCAAATGGAGAAGCAAGATGTGTTTGGAGACGCTAGGCTCTGTCCCTGCTCATTCCCCTTCAGGAAGCTCCTGTGGCTTTTTAGCATTTCATGTTTATTGTAAATGGTCACAGGTTTTGTACATGTGTACACATACACTGCATGTGTGTGTGCATGCATATGTATCTCCTTTTTAGTTAAATGGTAGAAACACATCCTTCTCTCCATTTGGTTTTCTCATTTAACAAGATGTCCCAAAGATCACCTGCTTCCTGGGCCTCTGGGCCTCTGTTCCATCCATCTTCTTCCCAGCCTCAAGTTGGCAGCATGTGCTCAGGAGATCTTTCCCTTCCAGGCCATTGACAGCATCCATCAGGTGGGCGTGTACTGTCTGGCCCTGGTTCCTGCCAACACCTTGCCCAAGGCTCCTCTTGGAGGAATTCACGTTTCCGAAACAAAACAGCGCTTTCTGGGAGGGACGCTGCACCCGTGCCATGTGCTGATGTGTCCTCACAGCTGTGTAACCAACCTTCCTAAACCTCGTCAAAAACAACCAGGTCAGCTGGGCTTGCACGTGACTCTCCCCTCTTACAGTTGACAGCAGTCAGTCGCAGTCGTGGTTCTGACACAGCACCTTTAGGCCTTACAGCAGTAACTGCCCATGTGCCCTGTGATAAATTTCTCAACACCACATAGTTCACATTTGATAGAGGGGTTCTCTTTGTTATTTAGGGTAAACCATGTAGCTGTTTTTCTGAGTCTTTCTATATCTTGATAGAAGACTTACATGCCTAACTGAAGCATGTTTTCAAAATTAAAAGTGAGATAGAAATGAATTCCTGTGCTGGTTGTACATTAGAGGTTCTCAGCTTCTCATTCTGCACCCGTGTCCAGAGGTTGGACCTGCCTCAATGGTTGTTGGAAATCTGGTGGCTGGGAAAAGAATCGCGCAGGCCTCTGGGAGAGAGCTCGCCCACCCTGAAGACAGCGATCAGGCACGGAAGGTAACAGGCCTGTTCCTAGGAGGCAGCCACCGAGGTCCCAAGGGCTGCCAGTGCCTGAGTCAGCCCCTCTCTTGCAGTTTCTGTTTCTGGCTGACGTGTTACAGTGGCGGGCCCACACCACCCCTGACCACCCGCTGTTTCTGCTGCTGAATGCCAAGGTGAGAGCAGGAATGCTGCTGGGGGGCTCAGGAACACTGTGTGGGCTGCTGGAGCCTATTGCTGCTACAGTGCATAGTTCTAACATCTCTTATTTTCATGTCCCGAGAACAGCATGCCTGTAGGCTTGGGCTTCCCTTGTCTGATGTAGCATTGTCTGCCTGCCCTTTCTTTGTACAGCCCTTGTTTTTTGCACAGTTCACATAATGATATTTCTATAGATTTTGTATTTAGTAGAAAAATTCTCATCAGCTCCAGTTAAAAAAAATTTTAAAGTTTACTTCTTTACTTATTTATTACTTACTTATTTTTCTTTTATGAGAGAAATAAAGAGAGACAGGGATCTACAATAAGATCTTGCTATGCTGCAGTCTTTCCCCAAGCCTTGCAGCCAGCCAGCATCATGGGTGCACCTGATAAGTTCAGGTTGACCCAGAATCCAAACCCTGGCCCTTCTCAGGCAGCTCCGGTATCTTGCAGCATTGCCCTCATACTGCACCACCGCTACTTATTTACTTCATGAGTGTGAGAGAGAGAGAGAGGCAAAGAGACAGCACCCCTGACAGGGTCTGGACATCATGATCCATCAGCCCGATACCATAGGCACATGTACCCAGTGTACTCTGGGAGGTCTCTGGACTCAAACTGGCAACCTTCCCTTGTCGGTAAACCTCACAGTCATTGTGTTTTTACCATTGTGCCACCTTCTAACCCTAGATTTTGTCTTTTAGTTGTTTTTTTTTGTTTGTTTGTTTGTTTTTAGTTTTTTGTTTTTTGTTTTTTGTTTTTTTTTTTTTTTTTTTTTTTTTTTTTTTTTGCTATAGGACACGTGCAATCAACAGAGAAAGATAGAGGACACAGAGAGAAAGAAAAATGAGAAATCAACCCCCAGAGGGGATGGCTGTGCAGGCCTAGCAGGGCTCTGCAGCAGTGATACCCAGGGACCTGGGATGAGAATGCAGCACCACAAATCCTTCACTTCTGTTCTCCTTTTGGGATTTTGGACCTGCATGTGCATGCACCCAGTGTGATTTTTAAGCCACCGGGTCTAGGACTCGATCCACGGAGTCAGCCATGCAGGCAGGATCCAGTTACCTTAACCTGTGTCACCTGCTGGCCCAATTTTATTTGTTTGTTTGGTTGGTTTTTTTTAAATTAAGAATAGTATGTATGTAAATAATCCTAGTTTCTAAGCTAAATAGAGATGCTTATTTGGTAAAAATTTAGACATTTAGACTTTCTACAGTCCTGTATGGCTTCAAAATGGCAAAACTGTGTCATGACCTAGCCCTGCTGCTAGTATCTGACATGGCAAGTCACTCTCATGTGTTTTGAATACCTGCTGGAGTGCATCTCACTGTAGCAGGGGCATTTAGGGTATAAAGGAAGAGACAGTGTAATCCTGACATCCAAGTTGTAGGCCACAGTACAAAATATGAAAACACAGTGAAATAACTGGAGCCAGCCTTGAAAAGCATGACAGGCACGTGTGCATGCATACCCCGAATCCCAACAATATGGAGAAATGAGGAGAGGGATTGGGACCTGACCATGCTTTCTCTGTCTCTTCGATTGTCTCTGGTGAGCACATGTACCCTCTGATATAAATAATCAGACAAAAATGGAAGTGACATAACAATAAAAATCCTCCCTGAAATACATCATGTAGGCTATGAGAATTCTTAGCATGATCTTAGAAAATAGTCTAGCTTCTGATGCTGCTTGTTTCTTTAACAAGTACTCATTAATGCCTACTATGCACACAGTGTTAAATTAGGTAAGAAGTATCCCCTGCTCTAGGATGTTCAAAATCAAAATCCCCTGCTAAAACACAAGTTTTGTAATAGACACTTTGTCTTCTTCCCTTTGTATCAGCAGCATCTACAACAAGGTTGAGTAAACATTCATTTTATGACTGAATTTTAAAGCAGGCAGCCAGTCATTGGTTGGCAATAGGTCCAGATAAGATCAGCTCAGGGTGAGAACCTTAAGATTAACAGAGCATAGAGGTAACACAGTTGCTGGAAGCTAGCTCTGCCCAGGGTAGTAGGGCTTTTGCAGCAGCAACACCCAGGGACCTGGGGTGAGAAAGCAGACAAGAGTGAGGTGAATAGCCCTAGATGGGATTAGGGCAAATGAGGGAACATGGGGCACATGGACCCTGGACAGCAGTTTGGATTGGAGCAGAGCCGTACAGATGTGGATAAGCATGATGTGTCACCAGAAGCAGGAACTGTGGTGTCCTGTAGATGTGCGTGAAAACTTGATAGAATGCTCATGGGTGGAGATCAAGCAAAGATGCTGACCGGAGGGGCCCTAGAGGGGCTCTGGTCCCTGATCCCTTTTCATTTAGGACTTCTAAAGCTATAAGGCCCACCTGGCACAGGATCGGGAAAGCCAAGTTGACAGGGCAGAGGGGCATTCTGGGCTCCTGTTTGTACTGACCTGGCCTCATGGCCCAGACACCCATCAGAGCGATGAGGTGAAGGGAGGAGCTGGCACAGTCAAGGGAGTCATAGGAGCAGGTCATAGGCTTGGGTTGAACAAGTAGTGTATGTCCATGGAGGTTTGTTTAGTGTTTATTACTTATTTATATGTGTTTTATATGCAGCATACTGGTTGCCTCAGGGAGAGAGGAGATGGAATTGGTAGGAGTAGGTTACAGGTGACTTCAAGTACAATGATGTTGATTTTTTTAAATTATTTTACTTAACTTTATTTATTTACTTACTTACTTATTTTAATTTGACCAGAGAGGGACAGAGAGCGAACGAAAGAGAAAAAAAAATTGAGAAAGCAAGCTACCAAGTCTAGTACACAAACCACGGTCAGCCATATGGGAGTCCAGTACCCTTAACTACCACGCCACCTGCCAGCCCCCGTGATAATTTTTTTAAAAAGGGAAGTCGAAGGGCCCAGCAGTGGCATAGTGGTTAAGGCACTGGATTCCCATGTGGTCGACTACAGTTCAAGGCCCAGGCCCAGTGACTTGAAACTCATGTTGGGTGTGTGTGTGTGTGTCCAAAATCCTGGCAAGAGCATGAAGGAGAAGAGATTGTGACACAGCCATTCCACCTGGGGGTGATTTCTCACTTTCTGTCTCCCTGTTACTCTGGAGAGTGCACACACCTTATAGCAAATATATCTCTCAAGAAAAAAAAAAGGAAATTGAAACAATATGGTAAAATATTAGACAGTAGGAACCTGGTTATTTATTATATTATTCCATACGGTGCTGTTATATTTGAAGTATTTCATCAAAAAACACAAAAGTTGGGACCAGCAGTTGGCATAATGGCTATGTCGCTAGACTCACATGTAGTCAACCATTGTTCGAGTCCTGGTCCCGGTGGCTTAAAATCACACTGAGCATGTGTGCATGTGTGCCCAAGATCCTGAGAAGAAAATGGAATTGAAGGGACTGTGGCGGTGTGGCCATCCCCCCGGGGAGGGTGATTGCTCACTTTCTGTCTCTCTGTCTTTCTGGTGAGCACATGTGCCCTATAGCAAAAACCTCTCAAAAAAAAAAAAAAGTTTCTTTAATTGCACATATCCAACTCTGTCCCAGAGGAGTGGGGTGCCTGCACTGCCAGGCTCTTGGGGGGATTGACATGTTCATCTCTGCTTTGTTGGGAAGGAATACAGATTTTGGGGAGACACTACGGTCTTACCCAGCCCTGACCTGTGGGCTTGTTCCCAGCCACAGGAGCATGGTGCATGGTGGTGAGCATGCAGTGTTGAGTCTGTGTTATTTATGCACACGTTGTACGTCTGTGTCATCAATGCACATGTGGCAAAGTCAATGACCGCTTTCCTAGGGTACAGTTACCAGCACTGCAACCTGTGTCCAGCTGCACAGAAGGGCTGAAAGGGTAGCTGCTGCTCTGATGGAGAAAGGAAGACTGAATGTTGGGGACCACGTGGCTTTGGTCTATCCCCCAGGTAAGTGCCCCATCAACCCATCCCCTGCCAGATCTTTATAAGCATCACCTAATATGTTCCTTTCCCAGACTTCCAGAATTGAACTCTTCTCTTCTTTGCACATGACTGCCCCTTCAGGCAACTCTAGTAGAGTCACCTCTTCAGTTGTTCCTATTCCCCTTACTACCACCACCACCACCACCACCCCCCCCCCCCAGCACTGTTTGCATGGCCCTGCCCTCTTATGTCACAATGAGCACCTCTGTGGTTGACTCCTGAGTCCTCTGGATATGGCTCCAGTCCCTGATGGCCCCCTCACCCTGTGCCTCCCTCCCCCAGACCTGAAATCAGCCATAATCCTCGTGGTTCTGATATTCCCAAAACAAAATCTGGGCACTTGTGGAATTTACTGCTGCTGGCAGCTGTGGCTTGTTGGCTTTTCCAGTGAGCAGAGCTAGAAATTATGAATTAATACAATTACAGCTCTTAGGAATACAATAGTTTATGAGTCCCTACTGTTAAATACAGTTCATATTAGGACTATGGGGCTTTTACTAAACCTTTTCTATAATATATCTTCTTTTTTCCACACAAGGAATCCTGATTATTCAGGACAAAAGAGATAACAATTAGAATATTCTGTAATTATTCATTTGCTTTATCTCGCATTATATGCAGCAGTCTCAAAATAACTGGTGGGCCAGCTGGTGGCATGGTGTTTAAGGCAGCTGGCTCCCACATGGCCAACCATGTGTTTTGACAGCTTGAAAAACACACTGGGTACATGTGTGTGCATGCCTAAAATCCCAGAAGAGGAAATGGAGGAGAAGGGGTTGTGATGTAAATATCCTCTCTGTATGCTTTCTCACTTTCCCTTCCCCCTGCCCCCTCTGTCTCTCTCCAGTGAGCACATGTGCCCTCTGGCAAAATTTAAACACAAACAAAAAGTGTTTAATGCTACCACCTCCTGTTCAACTTTTTAAAAACAAGTTTAAAATGTTTTGCACATGCTCATTCTACTTACCCCTTCTTCTTTTCTATTTAAAATTTACTTACTAATTTTTTTTGTGTCTATAGTTAGCTGTACTATATAAGTAGTTGGTTTGTATGAGATGGTTAAAAAGGCCAAAGATAAAAGGTTTCTTTTTTTTTCCTTTTTTTGTCTATGAAGTTGCTGGGGTTTTTTTTTTAGGCCTGTTTGATGTATGTGTGAAACAATGGACACAACAATAAACTGGAATTTTATTTTGCTGAGTTGTTCTAAAAATAAAATAAAATTTACTTACCTTTTCATGAGAATGGAGACAGTAACACAGAGAGAGATGTACCCTTGGCCAGGTCCCAGGCTGTTCCCAGCAGCCCTCCCAATTGGCTTGGATTTCTCCTACATGCTCAGTATGTACAGGTCGATCCAGGAACCAAACTTGTTACCTTCCATATGGATCCAACTTCGGGTGAGCAGTGTGTAACCAGTACACCCCCAAGCCAGCTCCCCACACTCCTTCTTTATTAAAGCCTTTCCATGTCTATATTACTAGAGGAATGTCCATTGCATAATCCTGCTCTCCCTCGCCACCTTTATGTGCTTTTGGTTCCACAGACGCCTGGATATTTATCACTCACCCTTAGTTCATATAATAGCTGGGCCTTTGGTCGTGCTGGTTTTCTGAAGCTCATTCTCAAACTGATTCCTCAGGAAGAGCTCATGGGAATAGCACTCCCTGGGTTCTTGCTTGTGGTTGATAGTTGGTCTGTACACCTTATAACCGAAAGTGATTTTTTGCTAGGTAAAAGTCCTGACTCATATTTTCTTTCCTTGATTACCTTGAGTCTGCCACCCACTTTCTCCTGGCATCAATAGAGCATTACTGTCAACAAGTCTAATGATAACCCCATTTCCTTTCTCCTATATGTCACTTGCTGTTTTTGCCTAAAAATGTCAAAAGGGTGTTTTTCTTTTTTGTAAAAGTCCAGTATGTTATAATCTCGATATTAGTTATCATAGGCCAACAATCTCATGTACAAGATATCCTTAACTATGTAACTTCACATCTTTTTTTTTTTTTTTTGATAGATTTTCGCTATAGGGCACGTGCGCTCGCCAGACAGACAGAGAGAGACATAGAGTCAGAAAGCGAGAAATCACCCCCCAGGGGGAATGGTCACGCCGCAACCCCTTCTCCTCCATTCTCTTCTCGGGATCTTGGGCACGCACACACACGCGCCCAGCGTGAGTTTTAAGCCACCAGGTCCAGGACGCGAACCGTGGTCGACTACGTGGGAGTCCAGCGACATAGCCATTACACTAACTGCTGGTTCCCACATCTTTTATTTTTAATTTTAAGAAATTTTCTGGAGTCAGAGTATTTTTCTGTTGTTTTCTCTTGCTTTCTCTTTATGTCCTTCTTCTGCTATCCATATGTTAGACCTTCTTTTTCTGCCTTCTGTATTTATCATTTAATTTTTTTAAGAATTATTTAAATTTGACCAGAGAGGGACAGAGTAAGAGAGAGGGGGAAAGTGAGAATGCAAGCCGCCGGGTCCAGGATGCGAACCGCAGTTGGCCATGTTGGGAATCCAGTGCCCTTAACCACCACGCCACCTGCTGGCCCCAGTATTTATCATTTACTCTTGAATCATCTCTATTTCTTACTAAATTTCATTTTGAATGTTAAATTGTATCTTACAGCTTTATCGTTGCCTTTAGTAGCCTTATGTTCCTTCAAGCTTCATCTTCATTTTGAAATGACTTTTTCTTTTTTCTTTTTTTTTTTAGTTTGCTATAGGGCATGTGTACTCAAGGGGTGGGGGAAGCACTATGGGGAAAGAAAGTGAAAAAAAATCACCCCTGGGGATTGGGGAGGATGGCCACACTGCAGTCCCTCCTCCTCCATTCTCTTCTCAGGATTTTGGGCATGCACACAAACATGTATGTTTTTCAAGCTTCCATGTCCAGGACTCTCAACACATAATTGTTCATGTGAGATTCAGATGCCTTAACCCCACACCACTAGCTGACCCTGAAAATAGTTTTTTAAATTTCTAATTCGTTCTCCATTTCTTTTTTCTTTTTTATTGTGCACTCATTCACCAGAGAGAGAGTAAAAGAGAGAAAAAGCATCCCCCTAGGGGGGCATGATCACACTGCAGTCCTTTTCTTTTTCCATCCCACCAGAACTTGGGGCATGCACATGCTCCTGGTTTAATTTTCAAGTCAGCAGGACTATGATTTGAATTGTTGTTGGCCATGTGGGGTTGGACTCTGTATGCATAGCGCTTTACTGCCATGCTATGGAGCTGGCCTATGTTCTTTGTACAGACAGGTGATATTCTGCTTTTGATTCTTTTTTCTTATAACTTTGTTTAGGACTTGACTTCATATGGTGGCCTGTTTTTTTAAGATTCTCTGGCTGTGTCCCCTCACCTGCTCTAATTGTAGCCTTGTTTTTCCTCACGTCTCTTCTCTGCTACTTGGTTTGTACCACACTCTCAGCACTGTCTCCTCTCTGGAGGGCCCTGCCTCCTCCTGGATGGAGAGGCAGTTCTCAAATTCTTATGGTTGTTGATTGCCATCAGTGAATGGGTGAATGATTTCCACAATGGTGATCAATGAATGGATGAGTGATTTCCACATGGTGGCCTCTCCCTGCTCTCTGGTCAGATCCGCAGTATTTAAGAACAAGACACAGTCATTTCTCCAGTCTGTTCTGTTTCTCCCCTGATTTGCTTCCCTATCTCATAGAACTTCTAGAAAATATCATTGTCCTTTCCCTTCTCTCCATTTCCCATCCTGATTCCTCAGCTTTGCACTCGGTTCTTCCTGCGGTCTCCTTACTATCCTCTGAGTGCATATGCCCAGGTATCTTGCTTGTTTGTCCAGTCTGATTTTTCCCCCTCCTCTCTGTCCCTCCATACCCCCTTTCTGCCCACTCCTCCATCTAAAAACTACAGAGCTTCACATTAGTCAAAGTGCGGAAACAGATTTTCATCAGTAACTGCTGACAGCAGAGGGAAGAGCTGAGCTCCATTGTGATTTGTACGGAGGTGATTTGGGTGTTTTAAAGAGAGTATGCGGGAGGGAGAGTGCGGGGCTCAGTAGCATCAAAGCAGTGAAAGAAGACAAAGCATCAGTGTCACTGCCATGGGGTAGCCTTGTCCAAACCGTCCTCCCACAGACTAGGAGAGGGAAGCCCCACCCTTCCTTGCTGAAGTGCAAGGGGCACATATGTATGCCGTGGGCCCTCATGGCTAGTGCTCCAAGGAAAGGAGGCAGGGCCTGCTGCTGAAACAGACTGTCCCTGTCCAGTAACCTCCTGGCATTTCCCACCGGGCATTTCCAGGGGTTGGGCCAAGCTTCTGGAAGGGCCTGGGCCAAGCTGCTAGAAGCCATGCTGGAGTTCCGTCAAGTCTCAGAACCGGCTTTGGATGGAGTTGAAGTTCTCACCTATTTCACCCCAAGGCCTTGATTCTATTTCTGTTGTCCAGCTATTACCAAGTTGTTTTTCTCTTCCAGGTCTGGCATATTTTATTCTCTTTTACTGACAAATAGTATCTTCACTGGAACAGAAATATCAAGTATCCATTTCTCTTGATTATGTATAGTTACTTTTTAAGGTGGTAATACCAGTCTCATCTTTTTCCTTTGCAAGGTTGTTGTTTTGCCTAGAATTTTGTAGGTTTTCCTTTTACCTAAGAGTTCAGAAATTTTACTGGGATATGCCTAAGTCCCTTCTCATTTTCTTGTCCATGTAATCTTGAGACTCAGCTTCATCTCAGTAAAGTGCTCTGTGTCATTACTACCTCTTTTTCCTTCTTTGTCTGTTTCTGGAACTCTCTAACTCACATTTAGATCTGCCCTCCACATTGTGGATCTTTTCTGTTGTGATTTCCTCATGCTGACATCTTTCTTGCCTGATCTTTTGGGTCACTTTTTTCAGGTTTCAGCAGGGACTGTCTTCTTTTTCAGTTTACCTGGTAGGGCTCTTCCTCTGTGGGGGACTCCTGCTGCTGGTGTTGCTGGGACCTTTCCCCAGCTTCCATGGGCTAGTCCCCTGCTCAGCTACAGGAATCTGGCCTTGGCATTGTGGCAGCTTGGTGTATTTCCTGACGTTACACTCAGTACTCTGAGTGCTCCAGAATTTTCACTAGCATCACAGTTCCTCCCATTCTTTCCAGTCCCTAGAATGTAAGGTCATATCTTCAGGATGGAGTATTAGTTCTTGCTCTTCACCTGTCTCTGGGCTCCAGGCATACATCAAGTACTTTCTGCAGCTCCTCACCGACTTTGAAAGGAGGCAGACTCCCTGAGTCTCCCTACCCTCTTTCACACAGGCCAGAGCAGAGCTGGCCAAGCTCAGCACCTAGGAGGACAAGAGCCTTTCCTTAGCCTGAGTCCTAGGGGCTGTAGCATCTAGAAACACCCTGAGGGACAGGGATGTGTGCAACTTACCCTAAATACTTCAACAAAGGAAGAAAAGAGGGGAAAAAGGTATACACACAGGACCATCTCAATAAAAGAATCTGAATGGTGAACATAGGGCCTCATATCATTCTCTGGGTATGTTTGATGCTACTTATTAAAAAAAAAATTAATGAAAAAAATCCACAGTGAATTTCCAAATTTACATTTAAAAAACTCAACAGTAGGTGGGGACTGTGAGCAGGGAAAACCAGGCCTTGTCTGGGTCCTGGAGCACCCTGGGCAGGTGCAGGCATCTGCAGATGCACATGGGTTTGTGTGTTGTGAGTTTCTTGGAGGGTGCAGGAAGAGGTCAAAACTTCTGTCCACATTCAAAGAGGGTACATGACCCAAGGGGTGCACCTACAGAGGCTGCAAGAGCAGAGCTTGGGATTCAGTCCTCCCACAAGCTCAGAGAGTGTGACCGGGGGCCTGAGGAAGATGCCTTGCATCTTGGGAACCAAGGTGTGAATTCCTGGCAGTAACTTCTTGTTTGTGGCATGTTGGGCAGTGTTCCCACTGCACTGCCTACTGTGTGCTGCACTCCCATGCACACCATTCAGCCACTAGAACCCAGTGTCTGGTAGCAACAGTGGTGGATTGGGTCCTGCTCAAAACCAGTTGGGCTGTGCTTCTAGTTGCTCTCTTCCTACTTGGTGAGCCCTGTACAAGTATTAGAACTGCTGGGTGTAAATGTTTTTTATGACCAAGTTTTCATGTGAACTCTTGCATGTTTATTTTGACTCTAGTAAGACAGCCTGGAGGCTGGGGTCTGCAGCTGAGGATATCTGGGGCTTGTGGTCTGACTACACAGCAGCTGAGGGGCCTTGGTGCCATGGGAGCCCAGAAGAATGGGGCAGGGGACACTGGGTCTCCAGTCAGACTGAGCTACAGACAGGAACATGGATTTTAAGCATAGTACAACTTTCCCCTAAGTTTTAATTGTAGGGAATTGTAAACTTAGGAAATTTGGAGGGGCAATATAGTGGTCCCTAGCAGCCTGGTGCAAGTGAGGGCCCCGCCCCCTCAGTCTGGTGGTGTTTTCTTCTGAGTCAGCATTTGGAGCTCATGTGGGAACCTTTTTCCTAAACAGCTGGATCAAAGATTTCTTCTGCTGGTCTGTGTGCAACAGAAACTCAGGAGCTGGCCGTGTGGGAGTTGCCATGCCCTCGGGGCTGGTGGGGCCTTGGCCTCTCCCTCCTACTGCACAAGGTAGTACAGGCGCCTGTGTAGTCTCCAGGCCCAGGCCTGCCCTCCCTCCACGACCTTCTAACCAGCCTGGCCCTTCAGGACTAGGGTTCGATAAATGCCTTTCTAGTTTGGTGTCACTGGTGGCCATAGCACAAAGAAACCAGGATTGATCCCTTCTCTATGAATAAACCTCTCCAACCTTACCAGGCCCTGGATGGAGATCTGTACTCTGACTCCACACTGACTGTACCTCCCTGTCTCCCCAGGCGTGGACCTCATAGCTGCATTCTATGGCTGCCTGTACTGTGGCTGCGTGCCTGTCACTGTGCGGCCTCCGCACCCTCAAAACCTTGGCACCACACTGCCCACCGTGAAGATGATTGTAGAGGTGCGCCAGGACTCCTGGGAGTGGGAAACATGTCCCCTCGTCAGGGCGGTGTGGGAAGGGCTGGTCTCACTGGTGCCCCACCCTGTGCTGTGTAGGTCAGCAAGTCCGCCTGTGTCCTCACCACCCAGGCCATCACACGGCTGCTCAAGTCCAGGGAAGCTGCTGCTGCTGTGGACGTCAGGACCTGGCCAACCATTCTAGACACAGGTGTCCATCCTCAGCGCCTGGCCTTGTAGGACAAGGCTTTTCCTTTCTTTCCTGCAGGGGTTTGTCAACCTAAAAAAGAAGCCGAGACAAAATGTGTAAGCCAGGAGCTTCTGTGAGCCAGGGCTGTGGAGGGCCTCTGGGTGCACAGGCTGCAGCAGAATCCATGTCTATCAAGTGGCCTCCGAAAGGGTCTGATGACGTGAGGAAAATGGGGAAAGGAGGGGCTACAGAAGTCTCTCTTTTCTTAAGAATTTACTTTGGTTTATGGGAACAACACAGGCTTCTGGCTGGCTCTGTGGTTTCACGCTTCGTACATCGTAGGAGCGTGGCGGCGGGTGGGAGGTGGGCCCCACACACAACAAGCAGTTTGTGTAACTTGGTCAGCTGTTAAATTGCATCCCTGAGCGGTGGCTTCAGACAGGAGTGCAGGGATGTGACTGAGCCTCCACACATTCTCTCTCCAGTCCAAATACATTTTAGCAGACATCCTTGTTCGTTAGGCTGCTTTCAGCTGTTTTCTTTGTCGTCATCCAAAAATGCATGTCAGGTAAGAGCAGCGTCAGTGAGTCACAGAAAGGCTGTTGGAACCAGCCTGGCACATGTGCGGCCATGGGGCCTGGGGACTCTCCTCTCCATCCTGCCCAGGGGCAGCCCCTGTTCCTGTATGATGTGGGTAGAAGCCTCATTCCTCTCCCATGGCTCCTGCTGACACAGTGGTTGCTGTTGTCTGAGGCCATCTCTTGACCCCCTGGGAACACAGTCCCACCAGGCAGGCCCCTGGTACCCACTGCTGGTGACGGTTGTGCCCCATGAACTGCCCATGGGCCAACTGAAAAGGGGTGAAAAACCCCTGCTCTCCCCTACCTTGGATAGTTGGGTCAACTCAGTGAAGCCTGTCCCAGCCTAAGGCTGAGGGCCTCTCTGTTCTACTCTGAGCACCCCAACCCCGCAGTACCCTGCCAGCTCTGTCAGGGACTCATGGTGCTCAGCCACAGCCAGCACTAACCACAGAGCAGGCAGGCACACTGTCGGGGTGTCTAGCCGTGACACCACAGTTCCTATGAGCATCATCAGTGGCCATTTACCTGACACCTGACTAGTTTCAGGACAGGGGACAGGCTCAGCGGACTGGTGGTGGTGTCTCTCTCAAGGACAACAGAACTTAATGAGGTACGCAGAGCTGGGAGCCTGTCCACACTGCTCTTATTGTGATTGGAGCGTGGGTTCATCCTGGCTCTGCCACAGGCCCTGTGACCTTCTGTTTAGACTTCCTGTAGCCCTTGCCCACACCCCCACTGACCTTCATCGTGGGCTCAGCATAGTCCCACGGGAGTCCCTGCAGGTGACATCTCCTTAAAGATTAAGATGAGTTTCCCCACATGGACCCAGCCGCTTTCACACAGCCTCACTTGTGGCTGGGTTCACTCTCTGCAGGGCTCCCACGTACTAATCACGCCTCACCTTCGTCTACGGGAGCCGGGAGCTCTGCCTTTCAGCATACACACAGAAACATTAACGTCGCGATGTCTTCTGTTTAACAGATGACATGCCAAAAAAGAAGGTAGCTAGCATTTTCAGACCCCCCTCCCCAGACGTGCTCGCGTACTTGGACTTCAGCGTGTCGACCACTGGGATATTAGCGGGGGTGAAGGTAGGTCCTGCTTGCTTCAGCCCCAGGAGCCTGGCGCGAGTAGACAGAAAGGGCGCAAGATACAGGCGTAGGCGGTCCTCTTTACCCATGGCAGAAAGCAACAGCATTGCTTCTCAACGCTGTGTTAACACCAGTGAGCCCCCAAATTAGCTTAGCCTGAGAGGGTTGCATTTTTTGATGTTTTATTGATATGTCTGAACTTCCTGATTTATGATTGTCCAGCCTCCAGCAACAGGTGACTTGGATGAGATTATTTGGTCACTAGAAGCTAAGAACTCAATTAAAAGTCTTTGCTATCCTGAAACTTTGTCAGAGATCTTTAGTGTGCCATTTCCCGGGTGTTGTTCCAGTTATATGGGAATTTGAGCCAGCCATCCTTTAAGGAAGTAAATGTGATGCTTGCTATCTGGAGCTACACACCTGTCTGGCACCCTCTCCCTTCGTGGCACTGAACAGGCCTTTTATCTCGCTCTTAAAGATGTCCCACGCAGCCACAAGTGCCTTGTGCCGCTCCATCAAGCTGCAATGTGAGCTGTACCCCTCACGGCAGATCGCCATCTGCCTCGACCCCTACTGTGGCCTTGGCTTCGCCCTGTGGTGTCTGTGCAGGTGAGTGTGCAGGTGTCTCACACGCCTACCAGCTGACCTGGAATTGCTCCTGTGGTTCTTGAGAACCTTAACGTTCCGAGGTGCCTTTTTTGAGTGCCCAGGAAGCTGAAGAGATACATGCAAGTGAGTTTGTGTAGGGAGGAAGTAGGTTGAGTCTGGATTTGAAATTTAGTGAAAAAGTAAAAACAGGACATTTATTAAATGCAGACATTATCCATTATTAATAAGTAGAAGAAATGTACTTTATTCCTCCAAATCTAGACAGTTGGAGGTCCATCTCCAGAAGTGGCCCTTCCCCCAGAGGTCCTGGAGACCACGACGCTGTGGGTGTCATCCCACATCCACCCTGAGCAAGCTTTGTGCAGACCACCCATGGCCTTAGCACAGAATCATGCCCCAGTCCTGACTAGAACAGAGGTATTCCAGGAAGGAGAGGCCAGCAAGCCTTCCTGGCCTGAGGCCCCACCCCCTACAGCGTCTACTCTGGACACCAGTCGGTGCTGGTGCCCCCGCTGGAACTGGAGAGCAACGTGTCCCTGTGGCTGTCAGCCGTCAGCCAGTACAAGGCCCCGCGTCACCTTCTGCTCCTACTCAGTGATGGAAATGTGCACCAAGGGCCTGGGCGCACAGACGGGCGCCCTCAGGGTGAGTGCTTGACCGTGGGGAGGCACCGGGACAGGGCCAAGGGGTGCCCAGTGCTAGATCAGAACATGCCATGGGGGTCCCCCGTGCCTGGGGCTGGTGTGAAGATTGTAGTGTGGAGGCCTGACTGCGTCGGAGAGCAGGCCTGGGACAGATGTAGGTATGGGTGGTGGCAGGCCCAGTGCTTCATACCTAGCATTCCTATTTGCTAACATAGGCCAAGGTGTGCTCAGGCCTAGGGCCAAACCACAAGGGGTCAAACCAGAAACTTATGAAGACGGTGCTTAGGGCCCAGAACCCCCACTATGGGCCTCATGGCTTGACTCTCTACTCCCTGGCAGATGAAGGGGGTGAACCTGTCCTGTGTGCGCACGTGCATGGTGGTCGCTGAGGAGCGGCCCAGGATCGCACTTACGCAGTCCTTCTCCAAGCTGTTCAAGGACCTGGGCCTGCCTGCGCGTGCCGTGAGCACCACTTTTGGGTGCAGGGTCAACGTGGCCATCTGTCTCCAGGTAAGATATCAGCCCCAGGTGTGCAGCCTTGCACCAGCCTGGCCTTTTTCTCCTCTGAGCCTGTGGTGTTTCATCTCCACATCACATTTTAACTTTGAGAGCTGTGAGGGTTTAATTTTATTTATTTATTTATTTTTTTGAGAGGTTTTAGGTATAGAATGCGTGCTTTCACCAGAAAAACAGAGAGGGATAAAAGCGAGAAATCACCCCTTCGGGGGGAATGGCCATGCTGCAATCCCTTGTCCTCCATTCTCCTCTCGGGATCTTGGACACACATGCACATACTCCCGGCGTGAGTTTAAGACACCAGATCTGGGACTCAAACTGTGGTTGACTACATGGGAGTCCAACCACATAGCCATTACGCCAACTGCTGGTCCCTTAATTCTTACCTTATTCCTATTGATGAACATGTATTTGAAAAAAAAAAAAAAAAAAAAACAAGTTGTTTTTGGAAAAGTGACTGTTGACTTACCTGCAAGAGTCTCTAAGGTGAGGAAACAAGCAGTTGACTAGCTGTTTAAAGCAAGACTAAACTGACCATTTTAAGCTATTAATCATCCTAAATTGAAACATTGATGAAAGTCATCGTGTTGACCCAGATACATTTAGATACTGTCAGGTGTTTCTTACTAAAGCAGGAGGTCCAGACACAGGCTGCCCATTGCTCTGCAGAGGATGCGCTATTTTCCAGACTTTGTACTGGTGTCTCAGTCTCATTTCTACAAACGCCTGAAAACCAATAGCTGATGAACTATCTCGTGTGTCAAATCCTTCATTTCTCCCCGCCATAGTACAAAGAAAGCTGGGAGGAAGAGGTCTACTGTCCCAGAGCAGGGCTGGGGTATGGGGCTGCTTCTCAATTTCAGAGTGTTTGCTCAGTCTGTGCTCTATCCTCGCAGAATGTGCAGGGCACGCTGGTTCCAACAGTGTCATCCTGCTTCCCAGTGTGTGACAAGGCCTCTCCACCAGGAAAACGCTCTTGACTGCTCTGGGCCTAAGGCAGAGGAGATTGGGGGGCCTTCCTGTTGGAAAGCAGGATTGAGCACTGGGGTGCTGGGGTGTAGTCAGTGACTATCTGAAAGCCTGTGCCCTCCTTCCTGGGTGCCTGGGGTATCTGTTCTGTTTGTTGGTATGTAAATACCAAGTGTGATGGCAGAAATCTTAATGGGATGTTCACACTTGCTCTGCAAGATACAGTGACGTGTTTGCTCTCTCTCACTGTGTGCTCCTCCCGTGGCTGTGCCTCTGTCTGTCTCCTGTGGCTGTCTCCTCCTTGTCTCCCTCTGCTGGCCTCCTTGGCCTCTGTCAGCCCAACAGGCTGGGGAAGCTGGCTGAGCAGGTACGACCTTGACTTCCACTTCGTAGTGCCTCTGCAGCCCCTCCCTTGTGAGTTCTTGTGACCTTGTGAATTCCAGAAAAATTCATGTTATTTTTTGCTGTCTTACTTTGTTCACAGTGGATATTATTTGGCATGTTTCAAAAATTCCTTTGTAACCAAAATTTTTCCCCAAAATTGAACATTTATATCATTACCTTGGGAGACAGGGCTGTGTTTGGTCTCAGTACAGAAATTTTTTTTCTAATTCCAGGACAGGTGTAGGTTCTGTAGTCTGGGATCCTTAGGGTGCGATGGTTATTGGAGTGCCTGTTTATTTTTATATTCCTTATCAAATAAAATGGCACATGGTGTCCTCTGATTAGGATCAGTGTCAAATGTAAGACTACGAACTCAGGAGAGAGAGGTGGAGCCTGTGTTCTGTCTCGTCCGAGTGAGTCGTGGCTTGCTCAATCCCAGTGGAGTTAGGTTAGCAGAAGAGACCCAGCACCGCCCACCCACCTGCTCTGGGGCAACACCCCACGTGTATGGCATTTCAAAAGAGCAGTGGGTCTAGGAAGCCATTAGGACCGAGATGTAAGAGTCTATCAGTTGGTATTTTTATCCATTGTTATTGAATGTCTCACTCAGTATTATCAAGATCTGTGGGTGTTTGGATGGAAAACATCAGCCTTGCCCTGGGGGACCCTGAGTCCCAGGACACACTCCCTGCAGGGCACAGAGCTATCACCCTCCTGGGCATTCCCAAGGCCCAGGAGGGGCTGTCATGCAGCTGTACGGGAAGACCCTGAACACAAGTCGCTCTGCTGCTCTTCTTCCAGGGCACAGCTGGCCCGGACCCCACAACCGTCTACGTGGACATGCGGGCGCTGCGCCACGACAGGTAGGTCCTGGCTGGTACAACTCAGCCATGCCCAGTGCAGGTGCCATGAGCTGGAGCCACATGAACTACGCACGTCCAGGGCATTTGGGTGTTGGTGCCCAGCTGGCCGAGTCAGGGCTCCCAGCACCTGGACGTTGGCGCCCAGCTGGCTGAGTCAGGGGACATCTGCTCTGCTTAGGCGTGTTCTGTAAGAGAATCTCAGGCTTCTGTCTCTGAATTTCCCTGTGTCCTCAGGACACTGAGATGTCACTCACACAACCAGGCAAGGGGATAAATGTAACCAAACATTTGACATTGAGCTTCTGGTAGGAGATGGACAACTCATGGAAGAGCTTTTCCACCTGAGGCTACTTTAACATCTGCCTCAGTTTTCACATCAGTAACCGCATGGAGCCTGGCACGTGTCTGCTCTCTGTGCTCAGATGAGTATCAGGCCCCTCCCGGCTTCAAAGCTTGGATCCTGATTCTGGAGCCCCAAACATGGCCACACTCGGTGTAAGCAGCAGGTGCAGCTCACTAAGTGCCCAGGCTGATGAGTCCGAGGAGGATCCAAAAGAAATGTAGAGCTGCTGCTGCTGTGAGCACACAGAGCAGGTGGGGTGTCACACGGGCACTCTCGCCACAGGACCCTTCGCGTTGAGATATTCCGCGCGGCACCCCAAAGTCACTGCTGAGGCATTCTGTGAGTCTTTTATTGAAGAGCCTCCTGTCTGTTGTGACAAACTGCCCTCAGAGTGATAATTAATTTCCAATGACCTCATAATTTGCCTTTTTAGAAATTACTATCTGTGTAGTAAGCTTTCTTCTTATATTTTCTCTTGTTAATTTTTAGGGTACGTTTGGTAGAACGGGGTTCTCCGCATAGTCTGCCGTTGATGGAGTCTGGAAAGGTAGTGGAAGCTGAGACTTACGCATTCCGTCCTTTCTGTCTCAAACATCACTCCGAGAAAGGTGCTGGGGGCGAGTTCTCCTAATAGTCACAGATCGACTTCTGGTTGGGGTGGGCTGGGATGCTCGGGAGCCTGTGGCTCTCCTTTCCTGCAGACTCACAGAAGTCTTTAAACATCAGGAGCAGAAAGAGGAAAGAACTTCACATGGCCGATGTAAGCCTCTAGGCTCAGGGCTGTGGAGCAAGGGGCACAGCCACCTGCACTGTAGAGTCTAAGGAGCCTCCCTAGCCCTGGGTCAGGATGATGGCTGGGAAGAGGCTCCTACAAGGGCCTGGGGCAAGAAGTGGAATCCTGGACCCACATGGGGGCTGGGGGTGACATGTGACAGCCCAAGGACACTTAGGCATAAGTGGAGCCTCTGTGAGGTCAGTAGATGTAGCCCAGGAGAATAAGAAGCCTTGGGACCAAAGAAGGTTCAGAGGAAGGAGGAAAACCCACAGAGCCTGGTGGGGCAGTACAAAAAGCAAGACAGGCTTGTATGAGGCACTGCTGCGCGTCCAGAAGCCAGGGGCCGCCAGGAGGCCTCTTCTCTGTGCATTCACAACCCCGGGGGCAAGAAATGGAGTATGGCCACGCCAATTGCTCATTCACTGCCATAACTACAGCTGTGTGCATGGAGGGAAGGAGATGCCCAGAGAGGGACAGAGCCAAGCCATGTGATGACCAGCATACAGTTTCCTACAGGGCAGTGATGTGGGGCAGAAGGTGCAACTGGTGCGAAAGTCCTTGGGTGGTAGCCACAGGGAGGTCTGTGTGGCTGGAGCTAGTTGGGGGAGCAGAAAGGTTGAATGAACAAACTCATATTCAGCCAAGCTCACCTCACTGTCCCTTTTTTTTTGGTGTATGTGCAGGGGAGTGGGGATTGTTTAGACAGCTTCTCCCTGTGTGGCCACCTTTCTTCAGCCTCCTGAGCAGCTGGGACCAGAGGCCCAGGCCACTGCACCCTTCTCCTTCACGACAGTGTTTCACTGTGTTGCCCATGTGGTTGTGAGCTAGAGCTCCTCTAGCCTCTGCCTCCACAAGCTGCCATGTCTCTTAAACTTCTAAGAAGTGGATCACTGAAATTCAATAGGACAGCATACCTGTGGGGAGACCCAAGGGTCCTGGGCTCCCTCCCTTCAGTTCTGAGCCCAGAGATGTACTTCTCCCAGCTGCAGCTCATGCACCATGCAGCTAGGCATTCATTGCCTTGTGAACTTGGTGTATTTCCCTGCAGTCAGCCTCAGAACTGTTCCTCTCAGTGCTGGTGTCCTGCATATATGGCTGCTCTATAACTGTCTGCTCACCCTTTTTTGTTGGGCTCTCCCCCCTCTCCTTTTTTGCTGTTATAGTAGCTGGGCCTGAGAGACAGAGACAGTGACAGAGAAGCATCTGGACAGGGTCTTTATTATGCTAAGAGCTATGGTTTTGGGCTCGCTGGGCCACATAGGTGACGGAGGCTCCAGTGGCACATAAGAGGCAGAGCAGTCCCCCAGGGTAGGGCATGTTAAGGGTCTGGCACTAACCGTGGCTTCTGCTTCCTGTGACCCTTGTCCCTCCCTCCCACCTGCCCTTGAGGTCATACTGTCACCACCCCTCTCTAGACATGGGGAGACTGAGGACACAGAGTAAGTGGCTGGGCCCTGTACAGCCAGGTGGTCTGACCAGAGCCAGTGAGGGGCTACCTGCTCCAGGCGCAGGAGGCAGGTAAGTCAGGGCCTCCACACAACAGGTACTCTGCAGTGGGAGTGACGGTCACAGTAGGAGGATCTTCACAGTCAGTGCCCATTCAAGCACTGGGAGGCTTGACGGGGTCACAGGCCTGTACCTCCTGCAGGACCAGGTATCCCTGCACGTACCGAGGGGTGCGTTGGCATCATCTGGCCGAAGTGAAAGACCCAGGCCCAGGAGAGAGTAGAGTGCTTACTCAGGTCCTTTGTCATCACCTCCTGATGTCTTAGGAACAGGGATCATTTTCTAAGATTGTCAACTTACTTCTCTCCGTGAATATCTGTTGTTTCTCTTAAAATTCAAAGTCAAATTTGGAGTGGCTTTTAAACTTCCTGACCTGGGGCCAGCAGGTGGCATGGTGATTAAGGTGCTGGACTCCCACATGGCTGACTGTGGTTTGAGTCCTGGACCTGGCGTCTCGATCGCTCTCTCTCTGATGAGCACATGTGGCCTATAGCAAAGAAAACAATAATAATAAATTAATAATTCTTAATTTTAAAAAGATATTAAAGTTCCTGGCCTGGCAAATACTTCAGTCCTATAGGGTAGCTTTTGAAGGACTTGATTTTTTTATGATGCTATGTGCACATACATGAGAAAGAGACAAGTGTTGGGGGGGACACAGAAGGAGAGAAAAGGGAGAGATTGGGGAGAGGATGGGAGAACACAGGGAAGGGTGGGGGGAATAGAGGGAAGGAGAGAGTAAGAATGGGGGAGAGAAAGACGAAGAGGGGGCACAAAGGGGGGCAGGCTGGGGGAACGGGAGAGAGAGAATGGGAGGAGGGGAGGGGATCACAGAGACGGAGGGAGACAGGGAGAGAGAGTGGAAGACGACGGGGATAGGGACACAGTCAGGGAGACGCAAAGAGCACACGTAGCACCCTGACATGGTCGTCATGCCATGTTCTGCTTCCCCAGCCCTCAGCTTCTCTAGATCCTAGGGCCTGCGCCCAAACCCAACCTGCTTTCTGGCTGACCATGGGATCTGAACCTGTGCTCAGCCGTGTGGCTCCCAGCCTTACAGGGACTGTGCCTCCTGGTATCCACAGCGGCTGGCCAGAATGTAATGTTAATGGCGCTGCTTCAAGAGAGCCTCTTGCTGTGTTTTCTTTAACAAGGGACACACTGTCCTCCTTGCAGATTCTTCCTGGAGTGAAGGTCATCATTGCACATGCGGAGACCAAAGGGCCCCTTGGAGACTCGCACCTGGGAGAGGTGAGCCTGAGCCTGGGGCTGGGCTGCGGGGCCCTGTGTCACCCTCCCTGTTCTACCCACAGTCTGGGGATTCTACTCTTTGGGGTCACACATGTCTTGGGAATCTATCAGAAGCTGTTTGGCCCTTGCCCCCCCCCCATACAGTTTGTCTCCTGGACCCAGCTCCTACACATGATTTTGGGGTCCCACAAGACAAGCTGCCTCCTCTCTGGTCACCATATCAGAGAGAAAAGTTCTGAGGGCAGGAGGAGCCACACGGGAAGCAGCAGCGTACAGAGAACAGTACTTTGGGTAGAGCCTGTTGGCTGCTCCTTAAAAATTGGTTACCTTACTAAGCATAGACCCGGAAGAGCTGGGGGCAAGGTCTTGTTGGGGCTTCTACCTGTGGCACAGGGGCAAGGACACAGGCTGGGCAGCAACATGGAGGTCGTACAGGGGTGGGTTATGTTGACTTACCCATTTATGCCTATGCCTCACCGTAGTTGAAACAGATAAGATCTATATGCACATCCAGGCTTTGGTGGCAGTTGGAAATTGAGATCAGCTCCCTGGTACCCACCTTGACCTGTTGTTACCAAGTATACAATTATGCTTCTGCTTACACTCGGGAATGTGCTGTCAAATAGCTATCCTTGCACCCTTTGTGGTCTCTACTGTAAAGCCAGCCTGGAGGGCCCACACAGCTGCCACCTCAGTTCGCCCCACCTGACTGGGACAAGGGTGATTCCCAGGTGGCTGCACAATATCCTGCTGGGGAGTTGTCCCACGCTCCAGTCCTGGGTGTGGATGGAGGATGGAGCTATCCCCTCGCTTCTGCTTCCTGGCCATCAAGCTCAGGTCTGCAAGGACAAAGGTGTACCCAAACCAAGAGATGTAGGGGCTGAACTAATATGAGAATATTTCTCATAGCAGGCCAAGGGGAGAGGCCCCTTCTCTCTGGGTGCCAGGCCTTGTAGGTGTGAGACTGACTGGGCTTTGAGTGGACCCCATTGTCTGGCTATTGGTGTGTTGTGGATGCATGTAAACACATACGTACACATGGTATGTGGACACATACAAACCTGTATGCAGGCACTTGTCAGCTCTGGGACACCCTGTGCTGTCAGCCTGAGTGGCTGGAAATTGTCCAGTGAGCCACCCTTGTCTCTTTAACTGCCCCTCCTGTGAACATGTAGGTCCCTTTCAGTCCTCTTCATTGTCAGCAGATTTCTGATGTGAGGAGCAGATTTCTGATGTGGGGAATGTGTAGTCACCTCTGTGCTCTGTCTACGTAGGATAGAACCCTACAAACCTCCTTCTTGGTCAAAAAAAGGAACATTTAATTGAGGAGAGAAAATTGTTTGTTTTCTGCACCTGCATTTTAACTTAGTTCACAGAATGAGACACTAAGTATCAGCCCCTCCTGCGTTCAGTGATTGTTGAGCATTATTTGCCCAGTAGACATCTCTTGGCAGAATGTTACAACGTGGTGCTTTGTAAAATGGGGCTGTGTTCTCGTCTTCTGGGCCCCACCAGATCTGGGTGAGCAGCCCCCACAATGCCACGGGGTACTACACGGTCTATGGGGAGGAAGCACTTCATGCCGACCACTTCAGCGCCCGCCTGAGTTTTGGAGACACACAGACCATTTGGGCGAGGACTGGCTACCTCGGCTTCCTTCGAAGAACAGAGCTCACTGACGCCAGTGGAGGTGAGAGGTCACAGGGGTGCCCTTGTCAGCTCTCTGATACTGACACTGGTACAAGCACTCCTCACAGAGGAGGTCTTGCCACGCCCCACGAGAAGTTGAACTGCTGCAGCCTGTGACCAACTTACAGGTTTGACATCATGGTGTCACGAGAGCCCTCAGCTACCTATTTTGATCCCACATCACTCGTGGGATAAGGACACTCTGGTAGTGGTTTTCTCACAACTTACTATTGGATATTTTCCTCCCTGTGGCTGCTCCTCGTTATCCTTGCTTCCTTGGTTTCTGCTGGGGATGGGGTGAGAAGTGGTGGCCATTAGCAATAAGGCTTCTCTAAGGCTGAGCCAGCCTTCCTGGCAGCCGCAGGTACCAGCATGGCAGTGCTGTCATGACTCACCAGCCTCATACCCCTGCCCTGACCTTTTCAGAGCTGTTGCCAGTGTCCATGGACCCCAGGTGGCCATGCAGGCCTGCCAGATCAAGTCAGAACTTTTGGATAGCCACTGAGTTGTGTTGGTTCTGTTTCAGAGGAAGTTATTTTAAGTAAATATTCACACAGCACTGTAACTTTCCTGGATCAGTTACACGTTGCACCTCTGTTGGCCACCATGCAGAAGGATAGATAGCGCATGATATCTGAGGCACAATTTCCCTGTGCCAGAAAACGCCTGGTGGGGCTCACAACACCAGAGGGTGTCCAAGTCCACAGTGTGCCCCACTATTCTGAGTGTGCAAATGTGTGCTATTCACAGAACGACATGATGCACTGTATGTGGTCGGGGCTCTGGATGAAACACTCGAGCTGAGAGGCATGCGGTACCACCCCATCGACATCGAGACGTCCGTGATCCGAGCACACAGGAGCATTGCCGAGTGGTGAGAGTCTGGGCAGGAGAGCTATGTGTTGGTTGGAGCAGAACCAGGGACTGCTGGGTCACAGACAGACCTGCATGGTACCTCAGTCCCCGGTGGAGCTGGATGGCTGCACCAGACATGCTCTGTCCACATGGACTATACCAGCAGCCCACTCCTCCCCAGAAGGACCTGGGCCTTCTCGTAGGTTCTTCTCCCTCTGGATGCACCCCATAAATAGCACCAGAGCACACCTTGTTGCCTTTGGGGGCTTTTCTTGTTTTTTCTTCTTTTCTTAAATCAGGTAAAACCAATAGACTATCCTCAGATGCAAAGGCAAAATATAAATCTCTACAGATTTTAGTCTGAAATTTTTCTACGTAATGTGAGTTTCTTAAATTATCTTAATGCATAATTTCTTTCTTAGGTTTTTGCCATAGGGCACGTGTGCTCACCAGAGGAAGACAGAGAGAGACATAGTGAGAAATCACCCCTCCGGGGGGATGGCCATGTCACAATTTCTTCTCCTCCATTCTCCTCTCATGATTTTGGGCATGCACACACATGTGCCCAGTGTGATTTTCAAGCCATTGGTCCAGGATTCGAACCACAGACAGCTATGTGGAAATCCAGAGCCTTAACTTCCACACCACCTGCTGACCTCAACACATGATTTCTTTACTTGGTAAGGTACTTTCACTGGGGCAGGTACAGCTTCCAGCATCAAATGATGCTCTTGATTGCTATTAAGAACTTCAATTAGAATAGATATTCCGGGCTAGGTATAGTGGTTAAGGTGTTGGATCCCACTTGACCAACTTGTGGTTTGAGTCCCAGACCCAATGGCTTAAAAAACACACAGGGTACATGTGCATGCATGCCCAAAATCCCAAGAGAAGAATGGAGGAAAAGGGATTGCAGTGTATCCATGCCCCCAGGGGGGTGGAGGTGATTTCTCATGTGCCCTGTCTGTCTCTCTCTATAGTGAGTGCATGCAAAAATCTTAAAAAAAAAAAAATATAGATTTTCCTACAAAATGCGATTAGCTGACATTTACTCATAAATGGCTCTAAATAGTATGTAACATTAATGAACACTTAACAGTTTTCTTCGCTCTTTCCCAAATGGTATTGGTCCAGGATCACATACCAGCACTGTGAGACACGCTCTATCTTCTCTCGCAGTGCCGTGTTCACCTGGACCAACCTGCTGGTGGTGGTGGTGGAGCTGGATGGGCTGGAGCAGGATGCACTGGACCTGGTTGCTCTGGTTACCAACGTGGTGCTGGAGGAGCACTACCTAGTCGTGGGCGTGGTGGTCATCGTGGACCCAGGCGTGATCCCCATCAATTCTCGGGGTGAGAAGCAGCGCATGCACCTGCGAGACGGGTTTCTAGCTGACCAGCTGGACCCAATCTATGTTGCCTACAACATGTAAGCCTAGTGCACCAGGCCTGAGACAGGCATGGTCTGGACATGGAGGCATCGGGACCAGTCAGTGGTGTAACATGTGAAGACCCTGGGAGAGAGGAGTACAATCTTCACAGTGATTCACCCCTCCCTGTGCTTTTATAGTTCTCTCTCCACAGCTCCCCAAAGCTCAGTTTAGAAACCTCTTCCTGAATTATTTAAGGAAATACTTTGAATCTGCCAAGTACCTTTAAGAAATATGGTTGCCAGTATGTTAACTGGCATGAAAATGGAGTGATGGGAAAGGAAAGGAAGGCCCGGCATGGGCATCACAAGGTGTTGCAGACACCTTGGCTGTTTTCTACTGTATTGCAAGCTTGCACCTTTTTAGGATAAAAATATAGTTCTGATTTTTAAAATTCAATTATTTATTCCAACTTCAAATGACAAGTTTATAGAATTTATGCAGGAGGGACCTTTGAGGCCACTAGTACAGCTGCCTCACTTATATTTTGCAGGCTTGAGCTGAGGCCAGCAGGGCTGATGGAAAGGGAACAAATTTAAGGACCAACACCGTAGCCACACAAGCCGCCCCCTCCTTGTCAGTCTGTTCACTGAAATTGGTGCACCCTGTTGTCTGAATAGTGTCATTGCTAATACTCTCTAAGTGCCATTTTGGACTGTCAAGTTAGATGCTCTGTTTCAGGAAGACAAACCAATAGTTAGTTTCGAATTACTTTGCTGGCATGTAACTTTATGCTGGTTAAAGTGCTAGTTTCATGGCACTCCAATATTCATTCTTCTCATGGAAGTGTACTGAATCATTTTTATTCCAAGTTAGCAGATGAAGAAGCACTGGTGGCACAGTCAAAGGTTTTCATGTCCTTAGTGTTGTTTGCTGAGCACCCTGAGAACAGTCAAGGAGCAGTGGGAAAGCCTCATCCCATGTTGAAAATGGAGATCTACCCTCATCATTGACTTTTGCATTTTGAGTTGTGTGCCTATAAAATCTAGCCAAATCATTTTCTGTTATTTTATTCAAACTAGACTAAACTGAGCAATCTAATATACTGAACCTAAATCAAGGAAGAGAATGTAAAATCTTTTAGATGCTTCTGAGAATTCAAAGCATAAATCTAAGATACAGATTATTTTTTTATAGCTAATAAAGAGTATGTTATGAAGTTGTTGGGTTTTGGGGATACTGAGGGTGGGAAAGTTTATGAATCATGCATGCTCCACAGAAACAACCAGGTTTTTCCAGAATTAACCTGGATCAGTGCCTAACAAAGCTGTTACTAATTTACCACAAATGAGTCTGGATAATGGGGCCAATTCTCACATCCTACTCTTATTTGGCTACAAATAGAGTAGTATTTGCATAGTAGCCCTGTTTGCCTATAGCAGTTGGACTGCAGTGTAGTATGTTGCAACATACTCGGAATCAGTAATCCTGTTGTAATTATGTACAGAATCTATGTAACTTATTGTTGGACATACAATGATTTTAGAAGTAGACTAATGGACATTCCTTCTAGTAGAATAGCTAGAAAGTGAAAAGAACTACCTAACCCCAATATTCATACTGTAGTTTTATAGAAAACAAATTGTAAACTTTTTGTATTGAAAGGTCAGTGGCAGTAAGACAACATGTCTTGTAAAATAAGATTTTAAGACATACATTAAAATGTTTTAAAATTACTCTCTGGGAATTCTGTATATCACATGAAAGTTTTTTATATTATGTTAATAAAAGTTATTGAGTATTTGTAATTCTAAACTTTGAAATGTGTGAAAAGGTTTTTTAAATGACCCCAAATAGGATGTATTTTATTATGCATTCTTTATCCGGATATAAAAGCAATTGTGCTTACAGCATAAAATCTTGAATGCATTAAAGTGTAAAGAAGGAAATTAAAAATCTCCTATAATCCTACCTGTGAGTAATAGCAGCATTAGTATATAAATATAAATCCATTCAGAATTTATTTTTTCCTTTGTTTTATTTTTATAAGTTAGGGTCATATACTTATTTTATAATATGCTTTTGTACTTAATAAATTACGAGCGTTTTACTCTTATCACACATACTCTACATGTTTTAATGACTATATCATACAACTGTGCCATGACTGACTTTTGCATTTACACCAGCATTGTTTCAACAGTGCTGCAGTCAACCTCCTCTTAGATGCATGTTTATCATTCCACAAGTACAGTTACTGCCCCAGGCTCAGTTCTTACAGGTAGTGAATGGGCCAGGGCTGTGAAGCTGCTGCCTTCCAGAATGGTAGGAGGGCAATGCAGGAGAGGCTTCTTTCCAGCTTCCCAACAATGCTGGTGATAGGCTTTTGTTTAAGGTTAAGATAAATCTTTGACAATTTGATAAGCAAATACATTGTGCTTAGCCATGTTGAATGTGTTTTCATATGTTTACCGCCTTTTTTATTATTATTGAATGTGTTCTATTCCGACTTGGCAGTTCTTACTATGTTCAAGTTTTTTCTTAATTCATTTGTAGGAGTCATTTTATGTTAGAAATCAAGCTCCACAGCCTATACTTTTTCTAATGGGTAATTTGTATCATTTTTCAATTTGTATTATTTTTCAATTTGCCAGAGGGTGCATGTGTTTGCCAAAGAGAGATAGAAAATAAGAAGGCATCTCCCATGGCAAATGATCACACTCCAATCCCTTCTCCTTTGTTTTTCCTTCTTTTTGGGATTTTGGGCACTCATGCACACATGCTCAGTGTGGTTTTCAAGCCACTGGGTCCAGGACTTGAACCATGCAGTTAGCCGTGTAGGATCCAGCTCCTAACCACCATGCCATCAGCTGGCCTGGGTCATTTGTATCTTGGTTTTGTTTGTTTTAATTCTGGTTGTTCAAACATTTTTTTAAATGTCCTATTTATTTTGCATAAACTATGGTGACTTGTGCTTAATTTTAGATCTACTCAACAAAGACTTTAAAATAACTGTCCTAAAGATACTTGGGAACTAAATTAAAAAAAATAAAAAATAAAGATGCTTGGAAACTAAAAGAAGATGTGGAGAAAGTTAAGACCTGATGTATGAAGTAAATGGTAATATTAGTAAAGAAACAGGAAATCTAAAAATTAAAATATATATATATTCTGGGGCTGAAAAGTATAATAATTGAAATGAAAAATTCATTGCAGGGATTCAAAGGCAGATTTGAGCAGAGCAAGAAAAAAAGTGAACTTGAAGGTAGGACACTAAGTTATTGAGTCTGAGTAACAGAAAAAAGACTGGAGAAAACTGAACAGAGACTGAGAGACCTGTGGGATAACATCAAGCAGACCAACATATGCATTATGGGAGTCCCAGAAAGAGTGAGAAAGAAGTGAAGAGAATATTTGAATAAATAATGGCTAAAAACAAACTAACATTGATGAAATACATGAATTTAACATAAAGGAAGCTCAACAAATTCCACGAAAAGTGAACTCAAACCACTCAGGCAAATTATACTCAGACTTTAAAAAGCCCAAGACAGAATCTTGAGAATGGCAAGAGACAAGGAAACTTGTTATATATAAGGGATCTTCAATAAGATTATTAGATTTTTTTCCTCAGAAATTGGAGACCAGGAGGCAGTAGATGATATACTGAAAATGCTAAAAAAAAAAAAAAAAAAAAAAAAAAAACTAAGAATCCTTTACCTGGAAAAACTGTCAAAAAATCAAGACATGGGGCTGGCAAGTGGTGTGTTGGTTAAGGGACTAGACTCCCACATGGCCAACCACGGTTTGAGTCCCAGACCCAGCAACTTGCTTTCTTACTTTCTCTCTTTCTCTGTATCTCTCTGGTCAAATTAAATAATAATAAATTAAATTAAATAATTTTTTAAATAAAAAATCAAAATGTTCTCAGTTAAAAGCTGAGAGAGTTTGTTACCACTAGAACTATCTTTCAAGAAAAGCTATAGCCTTTCAAGGAGACAGTTTTAGGATGTGAACCCAGGATCTTGCCTATGTGGGTTTAGCTGTACCATCACTGCACTACTGCCTGCCCCCAGAGCAAAGTATTATGTTATTGAAGTGAAGCTGGTAACATTCAAGTTAGAGCAATAGAACTTTGGAATATTTAATGTAATCCCTATTGTAACCACAAATAAAATAGCTATAGAGTATACACCAAAGGAAATAAAAAATGTAAACATTTCACTACAAAAAACCCTAAATACAGAAGACAGTAATGTAAAAGATGAGGGATAAAAGGGTATAAGGCATGTTAAATACAAATAGCAAAATGACGGAAGTTTCTCCTTATCAATTGTTAGTTTATATATAAAACATGCCAGGCACATGTGTACGCATGACCAAGATCCTGAAAGGAGGAGAAATGGAAGAGAAGGGATTAAGGTATGACTATTCCCCATGGAGGTTGCTTTCTTTTTCTCTTTTTCTCTCAGGTAAGCACATGTGCTATTAAAAATGTAAATTAAAGCTTAAAAAGAATGCAACTCCAGAGAACACATAAATGGTTAAAAGTGAAACAGCAGGACCAGCAGTTAGCGTAATGGCTATGTCGCTGGACTCCCATGTAGTCAACCACGGTTCGAGTCCCAGACCCGGTGGCTTAAACTTATGCCGGGCAAGTGTGCATGTGTGCCCAAGATTCTGAGAGGAGAATGGAGAAGGGATTGTGGTGTGACAATCCCCCCGGAGGGTGATTTCTCTCTTTTTGCCTCTCTCACTTTCTGCGAGTGCACGCACACTACAGCAAAAACCTCAAATAAATAAATAAAGGAAGTGAAAGAAATGCAATGGGAAATACAAGAGCCCTTAAGATGGTGAGATAAGCTATCAGGATACAGTAGGAAAGGCAAGCTGAGGAGACATTGGGCTACTGCCCTATTCTATCCCCATTAAAGTGGTTTGTCATCCAGAAGTTAGGCATTCTTGCCACCCCAGGCCCAGAGCCATGGTTTAGAAATTTTGCCTGTGGGGCAGTGCAGACCATAAAACAGATCATTTCTGATTTCTTCTCAAAGGAGGTGACTTTATTTTCACCAAAGCAATGGAAAAGCTCAATCACTGGACATTCTCAAAGACAGCAGAGATTATGGTAAAAGTCCATTGGAAAGAGGTTGAGAGTCAATGAGATACAGACTAATTTGTAGGCTAGTTAGTTTGTAGGAGAACCAGGGAAAGAAACAGCTGGAAATAGCCCTTCTGGGGTCAGAAAAGTCATGATGCATTTTTGCATAGAAAAAACAAACAAAAAGTGATGACTTTTCTGACAACTCAATACTTTCACAAGATCCTGCATTAGATACAATGAATCTATAGAGCAATTTCTTAATTTTTTTTTTTTGAGAGGTTTTTGCTATAGGGCGCATGTGTTCACCACAGAAACAGAGAGACAGAAAGCAAGAAGTCACCCCCAGGAAGGTGGCCATGCTGCAATCCCTTCTCCTGCCGTCTCCTCTCAGGATTTTGGGTACATACACACATGTGCCCGGCGTGAGTTTCAAGCCGCAGGGTCTGGAACTAGAATTGCATTCAACTATGTGGGAGTCCAGCAATGTAACCATTATGCCATCTGCTGGTCCCATAGAGCAATTTCCATCCCCAGGACATTGTTGAAAACAATAGAGAATCAGCTGGCAAGCATAGGAGCTTAACATTTTGATATGGTCAGGAAAAGACTAGAGAAACTGCCAAAATCACTGTCATCCCAGTGACAGCAAACCTGAAACTGAAACAAGCAGAGTTAATAAATACCAGAGTGGATTTGAACAAAATAGAAAATGAAAAGCAAGGCCAGCAGGTGGCATAATGGTTAAGGCACTAGACTCCCACATGGCCAACTGCGGTGGCAGCCTGTGTGTGCCCAAAATCCCAAGAGGAGAATGTAGAAGGGATTGCGGTATGGTCAAACCCCTAGAGTATGATTCCTCATTTTCCCTCTCACTGTCTCTGTCTCTCTCCAGGGAGCACATGCATCCTATTCACAAAATCCTAAAATGAAAATGAAAAACCAGTAGAGAAAAATCAGTGAAACAAACAAAAACCTGAAAAGATCAAAACTGACAAGCTTTTAGCTAGAGCTATCAAGTAAAAAAAAAGATACAAATGACTAGAATCAGAACTGAAAGAGGCAATATGACTATAGATCTTAAAGAAATAAAAAAGGATTACAAAGGAATACTATAAGCACTTATATAGCAATAAATTAGATAACTAGGATGAAATAGAAACATTCCTTGAAAGATACAAACTACTATGCCTAACTCAATAAGTATACAATGTGAACAGACCTATAACAATTGAAAATATTGAGCAAATAGTCAAAAACTATTCACCTAGGTAGATATTTACCACTGTATTCTACTAAATATTTAAAGACAGGGGCCAGTAGGTGGCATGGTGGTTAAGATGCTGGACTTCCACATGGCTAACCATGATTTGAGTCCCTGATCTGGCTACTTGCTTTCTCATTTTCCCTCTCTATGTCTCTCTTTGATGAGTGCATGTGCCCTATAGCAAATTACAAAATATTAATAATGATAAATAAAATTAAATAGTTATTTTAAAAATATTTAAAGACAAATTAATACTAACTCTTCACAAACCCTTCCAAAAACTAGAAGAGAACACTCATTTTACGAGGTCAGTATTACTTACAGACATGACAAGAAAACTACGGACCAATGGGAACCAGCAGTTAGCGTAATGGCTATGTCGCTGGACTCCCACATAGTCGACCGCGGTTCGCGTCCCGGACCCGGTGGCTTAAAACTCACGCCGGGTGCGTGTGGGTGCGTGCCCAAGATCCCGAGAGGAGAATGGAGGAGAAGGGATTGCGGCTTGACCATCCCCCCTGGGGGGTGATTTCTCGCTTACTGTCTCTATGTCTCTCTCTGTCTCTGTCTGTCTGGCGAGCGCACGTGCCCTATAGCGAAAAAACCTCTCCCAAAAAAAAAGAAGAAAAGAAAACTACGGACCAATATCTCTTATAAATATGGATAGAAAAATCCTCAACAAAATACTAATAAATCCAGTAACACATGATAAAAGTACTATGACTTGATTGTACCCCTTGAATTCATGTTTAAAATTTGGTCGCTATTGTGATAGTATTAAGAGGGTAGAAACTTGATCTGACTATGGTATTAAAAAATGAAGCCTAAGGGAGATGATTAGGATTACAAAAAATCATCTGGGTGGAGCTCCCATGATCGAATCCTGGTGACTTTCTAAAAGAGGGAGTCAGATCAGAACTGCCACACACAGCCACTCATTGTGTGAAGTCCCACACCACTTCGGGACTCTTCAGAGAGTCCCTTTCAGCAAGAAGGCCCTCACCAGATGTGACCCCTTGACCTTGGATTTCCAAGAGTATGATCTGAATAAACCTTTATTCTGTGTAAGTTACCTAGTCTGTGATACTGTTCTTTACAACATGAAAATGGACTAAAACAAGAGGGATTTATTACAGGAATGCAAGGCAATTTTAACATCTGAAAATCAATCAAAATACTGAATCAATAGAATTAAAAAACAAGGGACCAGCAGCGGTGTGGTGGTTGAGATACTGGACTCCCACATGGCTGATTGCTGTTTGAAACCTGGTGGCTTTCTTTCTCACTTTCTCTCTCTCTGGTGAGTGTACATGCCCTATAGAAACTTTAAAATAATAATAATAATAAATAATGATTTGTTAAATTATTTTTAATAAAAATAAATGTGATCATCTCAACAAACACAGAAAAAGCTTTGGACTGAACCAGCAGGTGGCATAGAGGTTAAAGCACTAGATCCCACATGGCCAACTGTGCAGTTCAAGTCCCGGACCCAGTGGCTTAAAAATCAGGCTGGGTGTGTGTACATGTATACCCAAAATCCCAAGACGAGGCTGGAAAAGGGATTAGGGCTCAATGGGAACCAGCAGTTAGCGTAATGGCTATGTCGCTGGACTCCCACGTAGTCGACCGCGGTTCGCGTCTCGGACCCGGTGGCTTACAACTCACGCCGGGCGCGTGTGCGTGCGTGCCCAAGATCCCGAGAGGAGAATGGAGGAGAAGGGATTGCGGCGTGACCATCCCCCCTGGGGGGTGATTTCTCGCTTTCTGTCTCTATGTCTCTGTCTGTCTGGCGAGCGCACGCGCCCTATAGCGAAAAACCTCTCAAAAAAAAAAAAAAAAAAAAAAAAAAGAGAAAAAAAAAAAAAAAAAAGAAAAGGGATTAGGGTGTGCCCATTCTTCCTGTGAGGATGGGAGTGATTTATTTTATTTTTATTCTTATTTTTTTAAACATTTTATCACTATACATCATTTGGCTTGTAAAGAGAATTTACCCAACATGAAATACTTCTCAGACCAGTTCAGTTGAGAATACTAAACATGTTATCATCAACAGGTAATAAACCATTTTTGTGTCCCACAAATGTCATGCCTTTCTATTTTTTCCTCCCTGATTCCCTTCTATATATTCTTCCCTTCTTCTCCCCCGTTCCACATTGTCTTCAGTGTCCATAACTATTTTCACTGCTCTTATGTCCTCCAATATTTCAATTTCTACCAGAGTGCAGATAGTATATATTAAGTGGATACATACAATATCTTTCTTTCATAGCCTGACTTGATTCACTCAGCAATAGATCTTGCATATTCGTCCACTTTCTACCAAATGCCAGGGTCTTGTTTGTTTATGGCTGAATAGTATTCCACAGAGTATATTTGCCACACTTTTTTTGGAGAGGTTTTTGCTAAAGGGCATGTGTGCTCACCAGAGAGACAGAGACAGAGAGACAGAAAGTGAGAAATCACTCCCCAGGAGGAGATGGCCACACCGCAATCCATTCTCCATTCTCTCGGGATCTTGGGCATGCACACACACACGCCCAGCGTGATTTTTAAGCCACCGGGTCCAGGATTTGAACCACAGTCGACTACATGGGAGTTAAGCGACATAGCCATTATGCTAACGACTGGTCCCTGTGCCACATTTTTTTCAATCCATTCATCTGTGGACATTTGGGTTGGTTCCATGCCTTAGCAATCATGAATAATGCCACAGTAAACATTGATGTGCAGTGGCAGGTAGTATAGTGGTTAAAGGTGTTGGATTCCCACATGGCTGACTGCAGTTCGAGTCCCGACCCTGGTGGCTTGCTTCCCTTTCTCTCTTTGTCTCTCTCTGGTCAAAAAACAACAACAACAACAACAAATGGAAATAAATAATTTAAAAAAAAATAAAAACATTGATGTGCAAGCACTTTTCCAACTGAGCAGTCTCCTGTCCTTTCAGTAAATACCCAGAAGTGGAATTGCTGGATCAAATAGTAGTTCTATTTGTAGATCTTTGAGGAACCTCCATATTGTTTTCCACAGTAGGTAGACCAATTTACATTGAAAATGGGGGCGATTTCTCACTTTCTCTTTCTCTTTCCATCTATTCTTTGGTGAGCATGTGCACCCTGGAGAAAAAGCTATTAAAAAAAAAAAAAAAAAAGGGAAAGGAAGGAGGAAAGAACAGAAAAAGAAAAAGAAAAAGAAAAAAATTTTTTTACAGAACCCAACCCAACGCCTTTTGAAGAGAAGGGAAGTTACTACACCTAATAAAAGGCAGCTACAAAAAAACCATAGCTAACAACATACTTAATCTTTTATTTATTTATTTTTAGAGATTTTTGGTATAGGGTGCATGCATTTACCAGAGAAACAGAGACAGAAAGTGAGCAATCACCCCCCAGGGCGATGGCCATGCTGCAATCCCTTCTCCTCCACTCTCCTCTCAGGATTTTGGGCACGCGTGACCATGTGCCCACTGTGAGTCTGAGCCGCCAAGTCCAGGACTTAAACTGCAGTCGACTATGTGGGAGTCCAGTGACATAACCATTACGCCATCTGCTGGTCCCCAACATACTTTATCTTAATGGATGCCTCCTGAGGTCAGGAACACTTGGGGAGGGGATTATACAAAATGCGAACACTGAGAGGAGATGAGAAGGGGCACCTTAGGGCCTATCTGCACACCACCCAACATTTTTTTCCCTCAATGACAAGGCTGTAGCCCAGAATGGTCCAACTTCAGTAAGCCTCAGCAAGGACTGTGATGTCCTTACTCAGGGGTCCTCAGTATTGGAGACATGGAGGTCTCACCCACCCTCTGCAGGTCCCCGCCTGAGCGAGAGACTTGGCATCATACCTGTAGGGAGAAACCGACTGCAGTGAAAGGAGCCTGTGACAGTGCCTTGCCTGGCAGGTGCTTGTGGACATGGCCACGTGGGACATACTAAAACTGTGCAAGCCCCTATCCCTTGGCTTCAGGACTAAGAGCTGGGCAGCTCTTGTCCTCTCCTGCCTGACTGAGGCAGCCTGTTCTTGGCACAGTCAAGGTGATGCCTGAGCTC
The DNA here is from genome assembly GCA_026018925.1 of Tupaia tana. Lineage (NCBI taxonomy): Eukaryota > Metazoa > Chordata > Mammalia > Scandentia > Tupaiidae > Tupaia > Tupaia tana. Next base: position 132,923,207 of record JAKSZU010000001.1, on the reverse strand, counting down.
TTGCTGTATGGGGATGAAGGTATCTCCCTGATGCCCAGAAATTTCCATCTATCTGCAGTGACAGGAATTCAAGTTGTGACTGTATCAGGAGAGCATACAATCCCTAAATTTAAAACAAACAAAAAAACGCAGAAACAAACACAAACAAACCCAAGGATCTCCCAGAACTTCCTAGGAAGATTTGTCAAGGCCTCTCTAAGGCTGGGAGCTTCTGGGCAAGGGCTGAGGGCCCCCACTCCTGGAGGCCAGCAGGGGAAACTGAAGGGAACAGCAGGGTGGAACTGGAGGGAACAGTCCATGAGGTTCTTGCGGGTATGATGCTGCAGAGACACCTCCCACAGGGAGATCTCCACAGCAGGTCCCCATGATCTGGGCAAGTTCAATCCCACTGGGGCTGCGAAGGGAACTGGATCTGGCTGGGACAGGGCTGGGGCCCTGGAGAGAGGACGGTCTGGAAAGGTGGGAGAGGGAGAGAGTCAGAGTTGGCCCAGAGGCCTTCAGAGACTCCAGAGGGCCGGGAGGGCACAAGGAGCCCAAACCCACCCACTTTCACCCCTCCTCACTGTCCTCTGTCCCCAGGAAGCAGCAAAAGGCAGGCAGGAACCTAGCCAACCGCACTTCGCTGCCCCGGGGCCTGCCCACGTCCGGGTGGGAGGGGGCGCTGCCCAGTGCTGCCTGCTGCTGGGAACCGAGGGCTAGCGGTGCCTTGGGCAGTGACCTCCCTGCCACGTCCTGCAGGACCGGAGCCGAAGAGCAGAGATGGCACGAGCACAGGCTGAGCCAGGGCAGTCGAGCCCTGGGTGCTCCCTGGCCGCACGCGTCCCCAGCACTGCCCCAGAAGCCGGCACGATGGCTGGGCACGTCTGACCTGCAGGCCCCACGCCAAGCTAGGCGAGGGTGAAGTGAACTTGAGCGCGGACGCCCTCACCTTGGACCAGCGCCCTGGCCCCGGCGCCCCTGCCCCCAGCTCCGACCTCAGGCCTTGCTCCACCAGCCCGAGGTCACCCCTTCCCATGCCAGGCTCTGCGGCCACCATCCCTCCCACCCACATGGCTTGGCCCAGGCGTTCACCTGAGGCTGACGTAGGGGCCACAGGGTGAGGGTCAGCCCAGGCCTCGGCCGCCTTGCTCCACGGGGCAGCACCGGATCCCCTTCTATTGTGGGTGAAATTGCCCTAAAAATTTCCTGGGACTGAAGCCAAGTCTGCCAAAACGAAAAGCAAGGGCTGACCACGGCTGCATACAGCCCAGGGCAAGGGCCTCACCGCCAGCTTTCAGGACCGGGGCAGCCCACAGCCACCTGCTCTCCCACTTCCGCTGTGTGTGGGGCGGGGGGAGGGGGGACGGACTGAGCCAGGCCAGTGCTCCGCCCCTGTTTGGTCCACCCAGGCAGGCAGGATCTTCTTGGGGATGGAGGTCTGAGGGGTGATGATGCAGCTGTGCACTTCGACTGGGCATTTCGTTTAGGGCCGAGAAGCAGTACTGCAGTGCTTTTTATTTAATGCAAAAAGACTCGATCACTCAGTTTATGGGTTTCTGTTCCATGTTAAAAGAGACGCAACAGAAAAGAGGGTGGATAAAATTAGAATTTTCTTGGAACTGAGTTGTAGTATCTGTCACTTGTAACTAGAATTCTTTGACACTTGATTTATTTGGATGCGTGAATACAGAAGATTAAACTTCAGCTTGTGGACTTCACAGCCGATGCGGAGCCATGGGGAGACCCTGCTCCGCGAGCGATGGCGGCTTCCAGGTTCACAGCGGACAGGAAACCCACCAGGTGAAGCTCCTGCTGCATAGCCCAGCTGGGACCAGCGGGCCTGAACCCTGGCCCTGCCCCAGCCCTGCCCTCCTGCCACTGGGACCCCCACAGATCCGGTGATTATCATATTAGGAGAGTTCTAACGAATTAGAATTTTGATTCTCAGTTCTGATTAGTTAAAATGTCAGTACTTGCTATTTATGATACAATTTTTCCCTTTAGAACTGTTAGCATTAAATATTTACTCAGTAATCACAGCTCACCAGAGGAAAAGGGATCTAAATGTGATCATGCTCTTGTGGGTGAGTGGGAGAGCAGACTTCAGACTACTTTGGGTTTTATTTGCACTAATGATGAATAAATTTAAATGCAGTGGAAAACGTAAGAATGACCCAGAGTAATTTTTGGTAGTCAGTTTTGCTTTCTCTGGGTTTGGATTCCTCTCAGCGGGTGGTCTGTAGCGCATATACTTCATGACTGAGAACTGACTTGCCTAAATGATTATTTCCAAGTCCCAGGGACCTGTCTGCTTACACATATGCCTAATAGAGCAGAAATAAAAATGTGGCCTGTTTAAAACAGCTCTTGGAAAGATGTTCCGATTTATCACTCACAAAGCAAATCAAGCTTCCTAATTAGCTACAGCATGGCTGGAAAGCTCAGCTCCTACTAGCCTGAAAGCCTTGCTCTCTCTTCTGTGTACGGCCTTCATCTCATACAGGAACAGCGCGGCTGCTTCCTCTCTTACTCATGTTCAAAGAACTCATGACAAGCAGTGGTAACCATGGCAACGAAGGCCATAAATTCCTGGAAATCACATTCACCATCGCCATCATTGTCCAGTGTTTCCATGACTTTGTCCACAACTTCCTGCTCTTTGATTTCCTAAGAAAGATAAAAGGAATTCTTCAATTTGTTTTTAAATGGAATTAAGCATCATCAAAATGTGATTAAAAGTTGGGTGACTAAGGTGATTTGTATGAGAAATAACCTAAGATATACAGTGAAAAACACTGGGACCAGCAGGTGGCGTGGTGATTAGGGATGCTGGACTCCCACATGCCTAACTGCAGTTCCCAGTCCTAGACCTGGTGGCTTGCTTTCTCCCTTTCTCTAGCTCGCTCTCTCTCTCTCTCGCTCGCTGTCTCATTCTGTCCCTCTCTGGTCAAAATAAATAGATAAATAAAGTTTAATAAAATAATTCCTGAAACAAAAAAAATTTTTAAAAATTAAAATGAAAAACACCAGAAGAGATTTATCTTGTGACTAGGGAACTGTCGGCCAACCAAATGTCTCTGGGGGTCTGTGCTTTTTCTTTCACCTTTAGATCCAGTGGTATCTGGGCTACTTCAATGGGGGCCAGCCCATGACCTGATAATTAAGGTGGCTGGATCCCACATGGCCAACTACATGATTCAAGTCCTGGACCTGGTGGCTTGAAACACACGTATGGCATATGTGTGTGGATGCCCCGAATCCTGAAAGGCAAGAGAAATGAAGGAAAAGGGATTGCAGCATGACCATGCCCCATGGAGGTGCTTCATTGCTTTCCCTGTACCTTCTTTCTCTTTCTTTTCCTCTCTCTCTGCCTTTCTCCCACAAGTGCACATACACTCTGGCAAATTTTAAGAAAATAATTTTTTTTACAGATTAATTAGAGTAAAAAGACAACCCTTGGAATGGGAGAATATACTTGCAAATCATTCCTCATACAGGGGATTGATATCTAGAATATATAGGGAACGCAAGCAGCTTGTCCGTTAAAAGAAGAAGAAGAAGAATTCAATTTAAAAATGGGCAAATAATTGAATAGACAACTCTCCAAGGAAGACTTACAAATGACCAAGAGGCATATGAAGAATGTTCAAAGTCTCTTATAAATGCAAATTAAACCATGGTAATATACCATTTAACTCCTGTTAGAATGACTAGGATCAAAAAAATAAAGAATGACAACTGTGGTAAGACTGTAGTGAAAAGGGAGCCCCTTATACTGTTGGTGGGAATGTAAATTAGTTCAACCTCTGTGGAAAATAATATGGAGGTTTCTCAAAAACCTACAAGTAGAACTTCCATGTCACCCAGTAATCCCACTTTGTACAATAGTATTTACCCAGAGGATAAAAAAAACTCTGTCAGAAAGACACTTGCACATCCATGTTTCTTGCAGCATTATTTGCCATTGCTAAAACATGGAACCAACCTAAGTGTCCAAAAACTGGTGACTACATTGAAAAACTGTGGCACATATATACTATGGAATAGTACAAAGCTATAAAAAACAATGAAGGGACCAGCAGATGGCATAGTGGTTAAGTCACTGGACTCCCATGTAGTGGACTGCAGTTTGAGTCCCGGACCCGTGGTTGTAAACTCACGCCAGGCACGTATACGTGCGTGCCCAAAATCCCAAGAGGAGAATAAAAAAGAAGGGATTTCAGTGTGGCCATCGCCCCCGGGGGGGTGATGTCTTGCTTTCTGTCTCTCTGCTTCTCTGTGTGTCTCTGGTGAATGTGCACGCCCGGTAGCATAAACCTCCCTCTCTAAAAAAAAGAGGGCAGTCCTATCATTTGACTCAAAACGAGTGAATATAGAAGACTTAATGTTGAGCAAAGCGAACCAGACTGAAAGATACAATCGTATATCTCCTCTCAATTTGTACTGAGTGTCTTGTCAGAGGTTGAGAGCTCTAAAGATGTGATGGTGGAGAAGATGGGTGTGAATACTAGAGACTGCAAGAGTTGGGGAAGGGGGTTGGTAAAGAGTGGGTTGTGGACGGTAGTATGAAGTGAAAGGGGAGGAAATATTTGACAAATAGAAAAATGTAAGAAAAGAAGAAGAGAAGAAAGAAGAAGACTACTTGGTGTTGAACATTCCTATCCCTTTTTCTACAATATTTTCTATGGATCATGTGAGCCCAAGGGTTAAATAATAAAATATTTCCCATTTAATGTTGGTAATCTGTTCTTGGAAATCATAAATATAGTACAATAATTTAACAGGAAATTAGTTTCCATTGTTTGAAATGGGAAAAAGCAGGCTTTAAAACACTTTTACTCTTAGTTTCTTTAAATAGAAACACAGTGCTTACAGGTGAGTAACAGAGTCATGGTGTGAAATTTTTAAAAATAGTCTTAGGCTCTCTAGACAATTTCTATGTCTGATTCACGTGGCCTTTCCTAGTGCCAGAAACCTCACCGAAGTCTATTTAGTTGGCATATATCATGTTTATGAAGAGCTTCTAGGTGTGATTGTGAAGTTCTCTTGATTGTATTTGGCATCTAATTCAGTTCTTTCCTGTTCAATGTGTTAAAAACATTAAATCTGGGTTGGGAACCAGCAGTTAGCGTAATGGCTAAGTCACTGGACTCCCACGTAGTCGACCACGGTTCACATCCTGGACCCGGTGGCTTAAAACTCACGCCAGGCGCATGTGCGTGCGTGCCCAAGATCCCGAGAGGAGAATGGAGGAGAAGGGATTGCAGCGTGACCATCCCCCCTGGGGGGTGATTTCTCGCTTTCTGTCTCTATGTTTCTCTCTGTCTGTCTGGCGAGCGCACACGCCCTATAGCAAAAACCTCTTTAAAAAAAAAAAAAAAAAAAAAAAAAGACAGTAGGCACATTTTTGTGTGTGCACAAAATCTCGAGATGGAGAAATGAAGGAAAAAGGGTTGTAGCATGACCATTCCCCATTGGGGGATATTTTCTCTCTCTTCTTTCTTCTCTTCTTCCTCTGGTGAATGGGTGCACCCTCTGGTAAATTTTTATTTTCATGACTTTTTAAAAAATTTGCTATAGGGCATGTGCGCTTGCCAGAGAAACAGAGATAGAGAGAGAGAGAGAGAGAGAGAGAGGGAAAGTAAGACAACACCACTCAAGGGGGTTGGCCACCCTTTCCTCCATTTTCTTCATTCTCCCCTTGGGATTTTTTTTTTTTTTTTTTTTTTTTTTTTTTTTTTCAGTTACACACCTGGCATGCTTTTCAAGTCCCTGGGTCCAGGACTTGAATCGCACAGCTGGCCATGTGGGATCCAGCCACCTTATCCACAGTGCCACTGGCTGGTCCCCCAAAAATGAATTTTTCTTTATTTCTGAAATAACGCTTGGGCACATGTTCTGCATTTGTTAACTCCATGTACTCTTTCTCCCACTTGGCTCTGCATGAGCACTCCACCTGGAATGAGGGTGAGGTATATGAGGGTGAAGAAAGCCTGCAGGCCTGTTTCCTTCACTCTGGTGGTGCCATCCATAGCCACAGAGTGTGTAGGGGTGAGGTAGGGATGGGAGAACACCAGCCAGTCCTCCAGGCCTTGTCACAGGAACCTAGGGCTTGATAGCCTGCACCATGAGACCACTAGCTCAGGGGGGTGACTCCCCTGCTGTGCAGCGGGTCCCTGCCTTGGTATTTTTCCCAGAATCCCCACTTGGTTAGTACATTGGTTCACTCGCCATCCCTCCTACATATGGTTGGTCATCTCAGTGACCCAGAAAACTTGTCACAGGAGCCATGTGTCACATGGGTACACTATCAGTACTTCATTCAGGCTCAAAGTATGCCTTGTGCCAACCTTGGTTCTTTTTTTTTTTTTTTTTTTTTAGAGGTTTTTGCTATAGGGCGCGTGCGCTCGCCAGAAAGACAGAGAGAGACAGAGAGATAGAAAGTGAGAAATCACCCCCCAGGGGCGGTGGCCACACCGCAGTCCCTTCTCCTCCATTCTCCTCTCAGGATCTTGGGCACGCACGCACACACGCCCAGCGTGAGTTTAAGCCACCAAGTCCAGGACTCAAACTGCAGTCGACTACATGGGAGTCCAGTGACACAGCCATTACGCTAACTGCTGATCCCAGTGCCAGCCTTGGTTCTGAGTGTGCAGGAACATTTGGTGCCACAAAGGCATGAGGCCAGTGGAAAATAGAGGTAACGAAAGGCCTATTCAAGGAGAGCGGAGACATGGGTTAGGAAGTAAGTCCTAATACATGTTAGGACATGCTTCTATCACGGGCCAGAGAGGACTTCATGGCGCCCTCATACAGCAACCTGAATCAGGGGCCCAAACTGAAAACAGATCCTCACCAACATCTCACCTGGTAGAGCCCCTGCCAGGCCTCAGGGCTCCCAAACTATGTGAATAGACTTCAGTCGGGTAGGCATGGTCATTCACTGACATTCTAGGTGGAGTGCTCCTGACACGGAGGTCTACTGGGACTGTGTCCCTTGCAGCACTGAATTACTGAGTGCTCAGGAAACATTTGCCGAGTGGACATCTAGCTTATTTTATCTCCATAGTAAATACTAAACACCTAGCTAAAGTCAACCTATATCCTTTTCCCAAAAACAGAAACTTATTTAATTTTTAACTTGTCTTATGGGTTCACTTTGGCCCCAGTTAAATTCTGAGTATGTTTTCCATCCCACTCTGCCTTCATTATTGGTTGTAAATCCTTAGATGTCTGGAGAAAGGTCAGGATTATTAGGAACCTTTTCTTCACCATCAAGGTAGCATGACGTTCTTTACATGGACAGATGACAAAAGATGAAAACAATGGGGCCCGCCCAAGTTGGTCTCCATCATGAGGGTGTGGTTACTCAGAAAAGTTTTCAGAAGCAACCTGAGAGACCCAAAACAGAACTGGGGTCACCTCTAGGACAGCTCAGAAGAGAAAATACACAGACAGTATAGGCAAAGAGGAGAATGGACTACTGTCGATTTTAGAAAGCAAGACTTACCTCTAAAAAATGAGACAGCTCATTGTTAATGAGCTCCTTAAGTTCAGATTTCTTCAGCTTGTGCTTGTCACCTTCCCTTCCAGAATACTGATGGAAAACATCAATGAGGGCCACCATGGCCTTCTCCAGCTCAGACATCCTACGGATCTGGAAAGGAAAGGGCCCCTCTCATGCTTTTGCCTCATTTGTATGTAAGACATTTAATGTGCTTTCTTCGCAGATGTCAACCTAGATAAGGAAGAAAGACTGGTCTTCACTCATTTCTCTTTTCAGGCTTAGAGCAGGTTGGCTGGGCCTGGAGAGGAATCCAGGGAGTGTGCACATTTATCAGGATCATCCCTTCTGCTTCTTAGTTCCACCACCCCTCCCTGCCTGGTCCCTGTGGGCTCCCTGGTCCTCTGGCTTCTGGTTGAATTGTTGTTAGAAACTAAAGTAAGAATGCAGAGGCAGCACAGCAAGGGAATTCAGGAACTGATTCCGGTTTCCTACCAGGTAGCAGGCTCTGCCCCAGCAGGGCTCCAAAACGCACTGAGAGAGGGCAGGTGAGCAGAGCCTCACCCACAAGCTGCTAGAAATAATCAGAAAGCAGCAAAGTGAGCAAAATAAGGATACAAAAGTCAATAGAATTCTTATAGTCTATCAATAAACAGAAAAATAGCAGAAAAATTCATATAGCAGTAACATTATCTAAGAATAAGTTGAGGAAGAAAAATTTAAAAAATAAAATCTTCCAAAAGATTCTAAGGAAATAAATGAAGGAATGTATTTTCCTTTGAGTTAACATATAAATTAAAGTCATTTTTAATAAACATATTAATGGATGCGTCCGGGCAGCAGAAAAGTGAGATGCTCTGCGAGGCAGACTCCCACGGGAAGGTTGCCAGCACCCTCTGGAGGCCTCCCTGAGTATGCAGGCACACGTGTGCCCATGATTTCAGGGATGGGTCGTGGTGTTGAGACTTTGTTGTGAGAGCTGTGTCTCTGTCTCTTTTACTCTCCCGCATAGAATAAATCAATAAATAAACTTTTTTTTTTTTTTTAAGTTTTGGCACAGGGCACATGTGCTTGCTGAAGAGGGGGAGAGAGATATCGTCCCCCCTCAAGGGGGTAGCCATGCCACAATCTATACTCCTCCATTGTCCTCTGGGATTTGGGGCATGTACACACATGCATCTAGCGTGATTTTCAAGGCACCAGGTTCAGGACTCAAATCACAATATGCCACGTAAGAGTCCAGTGCCTTAACCACCATACCACCTGCTGGCCCCATAAATAAACTTTAAAAGATATATATTAATGGTATTTCTTTTTCTTTTTGGATGAGTGAGGAATATGATAAAAATAGTATTACAGGGCCTGCAGGTGGCATGGTAGTTAAGGTGCTAGACTCTCACATGGCTGACTGTGGTTCGAGTCCCTGACCTGGCGGCTTGCTTTCTCTCTCTCTCTCACTCTATCCCTCTCTGGTCAAATTAAAATAAATAAATGGATAAATAAAGTTAAATAAAATAATTCTTTTAAAAAGAGTGGTACAATTCATCTGGGAAAATATAGTAGAGTTGGCACAATTATTTGGAAAAGTAACAATGAAACTTGATCTAACAGAAATAAAAGTATATTGTAAGGTTCTGGGAACCAGCAGTTAGCGTAATGGCTATGTCGCTGGACTCCCACGTAGTCGACCGCGGTTCGCGTCCCGGACCCGGTGGCTTAAAACTCACGCCGGGCGCGTGTGCGTGCGCGCCCAAGATCCCGAGAGGAGAATGGAGGAGAAGGGATTGCGGCGTGACCATCCCCTCTGGGGGGTGATTTCTCGCTTTCTGTCTCTCTGTCTCTCTCTGTCTGTCTGGCGAGCGCACGCGCCCATAGCAAAAACCTCTCCAAAAAAAAAAAAAAAAAGTATATTGTAAGGTTCTATGACTAAACTAGTGAGTTCCCGACAGAGGGATGGGCTGAAGATGGACATGGGAGTAGGGCAGGGTTGTATCTGAGCCACTGCCCAGTATGTGGGACTCCTAGAGGGCCTCAAATGAACAGAGGAGTGGCAGATTAGACCCTAAAGTGATGGGACAAGTGCCAAGAGAAGTGTTTTTTTGCATATACAGAAGTAAGAAATTCCAAGGCCAGCAGGTGGCATGGTGGTGAAGGTGCTGGACTCCCACATGGTCAACCATGGTTTGAGTACTGGACCTGGCAGCTTTCTCTCTCTCTCTCTCTCTCTCTCTCTCTCTCTCTCTCTCTCTCTCTCCATCTCTTTCTGGCGAGCACACATGCCCTATAGGAAATTTAAAGTAATAATAATAAATAAAATTTAAAAGAAAATAAATAAGAAATTCCTGCTTCTCTCACTTGGTACCTTATTCTGTGGCCTACAAACTGAGAAATCTGTCAGCCCCAGGAACTTGGCACATTCTATGAAGGATGGTTTGTGTTTTGTTTCGCAAACAGAGACATTTATCAACCTTTTTTTTTTTCTTGGTATAGGGTATGTGTGCTTACCGGAGAAAGACAGAGAGAGAGATTGAGGGAAAATGAGAAATCACCTCCCAGAGGAGGTGCTATAATCTTTTCTCTTCCATTCTCCTCCAGAATTTGGGGCATGCATACATGCCAAGCATGATTTTAAAGATGCTGGGTCCAGGACTTGAACTGAGGAGTTGGCCATGTGGGATCCTGTGACTTAACCACCATGCCATTTATTGATCTGACATTTATTAACTTTTGGTCTTGAGTTTTTTGTTTGTTTGTTTAAGGTTTTTATCACAGGGCATATGCACTAACTGGAGAAACAGAGAGACAGAGAGAGAGAGAGTGAGAAATCATCCCCCCGAGAGGGATGACTATGCCACCATCCTTTCTACTCCATTCTCTTCCTGGGATTTTGCACACGCATGCACGCACGTATCTCACCTGGCATGTTTCAAGTTGCCAGGTCTGCGACTTGAACCATGATACCATGGGAGAGTCCAAGAGTTTAACCACCACACCACCTGCTGGTCCCTGGTCTTGAGTTCTAATTGTTAAATAATAACCTTAACTATTAATATAATAATTAAACCATAATTATAATAATGAAAGATACATTGAAATTAAATATTGTTGAAAAATCATTCAAACTTTTAATACATGTACATATTTAAAATAATTTGGAATAAAATGTCTAAAAATTTATTTATTTCTGATCTCCCAAAGGAAATAGTATTGAAGTTTTTTTCCTGACCTGATGTTTGTTAAAATCTCTGTGTTAAAAATCAGTGTACTGGGACCAGCAGTTAGCTTAATGGTTATGTCGCTGGACTCCCATGTAGTTGACCGCGGTTCGAGTCCCGGACCCGGTGGCTTAAACTCACGCCGGGCACGTGTGTGTGTGTGCCCAAGATCCTGAGAGGAGAATGGAAGAGAAGGGATCACTTCCTGGGGGGGTGATTCCTCGCTTTCTGTCTCTCTGTCTCTTTCTGTCTTTCTGGCGAGCGCATGCGCCCTATAGCAAAAACCTCTCCAAAAAAAGAAAAAAAAATCAGTGTACTTTTTTTTGCTCTTAAGTCACAAAAAACCTGATATATAAAGATTGACCAATTCAGATGAATTAAAGTCTGTGACATCTTATACTTCTTTACATTTGCACTCAAATTTCAATTGCTAACTTTTTAAAGAATTATTTATTTAATTTTATTTATTCATTCATTTATTTAAATTTGACCAGAGAAAGACAGAGAAAGTGAAAAAGCGAGCCACCAGGCCCAGGAATCGAACCGTGGTTGGCCACGTGGGAGTTTCCAGCACCTTAGCCACCACACCACCTGCTGGTCCCCGCAATTGCTAATTAAAAAAAAAAAATCTCAAGAAACTTTTGCATCATCCTGATGCTTTTCAGAGTTTGAGATAATTTGGGAGAGAGGAGGTTAAATTATTTTTCTATAAAGTATGACTAATGGGATTTTTGAAAAGGAACATATATTCTATATGTTAGAAAACTCTATAAAGTGTGTGTTGATTTTTCAATAATAATAATTAATCAAAATTAATTTTTAAATTAATTCAACATTTTCTTGTTAAATTCCTCCCTTTGACTTAAGACATGATTGAAGGTGTATAGCTTCTCCTTTAAGAGAAATGGAAATAAATCTTCATGTTTCTTATTTCATTTTGGAAATACTCTGCATTAATCCATTTATATCAAAACAAGAGCATTTTGGGGTTTTAACTCTTTGGAAAACACATCATACATAATAGAAGAGGCCCCTCCAAAGAATGGGTTTTACCTAAGTTGAAAAATTGTAATACTGAGGATAGTTAAAACACCCAGTAAGCCCCAATATGTTTGACCCAATTTATAATTTATTTGTAAAGACCTTCTCCATTGTCAGGCGCTTTCCTAGTGGTATCCAGGGAGACATGGGGGCCCTGGCATTTCTGAGGGAAACTGGGACGCCCAGAAGCAGCCACTTGCCCAGAGACCTGGGGAGGTCCCCTTTTATTTATGATAGGAGGCAGACTAGCATTAGGTTCTCCATCACTTTCTGCCCAGGGAAGCAAAACTTGGTCTTCAAAGAGTCAAAGAAGAAGCACTATTTGTGGTACCTCTGGGAAAATGGCAGCAACCATTCTGGCCTCCAGACCTGATAACAGGCGACGTGCACCTGTGGCTTCTAACATAGAGGTCGCCAAGCGTGCAGAAGGGGTAATAAATGGATGGGAATAGCAATATCGAGATGAAATGCTGCTGACTTAGAGAAGTTGCCAGTTACCCCAAGGGGCCTTCCTAGTGGCCACTCAGCTCCCAGCCGCCTCCCTCGGTCGTCCTCCCCCTTCCCTCAAAAGAGAAGAGCAGCTTTTCCTGAGTGTCCCCAGTCTGTGGCTGTCTCACCTCCTGCCACGGCCTCCGCAGGTCTCTGGCCACAGCGTCCTGAGGTCCTGAGTGGCGGGTGCCGCAGGCAGAGCGGCCTTTTATTCCTGCCTCCCAGGGGTGGGGCCCTGGAGCAGCCACTGCAGTGCCTGCTGCCAATACGGCCGCGGGTGGGAGCAGCCAGGCAGTGAGGCCTGCACACAGGACTGCATTGACCCAGCGCCCCGGGGTGGGCTGGGAGCCAGGACTGCACACAGGCTAGGGAAGAGAAAAGGGCCTGTGGGGTGGAAGTGGGGAGTCAGCTTTTTGTGCTATTTTTTAACTTAGTACATGAATATTGATGGTCTTTTTTTTTTTTTCCTAAAAAAAAAAAAAGGGCCAAGGTTGGGAAGAGGAGAGAGACATGGGTCGATTGATTCAAAGCAAATGTACAGCCAAGAGCGAGAAACTGCCAAGGACAGGCTGACTGTAAGAGAGTAAGTGGCCTGTGGGCTAGTGTCCAAGGACTGGCCTCCTGGCTGCTGGGTCTGCCAACCTCCCTGGTCTGATCCCACCTGTGGCCTGATGCGCTCTGGACATTAGGAAGTGATGGTGGTTAGCCCTGAGCTAGGCAGGGCTGCCTCCCAGAAACTGCGAAGCCCAATTTAGTCCCTCATTTCTGCAGGGACAAAAATGTGTAGTAAATTGGCTACTTGGTGCATATAGGGAAAATCCTTGTTTAATACGTTGGAGGACAGGAGCTAGTTGCTCTGCAAGGCCTCTCCCTTTGCCCTGGGATGAAAGGCCATGGGCTGTCAGAGTTAGAGGACGCTTTAGTAACAACCCATCCAAGTACTCTGAGTATGGATGTAAAGGTGGGGAGGATGACTGCTCTCACTCCACCCACAACCAACCAAGGAAACAGGGTCCAGACCCCCTCTTGCCTCCTTAAGCAGCCCCCACATGTTCTTCCAAATATGGAAGCCAGTGTGTGGGTCCTTGTTCAAGGTAGGAATGTCTCTTGAAACCTCAGCCAGCACTGATCAAACATTTCCACAGTCCCCAAAAGGATGTCTGAACCAGAACCAGGTCCTCTGCCAACTCAGGTTCAAAGTGGCCATGAGTAGGCTTTACACACAGAGATGCCTGTGCACATGGGAGTTTGGCTGTCATGTGTTTAACAAGGAAGTTCTTGACTCTTCAACATCTAAGTGCACCCTGGGAATTAACAGGTCAGAGCTAGAAGCTGCAACCTGAGCTGTGCCACCCCAGGCTCCACACCCCTGTGACGAAGAGTCAGGGTAGGGTGGTTTGTCCTACTAGCTCATCTGCTTCACTGTCCCTGGCTGCTGTCTCTGGTGAAGAACCAGACGCGTGCTTGGTCCAGGAGGCACAGAACTTGCCCGATTCTGAGGAAGGAGCAACTCTGCTAGGGAACTAGGCTGTGGGTGTGGCTATTTCTGCAAGTCATACCAACTTCCCAAGGTGGCCACCTGGGCTTGGTTTACCCTTTAGCGTACACACACACACAAAAGCTTCAGCCTCTCCCAACTGCACAGGGCGCTGCCTTCAGTTCTGGGGATCCAGGTAAACCTCCCTCTGAGTGCAAGACAACTCAGGTATATGTCCACCTGCTCCAAGCTCAGTGGAGCAAATTGGAAGAGAAGGAGATCCCTTCGGGACTGTTAGAAACTGCTTCTGAATTGGAACTGATTGCCACAAACCCAGAATGGCACAGTGTCACCAGTCACAGCTGGGATTTGTGAGGGCTGAGTCTCAATTTAGAAGTCTCAACTCGAGGTGACTCAGTTGGTGCACAGATGCTCTCTGACATTGTTTTTTGCTTCCTGGGTGTCTGACTGAAACAAGTGTACTTGCTCACGGGCTGCATCCCATCACTTGCTCTCTTACATGTGGGATAAGGATCATTCTGATTATAAGGATCATAAGATAGAAGTCCCTAGAATGCCCTCTTACCAAGACACAATGTTGCATTCCTGAGAGAACTTCAGAGATTGGTGCCACCGTCAAAGAGTTGAAATAAGTGGGCTGTGATCCTTTCACAAGCCCATTTAACCGGCCACTTTGGCCTGTGCAGAAGTCATGTGGATGTTGGAGACTGTGAACTATTGCAAATGTAATCGGCCTAAGAGGTCATCTGTAGCTGTTGTGCCGGGTGAGGTGTCCCTGCTGGAGAAATCAGCATAGCCTCTGGACCTTAGGATGCAGTTACTGGTCTGACTAAGGCCTTTTCTCCAAACCGATTTGCAGGGACCACCTGAAGCAGTTTTCTTGTACTGGCAGCGTGAACAGTAGACCCTCATAGTGTTGACTCAGGGGCAGGTCAGTTCTCCTACAATATTATCTGCAGGGAGCTTGATTATCTTGACAGGTCATAACGCATCACAGTGGTCCACTATGTTGATGATATTATGTTGATTGTACCTGATGAAGGAAGTATCAACTACTTTACATGCCCTGTAAAACTGATAGAGACTAGAGGGTGGGAGATAAACCCACAAAAATGTGGGGACCCACCAGTGAAGTTTCTGGAGGGTTCAGTGGTCTGGAATATGCTGAAATATCTCCTTCAAGTGAGATATGAATTGCTGCATTTTGTATCATCCACCACGAGAAAGAAGCACAACGCATATTAGGCTTAGGGTATTTTAGATACATGTCCTATTTCAAGCCGAGAGGATACTAATTTCAAGTGGTCCCCAGGCTGTAATGAACACTACCCTTGCTTTGCCCTCAGGATCCAGCAGGGGAGATGATGTTTAAAGCATTGGAGGAACATTGGCATATAGTAGAGACCATCTGGCAAGCGCCAGCAGGAGAATTGCAGTGCGACCTCCAGGATTTTGAAGTCCATGTCCTTTTTGGCACCTAAGTTTTTTGTTTGTTTGTTCTTTTAAATAGTTTTTGCTCTAGGGCATGTGTCCACTGGAGAGAGAAAGAGAGAAAGTGAGAAATCAATCCCCAGGGTGGATGGCCACACCACAATCCCTCCTCCTCATTCTCTTCTTGGTACTTTGGGCATTCAGACACAAACACATGGCATGTTTTCAAACCGCTGGATCTGAAACTTGAAATGCACAGTTGGTCACTTTGGATCCAGTTCCCTTAAACTCCACACCACTTCTGGCCCCATAACTAGGTTTATTTTAAGAATAAGCTTCTGGGGTCCGGCAGGTGGCATGATAATTAAAGGCACTGGATTCCCACATGACTGACCATGGTTTGAGTACTGGATCTGGTGGCTTGCTTGCTTGCTTTCCTTTTCTCTCTCTTTCTGGTCAAATTAAAGAAATAATAATAACAAATGGAATTAAATAAATAATTTTTTAAAAATCAGCTTCTGGGGGCCAGCAGATGGCATAATAGTTATGTTGCTGGACTCCCATGTAGTTGACTGTGGTTCAAGTTCCAGACCCGGCATTTAGACCATTGATATTCAAAGTGATTATTGAAATAGATGGATTACTGTCCACCATATTTTTTTTTTTTTACTATTTCTCTATGTGTTGCTCTTGTTCTTTGTTTCTGTTTTTGTCTTCCATTATTTTTTTTTGCCTTTTATGGGTGTTTGTTTTGTTTTTTGGTTGTTGTTTTTAAGACAGTCTCACTGAAAGCAATTTCCCTGCCTCAGCCTCCCACCTTACTGGGCATACAGGACTGGGAGTTGAACCAGAGCTCCATGTGGCTCCAGCCTGTGGAGCACAGCACCTTAGCAGCACATACCACCACAGCTGGGTCATTTTTGTAGCTTTTCTTTTTTTAAAGAATTACTTATGGGCCAGCAGATGGCATAGGCGGATATGTCACTGGACTCCCATATGGGTGACTGTGGTTTGAGTCCTGGACCTGGTGGCTTGAAACTCACACCAGGTGTGTATATGTACATGCTCAAGATCCCAGGAGGAGAATGGAGGAACAGGGATTGCAGCGTGGCCATCCTCCCTGGGAAGTGATTTCTCACTTTTCCTCTCACTCTGTCTCTTTCTCCCACCAGCACATGGGCCCTAAGGCTAAAAAACCTCTAACAAATTATTTATTTATTTTTTATCTATTATTATTAGTTTTTAATTTGACCAGAAAGAGAAAGAGAGGGAAAGTGAGAAAAAAAGCTGCCAGGTCTGGGACTCAAACTATGGTCACCCATGTGGGAGCTCAGTGTCTTAACCACCATGCCACTGGCTGGCCCCACTTTTGTAGTTTTAATTAAACATTTTATACATTTTAATTTTCTTTCTTTTTTTTTTTTAGTGATTGCCTTAGAGTTTGTGATGTACACTTACAAGCAATCCAAGTCCCTTTTCAAATAACACTAAATTACTATATGGGTAGTGCATAACAAAAAAATTAGAATGAAAATTTCTAATTTTTTTGTATATTTATGTAGGATTTTGTTCCTATCATTTTGAACTTCCTAATATCTATTATAGCAATTAAGAGGGACCAGCAGTTGGTGTAATGGCTATGTCGCTTGACTCCCACGTAGTGGACTGCAGTTCAAGTCCCTGACCTGGTGGCTTAAACTCACACCGGATGCGTATGCGTACGTGCCCAAGATCCTGAGAGGAGAATGGAGGAGAAGGGATTGCGGCATGGCCATCCCCCCTGGAGGGTGATTTCTCGCTTTCTATCTCTCTGTCTCTGTCTTTCTGGCAAGCACACGCGCCCTATAGCAAAAACCTCTCAAAAAAAAAAAAAAAAAAAAAAAAAGAATAAGAAAAATAAACATTTTTATTTTACCTTCACGTAGTCCAAGTCTGATGATCTTCCTTTTTTATGTAGACTTAAGTTTGTAACTCATTTTTCTTGTCTCTGAAGAACTTCTTTCAACATTTCTTCAGAACTATTGGCGGCGGTTTTTGTCTCAGAAAGTCTATTTCTCCTTCACTTTTGAAGGATAATTTACAGGGCACAGGATTCTAGGTTGGTGGATTTTGTTTTTCAACACTTTAAATATTTTATGCTATCCTTTCTTGTTTACTCAGCTTCTGAGAAGCTGGGCGTAATTTTTATCCTTGCTCCTCTGTATATAAAGTGTCCCCTACCTCCCAACTTCTTTCAAGACATTTCTTCCCAGTTTTCTGAAGTTTGAATATGATACACCTCCATGTAGGCTTGTTTTTGCTTTGTTTGCTTTTGTTTTCTACATTTATCTTGCTTGGTGTTTTCTAAATTTCCTGGATCTGTGGTTCGGTGTCTGACACAATTTGGGAAATTCTCAGCCATTATTGCTTTAAATATTACTTCTGTTTCTTTCTTTCTTTTCCTTCTTTTATTCTCAGTATGAGCATGTTACTCCTTTTGTAGTTGTCCCATAGTTCTTGAATATCCTGTTCTATCTTTTTCCCCCAATTTTTTATTCTTTTGCTTGTCCGTTTTGGAAGTTTCTCTTGTCATATTCCCAGGCTCAGAGATTCTTTCCTCAGCCGTGAGTCTACCAATGAGCCCATCAAAGGCATTCTCCATTTCCATTAGTGTTGGTGATCCCTAGCACTTTTTAAAAAATTCTGTCTTAGAATTGCCATCTCTCTGCTTACATTGCCTATCTCTTGCATGCATCTACCTTTCCCAGTAAATCCCTTAACGTATTAACCATAGCTTTTAAAGATTCCTGGTCCGATCCAACAGCCTGCCATATCTTACTCTGCTTCTGACGCTTAGGCTCTTAAAACCATTTTCTTTTTTTCTTTTTAGGTTGCCCTGTAATGTTTTGTTGAAAGCTGAACATGATTTACTGGGTAAAAGGAACTGCTGTAAATAAGCTCTTAGTGATGTCATAGTAAGATGTCTTAATATTTTGGAGAGACTGTGCCCTGGACTGAGCTTCACATAAATTTCTCAGTCCCCTGCTCTCACCGCTGAGGTGGGCTGGGATAGCTGGAGGGGGCTGGAATTGAGTATTTCTCTTCACCCACATGGAAGGCTAGAACCAGGAGGAGTTGGGTATTTCCCTTCTCCCAGGTAGGTTAGGTTGTAATAGAACCCCAGCCAGTTAGTCTATGGTAAAATATGTAACGTGTAAAATTTGGTAAAATTTACACAAAAAGTTTGTGCAAAATGGAATTAAAGTATAACCTTATTTTGGTGCAAACATTTTTGAAATCCAAAATAGGTTTTCATAGTACAGATTCTCCATGAACTTTCTGAGACCTCCTGGTAGTTCCTCCTGAGGGCAGGCGCTGTTAAGAAGCACAGAACGTTCTGGGGTATTCAAAATGGTTCCTCTCCCCTCTTCCTGCTGGAGCACAAGGGGATTTTTCTCCAGCATTCAGTGCAAGGACCTGGTAGAGCTCCTAGAGGTAAAATTCACAAAAGTATGGGCCCCTCTATGATGGGTCCCCCTAGATGTTTTTTTCCCCCCAGGATTTTCCATAATGGGCCTCTTACAACTTGTTCATTATAGTTCAGGTTTTCCTAGACTGGCATGGAGGCTTCTTTTCCTTGTTTATTTTATTTATTGAGAGAAAAAGAAAGGCGAGTGTTGGTGGAGGGAGGCCAGGTAGCCTCAGCAGGGTCTCACCAAGGCTGCCATCTTTCCCCAAGTCCCGCAGTCAACCAGTATTGGGTGTACCTCGTACGTTCAGGGCAACCTAGGATCCCAGCCTGGTCTCCCATGTGGCTCCAGGCAGCCTGGCAGGGAGTCTTCTCAGACAGTTGTGACTCCCTCTGCACCTGTCTTTCTAATCTTTGGGACAACAGTCTATTTTGTGACTTCACTTCTCTGTTGATTTTCAGTTCGTTGAGCTTTTCCTTTGTTAGAATGGAGTGAAGACTAAGCTGTTGTGTTAGTCTTGAAACCAGAAGCTAGCAGTCATTTCTTGAGCAGAACATCCACCACGATCTCCTGCGGTCACTGAGACCTTCCTTCTCAGCCCACTCTTTGTCTAGTCAGCACATCCCTGGCTCTGATGAACCAGGAGCCAGACCCGGGCCTGGCTGGGCCAGCTCTGGGGCAGGAAGAGGTCATTCTGATTTGCACTTTCCAGGAGGAAAGGCCTCAGGCAGCAACATTGTTTCCTCACACAAAGGACAGTGCCATCCACCACCAAGCTGCTCACGAGGCTGGTCACAGTGGTTGATGTACGTAGGGAGAAAAGGAGGTCTGTGTTCTAAGGAATGTGGGAGAAGGGACAAAAAGCTTCTGTGTGGCTAATGCCAGTTCGATGCCATGAGAATTAACTGCCTTCGCTCTTCTAAAGAATGCTGCTGCTGGCCAGCAGGAGGACAAGGGCTTGGAGCTGGGTTCAAGTCCAACCTCTGTGAGAAACTGTCATCCAGTGACAACCCTTCTCAGCCTCAGCAAAAGAGGGAAAAAGCTGTCCCCCTCAGAGGACTGTTGGAGGAATAAGTGAAATTTACACACTCACATGTGTGTGTGCACACAGTGTATGTACAGCACGAAGTGCTTAATGCACTCAAACGATGCTCATTGTTAAGAAAATTACCGTTCTCATCTATTAAAAGAACCTGGAACTGGTAGTGAACTGGTGGTGAACTCCTGGTGTACAAGGCAGTCCAGGCAAAGCAGAGAGCAGAAAAGGACAGAGGGACACAGCTCTCCTTTCAAGTCAGATATCTTAGGGTCCAAAGGTGCAGAGTGAACTCACTGACTAAATTTAGGCTACTTTGAATTCAGGAGGCCCCTGATCTGGCAAATTGTGACAAAATATCAGCATCTCGTGGGTGTCACGTTTTATTAGTTTTGCACCACATCAAATTCCATGAATCCATTTGGTTTCTAACCGTTCTGCACAGTGCTCCTTCCAGAAGAGTGAGCCCAGCGTGAGCTGTGCCCGGAGCAGAAAGCAGGGCCATTGCTGTTGGCTCTGGATCCATGGCAACATCAGGGCCCACTCAGAACAACAGGGCTTTTGTTTTTGTTTTTGTTTTTGAATCTTTTTTTTCCCTTTAAGTTTTGAGAAGGAACTGGAGGTTGGAGCCTGGAGAGCTACCCCACACAAAGCCGCTTTCACAGCACTTGCTGCGAGTGAGGTTGTTGCCCAGGAATTGAGGCTGGGGAAATGTGAGAGGAAATGCTTAGCCTGGGGTGGGGAAAGATATCAGAAGGAAAGCTTCAACTTTTGCCCTTTTATTCTTAGTTTTGCTATAGGGTGCAGAGGCTTGTTTGGGTGGGGGTGAGAGGGATTACCCTCACCCCACCCACCCAGGGTGGATGGCCACACTGCAATCCTCTCTCCTCCATTCTTCTCTCAGGATTTTGGGCACACATACATGCCAGATGTGATTTTCAAGTCACTGGTCTGGGACTTGAACCAGTCAGCCAGGTGGTAGGTACCCAACCGCCTTAACACCCACGTCTTCTACTAGCCCCCATGTTTTGCCTTTTGTAGAACTCTGCCTCAAATATTTATTTTGACTACAGGTTTTTATAACTTCTAAGGATTCATGGAACTTTACCATTAAACCATGTCAGGTTGGAAGTTTAACCCACATGGCTGGCTGTGGTTTGAGTCTCGGACCCGGTGGCTTGAAACTCATGCCAGGTGCATGTGCACACATGCCCAAAATCCTGAGAAAAGAATAGAGAAGGTATTGTGGTGTAGCCATCCATCCTGGGGCGTGATTTCTCACTTTCCCTCACTCTATCTCTGGCAAGCGCAAGTAACCTATGGCAAACAAACAAATAAACAAACAACAACAACAAAAAACCCTAAAACAAAGCAAAAGCCCATAGGATCAGCCTATTTGTTTTTACTCAGTGGGAAGATTTTTTCATCTGAGCGCTCTAGGAGCATCACGCGTTTCTGTAGCTTTGTCCTTGCCCTTTGGAGACTGTGGGCCAATGAATAACAACAATTTGATCAAGTGATTGTTGACACTTTAATAACAAAAGAAGATGCATGGCCTTGGAGTGCTATGGTTAAGTGCTGTGTATGAAAAGCTGGATCCCACATGGTCAACTGAGCTTTGAATCCTGATTCTGGCCGCTTGAAAAACATACTGGCATATATGTGTACATGCCCCAAATCCTGACGGGATGGAGAACTGGAGACAAAAGAATGTTGAGTGACAATGCCCCATTAAGGGTTGCTTTTCTTCTCTTCTCTGTTTTTTTTTTTTTTTTTTTTTTTTGGTTGTTGTTGTTGTTGCTGGTTGTTTTTTGTTTGATTGTTTTCTGTCTCTGGCAAGTATACAAGATTCTTGGCAATTAAAAAAAAAAAAAAATCTTGGGGCCAGCAGATGGTGTAGTGGTTATGTTGCTGGACTCCCACCTGGTTGACTGTGGTTTGAAAATTACGCTGGGCGTGTGTGCATGCATGCCCAAGATCCCAGGAGGAAAATGGAGGAGAAGGGATTGTGGTGTGGCTGTTCCCCCCGGGGTGATTTCTCACTTTCCGTCTCACTGTCTCTGTCTCTCCAGCGAGAACACACACCCTAAGGCAAAAACCTCTTTAAAAATTTCTAAAAATAGGGAACCAGCAGTTAACGTAATGGCTATGTCGCTGGACTCCCACGTAGTCAACCGTGGTTCGCGTACCAGACCCAGTGGCTTAAAACTCACGCCGGGCGCATGTGCGTGCGTGTCCAAGATCCCGAGAGGAGAATGGAGGAGAAGGGATTGCGGCGTGACCATCCCCCCTGGGGGGTGATTTCTCGCTTTCTGTCTCTATGTCTCCGTCTGTCTGGTGAGCGCACGCGCCCTATAGCAAAAACCTCTCCAAAAAAAAAAAAAATCTAAAAATAAAACAGAAGATACATATACCTTGATTTTAAAAAATTCTATGAAATAAAACCATTTTCAATAATAATGATCCAGGGGAACCAGCAGTTAGCGTAATGGCTATGTCGCTGGACTCCCACGTAGTCGACCGCGGTTCGCGTCTCGGACCCGGTGGCTTACAACTCACGCCGGGCGCGTGTGCGTGCGTGCCCAAGATCCTGAGAGGAGAATGGAGGAGAAGGGATTGCGGTGTGACCATCCCCCCTGGGGGGTGATTTCTCGCTTTCTGTCTCTATGTCTCTCTCTCTGTCTGTCTGGCGAGCGCACGCGCCCTATAGCGAAAAACCTCTCCAAAAAAATAATAATAATAATAATAATGATCCAGGAAGTGGGAACTGAGTTAATTTATTTTAGAAATTTAAACAAATATACCAAACAAAAGAGGGACTATGAAAGATAAGGACCTATAAATATTGAAGCCTAATTTTTTATCCTTTGCTTTGGAAAAATAAACTTTTTTTTTTTTTTTTTTTTGGAGAGGTTTTTGCTATAGGGCGCGTGCGCTCGCCAGACAGACAGAGAGAGTCAGAGAGACAGAAAGCAGGAAATCACCCCCCAGGGGGGATGGCCACGCCGCAATCCCTTCTCCTCCATTCTCCTCTCGGGATCTTGGGCACGCACGCACACGCGCCCGGCGTGAGTTTAAGCTGCCGGGTCCGGGACTCGAACCACGGTCGACTACGTGGGAGTCCAGCGACATAGCCATTACGCTAACTGCTGGTCCCGAAAAATAAACTTTTAAGAAAAAATTGCTATAAGGCACATGTGCTTGCCAGAGAGACAGAGAGAGAAGGCACTCCCCAGGGGCAATACTGCAATTCTTTCTCATTCCTTCTCCTCTGAGTCTTGGGCATGCATGCACATGCGCCTGGCATGTTTTTTAAGCCACTGGGTCAAGAACTTGAACTGCACAGTTGGCCAGGTAGGATCCAGCTGCCTTAACCACCCCATCACCAGCTGGCCTAAAAAACAAACTTTAAGTTGAAGACACTGTAAAGAATCTGGTCCTATATTTAAATATATCCAGTTTATTTAGTAGCAGATAATTTAACTGAGTGCTCATCTATTTAAAGAATACTTAGATAAAATGTATCTTATATTAACATGTCTACACCACCAGTTTAATATATTCTTAAGGTATTGAAACGTTTTTCAATATTTCTTGAAGTGGACTCTGGTAACAAGCTTCTGAATTCAGTCTCTGGTGTTCTTGTGGCCACAGGGGGGTCTCTGGAATGGTTTCGGCTTACAGGATGCCCTCTGAGCCAGGGACTGTGTCTGCTCAGCTGCACATGTGCTGCCTCCCTCTCCCAGTCAGGGCTGACTCAACTGTGGCTGCCTCCCCAGCTGGGACCACAGGACACAACCAGATAAGAACTATGTTTTGGTGATCACAACCTTTTCTTTTCTTTTTCCTTTTAAAAAATTTGCTGTAGTCTGCATGTGCTTGCCAGAGAGAGAAAGTGAGAAAGCATCCCCCCAGGGGGGATGGCCTCACTGCAGTCCCTGCTCTTCCAGTCTCCTCTTGGGATTTTGGGCACTCACACACATGTGCCAAGCGTGTTTTTCAAGCTGTTGGGTTCGGGACTTGAACTGCTCAGTTGGCTATGTGGGATTCAGCTACCACAGTCGCTAGGCCACCAGCTGCTCTGTAATCACAATTTTTAAACCAGACTCTCAGGTGGCAGTGAGGAGAGCATATACAACCTATGCTGACCCCTCCAAAGGACAAAATGTGGCAGCCCACAGACCTGTTGCTGCTTGTAGTGGAGATGACAGAGGTCACCTTGTCCCAGAACCTGCTGCCTTGCTCTGCCCTCGGCCTGTAAATGCTAGGCTGCAGAGGCTCAGGGGGACTTCTGGCTGGAGGGTGCAGGGAGACAGGTCAGGCTGCTGAGCACCCCTGCAGTATGGGTTCATGGTGACTGTTTCAGGGAGGGACTGCACCTGTCATGGCCTACTCAGCAAGGTGGCCTCAGGGTGGGTGGGTGTGTTTCTACAGAACTGCCTTCTGTGTAGTGAGGGGCATCCCCAGAGTACCAGGTGGGAGGTGCATACTTGTTTGACCTAGCCTCAGAAATTGTGCTGTGTCACTGCTGTCAGATGCTGTTGGTTATAGGTAAGGCTGGCCCACAAGTGAAGGAAGACGAATCAGACCCCACTTCGGACGAAGTAGTGGGAGGCCACACTAGAAGAACATGTGGGAAGGGAGATGTTGTGGCTGAGTTTAGAAAATATAGTCTGCCCTCTGGCCACACTTCATGCACATGTGAAACAGATTTGCCCAAGACCCCAGGGTCTGTTCCATTATGGCAGCTAGAACTCCACAGGGTTGTAGTCTACTTTCGCCCATATGTGGATGAAGTTCCTTGGGCTTTCTTCCCTAGGAAGCTCTTGAGTACAATTCCTTCTCAGGAAGTGACCTGAATAGGCAAGTTACACAATTACACCCTCTTCATGCAACATTTAACTGTGGGAAGGTCTTTGATAACCTAAGAAATGTGAGTCTTTTCAAATATTGAAAGCGCTAAGGGGCTAGTCCAGTGGCCTGTGGTTATGGGAGCTGGATCTCACATGTCCAACTGTGCTGTCTGAATCCTGGTCCTAGCAGTTTGAAAAACACACCAGGGCCGGCAGGTGGCATGGTGGTTAAGGTGCTGGACACTCCCACATGGCTGACTTCAGTGTGAGTCCCGGACCTGGTGGCTTGGTTTCTTACTTTCCCTCTCTCTCTGTGTCTCTCTCTGGTCAAATTAAAAATAAATGAATGAATAAATAAAATTAAATAAATCATTATTTAAAAAAAAATACTCACCAGATGCATGTGTGTGTGTCCAAAATCAAAACTGGATGGAGAAATGGAGAAGGGATTGTGGAATGATCACACCCAATTGGGAGGTGCTTTCTTCTTCTTCCTCTCATTTGTGATTGCCTTCACCCTCTAGCAAAACAAGAGTTAAATTTTTGTTCACAACTATGTAACCTCCTGTATTTGCCTTTAAAAACTTTCTTTCTTTGATTAACTAGATAACCAAGATCATATTTCTTTTAAACCTTTTGACTTGTTTGTTTGTTTGTTTTTTGCCACAGGGATGGTATGAGAGACAGAGAGAGGGGAAGTGAGAAATCATTTCCCTCCCACCCCAATGGTCACACCAAAATCCCTTTTCCTCCATTCTCCTCTCATGATTTTGGGAATGTTGAGGCATGCAGCTGGAGTGATTTTTCAGGATGCCAGCTCTGGGACTCAAACTGTGGTCGGCTATGGGTCCAGAGCCACCATGCCACCTGCTCACCCCAAACATTTTGACAAACTTTCCAAAATCAAATTCTAAATTAAGTGTTTTTTTTTTTTTTTCTTTTTTTGGAGAGGTTTTTGCTATAGGGCGCGTGCGCTCGCCAGACAGACAGAGAGAGACAGAGAGATAGAAAGCAGGAAATCACCCCCCAGGGGGGATGGCCACGCCGCAATCCCTTCTCCTCCATTCTCCTCTCAGGATCTTGGGCACGCACGCACACACGCCTGGCGTGAGTTTAAGCCGCCAGGTCCGGGACTCGAACCGCGGTCGACTACGTGGGAGTCCAGCGACATAGCCATTACGCTAACTGCTGGTCCCTAAATTAAGTGTTTTTGACCTTGAATTAACTTTGGGTTTATCAAGGGAGATACCTCATGCATTCTGTGTGGGTCACATATACGCAACACCATAACTAGAGGCTTTCAAACTACAAAACAGGACAAGAAGTTGATGACTTCATGCTGTGGATAGCTTTTTCCAAGATGTTGGAACAAGTATCATAACGAGACTCCAAATTTCTCCTTGCTTATGCTTACCTTTGCTTTGTAGGACAATGCTATAGTTATTAAAAGAACTTCATAGTAAGCAGTTTCTCTGAGGAACCTGATGAAATGTTAGATAGCCTAAGTAGTCCTTTAGTCCACCTAGTGGCTAACCTTGGCAACATCCTTAATGCAACTGTTCAACTGGACAAACTGTCCCCAAGTTTCATGTTTTGGAATTTGACGGTGGGAGGTAGTGATTGCATCATGGTGACTATATTAATATGATGGAAGCAACACTCTTGTGAGCAGATTAACAATATCTCTCAAGACCCAATGAGTTTTAGCTCTCACGAGAAGGGGTTAGTTTTTATGGAAGCTGGTTGCTATGAAAGAGTGAGCTGTCTAAAGGCGACTTTCCCTCTGCATGTGCCCGTAGTCCTCTGTGCTTCCCTCCAACACATTGTAGGCCAGCCTGATGCCTTTAGACTTTCTAGCAGCCCAAATTGTGATTCAATAAACTCCTATTTCTTTCTTTTTTAAAAATATTGCCAGAGGGCATGTGTATTTGCACAAGGGCTGGGAGGACTGAGAAAGCACCCCTTATGGGGTATGGTCACACAATCCTCTCTTCCATTGCTCCCTCCTTTCAGGATTTTGGGCATGCACATACAAGTGCAGGTGTGTTTTTCTGGGCCATCAGGCCCAGGATTCAAATCGTGCAGTTGGCCCTGTGGGATCAGTGTCTTAACCACCATGCCAGGGGCTGGCCCAACTCCTATTTCTTTATAAATCATCCAGTTTCAGGCTTATTCTGTTAGCTATCTAATAATGGACTAAGACAGGCATATTCTAAACTTGGTACTAGCCTGCTGGTAGTCACAGTAGTTTTCCTGGTGTGCTGTATGCTCTTGAGAAGTCTTAAATTTCTCATGAAACTGTCTGCTGAAAGCTAAATGGTATCTCCCTAGCTGGAATGACAAAAACTCCAGGAAACACATGGTAATGACACTGTAACCTATGACTGACCAGTTGAGACTGATAATCCAGAACGATGGTGACTGAGAGTAGAGCTGATGTCCTACGTCTTGGTCAGGCTCTCATCTTGAATTTAAAAGGGTACTTGTTAAATAAAATTTACAGGTGGTTGATTTGGACAGGGCTCCTGCACCCAGGCACTACAAACCAACCTCAACGGGGGTAGTGCAGACTAAGCTCCATCCCCAAGGGAACTAACTGCCTGAGAAAGCTGGAGGGATAATAATCTCTTCAGGGCCAGCAACTGGCAGAGGTTAAGGCTTAGGACAGCTGGATCCTAGATGGCTTACAGCGCGGACACGCAACTTGAAAATCATGCCAGGAGCGAGCCCATGTTCAAAACCTCCAGAAGAGACAGGAGGAAAGGGACTGCGTGTGGCCATCCTCCCCGAGACGAGAGAGTGGGAGAGGCGGGGTGGTGTGTGGGGGTATTGATTTCTCACTCCTCCCCATGCCACTCGCTCCCTGCAGCAAAGGAAAAAAACAACCTTTAAACAGCTCAATTTTTCCTGGCATAAGGAAGTCCTATCTGCTTTAATTTTTTGCAACCCCCCCCCCCCGCACTTTTAAACAACCAATCTGCTTTCTGCTTAGCTTCTGCTTTCTTCCGCTCTCTTCTGCCTAGAAGACCAGCCTCCACTGTTCAATTCATCGCAAGGCTCATCCAGTTTTGAAGCGGAGGTTGCGTGATCCGGAACCACAGATAAACGCAACCAACACTTTTAAGCCGCTCTAGGTCTATCCTGCGTATACGCCCCTAGTAACCATGGCCTCTTCGCCGCAGACCCCACGCCCAATTTCCTCTGGGTGGACGGAAATCACGGTTAGGCCTCTACAGCGCAGGTGGGAGAGTCAGCGAAGAGGGGGGAGTCTCTTGTCAACAAGCTCAGTCAGCTGGTCGCCCACAATGGGTCCTGCTCTTAGACCGAGACGGGCGGGCCTGGACCATTCCCTGGGTAGCCCGCGCTCTCTGGAGCAGACCCCGCCAGCCCCAACACAGTGCACCGGACCCAGGATCGTTCAACTGTAGCAGCAAACCGGGCGAAGTGTACTGCCGGTGGTGCCAACCCGGAGCCACCTCCCCCCGGCTTACAACCTGCGCGCATTGCGCCTGCGCAGACCGAGATCCGCGCTTCAGCGTCTCCCAACCGAGGCTGGCCCCTACGGACTGCGCCTGCGTGGGGAGCTGGCACAGGGCGGGGCCTCCTTCGTTGATGGACTACGCTCACCGCGCCTGCGCGAATCGAAGGCGGTGGCTCAGGCTCCTGGTAGGGAGTATCCGCCCCTTGGCGCCGGCGGTGCGGACGCTGAACTCAGCGGAGAAACGAAGCTGAGGTAGGTTTCCTGATGGACAGCTCAAGCAACTGGGCCACCCGTGAGGCAGGCCATGCCAGGTGCGGAGTCCTCGCCCTGCGTGTGTGTCGCTGCCGGTCCAAGGCCTCCGCCCTCCGTGGACCTCGGAACCCCTTCCTGTCTCTTGCCCGCGCCAGGGCCGCTGACCGCGAACTCGGCGCGGCGGAGTGCACGCCCAGCCCCGCCCACCTGGGGCACGCCCATCTCCCCACTCGATTCATTTCCCCAGACACACCCCTTTCTCGCTGCAGCGCCTGTCTTGCCGGTGTGCGTCCTCTTCCGGCCATTCCCACCTTCTGGTCTCTAGCATTCATTCCGCAGCCACGCCCCCTTCCCCCTGGCAAGGTCCCACCACACCCCAAGGTCACACCCATCTCCCCTTCCTCCATGATTCATCCCAGCCTCGCCTCCGCCTTTGCTCCCCCTTCACTCCTCATCGCTCCGCGATCATCCCCTCATCATCCTCCCCTCCCTGGTCCCTCTCCCCGTTCCCCCTCGTTTCCCCTCCCTCCCTTTTCTCCTCAGACTCCTTGGTCCACACCCTACACCCATGTCCCCCCTCGTTGGCCCCCCGTGATAAGATAACCCGGCCCGGAGCTGCGTATGCTGCTCCGGCCCGCAGGGTCCCTGGACTGTGGGCATGGGGGAGGTGGGAAGGGGAGCGGAGGGAACACCGGCGCCCACCAGAAACCTTCAGGCCCCGGAGCACAGTTCCTTCTGTCGGGTGGGAGACCTTCATGGTGACCCTTAGGGTTAGGTAGGTCATTGCTGAGCACTTTGTGTTTGTTTTTCCTGGTAGGACTGGAGAGGAAGATGGAGTAGGAGAGCGGCCGTGATGAGGCAGCGCCTGAGAGAACTATGGACACTGCAGGCGACTGTCCCAGAGGCGACTCGCAGGTACCTACCTGGGCCTGGAGTGTGAGTGCTGAGGACGCGAACTGCTTCCTCTGAGGGTGGACACCTGTGGGAGCATGGTAACTGGAGGAAGGCAGGCTTACAGGCTGCGTTCTAAGCTGAGCAGTACCAGCATTTCTTAGGAGCATCAGTCACCTGGGATTCTGTCCTTGGTACCTGAACTGGTGATGTAGGCATATGCTTTCTTGTTTAGTAAAGTCCCAGGTGTAGGTACTAGCAGTATGTTGAAGGCAGGTTCGACACAGAAAAGATTCATGTGCTTATCTTTCTGCCTGTGATACACACCACTTCTTTCAAGTTAATAGTAAAAAAAAAAGTCACTATGTTTTCAGGAATGTTAATTATGTAAAATTAAACAAATTAATACTTAATAAATGTTTTTAAAAACCACACATTTTCATGTTTGTAATGTCAATTTTAACATTTTCATTTTTTCATCAGTCTAATGATTGTTCTTTCATTTTTTAAAAGTATTACTTTATTTAATTTTATTTATATTACTTCTAAAAATTTGATCAGAAAGGGGGAGAGAGAGGGAAAGTGAGAAAGCAAGCGGCCAGGTCCAGGACTCGAACCTTGGTCAGCCATGTGGGAATCCAGTGCTCTTAACCACTATGCCACCTGCCAGCCCCCATTTGGGTTTTTATATGTAGGAATTTTATTTCTAGTTGGCTTATTTCACTAATCTGTTTCATATCATTAATCACAAAATGTTTTAGTTGCATGAGCATCTGATTTTTCTTTTGAGAAACAAGAAAATAGGACATTTAGAGGTTTTTATTTTTAAGAATTATTTTATTTGACTTCATTTATTCATTTACTTATTTTAATTTGACCAGAGAGGGACAGAGAGAGAGAGAGAGAAAGTGAGAAAGCAAGCCGTCAGGTCCAGGACTCGAACCATGGCCAGCCATGTGGGAGTCCAGCACCCTTAACTGCCGTGCCACCTGCTGGCCCCAGGACATTTAATATTGTTTAATATTGTAAATATTTGTACATGTAGAAAATTTGTTAAGGAATTGAAATTGAAATCTGTTAGCATTTTGTCATGTTTCCTTCAGAATGTGTGTGTATATAAAACATTAATACCGTGAAGTTTGTTCTCCACCCTGACCTATTTCTCTTCCTCTCTCCAGAGACAAGTACTACTATGAATTATAAATTTGATTGTGTACCCCTGCACCATTTTTTGTACGTTTATATCTTTTACAGATATCCTTGAACAATGTATGATATTGTTCATGTGTGCTTTCTGGAATTTATGTCAGTGGTTTCGTAGTCTGTGGTGCCTGCCTTTTTTTATTTAACTTGCTTTTTTTATTTAAAAATACATTTGGGGGATTTGTTTCTGTTGATTTATATAGCACCAATTCATCCCTACTATGGATGATGGTTCGTGTAGCATTTTCCCTACATGAGTATGTAGGGAAATTCACTCTCATGAATGCATACAAAAGTCTGTTGTAGTAGGTATCCACCTCATTTTATTTATTGGACACTATAGTTGTCACTAGTTTTTCCCTATTTCAAATACTGCATTGAACTTCCTTTTTTATATATAAATAATTATTTTATTTAACTTTATTTATTTTAATTTGACCAGAGAGGGACTGAGTGAGAGAGAGAGGGGGAAAGTGAGAAAGCATGCCGCCAGGTCCTGAACTCGAACCGTGGTTAGCCATGTGGGATTCCAGTGCCCTTAACCACCACACCACCTGCAGGCTCCTGCAGTGAACATCTTCCCCAATGTTTCTGTGCTTTAGGGTATGTACCTAATAATGGCATGGATAAAAGGGATTGCATTTTTTCAGTTTTTCTAGATACTGATCAGTTGTTCTCTCAAGTGAGTTTACCAGTTCACAGATCCACAGCAGACCCTAATAGTGTTGCTAATACTTGAAGAGCATCAGAGTTTTCAGTATTAGTCTGCTGGGTTAGAAATGGTATCTTGGGCTAGCCTGTGGCATGGTAGTTAAGGCAACTGGGTCCCACATGGCCTACTGAGCAGTTGCCATCCTAGTCCTGGAGGCTTGAGAAATATGCTGGGTACGCATGTGTGCATGTATACCTAAAATCCTGAAAGAAGGGAGAAATAGAGGAGAGAGCATTGCAGCATGACATTCCCCATGAGGGCTAGTTTCTCTCTCCAGCAGATTACCCTTGGCAAAGATTTAAAAAAAAAAAAAGAAAGAAATGGTATCTTGTTAGTTTAGTTTTCCTGATTACTTGTGAGTCATGGTGGTATTTCAGTAATGGAATACTTGCATTCATCCTGTTAATATCACCCTTCGTTGTAGAAGAGATGCCAATGTTGGTAATTTGTGTTTTATCTTTTTTGATCACTCTTTTTTAGAGTCTTGTCAGTTTTATCTTTTCAAATGAGAATCAATTTTGTCTTCATTGACATTCTCTTTTCTTGTTTTTTTTTTTTTTTTATTTCTGCTTCCTCTGTATTCTATGGAATTTGAGTTTAATTTTCTTTTTTCTGTTACATCTCAAGATAGAAGCTTATTGCTTTTTTTTTTTTTTTTTTTTGGAGAGGTTTTTGCTAAAGGGCACGTGCGCTCGCCAGACAGACAGAGAGAGACAGAGAGACAGAAAGCGAGAAATCACCCCCCCAGGGGGGATGGCCACGCCTCAATACCTTCTCCTCCATTCTCCTCTCGGGATCTTGGGCACGCACGCACACGTGCCCAGCGTGAATTTAAGCCACCATGTCCGGGACTCGAACTGCAGTCGACTACATGTGAGTCCAGTGACATAGCCATTATGCTAACTGCTGGTCCCAGAAGCTTATTGCTTTTAAGCCTTTCTTTATATATACACACACACACATATATATGTACATATATATATATATATATACACACACACACACACATATGTATATATATATATATAAAATACATATATATATATATATATATAATATATATATATATATATAAAATATAATATATATGGTTTTTACCATAGGATATGTAAGCTCACCAGAGACAGAGAGAAAGTGAGAAATCACCCCCTCTTCCAGAGAGGATGGCAATGCCATAATCCTTCTCCTCCAGTCTCCTCTCAGGATTTTCGGCATGTGTGTACATGATTTTCTTTCTTTTTTTTTTTTTTTAGGTTTTTGCCATAGGATGTGTGTACTCACCAGAGACAAAAAGAGAGAAAGTGAAAATTTGTCATAGCATGGGAGAGTGTTGAGCTGTATTGTGTGAAGTCCTTGGTTCTTTGGGTCCAGATCACTAAAATTAGAGACCTTTCCCTAGGCGTAAAATAAAGCCACAACCACAATAAAAGTAGATAGGAAAAAGAATTTAATAGGAAAGAAAGATTTTAGAAAAGTACACACCCAGAAGACTTTTGGGCAGGCAGGTTGGAAGGTAGCAACTGCGTCTGGAACTGGCTAGGTATTTTTATTACCGGAGGTGATAATGAATATTTAACAGTGGGAAGTCTGTTATATTATCTATATCCTTTGAATTCCTGGGCTTTTTCCTGTGCTTGTGCATCTCTCTCACAGGTGAAGAATTTGAGGAATTTGATTACCTAACTGCATGATCAGTGTGAGCCATGATGATAGGTGCATTCTAATGAGGATGACCTGCCCAATTAATTTATTGCCCCAGTGGGAATCAGGATATTGACTAAAATGTCTGGTTATGCCTTTTTGTATTTATAAGAAATGATAAGAGGGAAATTTACAATCATCCCTATGTGTTTTCATCAGGTACCAAGGAAGATAAATGGTATTTGCCTCGCCTTCCCTGGGCCAGGAACTGGGTGGGAAGAAAGCATTTCATGGAGAGTTTGGTTGTAACTACTAATAAATTATGATTGATGTGGCATGTGTCCTGCTATTCTCTTAGGGCTACCCGTTCACTAACTGCCTACTACAAAAGCACTCCCAGGGAAGATGGCCACACCATAATCCCTCCTCCTCTCAGGATTTTGAGCATGCACACACATGTGCCTGGTGGGATTTTTAAGGTGCTAGGTTCAGGACTTGAACTGAAGTTGGTCATGTGGGAATCCAGTGCCTTAACTACCACTCCACCTGCTGGCCCCTCTAATATAATAACTGCTCTAGCTATACCTCACACATTTAAATGAGTTGTATTTTCATTGTCCAGTTAAAGTTTTTTGTTTGTTTTTAGTTTTAGCCATAAGGACATGCACTCGCCAGAGAGAGAGACAGAGGGAAGGAAAGTGAGAACTCATCACCCAGCGGGGATGGCCACAGGGCTGTTTCTTTTCCTCCAGTCTCCTGGGATTTGGAGCATGCATGTGTATGTGCCCAGCATGATTTTCAAGCTGCCAAGTCCAAGACTCAAACTGCAGCTGGCTTCTTGGGAATCCTGTGCCTTAACCATCACACTGCCTGCTGGCCCTCTTAAAATATTTTTTAATATATCACAATGGAAATTAGAAATTTTCTAGGCTAAGGCCAGCCAACAGCATGGTGGTTAAGGTGACTGGATCCCACGTGGCTGACTGCATAGTTGAGGCTGGATTCAACAACTTGAAATACATACCAAGCACATGTGTGTGTGTGCCCACAATCCTGAGAGGAGAATGGAGGAGAAGGGATTGTGACATGACCATCCACCCTGGTAGATGCTTTCTCATTTTCCCTGTCTTTCTATCTCCCTGTAGCAAAACTTAAAAAAAAAAAAAAGTTAGAAGAAAAAAATTTACTGGGATGTTTGGAAGTGTGTTGCTTAATTTCCAAACATTTGGGAAATTTTATTTATCTTTTTGTTATTTGATTTGGGTTTGATTATGTTTGTTTAGAGAACATAATGTACTCTAATTTCAGTCCTTTGAATTTTTATTCGGGCCTTCTTTATGGCTTAGTCACATGGGCTGTTTTGTGGAACCATGTGCATTTGCAAAGACTGTATATCTTCCAGTCATTGGGCTTAGTGTTTTGTGTCATGAAGGGCAAATGGATTATTGTTGTTCAAATCTCAATATTTTTTGTGATTGTTTTAGTGCAGTTCTGTTAGTTCCTGAAAAAGGTATTTAAAAACCTCCACTATGATTGTGGATTTGTCTATTTTTCAGTTGATTTTGTTACTTTTTGCATCATATATGTTGAATCTCTGTTACTGGGTACATATATTTAGGATAATTTTTACTTTCTAGATTAATCAGTCATTTTACTCTTATGAAGTATCTCTTTTCACCTAACAAATATAATACCTCTTGCCTTTCATTTTTTTCCCCCAACGTTAATATAGCTATGGCTGCTGTGCATTTGTAATCTGAAAAGTCTAAATTCAAAATGCTCCAAAATCCACATTTTCAGTGCTGACATGATGCCACAACTGTCATATTACACTCCTGACCTTATGTGATGGGTTGTAGTCAAAACACAGAGGCACAACATAGTTTATTCAGCATCTCTAAGGGAATAAAGATCCTTCTTGGTCCCTTCAGCTGCACTGGGTCTTTTTCATGTGTGCCTAGATTCCCTATGCAAGCATACCTACAAAGAGTTTCATGATCAAAATTATTTATTGTATAAAATTTCTTTCAGGCTATTTTATAAGATTTATACGAAACATAAATGAATTTTGTGTTTAAACTTGGGCTGTATCCCCTAAGATATTTCATTATGTAATGCAAATATTATAGACTCTGAAAGAAAGAATTTGAAATCTGAAACACTTCTGGTCCCAAGCATTTCAGATGAAGGAAACTCAACTTGTATCAGTTTTCTTATAGTTGGTACTTGGATGGTGTGTTGCGTGTGTATATATAATTTGTTTTCCTCTCAATTTAAGTCTTTAAGGGGTTTCTCTTGTAAAGAGCTAAGCTAGCTAGGTTTAACTCATGGGTCTTTTTTTTTTCTGTTAGACAATTTCTGCCCTTTAATTGGAGTATTTATTGTAATGACCAATATGATCAAGTCTCACATCTTGCTGTTTGTTTCCAACTTGACACATTTCTTCTTTGCATAGTTCTTCATTCTTGCCCTCCTTTGGGTTAGTAAAGTATTTTCTGTAATTCTATGTTATCTCCCCAATCAGCTTGGTAGCAATACTTTTTATATTGTTTAAATGGTTTCCCAAGAGATTGTGATATGTATCCTTAAGCTATTCTGGTCTTTTTTTAACCATTTTTCAGTGTAAAAATCTTACAAGTTAGTTCCATTTACCAGTTTCCATATTTTTGTGCTTTTGTAATGTATTTTAATTCTACATGTTATACACCCACAATAAATTATTATTGTTGCTTTACTACAAACAATGTTTTTACTTTTTTTTTTTTTTTTAATAGGTTTTTGCTATAGGGCATGTGTGCTTGCTGGAGACAGACAGAGACAGAGAGGGAAAGTAAGAAATCACCTTCCCTGTCCCAGGGGCATGGCCACCCCACATCCCTTCTCCATTCTCCTCTTGTGATTTTTGGCATGCATGTTCATGTGCCTGTCATGATTTTCAAGCTGCTGGGTCCAGGACTTGAACTGTGGAGTTGGCCATGTGGGATTCAGCTGCCTTAACCTTCACAGTGCCTACTGGCTCCAACTCAGTGTGTTTTATTACCAGCTTGCCTGCAGCAGTCTTTTTTTTAAAATAAAGTGTAAGAAATACTCATATTTTCCCATATGTTCATCTTTTTTGAGGTCTTATTTTTCCTGCATTCTGTGTTTCCATGTGGGATCATTTCTCTTCAACCTGAACAATTTAGTTTTGTATTTGGTATCGTAAATCTGCTGTGTTGAATTATGTCAACCTTGGTTTGAATGAATGTGTTTTGAGTACATTTTTGAGGAATATTTTAGCTCAATATAGAATTTTAGGTTGGCATAATTTTCTCTCAACACTGAAGATGTCATTTCATTGTCTTGTGGCTTCCATTGTTTCCAATGAGAGGTCAGGTGTATTTTATTTCGTTCTACTAAATGTTATGGGTTCTTTTTTCCCACTGGCTACATTTAAGATTTTCTTGTATTTTTTTGTTGTTGTTGTTTTGGTTTTTAACAGTTTTCTTTGTATTCCTCCTGATTGGGGTTAGTTCAGCCTATTGAATCTGTGAGTTAATGTTTTTTGGTAATTTTGGAAAATTTTTTGTTATCTCTTCAGTTATTTCATTTGCCTATATTTTCTCTTTTAAGGGAATCTGCTTACATATAAATTAGATTTCTTACTATTATCTCACATATCTCATGCTCTATTCTTTTTTTATATATATAATTTTTTTGCTATAGAACATGTGCACTCACCAGAGAGAGTCAGAAAGAGGGAATATGAGAAATCAAACCCCAGGGCAGATGGAGGCACCACAATCCTTCTCCATTTTCCTCTCAGGATTTTAGGCATGCAGGCAAACACGCTTGGTGTGATTTTTAAGCTGCCTGGTCCAGAACTCAAACCTCAGTCAGCCGTATGAGAATCCAGCACCTTAACCACCATGCCACCTGCTAGCCCTGTTTTTTGTTTTGTTTTCAAGTTTTTGCAATAGGGATCATGAGTTCACTGGAGAGACAGAGAAAGACAGTGAGATGGAAAGTGAGAAACCACCTCTCAGGGGGATGGTCATGTTGCAGTCCTTCTCCATTCTCCTCCTGGGATTTTGGGCATGCACGCACATGCGCCTAGTGTGAATTTCAAGCCACCAGGTTCAGGACTTGAACTGCCATGTTGGATGAATGCCTTAGCCTCCACCCCCATTTTTTAAAAATTCTTTTCCCTTTTTGTGCTTCAGTTTGTTTTCTTTCTTTCTTTCTGTTTAAGAGAGATTTTTGCTAGGGACCAGCAGGTGGCATGGTGGTTAAGGTGCTGGACACTCCCACATGGCCAACCAGGTGGTTCGAGTCCCGAACCTGGTGGCTTCCTTTCTCACTTTCCCTCTCTGTCTCTGTCTCTTTCTCTCTGGTCAAATTTTAAAAAGTAAGTGAATGAATAAAATTAAATAAATAATTATTTTAAAAATAAAAGATTTTTGCTATAGGGTGCATGCACTTGCAGGAGAGATAGAGAGAGACACTGAGAAATCACCCCCCCCCCCCCCCCGAAAGGATGGCCATACCACAATCCCTTCTTCTCCATTCTCCTCTCGGGATCTTGGGCACACATGCACACACGCCCAGTGTGAGTTTAAGCCACCGGATCTGGGACTCAAACTGTGGTCGACTATATGGAAGTCCAGCAACATAGCCATTATGCCATCTGCTGGTCCCCAGTTTGTATAATTTCTATTGACCTGAACTTAAGTTTACTGATTTTAAGTTAAATATAAAGACAGTATGCCAAAAATGCATGTGTCCTCAATATCTATGTTAAGAATTTTTCCAAACTGATCAGAAGACAAATAGACTTGTCGAGAAAGTCATGACACATTTTTCTGTGCAAAAATGTGTCATGACTTTCCTGACAACCCAATAAAATAATGAACAAAATAAATAAAGAGGAGGTTTACGGGACCAGCAGGTGGCGTGGTGGTTAAGGAGCTGGACACTCCCACATGGCCAACCACGGTTTGAGTCCCAGACCTGGTGGCTTGCTTTCTCACTTTCCCTCTCTCTCGCTTTCTGTGTCTCTCTCTGGCCAAATTAAAATAAATGAATGAATAAATAAAGTTAAATAATTCTTTAAAAAAAAAAAAAAAAAAAAAAAAAAAGAGGAGGTTTACAAAAGAACAGATGCAAGTGACTAAAACCGTGTAAAAACATAATAACCAAGGAATTATCATACAAAACTGAGATGCCGAGTATACGTTACAGTAACCTTTTTGGCACCAGGGGCTGTCACAGGATGGGAGAGTGCTGAGCTGCGTTGTATGAAATCCTTGGTTCTTTAGGTCCAGTTCTCTAAAATTAGAGACCTGCCCTGAGGCACAAAATAAAGCCACAACCAGGATAAAAATAGGTAGAAAATAATATGTAATAGGAAAGAAAGACTATAAAAGAAGTACACCCAAAAGACTTTTGGGCGGGAAAGTTGCTAGATAACAACTGTTTCTGGAATGGGTTAGGGTTATTTTTATTTTTATTACTAGAGGTGATAATATTTAATGGTGGGAGGTCTGTCATAGTATCTGTCTCTCACAGGTGAAGATTTTGAGGAATTTGATTACCTAATGGCGTATGCCCAATTAGTTTGTTGCCCTAAAGGAAGTCAGAATGTTGACCGAAACATCTTGTTGGGCCCTGTATTTGTGAGGAATGATCAGAGGGAGGTTCATAGCCATCCCTGTGTCTTTCAGATACCAAAGAAGGAAATTGGGATCTGCCTTGTCTTCCTGTGCTAGGAATTGGGTAGGAGGAAGAAGTCTCTACAGATGGTCTAGTTGTGACTCCTGATAAATCGTGATTGATGTGACAGGTGTCCTTCTGCAGTTATCTTAGGGTTGCCTGCTCTTCTCTAACTAACTGCTTATGAAAGGACCATTTCATGGACTTCAGGAGGTAGAGCTCAGACTGTAATGCAAGCACTGGGGAGCCTTTGTAAATACAGATGAAGCAAATCCTGGTTCCTAACAGGCCATGAACTGGCCCGGAAGCTAGGGCAAATATCAATGCCAGTGATGATGCCTGCTGCTGAGGGTTCAAGCAGAGGGCACCTTGCGTATTGCTGATGAAGAGGGTTACACTCTTTATGGAGAGGATGGAACACGTGTTTGAATAAAAAATATATTTACCCTTTAACTCTAGCAGTTCAGCTCATAGAAATTAAATGCTGTCACGCAAGGATTTAGGGATGGCTGAGGAACCAAGCAGAATCCCTACTTTGGAATATTATATAGTCACTGAGAATAATAAATTAGAGTTCAAACAGTTGGGGAATATTTTCACAAGGTTTTGCGTGAATAAGAAAAAGCAAAAGTCTACCATATCCATTACCAAATATCTATGTCAAAAGAAGAAAAGGCCACCGTGTGTGTGTGTGTGTGTGTGTGTGTGTATTCAGTTACACAGATGTTTGTGTATCAGTGAGCGTGGAGAAAGTATGGTAGGGTATATACCAGGTGGTTCCTAAGGGCTAACTAGCAAAGGTGCTGATGGAGGGGTTGGAGGGTAAGCTGAAGAAAATGATACTGCCCTAAGGCAAGTCCTGTTACCTTCATAGAGAAAAATGCAAAGAAACCAAACAGGCAATTAGCAAAATAAAAAGATGACCCATAAACACTTAAAACAGTATTTGACCGAGGGTGGCAGCTGGTGTGGTGGCTAAGGGCTCTGAACTCCCATTTGGCCGACAGTGGTTCTAGTCCTGGACCTGGTGGCTTGCTTTCTCACTTTCTCTCTCTTTCTCTCCCCCTCTCCCTCTCCCTCTCCCTCTCTGATCAAATTTAAATAGATAGATAAATAAAGTTAAATAAAGTAATTTAAAAAAAACAATATTTGATCACACTAAAAATCAAGAAAGGCAAATGGAAATAACAGGTACTTTTCTTACTACATTGGCAGATATCAAAGTGGTGAATATCTGCTGATGAGGCTGCCAGAGAATAGGATAGTTCACTCACATGACCAGGAAGTCTTGGAATAGCCTTTCTGGAGGTTGGTAAAATCAAAGTCATAAAAGTATGAGTAGCCTCAATCCATCATTCCACATTCTTAGGAATTTGCCCTAAAAAAATTACCAGGGATGTGCATAATGAAGAAAGCTCATCTTAACATAATTTATAATGCTGAAAACTGAAACAGTCTGTTCAAAACCAGTAGACTGGATGAATAAGTTATTATAATTTATAGATTGGAATTCTATGTAGGTAATAAAAAGTAACGTTTAGAAGTATATTTAATAATGAGGAAAAACATTCAGAAATCAGAAAGTAAAAAACATAGGTCACAAGGTAGTGGCCTGTGATCCCAACAAATGCTGTGTGTGCACGTGTTATAGGTGTACTTTAAAAAAAAATCTGTGATGGTAAATACCAGTGTCTTGACCACCATTATCTCTGATGACTGAGTGAGGCTATAGGGGTTTTCATTTTCTTCTGTGAACTTTTGTGTTTTTCATACACTTTCTAAAGTGAACATTTATTATTTTTATGTTAAAAATGTATGTAAAGTCTGTGTGGGGATAGAGTTGTTCCATTACACCAGAATGTGTGGTTTGAGGGTCTGCCCCCTCAGTGGATGTTTCCAGGTAAGTGTATCCTGATGTAAAATGGAGGCAGTCAGCTCACAGGCTCCTCTGAGGCTCCAGGCACTGCATGGGCTCTGAGCACCAGCCTGGATCTGAGATTAGGGTTTTCAGGCTTTTACAGTGGAGATTTATGCCCCATCACCAGCACCTTCTATAAGCCCTTGACTGGGCCTGCCCAGAGCACTAGCTCTGTCCTCAGCTCCTGCAGATAATGGTTTCTTTCTTATGGAGTCAGTCAGGAAGCATTGCTGGTGAAGGCCAACGGTCTGCTACCAAATAGATGGTGAAAGTGCCTCTTTTTCACTTTTCTTTTGGTGTTTTCTTTAGGATGCACATTATTTTTATATTAGAGATCTGAAGTTTGGGTGGAGTGAAGGGGATAGCCTTCATTTATGCTAGTAAAGATAGTCCAAGTCATGTGTGAAATAAATACTTGGTCAGGGGCCAGCAGGTGGTTAAGGTGCTGGATTCCCACGTGGTCGTCTGCAATTTGAGTTCCAGACCTGGTTGCTTGAAAATCAAGCCAGGTACATTCGCATACATGCTTAAAATCCCAGAAGGAGAATGAAGAAGGGATTGTGGCATGGTCATCTCCCTGGGGGGGTGATTTCTCACTTTTCCTCTCACTGTCTTTCTCCAGCAAGCACACGTGCCCTATGGCAAAAAACCTTTAAATAAAAAATACATACATACATACATACTTGGTCACAGAATCTTCATTTGAAACCAGCCTAATAACGTAGCCTTGTGCTGCCTTGGTTTTGAGCAGGAGGAAGAAGCTGTTAGGGGCGGTGAGGAAGAACTCCTCCAGGACAGGGTGCAGCCAGAAGAGTTCGTGGCCATTGCAGACTATGTCGCCACTGATGAGACCCAGGTAGCTATCTTGTCAGCCTACATTTGTGGATGTCAGCTTGTTTGGTGTCAAAATTAGATGTGAATGTTGGAGCAGTTATACCACAGCGAATAAAGAAGTATTCAGACATATAAACCCCATGAGACCTGGGGGTGACCTGCACTTCCAGCCTACCACGTTCTGACCCCAAGAACAACGCACAGGTATCTGGTAAGTGGTGTTGTCAGCTGAGGGAGAAGCTCCTGCTCCACTTTCTGCTTGAAGACCTTGATTTAGACACTTGCTGGTTTCTGAGAAAGAAATTAGGCTATCAAAAATGTCAGCTTGCTGTCTTTAGTTTGCGACAGGAATTACTAAGAAAAACCTTAGCATGGCTGAGTTATGCTGAGGCTGTAGAATGCTGTCCCAAGCCATAGAAATGTTTGTTCCTTTTCTTTTTAGAAATAGCATTTAAGCTGTGCCCTTTTTTTAGGGGGTGTCCTTTGGAATCTAATTCCCAGTATCACTTTTGTAAATGGCCAGTTGCTATAATTACCTTCTGATTTCTTCTTGAAAATGCCATGATTTGATCACAATGATGGGTTTGTCACTGAGCCATGTTGAAATACCACTTACTGGTTTTTCTAATGAATCTTAACATCTGCCTGTCTTTTTTTTCCAGCTGAGTTTTTTGAGAGGAGAAAAAATTCTAATCCTGAGACAGACCACTGCTGACTGGTGGTGGGGCGAGCGTGCAGGCTGCTGCGGGTACATACCAGCAAACCACGTGGGGAGGCAGGTGGAGGAGTATGACCCTGAGGACACATGGCAGGATGAGGAGTACTTTGGCAGCTATGGGACACTGGTACTGCTTTCTAGATCTCTGCGGGCCATGGGATGGGTTCTTCTCTCTAGTTTTAAGCTCTAACTTTTCAGAAATAATTTCTGGGTTGCTTTTACTTGTTCGCTACAGGGCTTGCAAACTTGCCTGTGAGCTTAGCAAGCCATGGGGTCTCTGTCACAGCTACTCTGCTTTTACAGTGCGAAAAGCTATTGTCGACGACACAGAAAGTGAGCATGGTTGTGTTCCCATTAAATTTTGTATTTCATAAACTTTCATGTGTCATAAATATTCTTATTTTGATTCAAGAAAGTTGTTTAAAAATATGAGCCATTTTTAGCTTGGAGGCCATGTACAAACAGGTGGTGACTGAATTTGTCTGGTAGGCTGTGTTTGCTAATCCCTAGTTTAAAGGTACTATTTGAGCAGTGGGATTATGAGCTTCTCTCAGTTTTTTTTTTTTTTTTTTTTTTTTTTTTTTTGAGAGAGAGATTTTTGCTATAGGGCATGTGCATTCACCAGAGAGATAGAGAGAAAATGAGAAATCACCTCCCAGGGGGATGACCATGCCACAATCCCTTCTTCTTCATTCTCCTATCTGGATTTTGGGCGCACACACACACAGAAATGTGCCCGGCATGAGTTTCAAGCTGCCGAGTCTGGCTGGGACTTGAACCACAATTGGCCATATGGGAGTCCCACACTTTAACCACTATGCCACCTCCTGGCCCCTTTTTACAGTATTTTTAAAAAGTAACAAATTTTACTTCAAAAATGAAATAGAAAAAAATTATGTAGTTGAGAACTTCCTCACTCCAAGATCATAAATATTCATACTTTCTTTCCAATCCTTTGAAACAGTGAAATACTTAAATCAATCTATAATTTATTGTAAAGAATAAAGTAAAATTCTGTCTTCCTTTTCTCCATAAACATCCAACAATCTCAGCATCAGTAGGTGAGTCATTCTCTTTTTCCACTCATTGAAATGCCATTCTTATATATTACATTTCAAGGGTCTACTTTTGGAATCTCTGCTTTGCTTCCTTGATATTTTTTAAAAGAATTATTTATTTAATTCCACTTGTTAGTTTTTATTTTGACCAGAGAGAGACAGCGAGACAGAGAGATAGAAAGGGAAAGGGAGAAAGCAAGCTGCAGATCTGGGACTCGAACTGTGGTCTGCTGTGTGGGAATCCAGTGGTCCCAACCATCACACCACCTGCCGGTCCCACTTCATTGATCTTTTTATTTCTTCCTCAGTTTCCAGCTCTTTTCATTGTAGCTTTGTGAGATCTGTGAGAGCTAAGTTTCTAACAGTTCTGTTTTTCAGTATTTTCCTGGCTAGCCTTGGGTGTTTATTGTTTTGAAACTAATTTTATTATTTTTTTGATGCTCCTCCCCTCCCAATGCCAAATTAGTTGGTGCTTTAGTTGTTCCTGCAGGTTTGTGTACTGCAATTTAGGGAGGAGTGACATATTATTGACTCCCACTCTCCCTGTTACTTAAGCTTCATTTTATGTCTCTCTGAGTTTTGAGGTATTTATCATACAGGGTTATGTACCTACCTATCTTGTTACATTTATTCCTAAATCTTTTCATTTTCACTGCTGTAAGTGGTTGGCTAAGTGTTCTAAAAACTTCAGTTGGCTGATGCTTATGTACAGGTCTTTGTAACCTCTTCTGATCTGTCTACTTCTGTCGTTTACTAAGAGGCAGCTGTTGAAATCTCTTACTGTTACCATATATATTTATTCTTACATTTCTATTGCTTTTTACTCTGTATTTTGAAGCTCTGTTATTAGGTACAGAAATATTCAGAATTATTATGTCCTTTGGATGAACTGATTCCTGTGTTACCATGTACTAACATTTAAACTAACACAAATATTCCTTTGCTCTGAAATGTATTTTGTTCTGGTGTTAATGTAACCACTCCAATTTTCTTTTGATGTGTGTTAGCACAGTGTACCTTTCCCATCTTTTTGCTTTTAACATAGTCTGTGTTTGTATTTACAATGAGTTAGATGGGGCCAGCAAGTAATGTGGTGGTTAAGGACTCCCATGTGGCCAACCTTGGTTCGATTCCCAGACCTG
Organism: Tupaia tana; assembly: GCA_026018925.1. Classification (NCBI taxonomy): domain Eukaryota; kingdom Metazoa; phylum Chordata; class Mammalia; order Scandentia; family Tupaiidae; genus Tupaia; species Tupaia tana. The sequence continues at coordinate 132,879,171 of JAKSZU010000001.1, read as the reverse complement.
GTGGCTTGCTTTCTCACTTTCTCCTTCTCTCACTCTCTCTGTCTCTTTGATCAAATTAAAAAATAAGTAAAATAACAAAATTAAATAAAGAAATAATTTTTTAAAAATGGACTAGAGGCTGAAAGGTGGGGCAGCAAGTAAAATGTGATGCTCTGGGAGGCTGACCTCCATAGGAAGGTTCTGGGTCCATGTGTGGAGACTTCCTTGTATGTGCCTGTCGTCAGGGGCTGGCTGAGGCTACGGGTCAACTGTGGTGTCAAGACACAGTTGGAGATGCCGTTTCTGCCTCTCTCTTGCTCATTGAATAAATAAATGGGTAACCTGTAGGCAGCACAGTTGGGCCTTGACTTCTTGTCCACTTCGACAGTCTCCTTCCTTTTGTTTTTGATGCTGAGATGTTTCTGTGAGCAGTCGTGGTGGGTATGAAGGCCTATCCAGACCTTGAGTTTGTGCAGCTCAGTATTGGTGTCAGTCTCAGCCCTGCTTCCCCACTGGCTGCTTGTCTTTCTCTACATTATGCTCTCTGGGGGGTGGGATTCCTGCAGCATGAGAAGGCAGGGAATGGGTACAGCCCTGGTGCCTGGACCACTGTGGTGTCTTTGTGGCTGTCCTGAATGAGCCTTTCTCCGCCTCCTTGAGGACTGACTGATACTCTTGTGGGTGTCGGTATATTCCTGCCTCAAGGCATGACTGAGACCTTTTGTTTATCTTCAAGGGTTGACCAGGGCTGTCATCCTCCCCTGAACTATGTTTTTAGCATTCTCAAGCAAGTAAGGGACTTTTGGGCCCCATGTGAAGAGAATTTTGGGGGACACCCTGGCTCATCTCCCTTGGATCTTCCTGTAGCATGTTCAGTGTTCTCTCTTGATGGATACCTGGCTCAATCATGTCTGACCAGGAAACGGAATTTCCTGGGGTGGTCCCTCCAGTGGTGATACCTGCTCCTTATCCCAAGTGGTTCTTCCAGGGGCAACATCTGTACCTCATTTCAGGGGTCCCTCCAGGGGTGACATTTGTGCCTCATCTTGAAAGTGGTTCCTCCAGGGGCGATATCTGCTCCTCAGCCCCAGGAGTCTATCTCTGTCTCTCTGCTCAGCTGGCTTTGGGCAAGCTGCAGGCAGCACTGCGTACTGAGCTGGAAGGAGTCCAAAAGCTTTTTTATTCCTTCGCTGTCTACTTTTATTTTTACCTGTTAGTATATTTTGGTCTTTTGACAGTTTTTTAAAGAATTATTTATTTTGATTTTATTTATTCCTTCATTTATTTTAATTTGACCAGAGAAAGACACAGAGAGAGAGACAGACGGAAAGTGAGAAAGGAAGCCACCAGGTCTGAGATTTGAATCGTGGTTGGCCATGTGGGAGTGTCCAGTGCCTTAACCACCATGCCACCTGCTGGTCCCTAGTCCTTTGATTTTTTAAGCCCAAAAACCCATATTTTGCTCTACTCTCATTTGTGGCTCATATTCTGTGGGGAGGAGGGGTCAGAGGCCTTAGCTATAGCCTGATCCTCCATTTCAACCTGGCACTCACCATGACTCCGTGGCACAGTGTTGATTCTGAGTGTGTGTTTTCTCTAGAAACTTCACTTGGAAATGCTGGCAGACCAGCCACGAACAACAAAATACCATAGCGTTATCCTGCAGAATAAAGAATCCCTAAAGGGCAAAGTCATCCTGGACGTCGGCTGTGGGACTGGAATCATCAGCCTCTTCTGTGCTCATTATGCACAGCCTAAGGCGGTGAGTGGGAGGTCAAGGACAGTGTCTGCCAAAACAGGGAGGGCAGCTGCCTCTGGGCATTCTGGCTTGTAGCCATCATGTTCCTGGGGACCCTGTGAGGGACGGTCCGTGTACTCATGGTCTTGGCGAGTGCTCTTCTGTATCAGATTCAGTGTTGGTGAGATGGGAATGAGTTCAGACTGACCCATTAAAGGCGTGATGCCAGTTCAGTGAGTCACAATCAGCAGAGTGGAATTGGGCAGAAGAGACTGTCCAGGTGAGGTGTGTGTGGTAGTGTCAATCTTTTTTTTGAGAGGTTTTTGCTATAGGGCGTGTGCACTCGCCAGACAGACAGAGAGAGACAGACAGAAAGCGAGAAATCACCCCCCAGGGGGGATGGTCACGCCGCAGTCCCTTCTCCTCTCGGGATCTTGGGAACGCACGCACACGCGCCCGGTGTGAGTTTTAAGCCACCGGGTCCGGGACACGAACTGCGGTCGACTACGTGGGAGTCCAGTGACATAGCCATTACGCTAACTGCTGGTTCCCAGTAGTGTCAATCTTGTGAGATGATTCCTTCTGCTAAATATAGGAACAAGTCCAGACAGCATGTACACGTCTGCGCTGGCTGTGGGTGATGTGTGGGAGCGCCCACCACCTCATGGGGCAGAACAGATGTCTCCTCTGTGATCAGTGCTGATCCCCCTCACCCCCAATTAAAGTGCATCTGTGCTGGCCCGAGTCACAGCCCAGTAGCTCCCCTGATATGAGTAGAGGAAGTGAGCCCCTGAGTTCAGACTCTGGAAACACAGAGAACATGGTACTTGGGATACTTTCCACCAGCCCCATCGTCTCAGATCCTGGTTTGAGGTCATCTCGGGCCATAGATGTCCTAGCAGATGACTGCTCTTAACTGGGTGCTGAGAGCCTGCTATGTCAGTTGTGGATTGTGTCTGCTCTGTGTGGGAGCCAGCTGCAGCTCAGGTCAGCCCTTGGTGCAGGAGGTGGAGGAACAGGGCAGTGTTAGAGGCGGCTCCCTCCTGGGACCATGCTGCCTGGTGAGGCCTGTATTGTTTGCTACTGTCCAGATCCTGCTTCTTTCCTGGGTTGGCTCTGCTTTAGGAGGAGAGGAGCAGGCAGGGCTGCCATGCAGGATCAAGCCAGTGTCGGCAGTAACGGGCCCTCATGATGCTTGCAGGTGTATGCGGTGGAGGCCAGTGAGATGGCACAGCACACGGGGCAGCTGGTCCTGCAGAACGGCTTTGCTGACACCATTACCGTGTTTCAGCAGAAGGTGGAAGAGGTGGTACTGCCTGAGAAGGTGGATGTGCTGGTGTCCGAGTGGATGGGGACCTGTCTCCTGGTAAGGGTGGGGCCTGGGCTGCTGACAGGCCTCTCCAAGGGTCACAATTAACATGTGAACATTGGCTCAGGTGTTGAGTTTTTTTTTTTTTTTTTTTTTTTTATTATCTATTTTTTATTACATTGAATTACATATAACTTTACAGTGTATTACATTGCTTTTTCAAAAGGGAATGCCATGCATGTCAGTCAGTACAGAGACATTAATCTCCCCGCTTCAACATTCAATATCTTTCCTATGTTTCCCCCAATCATTATCATTATTATTCTAATTATTTTTTATGATAAACATGATTTTTTTTTTCCAATTATCAGATCATAAAGTTCCCAACAATAGGGAACATGTTGAGTTTTTGTTATATATTTATTTTTAATTTTGCTAGTGGGTCCGTGTACTTGCTGGAAGAGAGAGAGAGAGAGAGAGACGGAGAGAGAGAGAGAGAAAGTACCCTCTATGGAGGATGGTTACACTGCAGTCTTCTACATATCCCCCTCCTTTTGGGATTTTGGAAACGCACACACACCTAGTGTATTTCTCAAGCAGCTGGGTCTTGACTCCAGCCACACATGTGGTTGACCATGTGGCATGCAGTCGTTTTAACACCATGCCACCTACTGGCCCAGCGTCTTGAATTTTTTTTTTTTAAAGGCTTCACATATTTATTACTGAACCAAACTACCAATGCAGAACTTAGAAACAAAATGAAGCATTTCTTCCCAATAAACACACGTGTCCAGGCAGTGGTGACCATTTTCAGCTTGATGTGGCAAGACCACAGTGACCTTGGTACAGCATAAATATGTGGCCCATATCCTGTCCAACTCCTCATAGACCCAGCTTGGTTCTTCTCCAGTGTCTCCTCTTGGAGTTGTACCTGATTTTATTACCAGTTTTCATTCTAATCCACTGGGGAATAGGACAATTTTGCTTCTGTTTTATTTATTTATTCATTTATTTATTTTAATTTGACCAAGGAAGGACAGAGAGAGAGAGAGAACAGGAGGAAAGTGAGAAAACAAGCTGCCAGTTCCAGGACTTGAACTGTGGTTAGTCATGTGAGAATCCAGCATCCTTAACTACCACGCCACCTGCTGGCCCCCCATGTCTTGAATTAACTGACTTAAAAAAATGCTTTTGTGAGAATTTAAATCACAGTTAATGTAACTTTCTCGTAAGTGATTTTCTTTTCTTTCTTTTTTTTGAGAGGTTTTTGCTATAGGGCACGTGTGTTCACCAGAAAGACGGAGTCAGAGAGACAGAAAGTGAGAAATCACCCCCCGGGGGGAATGGCCATGCCACAATCCCTTCTTCTCTATTCTCCTCTTGGGATTTGGGGCATGTATGCACAGGCGTCTGGCATGAGTTTAAGCCACTGGGTATGGGACTGGAATCGTGGTTGGCTACATGGGAGTCCAATGACATAACCATTACGCCAACTGCTGGTCCCCTCATACGTGATTTTTATGGTCTGTGTTCTTCTAGGGAACCTGCAAATATCCATTGCCTAGTGTGTTGGGCTGTTCCTTTGATACAGGTGGACTCTTTGGCTCTCTTCCCTGGCCTGGGACTCCTCTTACCTAATATAAGCCATCACATGTGGGCCTTCCCCCGGTCTGAGTTGCACATATGAGTGGAAGTGGCCCATTTTCTGATTATCCATGAACACACCCTGTGCAACACCTGTCACAAATGCTGTCAGCCTGGAAGGAAAGCAGCAGGTGTTGGGAGTAGGTGTGAGTGTCAGACACTGTTTGCCACCTCTTCTAGATTCAGTGTCTTGGGACACAAGATGTATGATAATTTGAGCTTTAATCCCAGTTTGAGCTTTAGTCTCTGTGAAAATCCAGAATGAAAATGTCTGGGTGAAGTGGGGTGGAATGTGACTGTTTTTAGTAAGATACCTTGTTTAAATAATAAGCAAGTGGCTATTGGATTTTTTTTTTTAGCTCCTTACAGATTGTAGAGATTGCAAATGATGTGGGATCTTTAGCCCTGTTGAAATTATGTTGTCAGAAGGTAAGGTAGAAATGGTTTCAACATCTATAATGCAACTTGACTTACTAAAAACATTGGTGGATCTATAAGATGATACACAAGAATAAAGGGACTACACAATTAATCCATGAAGTGGGTGTTGCTCCCAGACACCAATGTTTACTCAGTAACATTTATAAGGTTTCTTCTGGTGCCCAGCCACAGAGATGTGGAGGTGATATTCAGGGAGTAAGCCGATGGTGGGGACTTGTCCGTGGGTCTCATGCATATAGGCACCTAACTGGGGCATGCCTGGCCATGGGAGGGTCTGGCTCTACTCCAGGCTGGCTGAGTGGGGGGATTCCAGGGATGGGGGTGGGGGAGTAGCAGCTGCAGGTATCCAGTGTCCCTGTGTTCTGGGACTGCCAGGTGGCCAGGTTGGCTATAACATGATATGACCAAGGAGGTAGAAGTCAGGGTTAGAGTATTTTGTATGACAAGGACTTTGCAGCCAGAGGACCATTAGCAAGTATAAGTGATGGGGGAGGAGATGAGTCTATATTTGGGAGTTCCCTGGGTGTGCATGGCCATGGACTTAGGGCAGGAGTTAGCTGTCAATCTAGCTTGTGTGGTCGAGGTCTCCCTAGGAGTGCCTGGCTGTTGTCCTGTAGCTGTGCATGGCATAGAGGATGGCACTGGGAGGCCTGGAATGGCCCTGTGTGACGCTGGGGTCTATTGGCTGGTTAAGGCCTCATACTGCCCAGGGGGGCCTTGCAGGTTTTTGATAGACTGTGGAGGGACACCCTCAGGTACATGAGGTGTTCATGCTTAGAAATCTAATAAGACACATAGAAGATCTGTGTGCTAAACAGTGCCCAATGCTGCTGAGAGAAATCATAGACAACCTGAGTAAGTGGAAAGAAAGGGTGCTCACTGACTGGAAGACTCCACCTGCAGAAGATGTCTCTTCCCCTCAGTGAATCTGTAGATGTCACTCCATTCAAAGTCTAAACAGGAATTTTTGGATATAGGTAAGCTCATTTAAAAATGTATATGGAATGAGGCTAGCTGGTGGTATGGTAGTTAAGCTGTATGGGTCCTATGTGGCCAAGTGTGTGATTTGAGTGCTGGGCCAGGGCAGGTTGGAAAACACATGGGGCACATGCGCATGTGTGCCCAAAATCCCGAGAGGAGAATAGAGGAGAAGAGATTGAAGCATGATTATCCCCCATGGGAGATGATTATTTTCTCTCTCTCTCCCCCACTCCTCTGACGAGTGCATGTGCCCTATAGAAAAACAACAAAAAGAAAAAAATTGATATGGAATGTAAAGGAACTAGAATAGATGATACTTTTTTTTGCCAGAGGGTAAGTATACTTCCTGGAGAGAGACAGAAAGGGAGAAAACATTTCCTAATAGAGCATAGTCACACTGAAATTCCTTCTCCATTTCTCCATCCCACTGGGATTTGAGGCACATATACACATGTGCCTTGCATGTTTTTCTTCTTTTTCTTTCTTTCTTTTTTTTTAAAAAAAAAAATTATTTATTTAATTTTATCATTGTTATTATTTTTACATTTGTTCCAGGGCATGTGTGCTCATCAGAGAGAGACAGAATGAGAATAAGAGAGAGAGAGAGAGAGAGACAAAGAGACAGAGAGAAAGAAAGAGAGAGAGACAGAGAAAGTGAGAGAAAGTGAGAAAGCAAGCCACCAAGTCTGGGACTTGAACTATGGTTGGCCATGTGGGAGTCCAGAGCCTTAACCACCATGCCACCTGCTAGTACCCATTATTTTCTTAAGGTTTTTGCCAGAGGGTGTGTGACTTCAGGGCAGAGAGAGACAGTAAGAGGATTAGCCGTGTCACAATCCTTTCTCTTCCATTCCTCCTGGGTTTTTGGGCATCCCCACATATGTGCCCAGCATGGTTTTCAGGCTGCTAGGTCCAGAGCTCAAATCATGGTCCTCTGTGTGGGAGTCCAGCACCTTAACTACCATGCCACCTGCTGGCCCTGACGCCCATGTTTTATTTATTTATTTATTTATTTATTTATTTATTTTTAAGTTTGCCAGAGGGCACATGCACTTGCCAGAGAGAGGGAGAGGAAAAAGTACCTCTCCTTCCTTCTCCTATGGAGAATGATCATGCCACAATTCCTTCTCCTCCTTTTCTCCCTCCTTTGGGGATTTTGGGCACACATACACGTGGCCAGCATGCTTTTCAGACTTTTAGGTCTGAGACTTGAACTGTGAAGTGAGCCATGTGGGATCCATCTGTCTTAACCACCACATCATGGGCTGGCCCCAGTGTGTTTTTCAAGTCAATGGGACTGGGATTCAAACTAGTCAACCCTGTAGGACTCGGCTCCCTATGCACAGCCATTTTTACAGTGTACCACCTTCTGTACAGAGGACTGGGCCCACATTCTATTTGTGGGCAGTGATATGACTGAGACCCAGACTGCAGTGCAATCTGATGGATGGGCGTAAACCAAACCTCATGATATGCTCACGTGTGTTGTGCTGCTGCCTGGTAATGTTCTTGAGGTTACAGTGGAAATCTGGCCCACAGTGTTCTGAGTGTGCCGTAGGGTAGGGAGGGGTGTGCAGGCACAGGGTCTGAGCGGGGCCTCCTGTATGTGTATTTCTCTCCCGTGCAGTTTGAGTTCATGATCGAGTCTATCCTGTATGCACGGGATGCCTGGCTGAAGGAGGATGGGGTCATCTGGCCAACCACGGCCGCCTTGCACCTTGTGCCCTGTAATGCCGACAAGGACTACCACAGCAAGGTGCTCTTCTGGGACAACGCATATGAGTTCAACCTCAGCGCTCTGAAGTAAGTGCCCACAGCCAGATGGATGCCATCATGTGGGCCCCCTTAGGGGCCTATGGTCTGCAGGTGGGCAACACCTTGGAAGGGAAGGGTGGGTGCTTGGCAGGTGGTTGTCCTTCGTGCTGAACGCTGCCTTTGCACGACTCTGTTTTTTTCTCAATGGTAGTCATGTTGAAACATAGCCATGCTTGTTTTAGGAAAATCGTCCCTATGCCCTTAGTGACCCAAATGACTGCGAGAGTCTGCTGAAATCTCTTGCCATCTGTCTTCCTCTGCCCCTGCCTGGCCCAGTTTCTGATCAGTAAGATAATTATTACATGGGTAGTCCAGTAGGGTATTTGTGCCTGGCACTCTTCCTGATCCTAGAAGAGGTAGATACAGGGCAAGGAGAGCTTGGGAGAGCGGCACTCCGAGAACTACAGGTGTTTCTAAGAGAGTAACCAAACAGTTTCAGGACATGCTAATCTGAATTTACCATGTGTGCATTACTTTGAATGCCTTTAAACTGGTAACAGATATGATGGGAGGAAAGGGAATTGCAACGTGATCATTCCCCATGAGGAGTACTTTCTTGCATTTATGCCCACCATGTTTCAGGCTGATGGGCCATGGATTCAAACCATGGTCACCATGGAGAAACTGGCTCCTCTTGAGCAGCATGTTACTGCTTTACCATACAGCCAGACTTTATTTACTATTTCCGAAGTCTCATTGGATCAGCATTTTAAAAACATTTCTGTGGTAAATCAATAGAGGACCAGAGGTGGGTTAGCAAGTGGGATAACAGCAGAGGGGCCCAGGAGTCCAGTGTCTAACACTGTTGAATTCATGGAGCAGCCCAGGAAGCTGTCTCTCCTGAAATCAGGCTCAGGGGGTACATTAGTTCTGCTGAGCCATTACAGTTATATGGAGTAACCTACAGCAGGAGTAGCTTTTTTTAACTTTATGTATGTATGTAACCAACCAACCAGAGAGGGACAGAGTGAGAGAGATACAGAGAGAGAGAGAGAGAAAATGAGAAAATAATCTGCCTGTTCTGGGACTTGAACCGTGGTCGGCCACGTCCAGTATCCTTAACCACTATACCACCTGCCAGCCCCAGGAATAACTTTTTTTCTGTTGTGTAATAGTAGATCCACAGAAGGTCTTTTAAAATAAACTAGATTCTAAAGCTAAAAATGTACTGTAGCCCCTGTGTCTTCTTGGTTACATGGTGGATGTCAGTTTTCATGTGCTCAGGTCTTCAAGAATAAGACATAAAAAGGAAACGCCTCCGTCTTTCGCACCCTCGTGGGTTACTGTCCAGGTACAGGCTTAGGAAGGCCCTGGGATACCCAGGTGGGCTCTGCCAGATAGGGGCTGGTCCTTTAGGAAGGGAGGGCCCAGGGCTGTCGGGGTGGAGCTCCCCAGCCCTTCCTTTCAACAAATCAGGGAGGGCCACTGAGGGTGGTTTACAACTCCTGTTAATGCAGAAGAGAAAAAGCATTTACTGTTGTCACACGTGTTTCAGAGCCTAAGGTGTTTGTGGTAACTTTGAACAATGATTTTGGCCCTTCCCCTAGATCTCTAGCAATTAAGGAGTTTTTTTCAAAGCCTAAGTATAATCACATATTGAAACCAGAAGACTGTCTCTCTGAACCATGCACAATATTACAGCTGGACATGAGGACTGTGCAAATCTCTGATCTTGAGGTAAGAAATATAGATTGTATCCTTTCATTGAAAATTGGTGCTTATTAAAACCCGGAACTGGACTGGCATGTTACTTATTGTCACTGCATGCTGTGTGTATTACTGTTTTATTATACAAATATGTGAATTTAATATAAACCTTTTGTTGGGGCCCACAGATGGCATAGTGGCTGTGGTGCTGGACTCCCACATGACTGACCATGGTTTGAGTCCCAGACCTGGCATCTTGCTTGCACACTTTCTCTCTCGCTCGCTCGCTCTCTCTAGTGAGCATGTGTGCCCTATAGCAAATCAAAACAATAATAATAATAATAATAAGTAATTCTTTAAAAAAACTGTTCTGTTATTGATGTTTCCTAGTCTTTTAATGTCCTATTCTGCTTATCTTCCATAGCTTTTGCATCTTTTTCTTCAGTCAGTTGTTAGCCTGTTCAGTTATTTTTTTGTATTTATGTTTAATATCCTCAGCATTTTGAAAATCAATTAAATTACTTTCCCTTTCATCATGGTTTTGTTTTGTTGTTGTTGTTGTTGTTGTTTTTGAGAGGTTTTTGCTATAGGATGCGTGTGCTCACCAGAAAGACAGAGACAGAAAGTGAGAAATCACCCCCCCCCCCCGCCAGGGGGATGACCATGCTGCAATCCCTTTCCCCTCTGCTCTTTTCTTGGGATCTTGGACACACATGCACATGTGCTCAGCATGAGTTTAAGCCACTGAGTCCAGGACTCAAACCACGGTCGACCACATGGGTGTCCAGTGACATAACCACTACACCAACTGCTGGTCCCTCATCATGGTATTTTAATTAAAATTTTTTCAAGTGTTTGTAGGTACCATCGATGACAAAATTCTTAGTTCATTCCCCTAATTACTGAGTGTGGCCACATGGTGGCCTACATGTCCAGGGCAGCAATATATACTAGGCTGTGAGTGTGGGTGTTGGGGAGACTCTGCCCACAGCATCCTTTGTATTTAATTTATAAAACAAACACAGACCCTGAACAGAAAGTACTACACAGAAATTTGGGGTCAGAAAACTAGGCAAAAGAAACCCAAATTGCTGAAATATTTTCTGGTACATAGCAGAGTTGGTCACTTTCGCAAGGGGGGCTCTGGGGTCTTGTTGCAGGTGGGTAAACTCTCCTAACTCTCCTCTATCTCTTCTACCTCCTCCCACATACATGCTGCTGTGCTAAACCAGACCATGCGAGGTGACCTGTGCTTCGACATCCGGAAGGCGGGCACCTTGCACGGCTTCACTGCCTGGTTCAGTGTGCACTTCCAGAGCCTGGAGGATGGGCAGCCACCACAGGTGCTCAGCACTGGCCCCTTCCACCCGTGAGTGCACATGCCTGGTTGTGGGGATGTGGGGTGGGGTTGGGGAATGGAGTAGTTGCAGAGTTACCTGGTGGAATTGGGTCTTTGTGTGTACAGGGCCCCCACTCTCACCCCACCCCCACCCAGCTCCCTGCAGGAGGCTCAGCGCAAAGCGCAGATCAGGCCAGCGCTCTCTCCAAGCAGTTCTGTAGGCCGGTCCAATCGTGTATCCCCAGCACAACCCTGACCTGCCCTCACTAAGCCCTTACCAGGTCAGAGTCAGGGTCAGGGTCTCTGCCCTTTCCAGGACCTGCTGCTGGTAACCGCTATGTGGTGGTCCCTGAGAACATCAGAACATCAGATTTGATGCCGTTGATTGTGACCTTTGGAGGGGGAGACGACACTGGTGGCAGAGATGTGATGTGGTGCTCTGGGTGGCCCTGAAGTGTCCATGAGGCAGAGCCAAGATGGGCTTCATGACCCTCAAGTTGTCTCAGGGGTGTGGTTGAAGGTCTGCTAGAGAACAGGAGAGGACAGGCCATGCCTGGTGGTTGGGGAAGCCAGGTGCCACATGACTGACCAGGTTCAAGTCCCACCCCTGTGGCTTGAACAACGTGCTGGGGCATATGTGTGCTCTAAATCCTGACAGGATGGGGACATGGAGAAGGGATTACAGAATGACCATTCTCCGCTGGGGGATGCTTTCTCTCTCTCTCTCTTTCTCTTTCTCTCTCTCTCTGGTGAACACATGTGTCCTCTCACAAATTGAGAAAAGATAAATAAAGCTCTGGCGAATTAGAGAACAAGAGAGAGAGAGAGACAGAGAGAGAGCGAGAACAGCCAGAGTGTAAGGTGGAGGGGAAAGGCTGGGCTAGGCATGGATGGTGATCGTGAGTATCCAAGCCTAAAGAAAGTAGAACCCAGGGACCAGCAGTTGGCGTAATGGCTATGTCGTCAGAATCCCATGTAGTTGACCACAGTTTGAGTCCTGGATCTGGTGGCTTAAACTCATGCTGGGCGCCTGTGCATGCCTGCCCAAGATTCTGAGAGGAGAATGGAGGAGAAGGGATTGCAATGTGGCCATCCCCCCAGGGGGTGATTTCTTGCTTTCTCTCTCTCTGTCTGGTAAGCACACACGTCCTATAGCAAAAAACCTCCCCCCCCCCAAAAAAAAAAAATTAAAAAAAAGAAAAATAAGAAAGTAGAGCCCTTTCTTGGACAGTGAGTGCAGACCCTAGAGTTTTAGTGTCCCCCAAGTGTTAAAGCCACCTTGCTCACATTACATGTGTCTCTCACAGAAATGACTTTCAGCTCTGATTCCATCAGTGTCTCGCACACCAATTGCAGTAACCAGACCAAGGCATCAGCAGCTCGCCTGGGTGGGCACTGCTGTGCTGGAAGGGGCTGGGACTCAGATACCATGCAGGGGCTCTGCATCTGACTGTGCCCATAGCTCCCTGCATGCTCTGAGCACTCAGGACTAGCCTCACCTTCTCATGGACCTGAGCTGTCACTTGGCTCCAGAGTGCCTGTGTAGATCCATTTAGGTCCCAGGCTATGGATCTGCTAACCTGGAAGGTCAAGCTCATGGGTGCGGCTCCCAGGGAGCACTGGAGGCTGTCTGAGGGCACGGGCTACTTTCTGTGTGGTGGGTGTTGAGGCCAGTGCCCAGGCCACACCAGGCTTCCAACTGCCATGCTTCCCTGTCTTGCAGAACTACCCACTGGAAGCAGACGTTGTTCATGATGGATGATCCAGTCCCTGTCCACACAGGAGATGTAGTCACGGGCTCAGTTGTGTTGCAGAGAAACCCAGTATGGAGAAGGCACATGTCAGTTTCTCTAAGCTGGGCCGTCACTTCCAGAGAAGACCCCTCATCTCAGAGAGTAAGACATACAGTTGTGAATTCTGTCCCATGTATGTGGGGCTCCAGGGATGCAATGCAATGGCAGAGGCTCAGGCTCTGCATCCATGCTCCTCTGCATCATTTTATTTAATCCTCATACAGGAAGTAGATGCATTCCTTAGCTTTGTTCCTCATTTCACAGATGAGGAAATGGAGGGTTCAGGAAGATTGGTCACTTCCTCAGGTGACACAGCTAGTCACTAAGTAGGGACCAAGACCTCTGCAGCCACAGACCAAGACACTACATATCCCAGGGACCAGCGGGTGGCGTAATGGTTACATCGCTGGGCTCCCAGACCTGGCGGCTTAAAACTCACACCAGGCATGTGTGCATGAGTGCCCAAAATCCCAAGAGGAGAATGGAGAAGTGATTGTGGCATGGCCATACCCCCCGGGGGGTGATTTCTTACATTCTGTCCCTCTGGAGAGCACATGCACCCTATAGCAGAAATCTTTTAAAAAAAGAAAGAAAGAAAGAGAAACACACTGTGCATCCCTTATTGCAAGCCTCCTGGCTCTCTGGGTGTGTGAGACCAGATGCAGGTTCTGATCTTAGCACATGGAGAGCACCCGGCTGGCTGCCCAGTAGGTCAGAGGCTGGCTGGAACCATGCCCGCTGCAGGCCTCATTCTCAGAGTCTCCTGAAAATGCAGTTCTAGTTTTTGAACCAAAGTTAATATGAGAGAGAAAAGAAAACGAATCAAATGGGTTTGCTTTATTTTTCAGTACTTGTTTTGTGCTTTGCTTTGTGGTTATGTTAAACGTTTAAATGTTTATATTAAAACTATGCACTTGAGTGCTATTCTTATTGGGAAATACTGCATCCAGTCAAACAGAAATAATTCATTATTTAGTTGATGTTTTCTGTTCTCTTTTCTAGGTTGGAGAAAAAGTCTTTCCCATTTGGAGATGACAGTCAGTGTTCTGGTAGGAAGCAGTGAGTGTATTGAGGGATGAAAACAGTGAGTCAACTCGCACCAGGCTGCTGACGCCACTCCAGGACAGTTCACGCACATTCACTCTGCTTTGGCCCCACCCTAGCCCAGCAGGTGATGTCTTTATCCCTCACAGAGCCCCGTTGCCACCCTCGTGCCCAGTGTCTGTCTACTAGAAGTAGCTTGTTTTCAGGTGTTTGCCCAGTGGTGCCTGCAGTGCCAGCTGTGGGTGGATTATGGCTCAGTGTTCCCCAGCTAGGGCTAGTTCTAAACTCGTAAGACGCACGCACATCAACCTGTGTACCCTGTGATGGTGACTTCACTCATCATGTGTTAGTGGTGTCCTTTCTGTGTTGCCTCATCTGCTCGACATGCGGGGTGCAGAATTGCACAGAGCTCTGCAGGTAGGGAGGGGGATGCCGAGCCACTGTGCTTCAGTGTCAGAGCTGAGGTGGTGATGCACACGGCGGGACTCTGCATGGGGTAGAGCAGGTGCGTAGACGTCTTCCGAGTACATTGTGTGTTGGCACATAGCATATACTCAATAAATATTTTTTAATGAACAAATGTTGTGTAACCTATTTCTGTGTATAGACATTATTTTTTGGAAGGATGAGATCATACTATATGCATTGCCTTGTAATCTTTTTTCAACATTGTGAAGAAACTCCCATATCGGATACACATTTATAATTTCTATTTTTTTGTATTGTTTTGAGTTTTTGGAAAATTTTACAGATGTATAAACTGAAACCTGCCCTAGTTGTGAGTATACAGACAGAATTTCACTAAATAGAAATACATGTATCTCGCGCTCAGGCCAAGACATGTCAACACACTAGAGGCCCCAATGCCTCTTCCAGTGCCCCCATCCAGGGTAGTGCCTGACTTGTAGCGTGATGGGTTCCTTTTGCCTGGTTTTCAGCGTTACTTGTATAGGACTGTACACTGAGTATTCTTTTGTGTCTTCCTTTTTCAGTTCAACATTATGTGCCTGAGATTCATGTGTGAATTATGGGCAATAGTTAACTTTCTTCTTGTTGTGTAGTTTCTACTGTGTGAATTACTACAACTTACCTATCTTACCCCACTTTGGATTAGTCTGTAGGTTTAGCTATCATGAGCAGTGAGGATGTGAACATTGCTGTATATGTCCTTTGGTACACATATGTACACGTTTCTCTTGGGTATACACTATACTAGATACTATCAGGTTATTAAAGTTAAGTAATGGTACACCCCTACCAGCTATGCATGAGTGTTATAATGTTCCATGTCCTACTTAATACCCAGTATTGTTTTCCTTTTTCTTTTCTTTCTTTTTCTTTGGAGAGGTTTTTGCTATAGGGCATGTGTGCTCGCCAGAAAGACAGAGACAGACAGAGAGACAGAAAGTGAGACATCACCCCTCAGGGGGATGGCCATGCCGCAGTCCCTACTCCGTCGTTCTCCTTTCAAGATCTTGGGCACACACGCACACATGCCTGGCGTGAGTTTAAGCCACCAAGTCTGGGACTCGAACCACAGTCGACTACATGGGAGTCTAGCGACATAGCCACTACACCAACTGCTGGTCCCTCTTTTTTTTTTTTTTTTTTTTTTTTTTTTTGGTAAAAACATATATTCTTTTTTTTTTTTCCACATGTCTTTTACAGTATATATTTCTTTTTCCAACACAAGTACTATGCCTGTCAGTCAAGACAAAGATATTACTGTATACATTATCATCAGCCAATAACTTCTCATTTTTTGTCCACTAAGCAAACTTTTCTGTTTTTCCTCCCCCTCCCTCCCTCCCTCCCTCCCTCCCTCTTTCTTTCTTTCTTTCTTTCTTTCTTTCTTCCTTCCTTCCTTCCTTCCTTCCTTCCTCCCTCCCTCCCTCCCTCCCTCCCTCCCTCCCTCCCTCCCTCCCTTCCTTCTTTTTTTTTAATTTGCATACAATCATTACATTTGTACGGAATGGGTACAGAATGGTCTGTAGAAGCATGTATATACAGTGTGTATTAACCAAATAGGTATAAACATATTCACCATCTTCAACAGTTGACATTATGTTGTGAACATTCAAAACCCACTCAGATGATTCTGCAAGTAAGTGTAAATTGTCTATGATGTTTTTTTTTTTTTGCTGAGAGGTACAGTTCCTTTTTGTTTTTTTCTTTTTTCTTCTAATTTTCAGTTCATAAAGTTCCCAGCAATAGGGAACGTAGACTTCACTCAGGGCTGGACCAAGGGTGGGTCTCGTGCAGCCCCGTAAATGTATGTGAGTCTCCATGGAATACAGTTTCAGGGACGCGGCTCTGGAAAGCTGAGACGGCTATCAGCTGATGCGGCACAGCAGTCATCCCACAGTCACCTGGAATGGCACTGTGGGGATCTGCAGCGTGAATCATCCTCTGGTGTCTGAATTCCTTAAGAATGGTAGAGTAGTTCTTGTTTTTCCCTAAGGTAATGCAGAGCTGGTAACCATCATCTTCTCACTGACCATAGGCAGAGAAATTCCTCCCACACAATACACCTCTCAATTGGTCCAAGACAGCCAAATACTCCCTCTGCTACCCATAGCTGTAAGTTCTTGATCCCTGTGCTCGGTCTCAGCTCGCCGCCCGCGGCCGGTGGCCACGCGGGGGTGCAGACCCGGCGGCCATGCACAAGCCTGGGGGCCACATGTAGGCCCATCAGCCATGCCCGGCCCCGGCGGCCACTCGCAGGCCCAGGACCACACGCAGGCCCGGCGGCCCCATGCGGGCCCCGAGCACATGAATACTCGCTGGATCCAGTGCCCCCCCCCCCCCTCGCCTGCCCAGCCAGAGAAAGGAAGGACAGCGACCTTGGTCGGTCCGCGGTGCCCGCCCGCTGCAGCGCCGGGCACGAGACATACTCAGCGCCGGAGAGGCAGTAGGGGCTGGGCCGTCCGGGCCCTGGCACGCGGGGCAGAGCCGTGGCCACGGCGCGCGGGGGCAGAGCCACGGCCACGGCGCGCGGGGGCAGAGCCACGGCGCGCGGAGGTAGACCCCCGGCCACGGCACGCGGGGGCAGACCCCGGCCACGGCACATGGGGGCATAGCCCCGGCCACGGCACGCGGGGCAGACCCCGGCCACGGCACACGGGGGCATAGCCCCGGCCACGGCACGCGGGGCAGACCCCGACCACAGCACGCGGGGGCAGAGCCCCAGCTGGGCTGACTCTCCCGCCAAGGCACGCAGAGCGGAGCCCCAGCCACAGGGCAGAGCCCTGACCTGGCTGGCCCTCCGGCCAAGGCACGCGGAGCAGAGCCCCGGCCACAGCACGCAGGGCAGAGCCCCGGCCACGGCACGCGGGGGTAGAGCCCCGGCCATGGCATGCGGGGGCCGACCCCGGCCACGGCACGCGGGGAAGAGCCCCAGCAACGGCACGCGGGGCAGGCCCCGGCCACGGCGCGTGGGGCAGAGCCCCGGGCCCGGCGCGCGGGGGCAGAACCCCGGCCACGGCGCGCGGGACAGACCCCGGCCACTGCGCGCGGGGCAGACCCCGGCCACAGCACGCGGGGCAGACCCCGGCCAGGCCGGCTCTCCGGCCAAGGCACGCAGAGCCAAGCCCCAGTCGTAGGACAGAGCCCCGGCCTGGCCGGCCCTCCGGCCAAGGCACGCGGAGCAGAGCCTCAGCCATAGCACGCTGGGCAGGCCCCGGCCACGGCACGCGGGGCTGATCCCCGGCCACGGCACGCGGAGCAGAGCCCCGGCCGGGCCGGCTCTCCAGTCAGGTCGGGCGGAGTAAAACCCCAGCGCAGCACACAGGGCAGAGCCCCGGCTGGGCTGGTTCTCCGGCCAAGGTACGCGGAGCAGATCCAGGTCACGGCACGCGGAGCAGAGACCCGGCCACGGCACGCGGGGCAAACCCCGGCCACGGCACGTGGGGCAGACCCCGGCCACGGCCCGTGTGGCAGAGCCCCGGCTGGGTTGGCTCTCCGGCCAAGGCACACGGAGCAGACACCGGCCACGGCACGCAGGGCAGACCCCGGCCACGGCACGTGGGGCAGGGCCCTGGTTGGGCCGGTCCTCCGGACAGGGCATGCGGAGCAGAGTCCCCGCGCCCCATCTCCACGCCCCGGCTCGCAGAGCTGGGCCCTCGCGCCCGGCGCCCCATCCCCGCGCCCTAACACGCGGAGCGGCGCTCTGCATCCGCCTGCCGGTGCATGTCCCCGCGTCCCGCCCCGCGGAGCGGAGCCCCCGTGTCTGGCGCCCCGCCCCCGCGCCACGGTACGCGGCGCGTAGCCGCCGGCCCCGCCGGGCCCGCCCTCCAGCCTGCCGGGCGGCGCACGCAGGCATCGCCCCCGCGGCCCCGCCGGGCCCGCCCTCCGGCCGGCCGGGCGGCACACGCAGGCCGGTCCCTCTTTTTTTTTTTAAGAGATATTTTTGCTATAGGGTGTGTGTGCTTGCCGGAAAGACACAGAGAGAGAGAGAGGAGAGAGACAGGAAGTGAGAAATCACCCCACAGGGGGGATGGAACATTGTACTCTCTTCTCCAGTCTCCGCTCAGGATTTTGGGCACTTTTACACACATGCCCAGCGTGAATTTCAAGCTGCTGGGCCTGGGACTCAAACCATGGTAGGCCTTGTGGGAGTCCAGTGATATAACCACTATGCTATCTGCTGGTCTCAACATCCAGTATTGTTTTTTATTTGATGGCCTGTTCTGGTGGATGTATGGGTTTCATGTGCATTTGTCTGATATCTAATGCAGTTTTCTTTTTTTTTTTGGAGAGGTTTTCGCTATAGGGCGCGTGCGCTCGCCAGACAGAGAGAGACATAGAAACAGAAAGCGAGAAATCTCCCCCCGGGGGGATGGTCACACCGCAATCCCTTCTCCTCCATTCTCCTCTCGGGATCTTGGGCATGCACGCACACGCGCCCAGCGTGAGTTTTAAGCCACCGGGTCCGGGACGCGAACCGCGGTCGACTACATGGGAGTCCAGCGACATAGCCATTACGCTAACTGCTGGTTCCCTCTAATGCAGTTTTGTATATTCACTCATATATCCTATTATTTGAAGTGCATGTTCAGATCTTTTGCCCATTTTACTGTTTTTTGTTTGTTTGTTTAAGGTCTCACATATTTATTACTGAACCAACCTATCAGTGCACAACTTAGAAACAAAGTGATTTTTTTTAAAAATTTTTTTCCCATAAAACACCCCCAAGTTCCAGGCAGTGGTGACCATTTTCAGCTTGATGTGGCAAGACCACAGTGACCTTGGTACAGCATAAATATGTGGGCCATATCCTGTCCAGTTCCTCATAGACCCAGCGTGGTTCTTCTCCAGTGTCTCCTCTTGGAGTTGTACCTGATTTTTTTCCAGTTTTCATTCTAATCCACTGAGGAATAGGACGATTTTGCTTCTGTTTTTTGGCCAGAAACCGGTTGATTCTGAAAGTCTTGTGAGAAGACATGGTGAAGAACCAAGTGGACTGCACATTCCACAGTGGTGGAGAAAGGAAGAGCCCCATTTTACTGTTAGGGTTGTCTATTTCCAATTGATTTTGTAGACGTTCTTGATATACTCTGGCTAGGAGTCTTTATCAGAAATTTTTTTTTTTTTTTTGTAGAGGTTTTTCACTATAGGGCGCGTGCGCTCGCCAGACAGGGAGAGACATAGAGACAGAAAGCAAGAAATCACCCCCCAGAGGGGATGGTCACGCCGCAATCCCTTCTCCATTCTCCTCTCGGGATCTTGGGCACGCACGCACACGCGCCCGGCATGAGTTCTAAGCCACCGGGTCTGGGACGCGAACTGCGGTCGACTATGTGGGAGTCCAGTGACATAGGCATTACGCTAACTGCTGGTTCCCTCAGAAATATTTTTGTGACTGTCTCATTCTGCAGCTTGTTTTTCACTGTCTTAGTAAGAGTATTTTGATAAACAGAAGTTCTTAAATTTTATGTTTTTCAGTTTGATGTTGTATTTTCTTTTGTAGCTTGTTTTTTGTTAATTGGTTTTTTAGATTTTTTCCATAGAGCATATGTGCTCACTGGAGACAGAAAAAAATGAGAAATCACCCCCTACCAGGGGGATGGCCACACCACAATTCCTTCTCCATTCTCCTCTCAGGATTTTAGGCATGCACACACATGCACCCAGCATGATTTTTAACCCTCCAGGTCAGGGACTCAAACCATGGTTGGCCATGTGGAAATCCAGTGCCTTAACTAGCATGCCACCTACTTGGCCTAATATAACTTAAGTTTTTTTTTTTAATCTTTGTGTGTAGGACAGCACTCCACCCTTGTCATTGACGTGAGGAAGGGGTTAAGTCTTTTCCCCTATGAGGTAGAAACTTAAATTGTTTTCAACCGTTCTTATTTCTGATGCAGGCATTTAAAACTTCAAATTTTCCTCTAAAATTGCTCAAGATCCAAAAATAGATTTTGATGTATTTTCAATATCACATAGTTTCAAATATATTATAATTTTTGTTACGTTTCTTCTATTAAGCCATGGTTATCTAGAAGTGACTGAATTTCACAAGGTGGGATTTTCTAGTTACCTTTTCTTATTGATCTCTAGGTAACTCCACTGTGGCCAGGGGACAAACTGTTGGGGCTTTCAGTCCTTCAAAACTTGTTCCTTGACTCCGCACTCATGTCCATGTATACTTGAAAAAAACTTTTATTCTATTGCTGTCAAGTGCACGACTTTTAATATGTGGTCTATACCAAATTTGTTAGTTGTGCTTTTCACATAGTTGGATCTTTACTGATATTTGTGTCTGCTTTTTCTTGTCAACTACTGAGAGGGAGGGTTCCGAGTCCCTGTCTTGGGCTGCCGTAACTAAATATCATAGCCTGGCTTAAACTACAGGGAGTTATTTCTCACAGTTCTGGAGACGGTTAATACTAAGACCGAGGTGCTGGCCAACTCAGTTCCCGAATTGGAACTGGAGTAGAGTTTATTAGGCAGAAGAAAGAACCAGTGAATTTGAAGAGAGGACAATAGAAAAATTGAAAGAGAAAAATATTGAAGAAAAACAAACAAGAGCCCATGTGTGTGTGCGCCCAAAAATCCCAAGAGAACGGAGGAGAAGGGAGTGCGGTGTGGTCATCCTTCAGAGGGGGTGATTTCTCACTTTCCCCTCATCTCTATGTCTCCGGTGAGTGCATGCACCCCACGACAAACCTTCCCCCCAGATTAATCCCTATGGTAAGCACCTTGGTCTTAGTCTTAACAGTCTCCAGAACTGTGAGAAAAGAAAGAATATACACAAAAGGAAATGAGAAAGGAATTCAAATGTTTTACTACAAACATAAAAGAGCAGAGTAACTAAGGAAATGAATGATGATAATGCTATAATGCATATAAGAGAGCAAAATGATGAAAGTTGCATCTTGTAATTACTTTCAATGTAAATGAATTAAATTGAGTAAAAGATGGAGAGTGGCAGAACTGAAAAAATGTGACCCACCTAATTGTCCACAAGAGACTCATTTTTTAAAAGAATTATTTTATTTAACTTCATTCATTCATTCATTCATTCATTCATTTTAACTTGATCAGAGAGAGAGAGAGAGCAAAAGAACGAGAGAGAGTGTGAAAGAGAGAGGGAAAGTGAGAAAGCAAGCTGCCCTAACCACCATGCCACCTGACAACCCCAAAAGACTCATTTTAGATCCATAAACACAAATGACTTAAAAGGGAGAGTCAAAAGAGTATGCAAAAAGAAATAATAAAAAGAGCAAGGATGGATATACTAACAGAACAAAAGTAGACTTTACATAAAAAGGATAAGAGACAAAGAACACTATATATTAATAGGTTTAATATAACAAAACAATATAAAAATTGTAATCATTTATACACCTAATAACACACCTGAAAATAAATGAACAGAAATAGATAAAACTGGTAGGAGAAATAAGTAGTTCTACAGTGATGTTGGAAGACTTCAGTACCCAAGTCTCCATAGTGGATAGAACCAGACTGAAGATAAGTAAAGGAACAGAGGACTTGAATGACACAACAAACCAAGTCGCTCTATCACATATACACGGAGCATTCTACCCAACAACAAAAGAAGACACGTTCTTCTCAAGTGCACTTGAGATTTTTTTTCTAGGATAGGTTATATTAAGACCACAAATTTAAACTCAATCAATTTAAGAGAGAAATATCTTACAAAGCATCTTCTTAAATTACAGACGGTAAAATTAGAGTGAGAATAAATCAATAACTGGGTCCAGCAGGTGGCATGGTGGTTAAGGTGCTGGTCTCCCACATGGCTGACTGTACTTCGAGTCCCAGACCTGTAGGCTTGGAAATCATGTGCATGAGTACCCAGAATCTTAGGAGGAGAATGGAGGAGAAGAGATTGCAGAGTGGCTATTCCTCTTGAAGGGTGATTTCTTACTTTCCCTCTCATTATCTCTCTTTCTCTGTCTCCAGCAAGCATACAGGTCCTATGGCAAAAAACTTAAAAAAAAAAAAAAAAAAACTAAAGGAAAACTGAAAAAATTGCAAATTTGTGGAAATTAACATTTTTATAAGAGAGATTTTTGCTATAGGGCATGTGTGCTTGATGGAGAGACAGAGACAAAGAGACAGAAAGCAAGAAATCATCCCCCAGTGGGGAGGGGATGGCCATACCACAATCCCTTCTCCTCCATTCTCCAATAGGGATTTTGGGCATGCACGCACATGTGCCTGGCCTGAGTCTCAAGCCTCAAGGTCTAGGACTTGAACCATGTTCAGCCATGTGGGAGTCCAGCAATGTTACCATTATGCCATCTGCTGGTCCCAGTTAACACATTCTTAACCAACAGATCAATAAAGAAAGTACAAGTGGGACCAGCAGTTGGAGTAATGGCTATGTCACTGGACTCCCATGCAGTCGACTGCGGTTCGAGTCCTGGACCTGGTGGCTTAAATTCATGCCGGGCACATGATCTTGCGTGCCCAAGATCCCAAGAGGAGAATGGAGGAGAAGGAATTGCGGTGTGACCATCCCCCCTGGGGGGTAATTTCTCGTTTTCTGTCTCTGTCTTTCTGGCGAGCGCAGATGCCCTATAGCAAAAACCTCTCAAAAAAAAAAAAAAAAAGTAAGTAAGTACAAGGAAAGTTAGAAAAAATACTTTGAGATGAACAAAAATTAAAACAGCATATGAAAAACTATGGGATTTGGGGCCAGCAGGTGGCGTGGTGGTTAAGAACATTGGATACCCATGTGGCCGACTATGGTTTGAGTCCCGGACCTGGAGGCTTGCTTTCTCGCTTTCCCTTTCTCTCTTTCTCTGTCTCTCTCTGGTCAAAATTTAAAAATGATAATAACAACAAATGGAAATAAATAAATAAATATTAAAAAAAAAAAAAAGAAAAAGAAAAACTATGGGATTCTAGACTTCCAGATGGCATGATGGTTATGTTATAATGGGGGGTTACTGGGAGAATCACCTCATCACCTCATGCAGTTATGGCAACTCTTGTCCTGCAACATCTGCACGCTGGAGATCCTGGGGTTCTGGTAACATGGTTCTAAGTCTCAAGGCTTTGGAGACAGGGAAGCCAGTGATGTAAATAAATCATAGTACAAGGCGGAAACCCTGAGGGCCTGGCGGGGGCCAGGAGGAGGGCAAAGAACTGGTGTAAATATGAAATCTAAACCAAAAAGCTTATTGGTGTTCACTCAAGAGACCGCCTTTTGTTGAGTTGGGTCATTGCTTGTCCCATTGCTGGTGCCAAGACCTTCCCAGGCTCAAGGGTTAACTAAAACTTACATTAACCATATGTATATGTTCTATCATTTTTTGAACTAAATGTATGTCTACTGAAAACAAGCATTTATAAATGACATCATTGTTCCAGACAGATTCTGAAAGAGAAATGTAAATAGAGATGTTTACAGCAAGAAAGGCCTTTGCAGCTCAATAGCATGAGATTGTTTTCTGTGGGTTCTGTATTCTGCATTGCCTTGAGCTTTGGGTTGCAACACAGGACCTCCGTGACACAGCCCCACCTGCTCACTAGGGACGGGAATGGCCCCTGGGCCTCAGGGTCAGGTAAATCCCTGACTCAGGCAAGAGAAGGACCCAAGATCCTTGCCACTCCTGCCCAGGCTTATTTTCAGTATGGTAAAGTCTCGCCCCCGGCCCTCAGTGGAATTGTTGGTTTGTTTCGGTTTGGTTTTGGTCCTCCTGGATTGATTTGAGAAGACACAGGCTCATCCAGATTTCTCCGCGAGTCTGACTGAGGCGTAGTGTCAGATGACGCAACTTCCAGTGTCCTCACGAAGTGATAACGGGAAAAACTACTTCCTTCAACTTTTTCTTCAAGTTTATGTATTTGTTTCCCTCATAAGAAAGGGAAATGGGGGGCTGGCTGGTGGTGTGATAGTTAAGAGTTAGAGTTAGATAGTTAAGATAGTTAGAGTCCATGTGGCCCTGGACTCCCACATGGCTGACTGCGGCTCAAGTCCCAGACCTGGTGGCTGGCTTTCTCACTTTCTCTCTCTCTCTCACTCTGTCCCTCTTTTTGGTCAGATTTAAAATTAAATAAATAAAGTTAAATAAAATAATTGTTTAAAAGAAAAAAATAGAAAAGAAAGAGAAATGGATACAGAGAGAGAAATAGTGGGGTCCCTGAAAGGGTCTCATCAGGCCAGGACCCCCCGAGCCTTCCAGCCAGCCACAACCATGGAAGCAATTTGCCCCTCAGTGCTGAGTGGAATCCCTGTTACCCCAGTTAGCCAACATTAGGGAATCTTAGACATTTCATTTTTAAGGACATAAACACCCCATTCAATAGTAATGCATATTTCTATTCCATTATTAATATGGTTTGAAAAGCCCCACATATTCTTTTACTGGGAATCACAATGAATTTATTCAATCAAGGCTCTAAAATATCTCGTAAAATATTTTTTATCTTGTTTTGCTCAATTTCCCATACACAGGCCACTTACTATTTTCCAAAACATTTATGTCATGTAAACAGACACCAGTGTCCCTCCAACATGTTTCCAGAAGAGGACTGAGATTCCCATTGTGAAGTTCTCCTAGTGATGGGGACCCTTGCAGGACCACGGCCAGTGGAGGCATTGTGCCCAGCCCTCCCTGGCCTCCAGGCCTTTTTCCTACCCACTGAAGAGGATCTTGCAAACACGGTTGTTATTTGTCATAACCAGGACCCAGAGGAACTGTGGCCAGGCTCAAGGGGCCCTTGAGGAGCTTCCTGACATCCTGATCTGGTCCCCACCAGTAAGGGGGACTTGGGAACATTTTCTGGGCCCTTGATAACAGGTACTATGGTAGGACAGGGCACCATCCCCAGCTGTGGCTCCATAGCCAGGTACATACTCCATCTCTCTCTGGGAGTCTCATCAGCTCCTTGTAAGACACCCAAGCGAAGAATGACCTCTCAGGACTTCGAATCTGCCCCAGCCAAGTGCAGCCTCCCAGATCTTCCTGACCACTGGATTCCATTCAGTGGCTCATTCAGATTTGTCTCAGACTTAAGGGAGGGGCTACGAAATGTATTTGTAGGGCACTTCTAGTTGATCCCACTCAATCCACCAGCCAGCAAGTATGCCCTCCCTGCTATCTACGGCTAGGAATGAGAGCCATTTTGGAGTCTAATTTGGCATGTACAGACAGCTGAGCCTCACAGAACCTGCAGCCAGGTCAGGATGCTCTGCCCAGTTTAGCCTGGTTCTTGGAGGGTGCCTCAGACATCCCTGGATAGTCTGGCAAGTGGTCCCTCCAGTGGGACTCAGGAAAAAGAGCAGGAGGCATGGCCACTGCTGAGACTACACAGGGGACCACAGCTCCCCCAGCATCCTAGCAGATGGGCTAGGGCCCTCCAGAGGAAAACCTGGGAACAGGCTCAGCTGGGCCTTCTGAGGCCCAGAGCCCTCTATACCAGCAGTTACAGTTGCTGTCCTTGAAGCGTATCCCGAGATTCCCTTAGCAGTGCCCCCTCGAGAGGGGGATTTGGACAGATCTGGGAGGTGCAGCCAGTGACACAGCCCAACTGAGGACTGTGGGTTGCTGGAGTGGACCCTTCTCCCACCTCTATGTCCATCCCTCACTTAATGGAGATTTCTTTTATAGGGATGATTGAAAAAAGATAATTTCACATCTAAGTAAGTATTTTGAATAAATAGATATTACTGGGATAAAAGATGGCATGGATATGGGGACAAGCAACACCTGGGAATCAGGGAGGACTTCTCAGAGGAGGTGTTGTGTGTGCTGGTCCTGTGGAGAGGGCTTAGATAATGTAAAAAGGTCAGATTAATGCACTGCTCCGCAAGGTGTCCTAGACATGAGTAGACTTGTTTTATCCAATTCTAGTAGGATATAAAATCCTCCTATTCAAGTCAACCTATAAATCAAATTAGCTTCCTGTTGTGTCCTTAGTGGTTTTGGCTCCATCTTTTGCACAGAATTCAGTGTAGGTGGGGGTGGGAAATCCTAACTTGCATTTCTTACAATTTTTTCTTTCTGTGATTTCGATTACAGCTACAAACTTTGTGTTATTTCTTTAAGAATTATTTTACTTTTGGAGGCCAACAGTTAGTGCAATAGCTATGTCATTGACTCCCATGTAGTCAACCGTGGTTCAAGTCCCGGACCTGGTGGCTTAAACTCACGCTGGGCACATGTGCATGCGTGCCCAAGATCCTGAGAGGAGAATGGAGGAGAAGGGATTGGGGCATGGCCATCCCCCCTGGGGGGTGATTTCTTGCTTTCTTTCTGTCTGTCTCTTTCTGGTGAGTCCACGTGCCCTATAGCTAAAGCCTCTCCAAAAAAAGAGAATGCTTAATATGCTCAATACGCACATTAATTCTCTTGGTGAGAATCTTGCCCGTAACTTGTTTGTTTACAACAATGCCAACAGCATGCTGGGTAACATTGTAGACTGGTCCAATTTTGCTGTGGTAACATTTGGGGGGCCTTCCTTTGTGAACAGTACCCATTCCCTTGATGTCTACAATGTCACCTTTCTTGTAGATTTACATATATGTTGCCAAAGGAACAACTCCATGTTTTCTAAAAGGCTTAGAGAACATATAACGAGTGCCCCTCCTCTTTCCCTTTGTGTTCGTTATTTTGGTGAATTACTGGAAGATGGTGGTTCCAGCCAAAAGGAGATACATATTTTTTGAACCAGACAAGTTAATTATAAGGTCTATGTAGAAAAATAAAACAGTAATTAGGTTTGTACAGTCCTGAATATAAAGCCAATGTGGTTTGGCAAGCCCTTATAAACAGTTGCAGAGTTAAACCCTCCATAGTTTAAAAACATTGTGGGGACCAGAAGATGGCGTAATGGTTATATTGCTGGACTCCCACACAGTCGACCACAGTTCCAGTCCGGTACCCAATGGGTTAAAACTCATGCCTGACCAGGGTTCGAGTCCTGGACCTGGTGGCTTAAACTCACACTGGGCATGTGTGTGTTAAAACTCACGCCAGCTGCGTGTGCGTGTGTGTCCAAGATCCCGAGAGGAGAATGGAGGAGAAGGGATTGCGGCGTGGCCATCCCCCCTGGGGGGGTTGATTTCTCGCTTTCTGTCTCTCTGTTTCTGTCTGTCTGGCAAGCGCACGCGCCCTATAGCGAAAACCTATCAAAAAAAAAAAAATTAGGGATACTTTAAGCTACATAAAAATAGTTTGCATAGCAAAAATCCCCCCCCCCCCATTAAAAGTCACATTGGGGGACCAGAGGATGGTTATGTCCCTGGACACAGTTCAAGTCTCAGACCCAGCAGGTTGAAACTCACACCCGTCGCCTATGCATGCGTGCTGACCATCCCAAGAGGTAAATGGAGGAGAAGGAATTATCCCTGGCCATCCCCCCAGGGGGTGATTTCTCCCTTTCTCTCTGTCCTTTTGGCAAGCACATGCGCCCCATCGCAAAAATCTCTCTAGAGAAAAAGAAAAAAAAAAAAAAAAAAGATACACTGGGAAATTATTTACACGTAACAATAAGCAAATGAATAAGCAAATATTCCTGAAACAGATACACAATTTCGACAATGTAGTCTCAGAAAGGACCCTCAGCAGCCAAGAGACAGAGACAGACCTCTCCGGGAGGACTCCGGGTAGTGTAGTCCCCGGACACGCAGAGGACTGGTAGCGTAGACCAGGGAGAGGAAGCCGCCTGGAGGATTCTGGATATTGTAGTTCTGGGTCGCACAGATTCTGGGTAGCCGCGCCCTCTGGCTCCGCGTGTTGCGGGGACCTGCGTGGTAACCTCGCGTGCCTTCTGTTCTGACCTCTCTCTTTGTTGAACAAGGCACCTGCCGCCCATCTCTCCAGTGTGCTCTTCCTGCACTGTAAGAACAAAGCTGCGGTGCGTGGGGCAGAGGACGAGAGGGAGCGGGCGGGTGGTGGGGACCGGTTAGCTTGTCCGCGGTCCCGGAGCAGAGCGAGGGGGCGGTGGACCGGTACGGTCCCGGTGGTAAATGCCTAGGAGTCATGCGATCCCTGAGAGCCACAGGTCTTCACAGTATGAAGGGTGTCTGTACCTCTTCGGGTAAGATGCAAGAGGTGAACTAGTGCATTTTGAGAACTTTTGCAACAGGAGGTGGAGGTGGCTTCTGGTCCGGCACATGCAACAGGTAGTAAAAGGGAAAGGGCGACATCCTGAGGTTTTGGGGTGAATTACAACTGGGTTTCTCTGCTGTGATGGCTCTGCTGTGGGACCCTGGGTTAGGGCTTGGACTTCACCCTGGTGTTCTGGTGGGGCCTGGGCTCTAGGTCGGGGGCAGGCTCGCCTTCGGATAATTTCCTACATGCGCGTGGATAGGTTGGGACCGAATGTTTTTGTTGTTGTTTTTAAACTATAAGCTTTTGATGTGCATTGACTCTTTAAAGAAAAAAAAAAAAAACTATTTTATTTTATTTATTTACTCATTTATTCTAATTTGACCAGAGAGAGAAAGAGAGTGAGAGAGCAAGTGAGAAAGCAAGCCACCAGGTCGAGGACTTGCACCGTGGTTGGCCATATGGGAGTGTCCAGTGCCTTAACCACCACACCACCTGCTGGTCCTGGGGCCGGCTGTTTCTTGAAACCAGGGTAAGCAGTTGGGTGGCTGTGGAGGGCTGCGATCCCTTGGAAGTTAGGTAGCTGAGACGGAGGCAGCTTTGGGGGACCAGCAGTTGGTGTAATGGTTACGTCGCTGGACTTCCACGAAATCAACCGGTCCCCTGTTCAGGACTAAGAGAAGACTGGAGAAAGGATTGCATCGTGGTCATCCTCCTCCGTGTGTGTGTGTGTGTGTGTGTGTGTGTGTGTGTGTGATTTCTCACTTTCTGGCGTTCTGGCTCTCTGGCGAGGGCACACACCCAATAGCAAAAAAACTTAAAAAAAAAAAAAAAAAGTGGCAGCATCTTCCCATTTCTTATTGTTAGGGCTTCATTGGTTGTTGAGGTGGGAGCAGTGTGGCAACCAGGCAGTCTCAGGGTTCGCACGCCTCTAGGTGCTGTGGGCTAACCATTCAGATAACTTACTTTGTTTTTTATTTTTGTTTGTTTGTTTTTTTTGGAAAGGTTTTTGCTATAGAGTATGTGTGCTCACCAGAAAGACAGAGACACGAAGCAAGAAGTCAACCCCCAAGAGGGATGGACAGGCCACAATCTCTTCTTCTTCTCCTCCATTCTCCTCTCAGGATCTTGGGCACACACACGGGCGCCTGGCGTGAGTTTAAGCTACTGGGTCCAGGACTTGAACCGTGGTCGACTACATGAGAGTCCAGCGACACAGCCATTACGCCATCTGCTGGTCCCCGACACAGCCATTACGCCATCTGCTGGTCCCCAAATAACTGGATTTAATTTTCCTATTAGGGAAAAATCACTCTCCAGGGGCGATGGCCACACTGCAATCCCTTCTCCTCCATTTTCCTCTTGGGATTTTGGGTATGCGTGCACATGCGCCTAGCTTGAGTTTTAAGCCTCTGGGTCTAGGACCTGAATCATAGTTGACTATGTGGGAGTCCACATAGTGACATAACCATTACACCATCTGCTGGTCCCCCTGATGTGTTTTTAAGCTGTCCAGCCAGGACCAAACCACACAGTTGGTCATGTGGGATCCAGCTCCCTTAACCATCAGGCCATGGAGCTGGCCCTGACTGTATACTTCAATGAGTCTTGACAGATGTATTATACCCATGTAAGTTATAACCTCAGTCAAGATACAGAACATTCCTAGAAAATTCCCTCATTCCCTTTCAAGTAAAGCATTACTCCAGAGG
This sequence comes from Tupaia tana, assembly GCA_026018925.1. NCBI lineage: Eukaryota > Metazoa > Chordata > Mammalia > Scandentia > Tupaiidae > Tupaia > Tupaia tana. The sequence goes on along the minus strand of JAKSZU010000001.1, from coordinate 132,849,198 downwards.
CAATCAAAAACCCTCACCAAAATATTGGCAAGTAGAATCCAGCAATATATGAGAAGGATGATGCATCCTGACCAAGTAGAGTTCATTCCAAAAAGCAAGATTGCTTTAGTTTCCAACCAGAGGGTGCATGTGCTCATCAGAGAGAGACAGAGAGAGCACAGCCAGTGGGGCACAATGATGCCACGACCTTCATCTCTCAAGCTTATCAGGATTTTGGGCATGCCTGTACTCACCCAGTATGCCACTTAAGCCACAGGGACTGAGACTCAATCTATGACTGGCCATGTCAGATCCAGCGTTCCATGCACAGCACTTAACCACTGCACTACGGGGCTGGCCTTCCAGACGTTCTTCTAATTCATCTCTTTAATGAAATAAAGGAGACAAATCCATTTTATCGTATTTTTTTAAGAATTATTAATTCAATTGTATTTATTCATTCATTTATTTTTAATTTGACTAGATAGAGACAGAGACAGAGAGAGAGAGAAAGAGAGAGTGAGAAAGCAAGCCACCAGGTCTAGGACTCGAACCATTGTCAGCCATGTGGGAGTGCTCAGTGCCTCAACCACCACGCCTCCTGCTGGCCTCCCATTTGATCATCTTAATTGATGCAGAAAAATATTTGATAAAATTTTATATCTATTTGTGATAAAAATTCTCGGGAAGTGAGGAACAGGAAAAAATTCTCAGTATAATAACGAATGCACCTACTACTTTGATAACACATTATTTGTTAGTGTTCTCTAAGATAGTATAACTTATGGGACCAGCAGTTAGCGTAATGGCTACGTCATTGGACTCCCATGCAGTCAATCGCAGTTCGAGTCCCAGACCCGGTGGCTTAAACTCATGCCGGGTGCGTGTGCATGCGTGCCCAAGATCCTGAGAGGAGAATGGAGGAGAAGGGATTGCAGCGTGGCCATCCCCCCTGGGGGGTGATTTCTCGCTTTCTGTCTCTCTGTCTCTCTCTGTCTTTCTGATGAGCGCATGCGCCCTATAGCAAAAAACTCTCCAAAAAAAGAAAAGAAAAGAAAAGAAAAGAAAAGAAAAGAAAAGAAAAGAAAAGAAAAGAAAAGAAAAAGGATAGTATAGCTTTTATCTCAGAATTAGCTATTTATATTTCTATTGGCTGGTGGATAATTCTGTTTCATCATCATTACCACATGATACATTTTTTATTCCTTTAGGTTTCACTATTATTCTTACCCCTATATTTTTCTGTCCTTTTTTTCTTTTCTTATGAAAAAATCCACTTAAGGGACCAGCAGTTAGTGTAATGGCTATGTCGCTGGACTCCCACGTAGTCTACTGCGGTTCAAGTCCAGGACCTGGTGGCTTAAACTCACGCCAGGTGCGTGTGCGTGCATGCCCAAGATCCCGAGAGGAGAATGGAAGAGAAGGAATTGCAGTGTAGCCACCCACCCTGGGGGGTGATTTCTCGCTTTCTATCTCTATGTCTCCCTCTGTTTGTCTGGTGAGCGCACATGCCCTATAGCAAAAACCTCTCCAAAAAAAAAAAAAAAATCCACTTAAAAGTACGGAGCTTGGGGGCAGCAGGTGGCTTGGTGGTTAAAGCACTGGATTCCCACATGGTCAACCATGGTTCAAATCTCCCACCCAGTTGCTTGAAAATCACAACAAATAGGGATCAGCATGTGTTGTGGTAGTTGAGGTGCTGGACACTCCCACATGGCTGACCACAGTTCAAGTCCAAGACCTGGTGGCTTGGTTTCTCTCTCTCTCTCTCTCTTTCTCTTTGTGTGTGTGTGTGTGTGTGTGTGTCTGGTCAAATTGAAAGAAAGGAATGAATACATAAAATGAAATAATTCTTTTTAAAAGGGAGAAAAAAATCACAACAAATAAATAGATAAATAAATATTTCTTTCTTTTCTTTTCTTTCCTTTTTTTTTTTTTTTTTTTTTTTTTTTGAGAGGTTTTTGCTATAGGGTGCATGCTCACCAGAAAGACAGAGAAACAGAAACAAGAAATCACCCCCCAGAGGGGATGGCCATACCACAATCCCTTCTCCTCCATTCTCCTCTTGGGATCTTGGGCACACACTCACATACACCCAGTGTGAGTTAAGATACCGGGTCTGGAACTTGAACTGTGGTCTACATGGGAGTCCAGTCACATAGCCATTATGCCAACTGCTGGTCCCGATAAATAAATATTTCTAAAATGTATCTTTTAATTTAAGAAGAAGTACAGAGCATTGGTGACATGTGATTGGGGTAGTAGGATCCCACATGGCCAACTGAGCAGTTTGTATCCCAGGCCCAGTGGCTTGAAATACATGCCAGGAGCATGTGTGTGCATACTTAAAATCCGGAAAGGAGGAGGAGGTGAAGGAGAAAGGATTATGGAGTGACCGTCTCCCATGGGTGGTGCTTTCTCATTTTCATTCTCCGTCTCTTTGTAATGAGTGTACATGCTTTCTAGCAAATTTTTAAAGTACAGAGCATTGACTAGTGAAATCTTTGTATACATCACTCTACAGTGAGTTATTTACCATATTTTATACCTTAATTTTTTGTAAACAAATTTAGAGAAAAGGTACATTGAACATTATGTATACTCTACCCAGTGCTAAAATTAGAGTAGCCATTGTTGCTTAATCAACTTTTTAGGGTTAGAAAGGGTGTTTTAAGCATATCCTACATGTAACTTTTACTGAAAATATAGTTAAAACCCCAAATATTTTCATAATAGAAAACATCATCATTAGTATTCTCTAATACCCAAACTGTTCAATTTCTCCAATTCCCTTTAAAACCCTTCCGTTATTATTTGTTGAAGTCATGATTCAAATTGTATTAGATCACTCATTGCATTAAGTTGCCATTTTAGGACTTTTGCTTAGAATTGTTCACCTTTCCTATGCGATTAATTTGTTGAAGCTTTGGTATTTTAATATGCTAAATTATTGCTAGTAGTATAATATGAAATATTTTTAGTATTCATCCCTAATTCCTGTCACAAGACTCCTGACACCATTAAGATTCCTTCAGTGTTAGAAGAAATTAACACTGAAATTAACATTGCTAGCTACTCTAGCAATGGCTGTTGAGAAGCATAAATTTATATATGAAAGTGCTATCTGCCTGTTGTTATCAGTTATCTTCCTGTTGTTGTTGATACCCGATACTGCATGGCAGTATAAGGCTAAAGGAAGCTACATGTGTTTATCAGATTGCCCCCAAAAAGATTAGAGAAATTAAATGGTGCCAATCATTTTCACATCTTTAGATGATTAACATCCTAAAACAACTGGTTTTGCATCCCATATCCTCTTCTCCCATTTTCGGCCCTTTAAAAGAATAAACCTGAGGCTGGTTCTTGGTCACAACTTCTCCATCAGAGAAGCTGGGCCCACCTGATCCTCGCTTTTCTATACTTGTGTGTCTTTGTGTGTTTGTTATTGCACCTATTTCTAATCCACAATCTTCCCCACTTAGAAAAATGTGGCCAGCCAAGCAGTTCCTGCCACTATACTAATAAGGTGATCACTGTTCTATCCCTCAAGATTAGCTGGTCACCAGAGAGACCAAATGATTGAAGGGTTGTAACTCTCAGTCCCATCCAGTCCTAGGAAGGACAGGTGTATGGAGTATAAGCACTAGAAAAAAACTCTCAAACAAGGTATGTAAGTTTCCTAATTGCTAAACACATGAAGGTGCAAGGAGGGTGCAGGGAGTATTTCCTTGACTTCTGTTAGCCATCGTAGCAAAGTATCACATCTTAGGAGAGAGGTCGTGGGAACCCCAATTTCTAGCCAGTTAGAAGCACCACAACCTGTGGCTTGCATTTGGTGTCAGAAGTGGGACCAGTCTTGTGGGACTGCACCCTTCAACAGTGGAACCTGAAACTATCTCCAGATTGTCAGAATTCAATTGAGTTCAAGGATGGCCAGGTGGTATCTGCTGGAAAATTGCTTGGGGTGTGGGAAGCTGCACCCTCATCTGCTGTCAGAAGTGTTGTCTGAGAGCGTGGAGAAACTGTGCGTTAGCAGACTGCTTGATTCAGCTGGGCCCCAGAGCCCCTCACCTAGGGCATATAAGGGATAGAGTGACCCATAGCCACACTGGACACAATTCTGTGGTGAAGCCTATGCCCCTGCCATTCTGTATGTCTGAGTTTCCTTTCCTGAAGCCTGATCTGCTGCCAGCTGCCCAGACACCATCCTTTAACATTGCCTGAAGTGGTAGGTGCTCATGGAGTGTGTTCAGCCCTTATAGGTTCACCAGGCTGGGATGTTACGTCTCACCTGGGGTTCCCACCTTTACTGTGCCAGTCTCCCTTGGGCTTTAGCCTCAGGGTTATTTTGTCTTGCCACATTGTCACCAGTCTCCCTGTCCCTGGAGTTATCCCTGCTATAAACACAGCAGATAGGCTAGAGGAGGCAGGGTGTCCCTGTGAGGCCTTCTGGCTGATGATGCATGATGCCCTCTCTAGAGCTGCCCAGCTGTTGCTGGAATTGGGCCCATTCCATGTGGGGAGAAAGTGCAACCAGGTACCGCTGGCGTCTCTCTCCACAGATCAGCCACCTGTGGGTTTTCCTTCTCCATGAAGAGCAGGAAAACAACTGAGGGACCCCAGAGAGCCTGGAAGGGTGAGACTGCCCAGTCCTGCCATCTTTTCTGACAGAATGTTGTTCCCTTCACTAGCACTGGGGGCTGTGGTATCAGTATAGGGCAAAGGCCGGCTTGGTCCTGAGGAACGGACCCTTCTTCTCTGAAGTCTTTTCCATGGTGATCAGCCTGTGGGTTCCTCAGGTAGCAAGTAGGGAACCGTGAACAATATGCAGGGACAAATCAAAGCAAAAGACAGAGGTGCTGCTCAAGAGCCCAGTAAGGATGTTTAAGTTGGTGAAGGGAAGGGACACTGAGAAGTCACAGGAGCTTCCAGGAGGAGGAGCCCCTAAGGGATTAGAAGTTGAGGGGTGAGGCATTTCAGATGTCGCTGGGCAGACTGCCTGCTTGCAGGTGGAGGGCGTTCCCCAGTCTCTTTTCTCATGGAAGGCAGTGGGTGGATCTGGGTCCTGTGGGAAGCTGATGCTAAGATTCAATGAAATGGGCTTGGGTTGTGAGAGGAAAGGCCCGGGAGAGAGAATGGGGGCTGTCTGGGAGCATCCTCAGACCCCAGGTGAAGAAGGGGAAAGAAAACTGGGTGTAAGTACTGAGACCAAATGCAGTCTGCAGGAGGGTCGCCAGGCTGGCCTCAGTGTTCCTGCAGACCTTGGTCACTGCCTGGAAGTCACACAGCAGTGGGGCGTGGTCATTGCATCTCCCAGCTCAGGTGCTGTCCAGGTGAGAGCTCGCAGCTGCCACAGCTGTCAGTGTGTTCTGATGAAACTGCAGAGTCACACCAGGCTCTTGTGGAGATTGACATGTTCCACAGGAAGTTAGAAATGCTCGGTTTTCAGGACCAGCAGATAGTGTAATGGTTATGTCGCTGGACTCCCACGTAGTTGACTGCAGTTTGAGTCCCTGACCCGGCGGCTTAAAGCTCATGCTGGGCATGTGTGCAGATCCTGAGAGGAGATTGGAGGAGAAGGGATTGTGGCATGGCCATCCCTCCTGGGGCAGTGATTTCTCACTTTCTATCTCTGTCTCTATAACTCTGGTGAGCTCATGCCCTATAGCAAAAAATCTCTCTTAAAAAAAAAAAAAGAAAGAAATGCTCAGTTTTCATTTTGTCAGAAATTTTGTGAGAACTCTGTGGTCCTCACATAAGTTCATGGAGTATCTAATTCAGGACATAGCTTAGGGTACCATTTACTTTCTTGGTGTTTTTAATTTATTGTTCAAACATTCATAGGAACATTGTTAGATTTTTAAGTTTCCTCCCTCTACCTGTCAAGATTTGAAACTCTTTGTTCTTGGAAGGTCCAGAAAAAGCTGCCCAGGACTTGGGAGTATCAGGTTCACAGCTGCTGGGACAGGTAGAACAAGGCCTGGGAGCCCAGGACATGGGTAGGAGCTGGAATTCTCCGCCTCCCTGATGAAGGCGGCACCTGCTGAGGGGGCTGGGTTTGCGTTACAGACCCTCCTGACACCCGGGGATGTGATGGATCTCAGCCAGGAGGAGTAGGGGCTCCTGAGCTCTGCATAGAGGACCCTGTACAGGGAGGTGATGCTGCACGCCTGCAGTCTCATGTAATCTCTTTGTTGAATCTACAGTGTTACTGTGGTCTGATCTTTTTTTGTTAATATTCAACTTTATTATTGATATTTCCGAACTTGTCCTTACCATTAAGTTGGCCTTTTTCTTGGTCATTTTTTGTTCTCTTATTTGTCTGTCTGGCATAGTATTCCCTTCAGAACTTCTCAAAGAGCTGGTCTGGTGTTGGGAAATTCTTTCAGGTTTTGTTTATCTGAGAATGTTTTTATCTTTTTTTCCCATATGAAGGATAATCTTGCTGGATATAGTATTTTTGGTTGAAATTGTTTTTCACTTAACACTTTGAATGTATTTTCCCATTCTCTCCTTGCTTGCATTGTTTCTGACGAAAGGTCCGATGTTAGCCTGATGGGATATCCTTTGAAAGTAACTTGATGTTTTTCTCTTGCCAGGTTTAGTATCTTGTCTCCATCTGGTTACACGCTATTTTAGGGCCTTTTGTACTGATAGTTTGTAAGGGTTAGTTTTAGTTAAAGTTGACCACGTCTTCTGTATGGTTGTGCTTTCTATCTTGTTTTGTGCAGGTCTGTTCCTAGTGTTGGCATTTCTATTTGAAGTGGTCTTGCCTTTCCCTGAGGGCTTGCATGAGGAGGGTGCATTTCCTTGAGCGTGCTGTGGCACACTTGCCTTGTGCTTTGTGGTTGGCATCTGTCAACAGAAATCTCTTGATTTTCAGTTCCAGTTTCCTTCCTAGAGTAGTTTTTATGGGAACAGGTTTTCAACTACCTGATTGGTTTCAGGGATGGCAGTTTGTGGTGTTTGACAGGATTCCTAGCTCAAGAGCACCCTCTCTTGGCAGTGGAGGGAAGGGCATTGTTTTTTGCTTTTTGTTTTTTAAATTTGCTTAGAGCACATGGTCCTTGATGGGAGTAGAGAGAGTGAAAGCACCGCCCCCCTACCCCCAGGAGCATGGCCATGTTACAGTCCCTCCATTCTCCCCTCTGGATTTTGGGCATGCACACGCAAGTGCCCAGCATGGTTTCCAAGACTCTCTGATGAGTTGAACAAATGTCATATAAGTCATGATCTATTTTTTTGGATAATACTTTATATTGCTCAGTACACAGAAGTACAAAATTGTAACAAACTACTGTGTTCCTGTCACCTGAACAAGAAAAACCCGAACAGTCACATTGGCTCATGGACTCTTGTGTCCTTTGGATTCTCACCCTCACCACTCACTGCTGAATTATTATTTGTTTAAAGAGTTATTTTGTTTAAATGTATTTATTCATTTAATTATTTTTATTTGACCAGAGAGGGACAGAGTGAGAGCAAGAGTGAGCGAGAGAGAGAAAGTGAGAAAGCAAGCCACCAGGTTTGGGACTTTAACCATGGTCAGCCATGTGGAAGTCTAGTGCCCTTAACCACCACACCACCCGCTGGCCCCTGCTGAATTATTTTGAAATAAATCCCAGTTCTCATTTCACCTGTAAAACCTAAAAATGGTTCTTAAATGATAATCCATTTAATTTCATTTTAATATCAGTTCATTAGACTTTTTGGCAACTTTAATAATTTATTTTCCTTTTTTCACAACATGTATATTTTGAGATTATATCCCATAATACTTTATTTTCTTCAACATTTTATTATGAAAAAAATGTGGGGGGTCCAATAGATAGCATTGTAGTTAAGGTGCTGGAGTCCCACATGGCCGACCATGGTTCCAGTGCTTTGAAAATCACACCTGGTATGTGCACACACATGCCCAAAATTCCAAGAGGAGAATGAAGGAGAAACAATTATGATATGGCCACCCTCCTGGAGAGTGACTTCTCACTTTTCTTCTTTCTGTCTCTGTCTCTCTGCAAGCACATGCATCCTCTGGCAAAAATCTAAAAAAGAAAAAAAAAAATGTTGAACAACTAAATTTAGAGCATAGTAAAAAGCTGAAAGAGGGACCAGCAGGTGGTATAGTGGTTGAAGCACTGGACTGTCACGTGGCCAAATGTGGTTTGAGTCCCAGACCTAATGGCTTGCTTTCTCACTTTCCATCCCTTTCTGGTCCAATTTTAAAATAAGAATAATAATGAATAACAATTCTTAAGAAAAAAAGCTGAAAGACTTCTGTAATAGATACCTGTAAATCAACCACCTACCTTCAACATTTAACTCTTTTTTTTTTTTTTTCTTGGAGAGGTTTTTCGCTATAGGGCGCGTGCGCTCGCCAGACAGACAGAGAGAGACATAGAGACAGAAAGCGAGAAATCACCCCCCAGGGGGGATGGTCACGCTGCAATCCCTTCTCCTCCATTCTCCTCTTGGGATCTTGGGCATGCACGCACACGCGCCTGGCGTGAGTTTTAAGCCACCGGGTCCGGGACGCGAACCGCGGTCAACTACGTGGGAGTCCAGCGACATAGCCATTACGCACGCTAACTGCTGGTTCCCTTAACTCTTCACTCTTGTGTTCTTTTTTTTTTCCAACTTGCCAGAGTATGCATGTTCTGGCCATAGAGATGGGATGGAGGGAGTCGAGCAACAAGCAACAGTCCCTTCTCCATTTCTCCACCTGTCAGGATTTGGTCATACCTGCACATGTGTCCGGCACCACGGCAGGCTGTGTGGGATCTGGCTCCCTTACCGGTAGGCTATGGGACCAGCCCTGCTCTGTGCTCTTTGCCACGTATTTACCCTTCTGTGAGTCCATCTTGTGCTTTTTAATATAAGTTGAAAGCATCATCATGACCTTTTTCCATAAATACCTTGGTGTGGCTGTCACTAATTGGAATTCAGTGCTCTTTGTCGGACTTTGTAAGTAGAATTTTAAAAAAATAATTATTTATTTAACTTTATTTATTTTAATTTGACCATATAGGGACAGAGTATGAGAGAGAGAGAGAGAGAAAGGTGAGAAAGCAAGCTGCCAGGTCCGGGACTCAAACTGTGGAGTGACTCGCCATGTGGGAGTCCAATGCCTTAACCACCACACCACCTGTTGGCCCCTGTAAGTAGAATTTAAATGCTGTAAAATGTAGAAACCTTCAGTAACATTTAGTGAGCTTTTACCAAAGCATATCCCTATGTAACCTGAGCCCCATCACCATGCACCAACACTCACTGTCGACCCCAAAAGTTTTCTCATGCCCCTTTCCAGTCATTGCCCGCTCCTATATCCACCAGAGGCTCCCAGTTCAGTACACGTCAGTGTTGACTGTTCTAGAACTGCATATAAGTGGAGTCATACCGCGTATTCTGTCAGAAGATTGGTAGGTTGTCTGTGGTAGGTTGTCTATTTTTCTTTACTTTGTCTTGTTCTCTGCAAAGAAGCAGGTTCATTCAGAAAATGGCTTTCTTTCTCATTTCTTGCTTCCACTTATCCCAACAGACCACTCATTGGGCAAAAATATCTGCCCCAGGAGATTTGGATTGGTTTCCTGGAGTCTCACCTGCGTGAGGTCTCTGGTTCTCAGTGTGTAGTGTGTGCCCCTCCATCAGTGTTCAGGGTGGGACAAGCTCCTCACTTAGTCATCTCAAGCAGCTGTCACAAAATACGACCGACGGAGCTGAAACCCCAGGCATTCCTATCTCCCAGGCTACAGGCTGGGAGTCCAAGATGAAGGTGGTGGATGTGCAGTGCCTGATGAGGCCACGTCCTGCCTGGGAGACAGCTTCCTGCTGTGCATTCTGGTCTCTCTTCCTCCTCTTCTAAGGACGCACATTCGTCTCCTCAGGGCGACCCACACTCATGATCCCATCCAAGCCTGTTTACCTCCCCAAAGCCCTATTTCTAAATACCTTCCCACTGGGGGTTAGGGTTTCAATATGGATTAGGGGGTGGAGCACATTCAGTTCACAAGAACTCCCTTCTCCCGCCTCAAAATGTGGTCATCAAGAGTGGGAAGTACAAGGAAGAAAGTACACAAGGCACAGCGAGCTGGGGTGGGGACACTGGATGTTAGTGAGGTGAGGTCCTTACATACATGGGTGTTGAGGGTCTCTGAGGGAGTGACATGTTCAAAGTAAAAAATAAGCCAAGGCAATCCACATAGACAGAGGGAAAAGGAAGGTCACAGGTCTTAAATTAGGAGCAAGTTCTCTGTGTTCAGGGGCAGAAACCAACTGGGTCAGTGCTGGCTGGTGAGTCAGGAGGGGTCAGGGGAAGGAAATGCAGCACCTGGTACCCTTGTGGGGTAATCTGCTACTAACTGTGATGAGAGCCATTGGAGTGTCCATCCTGGAAAGTGACAGGGTCTGGTTTCTATTTCACACATTTCTCTAATGGTGGGCTAGAAAATAGACAGTGGAGGGGTGCAGCCCATGGCCTGCCAGTTAGAGGAACCTGATCACACATGGCTGCCTGCTGTTTGAGTCCTGGACCTGGCAGCTTGAGAAAAACATGAGGCCCATATACGTGCATGTCCAGAATCTCAAAAGCAGGGAGAAATGGAGGAGAAGGGATTATGGTGTGACCAGGCCCATCGTGGTGTGTGGGGGGGTGGGCTTTCTCTTCTCTCTGTTTGTCTCTGGTGAGTATACGTACCCGCTGACAAAAGGAAAATAGACTGTGGGGAAAATTATCTCATAGCATGTTTGTGCTCTTCTCCAAGAGGAGGGGTAAATATGTAAACAGGGAATGGTGCATGGGTCCCACGAGGGCGTGCTCTGTGGTAGTGGAGTTTGTGCTGTGGGCTGATCTCAACATCGTCCAAGGCTGAAGGCCCAGGAGGCCCCAACTTAGACTCTTCTGACAGAACTTTTCTTCTTCTGCAGGTTCAAAGCCAGGAATGCATCTCTGTCCCTGCTGCCCAGGAGCCTTCTGCAGTTGGTGCATCCTCAGCAAACACCTGCTACATGGCCATCGTGCCCAGTTGTCTCCAGGCTCATCTTCAGAGTGACCAGCAACCCAGAGAGCCTGGCCTGGTGGATCAGAAACAGCAAAGCAACACTCTTCCGATCAGGGGGGCCAGAGTGACACAGCAGAAGGCCAAGAGAGAGAAACTGGCTCTAAACCTGTGGTTAGGAGGGAGAGGCAGACTCCAAGGGCATCTTTCAGCCCAGCCCTGGAAGAAACAGCATGCTCAGGGGGAAGGAGCAGAGCAGTGGAAATGGAGCCCAGCCAAGGACGGGGCGGTGTGTGGGGGGGGATGTGAAGGAAACAGACAAAATTCTGAAAGGAATAGAAAATTCAAGGTGGGGAGCATTCAGGTATGTGGAGGGTGGACCAGACATTAGGCAGAAGATAGAGCAGCTCATACCCAAAATGGCACATTCCAGGCAGAAGCTATTTCTGCACAGAGGGTGTGGAAGGGGCTTTGGTGAAGAGTCAGAATTACTCTCAGGCCAGAAGACACACGCAGGGGAGACGCCCCTGTGTGTGGGGAATGTGGGCGAGGCTCCCACTGGCAGTCACATCTCCTCACACACCAGAGGACACACTCAAGCGAGCAACCTGTTTTGAGTTTGGAGTATGGGCAAACCTTTACACAAAGTCATACCTCATGGTGCACAAGAGAACATACACAGGAGAAAGGCCCTCTGGGTGCCAGGAGTGTGGGTGAGGCTTTACCACCAAGTCAACCTCACTGTGCATGTGAGAACACACGAGAGAAAAACCTTGTGGATGCCAGGAGTGTGGAAGAGATTTAGCTGTGAGTCACACCTCATTACACACCAGAGGACACACTCAGGGGAAAAGCCCTTCGTGTGTAGTCAGTGCAAGCAAAGCTTTAGCTGGAAAGTAAGTCTCCTCAGACTCCAGAGAATACACTCAGGGAGAAGCCTTTGGTGTGTACTGAATGTGAGAGGATTTACCCAGAAATCAAACCCATGCAACACCAGCATGCACACTTGGGAGAAGCTTTTTGTGTGTGAGGAGTAGGGGGGAGGCTTTACGAGTAAGTCATACCTCACTGTGCATGGAAGAACACACACTGAAGAGGGGCCTTACAGATGTTGGGAGTGTGAACAAAGGTTTAAGAATACATCATCCTACAAAAGGGACTTGAAGGCACACTGAAGCTGGAAGCGTGTTCTCTACAGGAATGTGGGTGAGGCCTTAGTTTGAAATCTCACTAGATATCAGAGGACACAGGAGTAACTTTGCTTCATTACAAAACTGTAACTGGGGCTGCTTATCTTGTTCACAGACACAGCAGGAAAGCAGAAGGGACTCAGAGTGACAGAACCCAAACTCAAGGCAAGTTTCTCAGAAAAGGTCAGGGTTCAGGGAACAGAGATGCCAGGTGAGGGGACAGAAGTCCCCAGCTCTTGAGGAAATGGTCTTTTTCCTACCAAGTTTCTCTTCCTGGTGTGCTTGGGCCAGGCCGTACTACCCAAGGACTGCTCTGAACCAGGCACTGCAGAGCAGGGCTCTGAGGCAGGCCTGCTCCTGCATAGCAGTCAAAGATGCCTCTGCCAACCCTCCCCCTCCTCCCCCCAGCAGCTCTCCCAGACTTCCTTGGTGCCATGGTTTGAATGTTCTTATTCCCTTCTAAATTCATGTTGAAACGTATAATCACCAATGTAACAATATTAGAGATGGGCCTTCAGGAGGTAATAAGTCATGAGAATGGAGCCCTTGTGAATGGGCTTAGAGGCTCTTATAAAAGGGTTTGGAGAGGGGTGGTCCTTTGGCCTTTCCATCTTCTGCCTCCTTAGGATGCAGATTCCTGGCACCATTCTGAGAGTGGAGATCAGCTATTACCAGATAATCAAATCTGCTAGCACCTTCATCTTGAACTTCTCAGCCAGGCTTCCAGAACTATTTCTGTTCTTTGTAAATTAGTTTGTGGTATTTTGTTATAGCTGCAGAAACAGACTAAGACACTGTCTCCCTCACTGTTTTGTCAGTCCTGTTTCCAAATACAGTCTTTGTATATTCAATCTTATCATGGTGTCACCTTTGCAGAGAGCCCTCAAAACACAAGTAGTACCAAGAATGGTCTTTGAAACAGGATGTAAAAAGGAGTTTGGGGGGCGGCCAGCAGGAGGCATGGTGGTTAAGGAGTTGGAATTCCCACATGGCTGACTGTGGTTCGAATCCTGGACCTAGTGGCTTGCTTTCTCTTTCTCTCTCTTTCTCTGGCAAAACTCGTGTGAAATAATAATAATAAATAATTCTTTAAGAAAATAGAGGTTTGAAGACTGGTTTACCCCCTGCCTGGCAGGAGAAGAGCAGGTTGGTAGATGGGACATAGGTAGGTGCTCCATTGCTAAAGATTTCTCGGGTGGTTTCCTTAGAAAATGCCTCAATGGAAGAGAATGCTGAGACAGGCATGATGTTGCAGGCACTGGGAAATGTGGGAGAATAGTTTTTCTGGGGAGTGATTGCCTGGATACTGCTGATTTCATTATCATCCTGTAGATGGTTACTGAGAAACAGAAGGCAGTTACTTCAGCTGTTGACAGTTAATAGTTAAGCCAGGAATCCTTGGTGAGAGCTCATAAGGCTCAACTCTTCTGTAACAGGACAGCCACGTTGTCCAAATATATGAATCAAAGGTCTTAGAGTTGCAGAGCTTAAAACATATTGGAATGCTAGGCAAGGCATGTCTGCATAGGTCAAAGCCCTGGAGGGATAAATCTGAGACCCTGAAAATTAGGACAGGACAGAAACATCTCTTTCTTTTCAGTTGGCACACACTCTGAGAGAGTGGAAAAAACACTATCCCCCTCACCAAGGGGGACAGTTCCCCAGTTCCTTCTCCATTCTCCTCTTGGGATTTTGGGCATGCACGTATATGTGCCCAGTGTGTTTTTCAAGCCACCAGGTCTGGGACTTAACCACGCAGTTGGCCAATGGGATTCAGCTGCCTTTAACCATCATGCCACCTGACTGATCCAAGATAGGCATGTTTTTGTTTTTTAATTTACTAGAGAGTGCATGCTTGCCAGAGGGAGGGAAAGTTAGGAAGCACCTTCCCCCATGGAAGATGGTCACACTACAATCCCTTCTTTATTCTCTCAGGATTTTGGGAATGCACACATAAGTACCTAGTGTGTTTATAAAGGCACAGGTCCAATGTTTGAGCCTCATGGTTATATGGGATCCATCTGCCTTAACCACCAAGTCACCAGCCTGCTCTTATTTTTAATGTTTATGGTTTTATGTGACAGTCATTCTAACTGGAGTGAGGCAATACTCCACTGTGGTATTAATTTGCATTATCCTGCTAATTAGTGCCGTTGAACAGTTTTCATATGTTCTTGGCCATTCGTATGTCTTTTATGAACTGTTCAGATCACTTGCCTATTTTTTTTAATCTTTGGAGGATGTGTGCACTGGACAAAGAGAGATGGGGAGACACAGAGAGAAAACACTACCTGATGAGGCAACCCCTTCTTCATGCTCCATCCTGTTAGAAGTTTAGGCATGTATGTACTTGTACCTGGCATGTTTTTAAAAATGCTAGTGTCTGGATTTGAACCACAGTCAACCACATGGGATCTGGCTCCCTTAGTTACTAGGCTATAGCTACTATGAGGCAGCCTCATTGCCCATTTAAAAATAAAAATTATTGGGAACCAGCAGTTAGCGTAATGGCTATGTCACTGGACTCCCACGTAGTCGACCGCGGTTCGCGTCCCGGACCCGGTGGCTTAAAATTCATGCTGGGCGCGTGTGCATGCGTGCCCAAGATCCCGAGAGGAGAAGGGAGGAGAAGGGATTGCGGCGTGACCATCCCCCCTGGGGGGTGATTTCTCGCTTTCTGTCTCTAATGTCTCTCTGTGTCTGTCTGGCGAGCGCACACGCCCTATAGTGAAAATCTCTCCAAAATAAATAAATAAATAAAATAAAAATAAAAATTATTATTTCTTATTTGCTGGTGAGCTGTTTGAGTTTCTTATATAATCTCTTTTTGTTTTGGAGAGATTTTTGCTATGAGGTGCGTGCACTCACCAGAGAGACAGAGACAGAAAGTGAGAAATCATCCCCCCAGGAGGAATGGCCACACTTCAGTCCCTTCTCCATTCTCCTCTCAGGATTTTGGACACCCACACACATGTGCTGGGCATGAGTTTTAAGCCTCTGGGTCAAGGACTCAAACTGTGGTAGATAGACTATGTGAGAGTCCAGCAACATAACCATTACTCTGTCTGCTGGTCCCTGTAATCTGGTTTTTAATTCGTTGTTGGATATGTAACTTGCACATATTTTCTTCCATTCTGTAGGTTGTCTCTTCACTCTATTGATTACTTCCTTTGCTGTGCAGAAGATTTTTAGTTTTATGTAATCTCATTTGCCTGTCTGTGGTGTTGTCTTTTTTCTTTTGAGAATCATCTACTCAGAATCTTTGCAAAATTTTTTTCTCATTGCCAGAGGTCAGGTGCACTACCCATAGTAAGACAGAGAGCTCGGAGAGAAAGTTAATGCCAATGCCCCAACTATTCCAAGAAATTAAAGTGAGAGGACCCAAATTTATGATAAATTCAGTGTGCTGAGAAAATGTCTCTCTAAGTCAATAAAAACATGCATATTTCTTGCGTTCTGTCCCCCTTTATCAGAAACTTTCAAAATCCAACCCTAGGATTACTCCACTGGCTTCTGCCTGTACAAGCTGGCTAGTTTTTGCAATTCACTAGATGTGTAGCCTTTGTCTCCCCTTATCAGGACCTGCACTTCCACACTGGGTTATACTGAGGTTTAACCATAGTTACTGGCCTGGCAGTTGCTGTTTGGGCCAGGTCCTAGGGGGAGGCACCTTTTTTCTAGAGGACAGGTCAGCTATATAATTTGTATACACACCTTCTGGCAAATTAAAAAAAAAAATAGAAAGGATACAACACCTAAACATAATAAAAGGGGAAAAAATCATACAAACTCATTAGATGGAAAAAAAGTATTTGACAAAATTCAACATCATTTCTTTATAACACTCAACAAATTTGTTGTAGAAGGAATGTACTTCAATAGATTATAAGCCTATAGCTGACATATGTAACAATGAAAAGGACAGCTTTTTCTTTAAGATGAGAGACAAGACAATCATGTCTACTTTTGCCATTTCTATTTGATACTGTACTGAAAGAACTAGCAAGAGCAATTAGGAGAAAGAAAAAAGTGGACAGAGAGAAAATTGTCTTGGTTGACAACAAAATCGTCTTAAGTGATAAATTTTGTAAAACTGAAAGATACAAAATCAACATAAAAATGTAGCATTATTATATGCTAACAATCAAAAAATTTTTTCTTTAATTATTTTATTTATCTTTATCTATTTATTTATTTATATTTGACCATAGAGGGATAGAATGAGAGAGAAAGTGAGAAAGCAAGCTGCCAGGTCTGGGATTTGAACTGAGATCAGCCATGTGGGAGTCCAGCACCTTTAACCACCATGCCACCTGCCAGCCCCAACTATCCAAAATTTAAAAGGCAATTCCACTTTCAACAGCTACAATAGCAATAACAAAAGCTATTATAAAAAGCAAAAAACTATATAGTAAATTTAACCTAGGAGGTGAGAGATCTATATATGAAAACTATAAGACATTAATTAAAGAAATTGAAGTACACAGAAATAAATGGGAAAATATTCCATATCTAGAGATTGGAATAATTAATATTAAAATGTCCATAATACCCAAAACAATCCACAGATTGAAGACAATCATCAAATTCCAATATTATTTTTCACAGAAATAGGAAAAACAATACTAAAATTCATATAGAAACACAAAATACCAAAATAGCCAAAGGAACCTTGAGTAGAAAAAACAAAAGTTGAAGGCATCATTATTTGATTTCAAAATCTATCACAAAGCCTTAGTAATTAAAACAGCATGATGCTGGCATCAAAACACACAGTAAGGGATCAGCAGTTGGTGTAATGGCTACGTCGCTGGACTCCCATGTAGTGGACTGCGGTTTGAGTCCCGGACCTGGTGGCTTAAACTCACACCAGGTGCGTGTGCATACGTGCCCAAGATCCCGAGAGGAGAATGGAGGAGAAGAGATTGTTGCATGGTCATCCCTCATTGGGGGTGATTTCTCGCTTTCTGTCTCTCTATCTCTTTCTGTCTTTCTGGTGAGTGCACACACCCTATAGCAAAAACCTCTCAGAAAAAAAACCACAATGAAACGGAATCAGATAGGTGGTTAATATAGTCAAATGTTTCTTCAGTGTCCATTGAGATGACCACATCTTGATTTTCCTTTATTTTATGCTATTTATATAAATTGTTCTTAACAGCTTTACAATTATTTTTGACACAATTATTACCAAAAATTTTGCATATCCTTTTTTTTGGGGGGGGAGAGGTTTGAGAGTCCAGCGACATAGCCATCGTGTCAACTGCTGGTCCCGCATATCCTTAATATATACGATTTGACACATCTGGCCATATGCATACACCCCTGATGTCGTTACTACAATCAGAGTAATGTGTGTCTATGTTAACAGTGCTCTCAAATGTGCATAAACAAGGGGTCATGAAGAAGTTTTTGGAAGTGATGGACTTCCAAAAAGTGTTTTTTGATGCTAAACAACACATTTGTGGAACAGTCCCACTTACTTATGTTACTTTTTTTGCTTGTGTTAATGATGAGGATTCTTTATATACATTCAGGAAGGTTTGTTGTAGTTTTCTTTCTTTTGTGTGTGTGTGTGTGTGTGTGTGTGTGTGTGTGTGGTTTTTGTGTGGCCTTTGTGTTATGGATATCCTGGCCTAGTAGGATGAATTGGGAAGTACATCTTTCTGCTGTCTCGTTTTGGTCATTTTTATCTTTATCCAAGTTGTTTACAGTTTGTAATATTCCATATGTCTTAATCATGGAAGATGATATAGATAAATGATGAGGAGAGATGAGACTGAGGCAGTTCATTAATACTCATGTCACAGGTCACAGGTCTCACTCATATCAAGGAGTAATGCATGACCACTGCTGGGACTGCCACTCAGACTTACTGCATGAGACAAACGAGATACGATATCTAAAGGAACTAGGAGGTTGTGCCATTTGACATTGGGTTTTATACTCAGATGTCAGCTGGGCCTAAATCCCCTTTAAGTCAGTGTTTAGATAACAGAAAATTTAACTTGTAATAGAAAAATACAAAGTAGCATTTTAAGTGAATGGTATGAAGGGTTGATAATTTGATCAATCAGAGTGGTCAATACCTATAGAGCACATAGACTGCAGTATGCATTTTTCCAAGCCACCTACACGTATCTTTGTTAAACAAAGTTATGGGAAGCCTTTGTTTCGGATTGAGCTCGTGCGCTAAGCCAAACCAAATGGCATCACTCATGCTCAGTGCCGTATCATCAAATTGAAACTTCAAGGAAGCAGATCCCAAAATGCATTCTTTTTGTTTGTTTGTTTTTGTTTTTCAAATGGATAATTCTAGTCTACCTGAGTCAGCATAACAAGGAAGTCTCCTCTCCTCTAACTCTTACTAGAACAGTAACTTGAAATAACTTGATATTACCAATTGGGTTTTTCTCTATTGTCTCTTTTTTTCTCACCTCACAAAATGTGCTGCCATTGCCTATGAAGCATTCATTCTGTTTTTGCAGAATTACTATTCACCTGATCCATAATCACTCATAAAAGCCTATAACTGTAATTATGTAATTTTTTCTTTTCTTTTCTTTTTCTTTTACTTTCTTTCTTTTTTTTTTTTTTTGGAGAGGTTTTTTTGGTACGGGGTGCATGTGCTCACCCAAAAGACAGAGAGAGATAAAGAGACAGAAGCCAGAAATCATCCCCCAGGGGGGATGGCCACGCCACAGTCGTGTCTCCTCCATTCTCCTCTCAGGATCTTGAGCATGCACGCACACGTGCCCAGCGTGAGTTTAAGCCACCAGGTCCAGGACTCAAACCACGGGAGTCCAGTGACATAGCCATTACACCAACTGCTGGTCCCTGTAATTTTGTCTTTAGACAGCCTTAATAAATAATAGCTTATATAGAGAGAGATAGATACATATCACAAAGACTCATTAAAAAGAAAGACTAGTCGACAATTTACAAATGCATTATATTACACTAAAACTTACAAAATCTGTTTAGTGTATAGCAAATATATGAACATAATAAGTGTTAAACACAGTTATTAAAAGGATTAATGACCTTTTTCTGTGGCCTGGTGGTTAAGGCAGCTGGATCTGACATGGGGAAAGCCAAAGGGGCCTTGTGGAGAATTCTAGGAGCAGACAGGGGACCCGTCTCTGGGATTGTTTTTTTTTTTTTTGGGGGGGGGGGTGGTATGCTCCTCCTTTTGTCCAATTTTATCTTGAACTCAAACTCTAATCAGAATTAAATTCAAATACCCTCCTTCTCCAGGAATTTGCCCTTGACAAAGAGGGCAAGTCAGTTTTCCCCTCCCCAGCCAGAGGCCCTGTCCCAATTGCCTTCACCACACAACCCAACATTACTATTGGCCAAGACCCCAAGCTCTGAACTCTGTTACGTCCAGGTGTCCCGTCAGGCCCAGCCATTGTGATAGAGGGACATAGTGTCTCTGGAGGTCTGACTAGGAGATTTTTATCTTCCTTTGACCATCAAACTAAGCTTGAAGCCATGCCAAGATCTTCACCTCCGCTATGATCTGCCAAGGAGCTCCCTGCATGGCACTCTGTTTCTCTGTTTAGAGTTTGGCCTTCTAAGGTGCCATCTGTGACTGGCAGAACAGGGGTTTCCCAGGGTACTAGGTGGCATCACTGCTTCCTCATTACTTGAAAGGTTCTGAGATCTGATAGAGTCCAGTAGGGACACATGAGTACTCCAGATACTAATGGTAAGCTACATGGGCTGTGTGCCATTGTTCACTGGGGCTGTGTGTAAGACTCTGTGATTGGTTGGCTTTGTCTGTGAAGAGGCTGATGTGGGGACACACGCATCTATCCTCATGTATCCACCGGGACCCAGCACTGTGCAGCCCACTCAACCACCTGCTTGCAGGATTCCTCTTCAGTTCCTGTCTCTAGTACTTTTAGAGTGGCCCGCCCCATGAAGATGTGACAGATGGAAGCACTCACTAGGACCTGGCTTCCTGAGGATTGGTACACTGGTTACCTATGGAAGACTGCTCTGTCTATCCATCCACCCAGCAGTGTGGAGGAAGCTACTTGCCAGCAGAATGGACCAGCATGGTTCTCAGAAACCTGTAACCCCCATTCCTGATCTCCCTTGGAGGCTAGTGGAGGCCCCACTCTCGAAGGACTGGCCAGCATTGCCTGGGAATCATCTCTGAAGGTCAGCTTCTGGGCCACACTTTGTCTCAGGGCCCTTCTTCCTTCAGGGTGGTGTTTCTGGTCTTCACAAAACCCTCGCTGTGACTGTCCCGGAAGTTTCGTTTCTACATTTTGTCCACATCTAAATGAAGTCACGAACAGGAAAAAGATGGTGTTTGGAAAGCAGAAGAAAGAACAAACCTAGAGCCCAGCCTTGGCTCTCAGATGGGCCACATAGATCTCAGAGAGGGTCATTGTTCCTTTTTGGAATTCCCTGACTCATAGCACCTGAGCTGAAGATCACACCTGTGGTTAGATCCTCCCTCCAAACCCAGCTCTTCTAAAAATGTGTCTTCTATTGTTATCTGGGTCAGGGGGGTACATGGTGTGGCCTGAGGGCTAGGTTTTCTCTCTGCCTATATTTGACTCAGAGATCTGCACAAATTTTACATTTGCAAATACTGGGGAAAATCCGTAGAAGATATTTAATAACATAAAGATTATATGAAACTTCAATTTTATAGTATATAGATATTTTTATAATACAACCATACCCATTCCTTTCTGAATTAGATTAAAAAAGATAAATCTGCGGGGGCCAGCAGATGGGGCAGTTGTTAAAGCATTGGACTCCCGCACAGGTGACCGTAGTTTGAGGCCTGGACCCAGCGGCTTGAAAATCACACTGGCTGCATGTGTGTGGGTGCCCAAGATCCCCGGAGGAGAATGGAGGAGAAGGGATTGAGACATGGGCAATCCCCTGGGGAATAATTTCTCACTTTCCCTCTCATTCTCTGGTGAGCGTACATACACTGTAGCAAAAACCTTACCAAAAAAAAAAAAAAAAAAAAAAAAAAAAGGAAAGAAAGAAAGAAAAAGAGATTAACTTAGGCCTGTTGCAATTTTAAAGAATTTATCTGAGCATCTGGTGGTTTGTGAATGAGGTGCGCCAGAACAAAAGCAGTTCAGTGCTCCATAGAGAGGCCAAGAAGGCAAAACATACCGCATTGGCAGAAGCAAACCAAAGAAAATATTTGATTGGTTAAAGTGGAAAGCTAGTTAGAAGTTAGTTTGAATTGGTTAAGCTGAAGTTTCTTTTTAGTGTTTCAATTGAGTTAGGTTTTGGTGTGCTTAGGTAGGAACCTAAAGTACTGGATCTACCTTAGCCTAATGACCTTCCAATGAACTGCAGAGAAACAATTCCCCCCACTTGTCATCCTCTCATTTATGAAATATTGACCAAAACTCAGGCATAAAGCCACTCTTTGTCACTGTCAAGGCTGATTTGCCTTTGTCTCAACATAAAACACATAAATCATGACATCAATTTCATTCAGTTCTGTGCACATTTTTCAATGTAGCATTATAGTCAAAGTCTTGGTGATATAATCAATGTTCATAATTATGTCCTATTATAATGAGCATAGATTCTTATTGAACTTATATAAATAACTGTATGGTCATAAAATAGGAATACTCAATAATTGTTTCTAAATTCTGAAGGAATTACATAGAGAGAAATAATAACTTCCATCTTTGTTCAAAGATGACACTACCAAATTAACATAAGCTATAGAGGGTTTAAGAAAAAATATGCTTTCCTAACCTGGAAAACAGTACATTAAAGAACCAGTAATGTTTCAAACAAAAACATCTCTAAGGAAATCCAAAATGATTTGTCACAATTTCATTTAGCCTCATGAAAATTAATTCTTTCTATGCTGTTGGGTTGGCAACTTCATGAACCAATTAATTTCCTCATTAAATTTCTGCAAAGTCTGACCCAGTTCAATGATATGATTGTAAAGTGATTAGAAATCTGTACAACTCAGAGGCCCTTCAGTGCATTTCATTGGAGACAAAGCAGTTGCAAAAGTTTTTTAAAAAGCATCACCGTGGGGCCTGCAAATGGCATGCTGGTTGAGGGCGCTGGACTCACACATGGCCGACCTTAGTTTGAGTCTTGGACCTAGTGGCTTGGTTTCTCACTTTCCCTCTCTCTCTCCTTCTCTCTCATTCTATACTTCTCTGGTCAAATAAAAATAAATAAATAAATAAAAATAAAGTTACATAAAAAATAATTATTTCCAAAAAAAAAAAAAAAAGAAAAAAAGAAAGCAAACATCAGAGTAAAATAATTAACTGACCGTGGTTATAAATGGCCAGCAGGTGGAATTCTGGTTAAGGGCGCTGGACTCCCACAATGACCAACTGTGGTTTAAGTCCTGGACCTGGTGGCTTGCTTTCTCACTTCCTCTCTCTCTCTCTCTCTCTCTCTCTCTCACACTCTGTCCCTCTCTGATCAAGATTTTTTTAATAATTATTTTTTCAACTTTATTTATTTATTTATTTTAATTTGAATGGAAAGGAGAGAGAGAGAGAGAGAGAAAGTGAGAAAGCAAGCTGCAGGGCTGGGACTTGAACTGCAGTCGGCCATGTGGGAGTCCAACACCTTTAACCACCATGTCACCTGCTGGCCCCCATGTTATTTCTACAGAGCTTTTTATTTCCATAGACACTAGGCACAGGGAGAGGGAGAACTGTGGGAAAAGGATCTTTTAAAAAGTCTTTATTTATTGTATAAGTGATAGAGAGCATGTGTACACGAGAGAGAGAGAGAGAGAGAGAGAGAGAGAGAGAGAGAGGAAGAAAAAGAGAAAAAGAGAAACGTCCCTGACGCAGTCTCATCCTATCATGATCCCTTTCCCTAGCCCTCCAGTCTGTCAGGATCTTGGGCACCTATGTGCATACCTGCTGTGTTTCAGGCCGACCAGCTTAGGGGTCAGCCATGTGGCTCCCAGCCCTGCAGTTCACTCTGCTATCACCTACGCCACCAGACTGGGCTGGGAAAGTCTTTATTGTACATTTCAGAGGAATAAATGGATAAGGCAGGGTGAGCAGGTTTGTGATCAGTCAGTTCAGGTACAGGGGGGTCCTTTGATTTTATTTTGAGAGTGAGAGAATTTAGTGAAGAGCTTTCTGTTGGCCTGACCCAAAATGGCAGGACTTCTGGAAGCGGGGCTTGTAAATATTAGGAAGGAATTAGTAAAGACTGTAACAGAGATAAGGGGACTTGTATACAGTCACAAGATCCCAAGGACAGGATGTTGGAAGAGTCCTGTTATCAATGAGTCAAAATGGTCTGTTAATGATTGTGGGGGTGACTCACCCATTACAGGGATACTCTGCCAGGGACAGGCTGTAGGAAGATTTTGGTTATTAAATGGGCCAAAGTGGCCAGTTCATGTCTATTTGTGTGACTCACTCCAGGCCCTCTGGAAGGGATTTTAGAATAGGAAAACACAGTCGGAGTTCTGTCCTCAGAATGGAGCCAAATCTGATGACTGTCATCCTTACAGGGGGAGTGGAAGGCACACAGAGACACAGAGAAGATGGCCTCATGGAGCATGGAGGCAGAGACTGGAGCACAGCCTCTGCAACACAAGGAGAACCCCATTGCTAGCAGCCTCCGAGAGCTGGGAAGAGGCAAGAAAAGATTCTTCTCCAGAGCCTTGGGATATAGTTTGCCTTTGCTAACAACTTGATTTCAAACTTTTGGCTTCCAGAACTGGGAGAGACTAAGTTACCAAGTTTGTGGCAGTTTATTGTGGCAGCCCAAGGAAACTTATACAAAATTTGGTACCAGGAGAGAGATGTTTCCATAACAAAAACTTTAACATGTGGAAGTGGCTTTGGAACTGGGTAATGTGAAAAGGCTGGGAGAATTTCTTTTTTTTTTTTTTTTTTTTGAGAGGTTTTTCGCTATAGGGCGCGTGCGCTCGCCAGACAGACAGAGAGAGACAGAAAGCGAGAAATCACCCGCAATCCCTTCTCCTCCATTCTCCTCTCGGGATCTTGGGCACATGTGCCCAGCGTGAGTTGTAAGCCACTGGGTCTGAGACGCGAACCACGGTCGACTACGTGGGAGTCCAGCGACATAGCCATTACGCTAACTGCTGGTTCCCACAGCTGGGAGAATTTCAAGCCATGCCATAGAAAGTCTTGCATCCCAGGACTGGCGGATGGCATGGTGTGGTTAAGGTCTCTGGACCCCAACATGGCAGACCGTGGTCCAAGTCCTAGACCTGGCAGCTTGCTTTCTCTCTCTCTCACTGGTCAAATTAAAATAAATAAATAATAAAATAATCCTTAAAAATAAATAAATAAATAAAATAAAGTCTCGAATCCCTTGAAGAGAAGGTTGGCAGAAACATGGATGATAAAGGTAATCCCGATGAGGCCTCGGAGATGTTGAAGAGAGCTGTAGAGAAAGCATCTATCCTCTTAGCACACACGCTGTCATGAACAGAATGTTGGCAGAAACATGACTATTAAGGCCTTCCTGGTGAGGAAGGGAATGAGGACATTGAAGGAAAGGAGGCCCTTGTTATAAAGTGGTAAAGTACTTGGCTAAATTGTGTTCCGCTGTTGTATGGCTAGTACAAGTTGAAAGCAATGAGCTTGAATATTAAGTTGAGCGGATTCCTAAGCCACATTGGAGTTGTGGCCTGGTTTCTGCCAACTAAAAGAAGACATTTGACAATTTAGGCAGCCCCAGCCCCTCCCTCTCTGCTTTCCCCACTGTTTCTTCCTTCCCTACCTTTGACAACAAGTTTTAATATTACTTAACATTTCAATATTAATAATGCTATTCGCACACCTATGATGTGTATGATACCTAATGTAATTCACAAGTTATAAAGAGACAGATGACAGGCATGTGTGACGAGAATTGCAACCTCAGTGAAAACACAGTGTGACCTCCCTCAACTTCCTTTCTTTGGAGTTCAAACAGAGAAAAGATACCAAATTTGGCTTGATGTACTCTGGTGGGCCCAGTTGAGCGAAATACAGAGGAAACAAAAACTGTTCGTCTGTTCCCATACCGGGAGTCGAACCCGGGCCGCCTGGGTGAAAACCAGGAATCCTAACCGCTAGACCATATGGGAACTGCCGGGCGCAGCTCTGCCGGCTCTGTATACGTCACTTACGTCAGCTTAGGCGCTGCACACACCCACAACTGCGTGTTACGAGGCCGCCTCGCCTTTGTAGCTATCCCTCAGCACTGCGGCTGCGCGAGTCGGAGCCGCCTGGACTTTCCTGATTTGCCCCCAGCGGCGGGACAGTCTCCTCTCCGCAGTGTTCTGGAGCTGGGGTCCGGGAGGAGAGCTGTATAGGGCAAGTTAAGGACGAGTTGGTGGAAGTTTGCTGTTTTCTGCGACTTCGTCTGCGGGATCTTCCCCTAGACACACGCAGGGAGCACGGCCACCCCAACTTCACACGGCAAATGCACACAGGCTTTGTCTGCCGAGCCACCCATATCAATTGACATCTAATTTAAATAAAGTTAAATATTTAAAAAAAAAATCAGCAGAGGATTCTTTGGGACCGGCTTTCCATTTGGTATCTATTCTCCGGGAAGAATTTTTGGGTAAAGCAAGGACGATACTTCATTGATTGTAGAATCTTGTGAAAAATCAGCCTTTGTGGGAACCAGCAGTTAGTGTAATGGCTATGTCGGTGGACTCCCACGTAGTCCACCGTGGTTCGCGTCCCGGACTCGGTGGCTTTAAAACTCACGCCGGGCTTGGATTGCGGCGTGACCACTCCCTGAAGGGATTGCGGCGTGACCACCTCTCGCCTTCTGTCTCTATGGCTCTCTCTGTCTGGCGAGCGCACACGCCCTATAGCGAAAACCTCTCCAAAAAAAGAAAAATCAGCCTTTGTGTGGGGTCAGGGGTACCTTTTCTCCCAGGCACAGTGGGTACTGTTAGGCTTTTCACTGACAACTCCCGCTCCACAGGGACAAAAGTTGACCCCGCCCCACCCGACCACAAACCTACCCTGTACGGATTAAAGTGTGAAGGCTTCAGTAGTAGAAGGGTGGTACTGTGGTGCTGAGAGTAAGATCAAGGAAGCAAAATAGCTCCGAAAGTTCGGTTCATACTGGAAACAAAATGTGCCATCTCAAATTCTGGGAGGATGAGTTAAAACACGTACAGGGGCAGATGGTGGAAAAATTGTACATCAGACAACACTCAAAACTGAAACCACACCCAAACCCAGAAATCGTGTGACAGCTGACTGATAAATTCAACTTTACTTTTAAAAATGATGTAAAAAACAAACAAACAAACAAACAAAAAACACAGGAGCAGGGCCAGCAGTTAGCATAATGGCTATGTCGCTGGACTCCCATGTAGTTGACTACGGTTTGAGTCCTGGACCCGGTGGCTTACACTCATGCCAGGCATGTGTGCATATATGCCCAAGATCCTGAGAGGAGAATGGAGAAGGGATTGTGGCGTGGCCGTCCCTTCTCACTTTCTGTCTCTCTCTGTCTTTCTGGCCAGTACACACACCCCATAGCAAAAAACCTCTCAAAAAAACAAAACAAAACAACAACAACAAAAAACAAATACAGGAGCTAGTTGATGGTTACTTTAGCTTTCACTTTAATTCACTAAGACTCAAATGTTCTGTGAAGTTTGATGGTTTATTTTACAGCAAGAAGTTAAACAAATAAACAATAGGCAAAGTTGAAAGAGGAACCAGAAAACAGTGCTTACATTTCTTATTATGAACAAAGGACTAATTTCCCCCAAACATAAAGAGCTCCCAGAAATTGCTAAAAAGAGAAATTAAGCAAGTACACTGAGTTTCCAGAACAGGAAACAACTGGCCCTTCAACAAATGAAGAGAGGCTCAGCCTCAATCCTAGTAGGATACAAGCAGGTTTTCAAAAACTGGAACGTCTCTTCCTAGAGTTCCCTTGGACATCTAGGTCATATGTTTTTTACTTCCTGCCTTAGAGGTGCTGCAGGCTGCCTGTCTATGCAGGTTTCTGTTTCTATTAACTCAAATCCTACTGCCCTGATTTCTCAGCTTTTCATGGTTTTCTCCTCCATGGAAGTCAAGTCAGGAGGATCAAACACTACTTCCTGTGTTTACTGCCACAGTGTGTGAAGTGTTCATCACCCAGTAATGAGAGCACAACTGATTGACCTGAGGCTGGTCCACTTGCTCACAAATGTCAACAGCCTTGCACCTGACCAGTGTGTGTCTTAGGAGAACTCAGGCCTAGAAGTGGTTTCACGGTACTGGCTTTCCACATCACTCAGTTTGCTTCTTCAAACTAATAAAGTTGGAAACATTCAGATCAGGGACACTTTTAAAGGGTGAAGGGGGAACTTCATAGGTAGGGTAGGGGCAGGAGCTGCTTGTGAAGGAAGAAGGCCGGAGACATGGCAGCCACATCAAGATCAGCTGTGCTCACTGCCCGTGGATACAGGTCAGGCAGCCCCAGGCTCCAGCTGCCTGAGTTTTTCCTGGAGTCCTCGGAGCTGGCTTCGACCCGAATCGATGCGGATCTGGAGGCTGGCTATGTCTGCAGCCAGCTGCAAGCCTGGAGGAAAAGCAAAGACTGTCACCATGATATCCATGATGTGAAACATGACCCAGGAGGCTCTGGACACCCTGGAGCTGGAAAGACTCCAGGCCTCTCTGGCCTCCATGCTAACTCTAAAACGTCCCAGGTGCAGTCATTGCCTTGCTGGACCTTCAGGTCTTGGCTAAAATGCCTCAGAACTTCCTTGGCCTCTTATATCACCCACCAGGAAATAAAAATTCTCAGATCACTGCTTATGCCCTCAGTTCCTTTCTTCCTCCCTTCTTCTGTTATCACTGTCCCTTATCACTGTCATCCACTTTCCCTCTCAGTGGGCCCCTCACAGTGGACCACTTTTTGGATCTACTTCTAGATAGCCCTGACCCAACCCTGATGGAAGCACTGCTGTCAGGTCTCCAGGGCCCTCCACACTGTCCAGTCCATTAAGCAATCCTCAGTCCTCAGCTTCCTGCTTGGCACTCTTCTCTCCCCAGGAAATACTTTCTCCTCCTAGCTTCCAGGACACCCCATCACCTGGGTGCTGCTCCTCTGTCCCCTCCTCACCGCCATCCATATTTCTGGGTCCTCTGCTGTTCTCATCCCATCTCGCTTTAACCTTGTGTCTGTGTCACCACCTTGAGAATCTAAACACCAGGGCTATGCAGGGGACTCTCAAACCTCAGTCCAACTCAGGCCTCTCCCACACTTCAGGAGTGCTGACCAGCTGCCCATTCTGCCTCTCTCTGGGGGGCACTGGTGGGCACCACACAGCACATGGAACACACTCATACCACCTCCACTTCCGCTCAGCTGTGGCCTGTGGCAGGTCCCTTCTGTGAGGCAGCTCTAGCTTTCCTGGGAGAGAAGGCTGGATGGAGACTGGGGGCTCTGTCCCTTACTCCTTATTCCCACATCCAATGTGGCAGCAAATT
This sequence comes from Tupaia tana, assembly GCA_026018925.1. Taxonomy (NCBI): domain Eukaryota; kingdom Metazoa; phylum Chordata; class Mammalia; order Scandentia; family Tupaiidae; genus Tupaia; species Tupaia tana. Next base: position 132,820,569 of record JAKSZU010000001.1, on the reverse strand, counting down.
CTGGGGCTTCTACTCAAAGCACGTGCAGGTTCCCACTCTTCCTCCCCCCTCCCCACACTGCTGTATCTCAAGGCTGGCTGCTACTTACATCTGCTTCCTCTCTTGCTCTCTGGTCTGTCCTCCTCCAACGCCCAAAGGATTCCTATTACCCTATGTCTAATTGCTCTATTCTCTGCTCAGAGCCATTCTGAGCTCCCCAGGTCCTGCCCTGGGCTGCCCCCCCTCAGGTCCTGGCACCCCTACTGTGGTATGGCAGCCTATGGACTTCTCTCTGCCCTTCCCAGACATAGCTCACTTCTGGGTTGTTTCTCTGGTGGTCCCTCTGTGGTCCAGGTTCAGCCTGGGGTCATGTGGCCTACTGGTAGGATCTACTTACCATCCCGGAAGCTGGCTTGGGCTTGTCGCAAACTGTGAGGAACCAGGATACCGAACCAGTTCAGGGGGTCCTGGGGGGCTGAGGACGGCTCCAGCTCTGGGGTCCTGGTGGGGCCCTTGCGTCTACGCAGAGCTAGGGAAAGAAAGGCAGGAGATAGTCTGGCTTTGCTGCCTGCTCTGGTGACAATGTTGAGCTTGATCTGAGCTGTGAGTGTGATAAACACTGACGGTTGACAAAACTCCCCAACCTCTTGTGTTCTGAAACATCTTAAGGCAATGCATCCACCTCCCCTTTTGTTCAGATGAGCTGTCTGTCTACTCTTTCTCACGTCTCCCATCATAAGACCTGTAGCTGACACTTCACTGACTGTGAAGAGGCCACACTCTTACCCATCTTTCTTGAACATGCTGGAAGGCCACAGACCCTCCAACTGCCAACTTTTTGGGCAATGAGTAGCTAGGATTTAAGTTTGTTCTTCTAAAATCATCCAGACACAGAGGTAAACATTTTATGTTTAGCAAAGATTTCAGATTGCAAAACTATCCCAACTATATAAGAAGGTCTGAAACAACCTACTTATAACTTCATAATCCTCCCTATAGAAGTCCAAGGCAAAACCGCCCTACTGAGACATCCTGATCTCTGGCTCTGCGGTGCCCTATCGCAAAGGGCTGAATGAAAGCACTGCAACTGTGTCTCTGCCTCTGGGAAGGGGAAGGAGGGTTGCTCACCTGCCTCGCGGGGCCCCACCTCCTCCGGGGTCTGGGCGCTAGCTTTCACCACTCTGAACTGCTGCAGTCCGTCCTGGCCCTCGCTGAAGGATGAGAAGGGAGGATGGCACTTGGGCAGCCCGGGCTGGCCCCCGCCCACCCACTCCTGCGACGAAGGTCCCTCACCTGGCACAGACGCAAACCTGAGGCTCTATGCGGGAGGCGTACTGCAAGGGACCCACCGACTTGGCACCCATGGCGTAACGCGCCTTGGCAAGCGAGAGCCAACCCTGGAAGGGAGAGAGCGGTGAGGCCAGTCCATGTCCCTGCGCCCCGCCCTCGCCATCGCCCCTCAGGTGCCCACCTCCTCCACCCGGGCGTTCAGCGTTGCCCTCTTCGCCTCCAGGTCCTCCAGGTCCTTGAGCAGCTGCAGCAGCCGAGAGTCCAGCTCCGCGTGGAGGTCCGAGGCCGCCATAATCTATTGCACTCTGGCTTCAGGTGGACAGCGTCCGCGGCCGGGAGCTGCTCCCTGCCGAGGCTCAATCACCGTCTGTCGCGCCGCAGGGCAGCCAATAGGCACAGGAGACCCGCCCTCAAGGGGGGGCGTTCCCAGCCGTGACCCCGGCCCTACAGTTTAAGATCGAGCCATCTCATTCAGGAGCCGGCGTCCTCAGCAGATGGCTTGGAGGGGTTCGTTTAGTGGGGGTCTCCAACCAGCCCGGGCTACCGTGAGGGCTGTAGGTTGTTCCGAGGCGCATCCGGAAGCGGCAGTTTTGAAGGTCGGACTGCCTCTGTAGCTCCGGAAGAAGCCAAGCCGTATAGCAACCATTTTGATTAAGGGAGGAGCGGCTTCAAACCTAATGCCAGAGGGCACCGGCTGGCAATCTGTTAAGTCACTGTGTCACTCTTACAGTCGATGGGCTTTTTGGAGCCGCCAATTATGAATGTCTTTAAAGCTGGGAATTCTGAACGGGGACAACGGAGGTAAAGCAGCCGACGAACATCTTTACTAAGGAGAGTCGTGTCACATGACTGTATTCTGACTCCGTCTATTGGTTGCTCTAACCAGCATGCATGCGGAATTAGCCAATCGCCTTGCGACTCCTCCCCGTCTCTCTTTCGCCATCTTAACATTGGGCATTCTTGACAGCAGCAGACGCCAGTGAAGCCTGTGGCAACCTTCTTAGTTGAGGGCGGAAGCGAGGGCAGCGTGGCACAAGCGGTGCTCACAGATTCTCTTGGTCGCTTGTGGCAGTGGCGCGCAGGATGGTAAGTGGGACTGTTGAGTGCTTTGCGGAATGGAGGCTCCCAGATGGCTGGTGTTGTGGTTCTTCGGGTTCGGGAGCAAGTGGTGACCGGACCTACTGTTTTTCAGTTGCGTCGCGAGGCCCGTCTGCGCCGCGAGTACTTATACCGCAAGGCCCGGGAGGAGGCTCAGCGATCCGCCCAGGAAAAGAAGGAGAAGATTCGGCGCGCGCTAGAAGGTACGGCAGCCCCGGTCCCGCATCCGCTTTAAGAAGTGGCAGAAGACGCGTTTCTCAGTGTTGCTTTGCGTTAGTGTGGTTGAGTGTCTTTTCAAGTAATTAGTTGCAGTTTTCCCTGCCTGTTAGGGCCTCTTGTTGGCTTGCAAAAGTCCCTTCCGTTTACTGGTGTAATTGTGGTGCAGAATCTAGGTAGCTTGCCGTTAACTTTGTTCTTACTGTGTCTAGTTCTTTTTTTTTTTTAAAGAATTATTTATTTAATTTGATTCATTCATTTATTTTAATATGACCAGAGAGATACAGAGGAGTGGGGGCAGTGAGAAAGCAAGTCACCAGGTCCAAGACCGTGGTCACCCATGTGGGAGTGTCCAGCGCCTCAGCCACCACGCTGCCACCAGCTGGTCCCCCTGTGTCTAGTTCTTAACATATTTAAAAATTCTTGCGTGACCCTGTAGTTATTGTATTCTCCTGAGGTTATTCTTCTTGCTACCTTATTCACTATAAGATTGCAAGAATTTGTGATGGAGACTGGGGGCTCTGTCCCTTACTCCTTACTCCCACATCCAATGTGGCAGCAAATTCTGGAGCTTCTACTCAAAGTATGTGCAAGTTCCCACTCTTCCTGTTTGAGCATTGTTAGAATTTTCTTGCACTTTAAAGTATTATTCCAGGTGGTACTAAATTTTATGAAGTAGGAATCTAATTTTGCAGTTTTCCCCTACATCTCCAGTTGACATATTAATGAAGAGTCTGTGCCACACTTATCTCATTTGAAATGCTATATTTACCCGTGTTTTGTTGGTTCTTCAGTCAGTGAAGTCTGATGTTTCCTATTTGATGCTGCATCAACCCCATTATCTCTAGTTAATTTAAATTCACTTCTTCCTAGGTTTAATTTAAATTCACTTGTTCCTAGGTTTGGGGCCTGTAAGGTGTGTATTTGTATCTTTAGATCATATTGGTTTACTTTTTTTGTGTATGTTTATTTTATTTATTTAATTTAAAAATTATTATTACTTTATTTTTTTTTTTGGAGGGGTTTTTGCTACATGGCATGTGCGCTCGCCAGAAGGACAGAGAGAGACAGAGAGACAGAAAGTGAGAAATCACCCCCCAGGGGGAATGGCCACACTACAGTGCCATCTCCTGCATTCTCCTCTTGGGATCTTGGGCACGCACACACACGCGCCCGGCGTGAGTTTTAAGCCACTGGGTTTGGGACTCGAACTATGGTCGACTACATGGGAGTTCAGCAACATAGCCATTGCGCCGACTGCTGGTCCCAAAAATTTATTATTATTTAAAAATTTTGTTATAGAGCACATGTGCTCACCAGGGAAAGAGAGAGCGAGAGGGAAAGTGAGAAGGCAAGCCTCCAGGTTTGGGACTTGAACTGCAGTCAACTCTCATGTGGGAGCCTAGTGCCTTAACTACCACACAACCTACTGGCTCTGGTTGACTTTTAGTTTTAAAACAGGTTGAGGGATCAACAAGTGGCATGGTGATGTAAGGCATTGGACACTCTCACATGGCTGACCACAGTTCAAGTCTCAGATCTGGTGGCTTGCTTTCTCATTTTCCCTCTCTCTCCCCGTCTCTGTCTCTCTCTGGTCAAACTAAAATAAGTGAATGAATGAATAAAATTAAATAAATAATTACTTAAAAAACCTATTAATTAAAAAAAAAAAGTTGAACATTATTAATCCAAAATTCTGAAATTTGAAATACTTAAAAAATATTTTTAAAGAAGTATTTATTTAATTTTATTTGTTATTATTTTTAAATTTCACCAGAGAGAGAGAGAGAGAGAGAGAGAGAGAAATGGAAAGCGAGAAAGCAAGCTGCCAGGTCTGGGACTCTTAACTGCAGTTGGCCATGTGGGAGTCTGGTGCCTCAGCCAGCATGCCACCTGCCCACCCCTAAAATCCGAATTTTTTTGGAGTGCTTGGGGCAAGCAGGTGGCATGGTGGTTAATGGTGCTGGACTCCCACATGGTTGACTGCAGTTCGAGTCCTGGCCCTGGCAGCTTGCTTTCTCACTAACTCATTCTCTTTCTCTCTCTCTCTCTCTGCTCCTCTCTGGTCAAATAAAAATAAAATAAATAAAGTTAAAAAATTTAAAAAAAAAACAAGCAAAAATCTTTTGAGTGCTGACATGACACCACAAGAAGAAACTCCACAACTGATGTCATGTGATATCAACTTTGTTTCAAGCACAAAATTATTGAAAATACTGTAGCTTTAGGCTATGCATATAAGATATATATTAAAGATACATGAGTTTTGTTTTCAGGCTTGGATTTCAGCTTCAAGAGACCTCATTATATCTCCTTTCTCCATATGTAGAAAATGTGTATTTCAAAAAGTTCATGGAAAATGCCTATTTTATAAAAATACATGTGAATTTCAGGTTGTTTTCTTACATCAGAATAAACTCATACTTAATTCTGTTTTTTTTTTTTTCTTTTTTTGGAGTTATCTCATTTACATAAGTATTTAAAAATCTGAAAAAATCCAAAACACTCTTGGTCCCAAGTAGTTTAGGCCATACACGGCTCTTTTGCAGCAAACTTGTTTGTTCAGCATCACTTCTAAAATCTATCAAATGTAGTGTGGGGTTTCCTTCAGGTGACTTCCACAAGGTCTTTGTCCTTTTTCCTGTGGGTAACGATGAGTTTATTTCCTTTTTGGGTAGTTAGGACGAAACTGCTGCTGTGAGTGTTCCTTTCCATGTTCAAGGGTCTCCCTGGGGACCTTTGCAGACTTGGGCAGAGTCCTTGCTGCTCCTGTTCTGTTGTACGCCGTAAACTGGGCACACCAACTGTGTTCTTCTGACCCAGAGCCTGTCTAGGCCATGGATCAGGAAGCACTTGTGATCAAATATTTTAGAAAACCCTCAAGTTATGAGACTCAAGAACTGTGGAAAATAAAGTCCCCAGTAAGCACTGTTTACAGGTTGACATGTAGACAAAAGTAGTTTTGTCAGGTTTCTCCCTCCTAATAACCCTACAGCACTTCTGCTCAGGAAGGAGGTTTGTAAGCTGCAGTGTTGCGTAACTGAGGGCTCCATGCTTGTGTCTCACTCAGTCCCTCTGTCTTCTTGCTGCAGAAAACCGCCTGATTCCCACGGAGTTACGCCGGGAAGCGTTAGCCTTACAAGGGTCCCTGGAGTTCGATGACGCTGGTGGTGAAGGTGACTATGTGTATAGCCCTCTTGACCCTGTGAACAGACTCCTCTCCCACAGGGAGCCTGATTTCTCCAGCCCCTCCTCGGACACCTGAGGAAGCAGCCCCACAGCTGCTGCTCCTTCATCTCCATCCCACTCTTGTGCTGCACCCACAGCCCCTCAGGTGCTCTTGGGCTCCCAGCTCCATCTGCACCACCCTCAGCAGCATTCCCTGTCCTGTGCTGAGTGTCTCCTTGCTGGACCGTCTGTCAGGGGTTGGTGTCCCCAGCTTCCCCACAAGTTTCACTCATCATGTTGTTATGCTCGGAGTCTTGCCTCCGGCCTTGTGCTGTCTGACTTGTCCTCACTAGCCGTGTGTGACCAGCACAGCGTAAGTGAACATCAAATGAGAATGGTAAGTTTGCCATCGTGCCCCGTGTGCTGGAGGCTGCCCTGCCCAGCATTTCTTTGTTAATGCCCCATCACACAGGCTACTCTAGACAGATTCTGCTACCCCTGAGTTAGCATTCTACTCCCAAGACAAGGTCACATTCTTGCCCCTTGTGCTCCTGGTAGGTGTGACCAGCCATGTGGATGACGAGTATCGATGGGCCGGGGTTGAGGATCCAAAAGTCATGATCACCACCTCCAGAGACCCCAGTTCCCGCCTCAAGATGTTTGCAAAGGTACTGGGGGACAGGGAGGGACTGGGGGGTGCCCACAGCAACCCAGCCCTGACCAGGTGCTGTGGTCTGTGTGCAGGAGCTGAAGCTGGTGTTCCCAGGTGCCCAACGCATGAACCGAGGCCGGCATGAGGTGGGGGCACTGGTGCGAGCCTGCAAAGCCAATGGGGTCACCGACCTCCTGGTAGTCCACGAACATCGAGGCACACCTGGTGAGGCGGGTTGGAGGGAGAAGGGGTCGGGGGATGGTCTGTGGACAGATGGGGTCTCTAACTGCCTTCCTGGCCCTGCCAGTGGGGCTCATTGTCAGCCACCTACCCTTTGGCCCCACCGCGTACTTCACACTCTGCAATGTCGTCATGCGGCATGACATCCCTGACCTGGGCACCATGTCAGAGGCCAAGCCCCACCTCATCACACACGGCTTCTCTTCCCGCCTGGGCAAGCGGGTGAGTATGGCCTGGGGGCCTTAAGACAGGGACTGAGGGCCAGGCCAGACCAGGCTTTCACCACTCATTTCCTCTGCCAAGGTGTCTGACATCCTCCGTTACCTGTTCCCCGTGCCCAAAGATGATAGCCACCGAGTCATTACCTTCGCGAACCAGGATGACTACATCTCATTCCGGTGGGTTGTGGGCTCAGCTCTGAGGTGGCATCCTGACCTGTGTCCCTTGCACTGCTTTTTTATGACCCATGCCCTGTCTGGATCCCTTTGCAGGCACCATATCTACAAAAAGACAGACCACCGCAATGTGGAGCTGACTGAAGTCGGGCCTCGCTTTGAGCTGAAGCGTGAGTGGGGCTTTCTCTTGTGACCCAGGGCAGAGGGCTGGTGGTACAGGCAGTGATGTCTCCATCCCCTGTCCACAGCGTACATGATTCGCCTGGGCACACTGGAGCAGGAGGCCACAGCAGACGTGGAGTGGCGCTGGCACCCCTACACCAACACTGCACGCAAGAAAGTCTTCCTGAGTGCTGAGTGAACCTCCCCGCCAGGATGTGGACTTGGAACCCAGAAGGGGTTATGTCACAGATAGGCCTTCTGAGCTCAGGTGTGGTACTGTTGGGTGTGGAAGGGTCTGAATAAACCCTCTGTGTTATGCCACCAGCCTGGCTGAGTGGGAGGACTGAGCCTTTGGGGATCACCCAGGGTGGGGTCCTCATGGCTAGATATGTACCTGGGCCTGGGGTTACGTCAGTGTTTTGTCTGGAACTTGCCAGGCTCACCCTTGGAGACTGGGGTGAAGTTCCCTTGGGAAGCGAGGCCAGGTCCTGTCCCTGACTGCACACTGAGCTTACTCCAAGTGAGTGTGGGCTGCCGATGGACTGCCGTGAGGGGACAGCTCAACTCCGCATCAGGAGCCACCCTCTGCCTGCCTCTGGCATTCTCCTGGGAGGCTATAGTGGTCATGGGAGGGCCCTTGCAACCAAGGAAGGCTCCACACTTAGCCTGTTCAGTGCCCATGTTCCCTTTGTCTACCCAGGGGTCTGAAGCAGAGGGAGTGTGGAAACCCTGCAAAATGCAGTGATTTGCTGGGAGGGGCAGGGGTGAGGATGGATGGTGGTGGGGGCCCCTGTGAGGTGGTCCTGAGCTAACGATGGTGTAAGGGGGCAGAGGCCACCTGGATGGTCCATGCAAAGGCCCTAAGGTGGACAGTGCTTAGAAGGGTTCTAGGAACAGGAGCTGCCCAGTAGAAGAGGGGGTATGAAGGGGTCTGGGGACCCCCCCAGATCACAATATTTAGGTGGGACAGGGACCTCGAGGGACCTCTGCTCCTTGTGGCCCCACTCTGGTGAATCCAGTTCCTTTTGCAGGACCTCTCCACCTTGCTGCAACCTCGCTCCACTGGTGAAGACTGTGCCATTAAGTTTTCTTATAAATGGCAGAAATTTTGAAACAGAAAAGTATGATAGTCGAATGTCCTGTGTTCATTTCCTGTGGCTGCCACATGAATTACTACAAGCTTGGTGGCTTAAACTGAATTCTTTCACGGTTCTGAGGCCAAAGTCCAAAATCGAAGTGCTGGCTCTCTTCCAAGGCTGGCGGGGGGCATAAATGGGGGTCCCATCACTTGCCCCCTCTCTAGCTGCTGGTGGTACCAGCTGTCCATGACGTCCTTTGGCCCATAGGAACGTTACTTCAGCCTCTCCCTTCATTTTCATCCATTCCTTATCATAATAAGGAATTGGAGGGAGAAGACATATTTCCTCCCTATCTGTATCCAGTCTCCTCAGTATGTCTTAAAAATAAGAGGCTTTTGCTGTAGAGTGAGTGCTCTCACCAGAAAGACAGAGAGCAAGAATTCACCTTTGCGGGGGGATAAACATGCTGTGATCCCCCTTCCTTCACTCTCCTCTCAGGGTCCCGGGTACACATGCACATGCACCCGGTGTGAGCTCAAGCCACCCTGTCTGGGACTTGAACCATGCTCGACCACATGGGAGTCCAGCAATGCAACCACTACACCATCCACTGGTCCCCTCAGTGTGTCTCTTAAAAGGACCTTGACGTTTGGATTTAGGGCCCACAGGATGACCTCTTTGTTTCAAGATTTTGAACTACATCTGCAAAGAGCCTTTTTTCCAATAGTTATATTGACAGGCTCCTAGGATTAGTATGTGGCTGTATCTTTGGAGGAGGTGGGAACCATCCAACCTGCTTCATATCCCTGTAACTCCCTTAGGGGTCATGGGCTTCCTGCCCTCCCCATCATCCCCTATAGAAACCTAGGCAGGCAGGATGCCCCCTGCTGGCTTCAACTGGTACATCTGCCCGGGGCTGCCTTTGTTCTTTCCTCAGCACAGGGTGGGCATACTCAGTGGTGCTCTGTCTTGGTGTTTTCCTTGGATGGTGCACATCCCCCCCCCCCCCCCCCCCCCGGCTCACTGCAGGGGAGGGCTGTGTGGGGGCCATGGGACACTGCTCCTGAATGTGTCAGGCTCGGGAGTACAGCTGGGTGGGAGCAGTTGAGGACAGAAGGCAATTCCCTAGTATTTTTTGACATGGGAGGTGTGGTTCTTGTTGAGTCATGGTTTTGGGGTGAGCTTGGGAGCATCTTGGTCTGTTCTGTATATCAGCATAAGGATTTTTGTGAATAGCCATTGGACCCAGCAGGCTGGTGAGTGCACACCTGGTGAGCTGGGAGGCTCCCAGGGGGCACACTGAAGGGTGTTTGTGCATCTTTTGTTCAGCTTTCCTATTAGGAAAATAGTACTTGTATAATTTGGAAATGGGAAGGACAAGGAGGAGGCAAGTAGGAAGGTGCCTGAGCTGAGGCGTCTGCTGGGATTCTCAGGTCTCAGGATTCTTCTCGGCACTTGGGAATACTGGCAAATGGTATCTGAGTGGAGAGCGTGAGCAAGACATATACACTGGAAATTATTAAAAAATAAACTGACATTTTCAAGAAAGGACTGTTTGTTAATTTTCTGGGGCGACATGGCTTCTCTGGAGGGTTCTTTTAGAAAACAACCCTAACGTTGAGAGGCTCATGCTGAAGTAATTGGGGTGAAATAGCAGCCTGGTGTTTGCTGACCGTCCTCCACAGAGGGAAAAGCAACTGGAGCAAATGCTGATGGTCAGCTTTAGGCGATGCAGGGGATGGATTCTGGTATTTTTTCTACTCTTACGTGTGTTTTAAATTGATCATAATAAAAGAATTGAAGGGAGAATGCATATAAATTTCTTCCTTTGCTTTTATTTAACAGAAATTTTTTCTATAGGGCATGTGCACTCACCGCAGAGACAGAGTCAGACAGATAGAAAGCAAGAAATCACACACCCCCCCCCCCGGGGGGGTGGCCACACCACAGTCCCTTTCTCCCTCATTCTCCTCTTAGGATTTTGGGCATTTACACACACGCGCCTAGTGTGTTTTAAGCCACTGGGTCCAGGACTCAAACCATGGTCAACTATATGGGAGTCCAGCGACAACCATTATGCCACCTGCTGGTTCCCCCTTTTAAAGCAACTTTCATGTTTTAAATTGTTACAAACATTTGGGCCAAGTGGTGTGGTGGTTAAGGTGCTGGACTCCACATGTGTGACGGCAGTTCAAGTCCCAGACCTGGTGGCTTGAAAATCATGCCTGGCACAGGTGCATGCATGTCCAAAATCCTGAGAGGAGGATGGAGGGAAAGGGATTACAGTGTGGACATCTCTCTAGGGAGTGGTTTGTCACTTTACCTCTTACTGCCTCCCTCTGCTTCCTGGCAAGCATATGCACCCTGTGGCAAAAACTTTTTAAATTAAAAAGTTATTGTAAACACTCAAGTATTCTAGAGAGAGACACAGCAATTAATGGTAGTTGAGAGCCTTTGAGAGTTAGGATCAAGGGACAAAAGGAGTTCATTCCATCTATATTTGAAAAGCTTTCTTTAAAAATAATCTTTTTTTCTTGGACCAGCAGGTGGTGTGGTACTTAAGGTGCTGGGTCTCACATGGCAGACTCCACAGGTTCAAGTCCCAGACCCAGTGGCCTGAAAAACACATTGGGCAACATGTGCATGCATACCCTAAATCTTGAGGTGAGAATGGAGGAGAAGGGATGATGGCATGGCCATTCCCTACTCCCAGGGGAGTGATTTCTCACTTTCTCAATCTCTGACTATCTCTGGAGAGCACATTTGCCACATGGCAAGAAACCTGAAAAAAAAAATTTTTTTTTTCTCTTGAATTTTTGATTACCAGAGAGGGTAATTGTGCACTTCGTGAGAGAGGGAGCATCCCCAGTGGAGTGTGGTTGGTCATACAGCAGTCCCATTTTCCTCCTATTTCTCTATTCCTTAAGCTACCAGAATTGGGATTCTAGCTAGCTGTGGTAGGTCATATGGGATCTGGCTTTCTGTGCACGACACTTAAGCATGCTACTGGGGCTGGCCCTGTGCTTTGAAAGTTTTAGGAATGAGAATGTGTCTGTTTGTTACTTATCCCCAAAAAAAGCAACCTGAAAGGGATTCTAAGCAGGTCTGTGCTCTACCTGCAGTGGACACCCTGCTCACCAGTCTATTTTTCCCTGGCTCTATTCCCAGAAGTGGGATTTCTTTTTTTAAATTTACATTTGATCATTGAGTATCTTTTTTTTTTTAGATTTATTTATTTGTACTTTTATTTATTATCATTATTCTTCACTTTTAATCAGCGAGAGACAAAGGGGGAGTGAGAAAGCAAGTCTCCAGGTTCTGGACTTGAACTGTGGTCAGCCATATGGGAGTCCAGCGCCTCAACCACCACACCACCTGCCAGCCCCAAGAAGTGGGGTTTCTGATCCTCAAGAGATGCACATGTCTAAGCCTTTTTTTGGGGGGTGGGGATAAATATTTATTCAACAAATGGTACTGAGACAACTGGATATCCACATGCAAAAGAATACCTTTTTTATAGCATACATAAAAATTAATTGAAATAGATTATATACCACATAATTCCATTTACTTCATGTCTTCAGAATAGACAAATCCATAGAGACAGAAAGTAGATGAGTGGTTGCTAGGGACTTGGGGAGGAGAAATCAGAAATGATTTAAAAAAAAATTACTTTTACATTTCCCCACAAACATTTACTTTACATATCAAAAAATTTTTGCTCATACTCCATAGTTCTTGACAGTTAATAAACTTTCAAAATTTCAAAAAATGAATTTAAAGATAATATTCACATTTTTGTTACAATTTCGTTTGTGACTATAACAGCAGAGACAGTATGGTTTTAAATTACATGTCAACTACTCAAACTGTTGAAAAGCAGCACACAAGTCACACATATATCTTCTCAATTCAGCCCAGCCTACCAAATATTCTGTGATATACCATCTGCTAGCAAAGATCAGTCTTCATCTTCCTCCGAAGTCTTCCTCAAGATAGTCCTTTGGTTGTGGTTGCTCTTTTGCAATCTCTACTGATTACAATACTGGGCTGGAAAACGCCAGGTTATTTTATGGATAAATTCTTTCATGTAGCTTCTCTAATCCTCTCTGCCAGGTTTATGGTACCAGGCCATCTTTCTAAGAGCTTCTGTTGACTTCTTTGAGACCTACCTTAGTTCCATCGTTTTCTGGTTTAATCTTCAGATATGACATTCTAGTCAAAGGCCTGACCAACATGGCTAAGCTTTTTGATACTCTACCAGAATGTTTGTAGGATAAGACCTTTTTGTGTGTGTGTGTGAGGTTTTTGCTATAGGGTGCATGCACTGTCCAGAAAGAGAGAGAGAAAGCGAGAAATCACCCGCCCCAGGGGAGATGGCCACGCCGCAGTCCCTTTTCCTCCATTCTCTCAGGATCTTGGGCATGCACATGCGTCCAGTGTGAGTTTAAACCACCGGGTCTGGGACTCGAACTGCTGTCTACTACATGGGAGTCCAGGAACATAACCATTACACCAACTGCTGGTCCCAAGAGACCGTTTTTACCAGATTATCAGAGATGAAAAAGTTCAAATATTGGGACCAGCAAGTGGCATGGTATTTGGAGCACTGGACTCCTACACAGTTAGAGTCCTGGACCTAGAGGCTTGCTTTTTCACTTTCTTTCTCCCTTTTGAGCGCACATGCTGTATAGCAAATTATAATTATAAAAATAAATAAAATTATTTTAAAAGTTCAAATATAGTTGGTAAAGGTATACGTGGGAGATTGAGCTTGTTAGATGGCAGAATGTCAGCGGGAAATCTGATAGCCCTAAAAGCAGTGCTATATGTCTACTCTGATCCAGTAGACAGACTCCTGGGAATGTGCTTGACTCACACCCCAACAGGTACTTAATGCCGACTCGTTCGTAGCAGCAAAATGAGCGGAACAGCCCAGGTGGCCATCACAAGGCTGCAGTTACATAAATCAGGACACACCACAGAGATGAACATTGAACAGCTGCTGATTTTCCTTTTTTTTTTTTTTTTTTTTTACATGCAAAAAGCTGCACATACTAATGTATACGACTTGGTGAGTTAGGAAGTGATTTTATACCTGTGAAACCATCCATCACAGTCTATGCCATGAGCATGTCCACCACCTCCAGAAGTTTCCGCTTATCTTCCTTATTTAGTGTTATTTTGCATGCAAATGTGTGTGGTAAAAATACTTAATATTAGAGCTACCTTAGCAAAATTTTAAACATACAATACAGTGTCATTAATGAGAATCCTGTGCTGTACAGTCGATCTCTAGGATGTATTCATCTTACATAAATGAAACTTGCATCCTGACCGACTCCTCCCATTTTCCTCTCCCCAGCAACAACAGTCTGCTTTGCTTGTGTTAGTATTTTAGATTTCTCATTTAAGTGGCGGTCATGCAGTATTTGCCCTCCTAAGTCTGTCTTGTTTCACCCATTGTAATCTTCCATTGTTGCAAATGATAGGATGTCTGTCTTTTTCAAGAGTGGGTTGTGTGTATGAGGTGTCTTTCATCTGTTCATCTGTTGGCAGACAAGCTGAATCTGTATCTTGACTGTCGCGAATAGTGCAGCAGTGAACATGGGAGTGCAGATCTCTCTGACATACTGACTTCATTTCCTTTGGAAATATATGCAAAATATATATCCAGAAATGGGATTGCTGAATCATGTGATGGTTCTTTTTTTAACTTTTTGAGGAACCTCCATACTGTGTTCCATAAAGGCTGCACCGGTTTACATTCTTTTTTTTTTTTTTTTTTTTGAGAGGTTTTCGCTATAGGGTGCGTGCACGCTCGCCAGAAAGACAGAGAGATAGAAAGCGAGAAATCACCCCCTCAGCATCTTGGGCACGCACGCACACGCGCCTAGCGTGAGTTTAAGCTGCTGGGTCTGGGACTTGAACCGTGGTTGACTACATGGGAGTCCAGCGACATAGCCATTACGCTAACTGCTGGTCCCCCAGTTTACATTCTTACCAACAGTGTGCAAGGGTTCCCTTTTCTCCACATCCTTACCAACACTTCTCTTTTTTCTCTCTATAATAGCCATCGTAGATATGAAATGATATTACATTGTGTTTTTTAAAAATTTTTATTTGTTATTAATAAATATTAATACTAAATTTTATTTTTAGTATTAATACATTTTATTTATTATTATTAATAATGAATTTTACTTATTACTATAGGACATGTATGCTCATCAGAGAGAGACAGAGAGAGCATGAGAGTCCAGCACCTTTAACCACCATGCCACCTGCCGGCCCTGCCAATAGGTATATTAAAAAGTGCTCACTAACCATCAAGGAAATGAAAATCAAAACCACAGTGAGGGGCCAGCAGGTGGCATGGTGGTTGGGATGCTGGACTCCCACATAGCCCGAGTCCTGGACCTGGTGACTTACTTTCTCACTTTCTGTCTCTCTCTGATCAAAACAAACAAAAAAACAAAAAAAGGGAAAGTAATAATAATAATAATAATAATAAAGTTAAATAAAATCATTCTAAAAAATACATATAAAGATATATATATGTGTGTGTGTATATATATATATATATATATATATATATATACACACACACACACACACACATACATGCACACACCTGTTGGCAATTTGTATGTCTTTGGAGAAATGTCTGTCTGGTCCTTTGCCCATTTTTATAATCAAGTTTTTGTTTGCTTGCTGTCTATTTATATATTTTGGTGTTATTGTCCAAATGTTTGCATCTCCCACAATTCATGTTAAACCTAACCCCCAGGGTATTAAAACTTAGGTATTTAGGGGAGTGATTAGGTTATGAGGGTCCTGCTCTCATGAATGGGATTAGTGTCCGTAGCTTGTCTGCCCCTTCTACCGTTGAGTTCACAGTGAGAAGGCATTGTCTGTGAGCCAGAAAATGGGCTCTCAATAGGCACAGAATCTGCTGGCACCTTGATCTTGGACTTCCAAGGCTTCAGAACTGTGAACAATAAATTCCTGTTGTTTATAAACTACCTAGTCTATGGCATTTTATTGAAGCAGACTGAACTAAAATAGATAGTAACTTTTTATCATTTACATGGTTCGAGACCTTTTCTCTCCACAGATGTGACCATTGAGAAGGCAGATGCTAGGTGAGAAGCAGCTTGGTAAGAAACACCATGTGTGATACTCCCATGTGCAGAAGGAGGGCCCTTACTTGGGCATCCACTGCATTATCTCCAGAAGGAGATACTCAGTAACCCCTAGCTGATGCATTGAGTATCCAGGAAAAGAGGAGACCCTTTACTGTAATGTTGCTGGGTAAACACTTCATTTACTTGTTCACTATAGTGAGCTGCCTTCTGAGTTCATTTATTTTTCTTTGGAGTACAAGGAGGACCACCTGGATTTTTTTCTCCAATACTAATATTTCCTTAAAGTGTAAAAGTAACACATCTTTTTGTTGGACAACATACAGAGAGGGCTAGACAGTTGTGCAGCAGTAAAACAATGATCTTCAAGACAATCTCACAAGGTAAGATTCCTGGTTGATTTCCGGGGACCTCCCTGAGTACACCAGGCACATGCATGTCCATGTTCGGTGCAGGCTGGAGGTTGAAGAGTGGATCACAGTGTCAAGACTCTGTTGGGGATGCTATCTCTCTCCGTTTTGCTAATGATAAAATAAACTTAAAAAACAAAAAGTTCATAAGGTAAAAAATTAGTCATCTTTTCCCCTTCCATCCCCAGCAATTTAGCCCTATTTTCCAAAGGTCATCACTATTGACTTCATAAAATCTGGCCAGAGTTTTTTCATTGCTCATTTAGGCTTATTTATTCCTTCCATGAGAGAGGGAGAGAGACAGGCACCCCCAGTAATGTCCCCTACGTGGCGATCCACCACATCTCAGCCAGGTCTGGATCATAGTGTGTGGACCTGGCATGCTCGGGGAGGTTCCAGGACCCAAACCAGGAGCTTTCGCATGTCAGTCCAGTTGCACTACCTCCGCACCGCACCACTGCCTGGCCCTGGCCAGATATTTTCTATTCATGGTATGCACGTGTTTTGTTGACCTACAGGTTTTTTTTTTTTAAATCTGAAATGGATTGTGTTACGTGCATAGTTATGAACCTTGCTGCCTTTCCCTTAAGCAGTCACTTCAGGATGCCTCAGCTTGTGTGGGCTGCCTGTGCTCCCTGGCTGCAGAATCAGGTGGTTTCCTGTTGTTCTGCCACAAACAGTGCTTTGAGAACATCACTGAACACACCTCTGTGCATGCACATGCAAGTGTATCTGGCGAATAAATTCCCACAGGGGAATTATGTCTCCCCATGGCCGCCTTCAGTAGACATGAGTGCTTGCTCCCTACATCAGCACCGGGCATCCTCAGGTCTACCTTTGCCAAGCTCTAGGTGTGACAGGTTTCCCTGGTTGAGTTTGTGTTTAATTATCGTGGAGATTGTTCATCTTTTCAAATACTTCTGTCCATTGGTATGTACATTTTCCGTGACTTCTATGCTCTCTTTAGAAACAGTTGTTCACCTCTACGTTGATTTCAGATTGATTTTGTTTGTTTTATGAGAGAGGTAGAGAGATGGGTACCCTTGACAAGATCTTGCCATGCTGTCCTCCTAGCCTCCCAGCCAGCCACAATCACAGCAAAGGCATGCCCAGTATCATGCCGTGGCACCTTTCTTACTGCTTGCACCACCATAGTTGGGCTTTTTTGTTTAAATCTTTTAGTTGTGAAAAATTTCAAACATAAAAGAACAGAGAGAATGATACTGAGTCTGTAGGCTGGTTTCAGTGCTGGCCAGTCTTGTTTCCTTCATAGCCCCACCCACTCCCCTTATCCACACCACCATTTTTAATTTTTTTTAGTTTGCTATAGGGCACGTGTGTTCACCAGAGAGAGAGAGAGAGAAAGTGAGAGCTCATCCCCCAGGGGGAATGGCCATGCCACGATTCCTTCTCCTCTATTCTCTTGGAATTTGGGGCATGCGTGTATATGTGCCTAGCATGTTTTTCAGGCTGCCAGGTCCAGGACGCGAACTGTGAAGTTTGCCGTGTGTGACTTAGCTGCCCCAACAACCATGCTACTGGCTGGCCCTCAACAGGTTATTTTGAAGCAAATTCCAGACAGCACATCAGTTCATCTAAATATTTCCATACTTATCTCTAAAAGATAAGGATTCAACAAAAATAACAATCCATTATAATACCTGAAATTATCAATAATTATTCCTTTATAACTTCAGATATCCAGGTAGCATTCCGTTTGTCTTGAGTACAATGTATTTGTTTGAACTAGGATCCAAATTAGGTCCATTCATTGTAAATGGTTGATGAGTCTCTTAGGTTTTGTTTTTTTATAAAAGGCTTTATTGAGATATTCACACACCACATAATTCACCCACTTAAAGTGTGTGTTTTTTTTTTTTTTTAAATCTGTTTCACAGTGTTGTGCAGCCATCACCACAATCTACTTTTAGAATATTTTTGTCCTTGGCCCAGCCTCTGGCCTGGTGGTTAAAGCTGCTGGATCCCATGCATTTCAAGTCCTAGAACCAGTGGTTTGAAAAAACGCTCTGGGCAGGTGTGCATGTGTGCCCAGAATCCCAAAGAGAAGGAGAAGGAATCGTGGTGTGACCATTCCTCATGGGGGGTGCTTTCTCATTTTTGCACTTTCCCTTTCTGTCTCTCCTGCAAGTGTGTTTGTCCTCTGGCAAAATTAAAACAAAACAAACCTTTTTCTTCTGCAAAAGAGAAACTGTGCCCATTACCTGTAACTCTCCAACCCCCACCCCCCACCCCACTGCCGCCACATTCCCAGCCCCTGGCAACCACTGCTACACTTTTGGCCTCTGTAGTCTTGTCTGTTACGGACATCATAAATGGACTCATGCAATATATCATCTTTTCAGGCTGGCTTCAGCACTTAGCATAATACTTTCAAAGCTTATCCGAGTTGTAGCTTGTGTCATGACTTCCTTTTATTTCTGAATAATATTCCTTTGTATGTGTATACCACTTTTTTAAAAAAAAATTACTGTTTTTTTTATTTGTTATAGAGTACATGCACTCGCCAAAGAGAGAGAGAAAGAGAGAGAGATTGAGTAAGCCACCAGATCTGGGACTAGAACTGTGGCTGACCATGTGGGAGTCCAGCACCTTAACCACTGTGCTACCTGTTGGTCCCTGTATACCACATTGTATCAATTCATCCATTAGTTGATGACGTTTGAGTTGTTTCCCACTTCTGGAAAATCATGAGTAATGTGGCTATGAGCATTTGTGTAGAAGTTCCAAGGCTCTTTTAATTTATAAGACTGTCTCTTTTTTATTTTTCCTTTACAATGTGTTCATTTAGGAAAGTGGTTATTTTTCTAGTAGAGTTTCTACAGTCTGGATGTTCTGACACTGAAGTATCTATCATTTAACACTTTTATGTGCTGTTTTTTTTTTTTTCCCCCTCCGAATATTTTGATTTAGAG
The DNA here is from genome assembly GCA_026018925.1 of Tupaia tana. Taxonomy (NCBI): domain Eukaryota; kingdom Metazoa; phylum Chordata; class Mammalia; order Scandentia; family Tupaiidae; genus Tupaia; species Tupaia tana. The sequence goes on along the minus strand of JAKSZU010000001.1, from coordinate 132,801,802 downwards.
GTTCAGTTCGCTAGGTTCAGTGTTTTGGGCAGGGTGGTGGTGTGCTCTTTCACCAGGAGATTTATAAGGTATGGGTATTATAATCTGACAGGAATTAAAGCAGAGCTTCATTGTTTAGCTCCTCCATTAATTCATGAAGGTTCATACTTGGTGCCTACTTTCCAAAATATGAAATCTTTTCTGTGTTCCAGTTTTTTTTTTTTTTTCCTGAGAGGTTTTTGCTATAGAGTACATGCGCCCGTTGGAGAGACAGACAGACAGAATGTAAGAAATCACCCCCCAGGGGAATGGCCATGCTGCAATTCCTTCTCTGTTCTCTTGGGATTTTGGGCATGCACATATATGCGTCTAGCATACGTTTTAAGTCACTGGGTCTGGGACTCGAACTGCGGTCAACTACGTGAGCGTCCAGTGATTTAAGCATTATGCCATCTGCTGGTCCCTTGTGTTATAGTTTCAAACTCATATCTGCTGACATATAGGAAAGTGATGTGGGTGTATGGTGTTAACTAGATACCTATATTTTCTTGTAAATCCTTATCTTTTCGTGAGTTTTTTTCCTCTTCTGAGGGTGTATGTACTCACCAGAGAGAGAGGAGCAGACAGAGAAAGCACCCCCCAATGGGGTATGGTTATGCCACAGTCCCGTCTCCATTTCTCCATCCTGTCAGGATTCTTGGCATGTGTGCACATACACCCGGTGTGTTTTTCAAGCTGCCAGGGCCGAGATTTGAACTGCCTGGTTGACCATGTGGAAATCTGTCTCCTTTGACCACTAGGCCATGAGACTTGTCCTTTTTTTTGAGATTTTCCAGAACATTCTAGCTGATCATGCCCATCATTGTTCCTGACAGACACCCTCCCTCATTTTCCTTGCCACATTGCATTGGCTAGTGCTTCAGAATACCTTGGGCAGCAGCAACAGTGAGGTGCCCCCTGACTACAGGAATCCTTCCAGAGATGCTTACAGTTACCCAAACTTTTCTCCCCAGTGTTGTAACTATGGAGCAGAAGCTGCTGCAGATGGGCCCATGCCTGCCTTTGGTGGTCCTGGGGCTGCCCTTGGTCATGATGTCATAGGTAGATTCAGGGCCCATGGAAGACCTTCAGCTATGCAGGAACCCAGTCAGCTTCAGCTGAAAATAATGGGCGCAGTTGGCCTTTTCTAAATAAAGAACCATGCACAGAGGAAGTGCGGCTGAGCTAAAATCAGGTGTGGAAACTGCGCACCAAGGACGCAGGCGGCCTGACCAGCACCCCTGTCAGAGGCAGGGGTGCTGCTAGCATCTCTGTTGGAGCACTAGTTTGAATGAGGCTGTTTCCTCTGAGGACACATGCTCGTGTCGGGGGCCTGCTCTGGGCAATGCAGATGCCCAGGCTCTGCCCTGGAGAGATGGAGCCAGCCCTGAGGAAAACTTGGTATGAGCATTTCTAGGATGTCACTGCTAAATGACAATAGAGAAAGGGGACTCTCCCCTCTGTGTCCACAGTTTTATTCTTCCTTCCTGAAACAACTGCAAGGTGGCTTGCAAGGGCAGATGCCTGGCCTCCAGGGCCAGTAAACAGTGCTCGGCAAGGTCCTGGCTGAAGTCCAGAGACCTCCCTCAACATGCCTGGCCCACGTGTACCTGTGATCCTGGCTGAAGCTGAGGGTGGATCACAGTGTCAGGAACCTGTTAGGGGTACTATTGCTCTCTTTTTCCCTTACAGGACCAGCAGTTAGCATAATGGCTATGTCGCTGGACTCCCATGTAGTCGACCGCGATTCGTGTCCTGGACCCAGTGGCTTAAAACTCACGTCAGGCACATGTGTGTGCGTGCCCAAGATCCCTAGAGGAGAATGGAGGAGAAGGGATTGCAGCGTGGCCATCCCCCCTGGGGGGTGATTTCTCGCTTTCTGTCTCTCTGTCTCTGTCTGTCTGGCGAATGCACACGCCCTATAGCAAAAATCTCTCCAAAAAAAAAAAAAAAAGAGACTTTAAGAGACAAAAACAAAAACTCTGCTTCCTAAAAGACATGAGAGTGGACAGCAGGACCCAGCTCTAAGTTGCTGTCCTTTCTCGCTAGGGAGGGCTGGGGGCATCCTCGATTCCAAACACTGAAACTTGTAATTCCTGAGGAGAGTTTGAGGAGACTGGAACGAAAGCTCTACCAGGGGTAGTTAACTGCCAAGGTCTGGAGATGAAAGCTCCTGCTTGCAGTTGGAGAGGGCCAAAGCCAGGCTGCAGACAGGCCAGTGGGACAGCTTGGCCACCCTGAAGGCTTATAGCACAGTGAAACAGTGGGAAAATTGTTTTCAAAATTCTTCTCTTTTTCGCCCTAACAAAAAAAGGAAGGCGGAGACCTATACACTCTGGATGTCAGGAGTCTCAAAGTCGCTCCCCGCAAGCTTCTGGTTAAGGGCCTGCCAGGTTTCTCCACTAGTTTCTCTTTTCCCCTTTGCAACATTAGCAGAGGCCGAGTTCCTCACAGCATTGTGCAAGCAACAAGCGTCCGGCAGCAGCTCTGTTGAGGACCCAGTGGCAGACACTGAACATGCAAGGTTTTTTCATAATGTGCTTTTTCTTGAACTTTTTCAAGCCCTTGCATATATTGTCTATGGGTTCTTTCATGTTGCCAAGGCAGAGCAGAGTAGTTTGGACAGACCTCAAAACCAAAACCACTTCTTATCTGGCCCTTTAAGAAAGAGTTTGGCCATCTCTAACATACTCTGATGACCGGTAATGAATTAAATTGACAGGCTGATCCCAATGCCCCTATTGATCCTTTATTGTCTTCAACAACACCTCCAGTTTCCCTTTCTCAACTCAGCTGGCGCAAACCGCTCTCCACTAAGATCCCTCTGGTGAGACACTCTTCAAAATTGTCACCCCGGTGACAGCCAGGCTAACCGAGTTACCGGCCTGTCCTTGGCAGCCCCTAGGCACCTGTACACTCCCTCCAAACACCGTCCCCCAGGAGCTGGGACAACAGAACTCCTCCAACTTCCTCCTTCCCATTTTCTGCTGGGTGTGGGTGCCGAAAAAAGCAGCTTTCAAAGCGTTGAGAGCAGCGTGTTGCATGGAAGCCAGTTGCAGTGCCTCGGACCAGTTTCTCCGCAGGCTCACGCGAGTTGAGGTCCTCAAACTAGGACCACCTCTTAGCGATCCCAGCTTCTCCCAAGCCCTTCTCCGAAAAAGAAGGAACCTCAGGAAATGCACAAATACAGAAGCTCCCGTTACCCCTCGGTCTTTACCACAGCGCAGGTGGCTAGTGCCATTGTTCTCCGCGACCACTTCTTTCCGACCTCGGTCAGACTCTGCTGGAGCGAGCGCGGGACGCCCTCACCTGGGGTCGCCCGAAAAGAGGCAGATATCCGCGCCCTCACTGAAGGCTGTCGCGCCACCGGGTTCCGATCCCAACTCGGACGCAGCCTAGCTCCCAGGGGACCTGGCCAGGGAGGCCGGCGAGGGCGCGCGGCATCCACCTAGAAAGACTACTTGAGGTCGGCGCTGGGCGCTGAACTGGGATTGGAGAAGGGTACAAGTAGGGGGAAGTGTCAGCGGGACTGCGCGGACTCAACCTGCGAGCGCGGCAGCCACAAAAAAGGGAAGCACCCGCGCTGGACCTACTTCTGCGTCCCTGCCCTCGAGGAACGAGGGCTTGGAGGCCAGAGCGCCTCAGGAATGGGTTCCGGGGCTCCGAGTGCCATTGGCTGGCGGCCCAGCCGCTGAGTGCTCCCATTGGCTGGAGAGGGGGGGCGGGGACTTCGCGGTGGGTTTGGGTCTCCCGCGGCGTCGACTCTCCGTGGCAGCGCGGAGAGCAGCAGTGGTAGCGGACCTCACTGACCAAGACACCATGAGCCACAACCTGGACGCGGTGCGGAGCTTCCTGGAGCAGCTGAAGGCGCGAGGCGGCCGGGAGGGGGCGGTCCTCGCCGGCGAGTTCAACGTGAGTGAGAGTGTGGACCGCTGCGCCGCACGCTCAGTCCTCTGTCCCGATGGTCGGAACTCTGTCCTGTGCGCCCTGCGGCTCTGCCTCTCCGGGTGCTCAGGGACGTTTCCCGCTCTGGCTCTTTGCTTTTCTCTCCGCAACACTTTGTCGCTCTCTCGCGCTGTCTTGGTCGTCAGCCTGAGGCCGAAGTCCATAGCGGGCCGGGAGGGATACTACCTCGGGGCTGGTTTCCTGGTCGAGCTCCCGGAACAATCTCGCGCGGGCGGGAGGGGCGTCGCAGCAGGGGAGAGCCAGCGCACACCTGCGCGGAACCACCTGGCCGCCCCTGGCACACCGGTCACCCCAGTGGGAGCAGGGGGAGAGGAACCGGGAGGCCCTGACCCTCGAGAGTGAAGACACTGGGCCGTGGGTCGGACGGTTTATTTGGTGGCTCTGGCCTCAGTTTCTCCTTCGGGGAAATGGGAGCATTAAAACCAAACTGTCCCAAGAATTAAGTGGTGTTGGCTAAAAAAAAAAAAAATCCAAAAACCACTTAGGACATCTTTGGCGCTCACTTTGTCACTATGGACAAGGAGTCTAAACATTACCAGAGCATAAGGCAGCCAAGGGTTGTAGGTGCTGACGCCGCACCGTAGGCATGGCATAGACACTGCACAGATGTGTAAACTTACTGTGTGGTGACATAGATGAAATTTTAAAATATGTGATACATATTATAGATACATAAAAGTAAATGATTACAAATGACAATATACACAACAATAGTCTTATTGCATAAGACAATACGTAACCAACAAGTAAAAAAAATCTAATTTACACACGTGTAAAAATAGTGTAGCACATAAATAAAATGCATACTAAATGTAAACATATAAGATATGAAACTATACAGACGAAATGCAAACGTGCAATACCCACATGAGATATGATGCCATGCAGGTCGGTGGATCCCGAAGGCCAGATGTGCTGAGGGCCCTCTCTACAGAAGGCTGGGTGCCGAGGGTGCCCCCTGCTGCGGAGGCCTTAACCGGGAACAAGGGAACAAGGGGGAAGTGTGGCGGGATCACTGAACCGCTGAGCCTCCAGGTTCTGGTCTGTGTGGAATTAGTGATAGTACGCGTTACAAGGGGGTGTCCCTGAAGGCTTAAATGAGTCGATGGGCAAAAGTGAAGCACTTAGGCTGCTGGCCTGCACACGATGGCGACTTGGTAGATATAACTTCTTGTCATTGTGATTATTAGTACCAGATAGTGACGGCAATATGCTGTTCACTAGCTGTAATAATCTACCACTAATTAAGTGCCTATAGTGTCTTGCTACGTAAGAAATAGGAGGGGACTTCTGGGACCAGCAGTTAGCATAATGGCTATGTCGCTGGACTCCCATATAGTCTACCGCGGTTCGACTCCCGGACCCGGTGGCTTAAACTCACGCCGAGCGTGTGTGCGTGCATGCCCAAGATCCCAAGAGGAGAATGGAGGAGAAGGGATTGTGGCGTGGCCATCCCCCCTGGGGGGTGATTTCTCGCTTTCTGTCTCTATGTCTCTCTCTGTCTGTCTGGCAAGCTCATGCACCCTGTAGCAAAAACCTCTCCAAAAAAAAAAAAAAAAAAAAAAAAAAAAGAAAGAAAAGAAAAAGAAAAGAAAAGAAAAGAAAAGAAATAGGAGGGGACTTCAAAAACTGCACGGGGACCAGCAGGTGGTATGGAGGTTAAGGTGGCTGGATCCCACCTGGCCAGCTCCCAGGTTTGAGTCAGGCGTGACTTGTCAGCATTGAAAATCACAGAGACACATGTGCCTGCCTACCCAAAATCCCAAGAGGAGACTAGAGGAGAAAGGACTGGTGGTGTGGCCATGGTGGGGAGGGGATTTCTCACTTTTGCTCTTTCTCTCTCCCTCTCTAGTGAGTGCATGTGCCCTATAGTAAAATTTGAAAAAACACAAAATATGTATTATTTAAAACACACACACACACACACACACACACACACACACGGGGACCAGCAGATGGCATAATGGCTATGTTGCTGGACTCCCATGTAGTCAACCGCAGTTTGAGTCCTGGAACTGTGGCTTAAACTCATGCCACGTGTGTGGGGTGCATGCTCAGGATCCCAAGAGGAGAATGGAGGAGAAGGGATTGCATGGCCATCCCCCCTGGGGGGTGATTTCTCGCTTTCTGTCTCTCTGTCATTCTGGTGAGCGCACATGCCCTATAGCAAAAACTTTTCCAAAAATATAAAATAAAAAACACCAAAAACCCAGCATTTGGCCTAATGGCTATGTCGCCGGACTCCCATGTAGTAGACCATGGTATGAGTCCCGTACCTGGTGGCTTAAACTCATGCTGGGCATGTGCCCAAGTCCCAAGAGGAGACTAGAGGAGAAGGGATTGCGGGTGGCCATCCCTCCTGGCGGGTGATTTCTGGCTTTCTGTCTCTCTCTGTCTCTCTGACAAGCACCCACACTCTATAGCAAAAACCTCTGAAAAAAAAAAAACCCAAAAAACAAAAAAACCGGGACCAGCAGTTGGCGTAATGGCTATGTTGCTGGACTCCCATGTAGTGGACCGTGGTTTGAGTCATGGGCCCAATGGCTTAAACTCATGCCGGTAGCGTGCTCCAGATCCAAGAGGAGAATGGAGGAGAAGGGATTGAGGGGTGGCCATCCCCCTGGGGAGTGATTTCTCCCTTTCTGTCTCTCTGTCTTTCTGGCAAGTACATGCGCCCTATAGCAAAAACCTCTCAAAAAAATCAATCAAACAAACAAAAAAGCAAAAAATAACCCGGGTCCAGCAGTTGGCATAATAGCTATGTCGCTGGTCTCCCATGTAGTCGACTGCAGTTCAAGGCCCGGACCCGGTGGCTTAAACTCATACCAGGAGTGTGGGGTGCGTGCCCAGGATCCCGAGAGGAGAATGGAGAAGGGATTGTGGTGTGGCCATTCCCCGCTGGGGGGTGATTTTCCGCTTTCTGTCTCTGTCTTTCTGGTGAGCGCACATGCCCTACAGCAAAAACCTCTCAAAAAAAAAAAAAAACCCCAAAAAAACAAAAACAAAACAAAACAAAAAACAAAAAACCACCACCGAAAACCGGGACCAGCAGTAGGCCTAATGGCTATTTCGCTGGACTCATGTAGTTGACCATGGTCTAAGTCCTCTATGCGATGGCTTAAACTCACACCGGGCATGTGCCCAAGATCCAAGAGGAGAATGGAGGAGAAGGGATTGAGGGGTGGCCATCCCCCCTGGGGAGTGATTTCTCCCTTTCTGTCTATCTTTTTGGCGAGTGTATGTGCCCTATAGCAAAAATCAAACAAACAAACAAAAAAGCAAAAAATAACCCGGGTCCAGCAGTTGGCATAATGGCTATGTCGCTGGACTCCCATGTAGTCAACCACGGTTTGAGTCCTGGACCTGGTGGCTTAAGCTCTAGCCAGGCATGTGTGTGCCTGCGTGCCCAAGATCCCGAGAGGAGAATGGAGGAGAAGGGATTGTGGCATGGCCATCCCCTCTAGGGGGTGATTTCTCACTTTGTTTCTCTCTGTCTTTCTGGAGGGCGCATGTGCCCTATAGCAAAAACCTCTAAAATAAAAAAAACAACCTTGGACCAGCAGTTGGCGTAATGGCTATGTCATTAGACTCCCATGTAGTTGCCCACGGTCCAAGTCCTGACCTAGTGGCTTAAACTCACACCGGCATCTGCCCAAGATCCCAAAAGGAGAATGGAGGAGAAGGGATTGTAGCGTGGCCATCCCTCCTGGTGGGGGCGGGGGGGGGTGATTTCTCACTCTCTCTCTCTGTTTCTCTGTTTCTGTCTGGTGAGCGCCCACACACTATAGCAAAAACCTCTAAAAAAACAAAACAAAACAAAACTGGGACCAGCAGTTGGCATAATGGCTATGTCGCTGGACTTCCATGTAGTCCACCGCAGTTTGAGTCCGAGGCCCAGTGGCTTAGATTCACGCCAGGTGCGTGCCCAAGATCCCCAGACGAGAATGGAGGAAAAGGGATTTGGGCCTGGCCATTTCCTCTGGGGGGTGATTTCTCGCTTTCTGTCTCTCTGTCTTTCTGGCGAGCACACGTGTCCTATAGCAAAAACCTCTCAAAAAACCCCCACAAAAAAACAAGAAACAAAAAACCAAACACATGGAATTAGAAACTTCTCTCACCAAAATAAACTGCTTTTAATTCTATTTCTCCACAAACGTTTTAAAGTTTTCTTGTATGTTATACATTATAATTGATGTAGTAACATGTTTAGTCACAGTAAGTAGTATGTTTCATTATAGTTATTAGTGCTTGCAATACAGTGTGACCGGGGTTAGTGTGCAGGGATGGGTGCTAAGAGGTCTGAGTTCAGCCCTGCTAGTGCCATTGCCTGGTGGGACCTTTGGCAAGTTGCTCAACCACGTGGCCCATCAACTTCCCCACCTGCACAATGGGCACATCAATAATAGTGGTAGGGACTACCTTATGATGATTAAATGCCCTTATCACAGGCAGGCACAGAGAGCGCGCTCTGGACTGCTTTTACGTATTGTACCGTTGGTGTCAGGCAGGCCCTGTGCTCATGTACTAACTGGGGTCCGCGCACCTACCCCAGCCACTCACCTGTGTTCTGCAAGTGCATTGGTGCCCCAGGACTCTGATCTGGCTCCTTTCTTTTCTCGCTCATCCCTTCCCTGTCTGCTCACGGTGCTGCCCATCAGGACATCCGGGCCCGCTCAGCTGCCTTGAAGACTGACGGAGTGTGCTCTACCGAAGCCGCCTGTCAGCCAGAGAATCTGCGAAAGAACCGCTACAAAGACGTGCTGCCCTGTAAGTGGATCCCTATGTACTTGTCCCGGCCACAGCCCAGATGTTCCAGTGACCCTGCGTGCCTTGGGTGCTCTCCCGCTCAGAGCCCTGCCATGGCCGCATTGTGTTCATCCCACTGGGGCTCCTCAGTGGGATCCCCCTGGGTGTGGGGTCCCCCTGGCTTTCACCCAGGGGGCTGTCAGTGCCTTGGTGCTCTGTCACTGCTAACCCCCACCTTTCTCACCTCCCCCGCTGGCAGATGATCAGACTCGAGTGATCCTCTCCCTGCTCCAGGAGGAGGGACACGGTGACTATATCAATGGCAACTTCATTCGGGTTAGCCTTGGGATTTGGGAGGGAGGTGGGAGGGGGTCAGAGGACTGGGGGTGGCAGACGGGGGCACTGGGCGGTGAGATTGCTAGTGAACATGTTCTTTATCAGGGCGCAGACGGAAGTCAAGCCTACATTGCCACGCAAGGACCCCTGCCTCACACGCTGCTAGACTTCTGGCGCCTGGTCTGGGAGTATGGGGTCAAGGTCAGCTTTGGAAAAGGGTTGGGTGGGGCTGAGGCCCTGAATGCCTGTCTTGACTCTTTCCCTGGCCTCCTAACCCAAATCACCTCTCTCTCTTCTTCCTCCTCTTGTCTAGGTGATCATGATGGCCTGTCGAGAGACAGAGAATGGCCGGGTAGGTGTCCTCAGCCCCCTGAATGCATTTCCCCGTGCAGAAAGGAGAGAGGAGGAATCTTGCTAGCTCTTCCCTAACCCCAGGACCCAAAAGGCCACTCTGTGGGGTTTCCTCTCTTATTTTGTCAGTGTTTTTCCTTTTATTCATAGGGCTCATCCCCCTGTTGGCAACTCCTCTTCTTCTGGGCTTCCCACCCATCCCATACCACCAACTGTAGGCCCTGTGCTGACCAACTTCCCTGTGGTGCTGATCTTTCTTCCCACCTTTTTCCCCTTTATTCACTCCACCTTACTGGCCTCTGCTATTCTCACGTGTGCCAGGGATGGCTCTGTCTTGAGGCTTGAGCCTTGGCTCCTTCCTCTGCCTCGACAGTCTTCCCCATGGCCTTGCTCCATTACCTCCTTCAGGTGTTTGCTCGAATTTTACTTCCTCAGTGAAGCCTTCCTGGATCTTCACACCATTTAAAACTCCTAGCACCCTCACTCCCTTTCTCTTGTCCTTTTTTCCTTTTTTTTTTTGTTCACACTTCCTACCAACTTTTAACACACTAGATGATTTACAAATTTACATGTACATTGTGTATTAGAACAGCGATTAGAAAGTCAACTTTCCAAGATCAGAGAATCTTTGTTTTGCCTATTAACATAAATCAGTTACTCAATAAATGCGTGTCAGTATTAAAGGCACGTATTAGAGGCATATGTGCTATGATTCTGCATTCTTGCCTGGTCTGTGGATGGGTTGGGGACTGGGAGTAAAACTGCCTTGAGTGACTAGGTGACAGAGTCTTCATGATCTGTAGTGCTGTCTCTTTTTTCATTCCTTATGTCAGTAATTGTATTCTCTCTCTCTACCTCCCCCGTCTGCCCAAGTACAGGTGGGCAAATTATAGCTGTTACACTAAATCTGTCCTGCCACCTGTTTTCACAGATAGACTGTATTGGAATACCGCCACACTCATTTATTTACTTATAATATCTTCCTTTTTTTTAAAGGGAGATTTTTGCTATAGGGCCTGTGTGCTTGCTGGAGAGACAGAGAGAGACAGCGACAGTGAGAAATCACTCCCAGGGAGGATGGCCATGCTGTAATCCCTTCTCTGTTCTTCTCTTGGGATCTTGGGCATGCACACACATGTGCCAGGCATGAGTTTTAAGCCGCTGGACCCAGGACTTAAACCATGGTCAACTACATGAGTGGCCAGTGATGTAACCATTATGCCAATCTGCTGGTCCCATGCCTTCTTTTATGCCACAGTGGCAGAGTTGAGTAGTTTCAAGTTGAGTGGATTGTATCTAAAATATTTATTATCTAACACTTTGTAGAAAAAGGGATTGCAGCATGGATATCGCCCCTGTGGGGTGATTTCTCACTGTCCCTCTCTTAGTCTTTCTCCAGTGAGCACATATACTCTACAGAAAGAAAAATAATAATGTTGGGTTTAAATCTGTCATCTTGCTATTTGTTCTATCTTTTTTATTCTTTTTATCTTCTTTTCTGTCTTTTTTCCTTCTTTTTAAATTTGCTATCTATTACCAGAGAGACAGAGCGACAAAGAGAGAGAAAGAGAAAAAGAGAGGGAAAGTGAGAAACCATCTCCCAGAGGGGATGGCCATGCTGCAGTCCCCTCTCCTCCATTCTCGTCTCAGGATCCTGGGCGTGCATGTACATGTGCCAGCATGTTTTTCAAACTGCTAGGTCTGGGAATCAAACCACATAGTGAACCATGTGAGATCTAGCTGCCTAACCGCCATGCCACTGGCTGGCCCTTCTGTCTTCTTTCAGATTCAGAATTTTTTATGACTCTGTTTCATAGTTATTATTCCCTCACTAGTTTTACCTTTTTGTTTTATATGCTAAGTAATGGATTTAGGGTTTACTATATGTATCTTTATCTTATTATAGTTTGTATTCAAATAGCGTATATTTTATGTAAAATGTACAGTTTCTAATAGTATATTTAAACTTCCTTGCTTTGTTGTTACTATACATCTTTTGTTTTGTTTGCCATGGTGCATGTGCTTGCCAGGGAGAGACTGTGAAAGAAAAGTGAGAAATCACCTCACAGGGAGATGGCCATGCTGCAGTCCCTTCTCCTCTATTCCTCCTGGGATTTGGGGAACACATGCACATGGTGAACCTGGTGTGATTTTTTTTTTTTTTTTTTTTTTTTTTTTTTTTTTTACTATAGGGCGCGTGTGCTCGCCACACAGACAGAGACATAGAGACAGAGCGAGAAATCACCCCCCAGGGGGGATGGTCACGCCGCAATCCCTTCTCTTCCATTCTCCTCTCGGGATCTTGGGCACACATGCACACGCGCCTGGCGTGAGTTCTAAGCTACCGGGTCCGGGACGCGAACCACGGTCGACTACGTGGGAGTCCAGCGACATAGCCATTACGCTAACTGCTAGTTCCCAAACCTGGTGTGATTTTCAGGCCACCAAGTCTGGCACTAAAACCATGGTTGGCCCTGTGAGAGTCCAGCGACGTAACCACCGTGCTCCCTGCTAGTCAATGTTGCTATACATCTTAATTCTCTGTATGACATGCACTTTCCATTATCTTGCTATTATTAATTTTGCCTCAGATGACTGTTTATAAACAGCTTTATTGAGATATAATTTGAAGTTTGCACTTCAGTTGTTTTTAGGATATTCCTGAGTTACATAGCCATCACCACAATAAATTTCAGAGTGTTTTCATCATCCTATAAGAAACCCTGTGCCCATTAGGAGTCACTTTTCCATTTCCCACCAACCTCTCCAGTCCTAGGCAAGCCCTCATCTACTTTTGTTGTCCTCAGAGTTGCCTACTCTGGGCCTTGCATATAAATAGGTTCATATGATAATGTGGTCTTTTGTGACTGACTTCTTTCACTTAGCATGTTTTTAAGGTTCATGTTTATTGTAGCATTATTACTCTTGATACGTCACTTCTTTTTATTGCAGAATTATATCTCATTGAATGTATCTACATTTTATTTCTCCATTCATCAGTTTACATAATGTGAGCTTCCCCTTTTTGGCTCTTAGGGAAATGCTGCTGTGACTTTCACATACGAGCCTGTGGAAAGTCAGACATTTTCATTTCTTGGCACACACACATACCTGGCATGAGTTTTAAGCTGCCAGGTCTGGGACCTGAACTGTGGTCAACTATAAGGGAATCTGGAAACACAACCATTATGCCATCTGCTGGCCTCTCTTTTTCCTTTTTAAAATAAATAATAATTCTTTTTTTGGGAGGAGAGATTTTTGCTATAGGCACGTGCACTCACTGGAGAGACAATAAAAGGTAGAGAGAAAGTGAGAAGCCACCCTCTAGAGGGTATGGCCATGCTGCAATCCCTTTTCCACCAGTCCCTCCTGGGATTTTGGGTACACACGCACATGTGCCTAGCGTGTTTTAAGCTGCTGGGTCTGGGATTTGAACCACAGTTGGCCATGTGAGAGACCAGCATCTTAACAACTATGCCATTTGCTGGCCCCCAGAATTTCATTTCTTTTTAAGGCTGAATAACATTCTATTGTATGTTTACGTTACATTTTGTTTACTGATTCATCTTAGTGAACATTTATGTTTGTTTCTACTTTTTGACTACTATGAATGAAGCTGCAGTGAACATTGGTGTAGAGGTATCTGATTGAGCCCCAGTTTTTGATTCTTAGGGATGTACCTAGATTAAAATTGCTGGATCACATGGCAATTCTATGTTTAATTTTTGTTTTTCACAATGGCTACAGAATTTTACATTCTCACCAGCATACACAATAGTTCTAGTTTCTCTACATATCAACATGTACATTTTGGATGTGTAGCTATAACATGTATGTATGTGTGTGTGTGTATGTGTGTGTATCTCCCACCCCAATGAGTGAGAAGTGGTATCTCATTGTGATTTGGGCTTTTATATGTTTATTTGGCCATCTGTATATCTTCTGTGGATAAATATTTATTTAGATCTTTTGCCCCCCCCCCCCTTTTTTCCTAAGAGAGAGATTCTTGTTATAGGGTGCATAAGCTTGATGAGAGACAGAAAGACGGAAAGTGAGAAATCACCCCCCAGGGGGGATGGCCATGCCAAGTCGCTTCTCCTCTTGGGATTTTGGGCACATATGCCTTGTGTGAGTTTCAAAGGGCCAGGTCTGGGACTTGAACTGTAGTAAGTCATGTGGGAGTCCAGTGCCTTAATCACTATGCCACCCGCTGGCCCCCATCTTTGGATTTTTCAGTTGCCAGAATAAATAAATATTCATTCTTTTTTTTGTTTCTTTTTTCAGAAGGTGTGTATACTTGGCGGGGAGGGACAAAAAGAAGAGTAAGAAAGAACGCCTCATGGGGAATGGTCACGCCTCAATCCTTTCTCCATTTCTCTCTTTCGGGATTTTGGGCATGTATGTACACATGAAGCTACTGGGTCCAGGACTTGAACAACATAGTTGGCCATGTTGGGATCCAGCTACCTAAATCACACCATGAGCTGGCCCAAACCTCTATTTATAAATCACCCATCTCAGGCACTTGTGCACAGCAACACAGTAACAGCCTAAGACAATCATGTCATTGACTCTATCTTTTCAGAGTTTCTGAAAAAATCTGTTGTAATTCTTTTTTTTTTTTTTTGTAATTCTTATTTATTTTTTTAGGTTTTTGCCACAAAGCAAGTGTGCTCACCAGAGAGACAGTGACAGTGAGAAATCATCCCTGGGTGGATGGCCATGCCACAATCCCATCCCCTCCGCTCCCTTCCTGGGATTTTTGAGCATGAATGTACACAACGCCTGGAGTGATTTTCAAGCTGCCAGGTCTGGGACTCAAACTGTGATTAGCCATGTGGGAGTCCAGCACCTCAACTACAATGCCACTTGTTGGCCCTGCAATTTTAATCTTTGATCCTCAGTATGTGACCAGTATGTTTTTGTATGTTGCTTTTTAAGGATTTTTCTATTTTTTAAAGACATGGTCTCACCATGTTGCCAAAACCAGCCTCCAGTTCATGGTCTTGCTTCAGCCTTCCAAGTGGCTGGGATTACACGCATACACCATCCCACTTGGTATTTTGGGTGGACTGGGAATCAAACCCAGACCGTTTCTGGGGTTCTAGCCTGCAGAGCTCAATTTCTTAGCAGCCCACACCAACATAGCTGGACCTAAGATTTTTTAATATGTCATTGTTTTTCAACAATTTGTTCATGATCTGCCTTGGTGCAGTTTTCTGTTATTTTTCCTATGGTTCATTGACTTTCTTGGATCTGTGAGATCACAGTTTATCAAATTTGGGAAACTTTTTAGCTACTGTTTCTATATAAAGACAGTCTCTTGCTTATGATGGTTTGACTTATGATTTTTTTGACATTATAATGGTATAAAAGCAATAAGTATTCAGAAGAAAGCACATTGCAAATACCATACAATGTTTTCACTTTCAGTATTTAATAAGTTACTTGAAAGATTCAACACTTTATTATTTCATAGGCCTTGTGTTAAATGTAGGCAAAGCTTGTGTTCTGAATATGTTCAAGGTAGGCTAATCTGAGTTATTCTATTTAGTAGGATAGGTGTATTAAATACATATTGATTTATACTTTTTGCTTACAGTGGCTTTACCAGGATATTCCTCATTGTAAATTGATGAGTATCCATTGTTTCTTTTTTCTCCTTTTTCTTTCTGGACTCGGGTATACATGTATTAGACCATTTGGTATATTTACTGAGAACTGATTCTCTGTTAAATTTTTCTTCTTTTTCATTTTGAGTAGTTTCTATTGCTTGATTTTTCATGTTCATTGATCTAGTGTCTGTTAAATAGTTTTTTTCTTAAGAGTTCTATTTAGGCCTTTTTTGTATCTTTTATTTCACTCTTCATCATGTTCATGTTTTCCTTTTCATCTTTGACATTTATATTTATACCAGCTATTTTGCAGTCTCTGCTTCTTTTCTCATCTGTGATTTCTGAGCCTTTTTTCTATTGACTGACTTTGTTCCGTATAAGGAGAAAATTTCTCTGCCTCTTTATATGTCTAGTAAATTTTTAGCGGATGCTTGACCATTTAAATTTTACATAAGTAAGTGTTGGATTCTGTTGTCTTCACTTAAAACTGTTTTACTTTTTCAGGAAGGCAATTCAGATACTTTTGGATGTTTATTTTGAGTTTTTTTTTTTTTTTTTAAGCTCTTTTAGGGAAGGTCTAGAGTAGCCTCTATCCTAGAACTAATTTAGCCCTACTTCTAATGTGTCATCCTTTGGGTTTCCTATTGAATGTCCCTTATAGTCGATGAGGCCTCTCCACTCTGAATTGAGGGGACATGAATCATTTCTGTCTCATCATTCATCCTATAGAAATGTTCATCCTATAGAACCCTATTATTCTTTCATGGGAAGTCATTCCTGCCTGCTCTCATCAGGTTTTATGCTGAGCAGGTTATTATTCAGCCAAAGACTCAAGAAGGGGGATGGGATGCAGATGTCTGGGGATTTTGTTTGTTTGCATAGCTCTGTTCTTTCTGGGACTCTGCCCTGAAAATTCTAGCTGTCTTGACTTCCTTGAGCGGTAATCTCTGGCTCTTCCACTCGGGGGATTATTGGATTCATGTCTTGCAGTGCGTTGATGCTTCCAGAGAGTAAGCCAGGGTGATCACTGTTCAGTGATCACCATCCTGCAATATTTGAAACTAGTGGCTCATTTTGTCTAGCGTTTTCATCTTATAGTGGGAGGGGATCATGAATTATTGTCCACCTGCACAGTCAGCAGCTTGCCCCTTTTCATCTTTGAAATGAGAAATGGTCTCATCTGATGGCTCTGCTGGCTGGCCTCCATCAGAGCTGCAGCCACCTGTGCATCCACTAGCTGCATGGGGCCTGGCGGGGTGCAGACATAGTGAGCTGCAACTCTGAAACTGACTTCCTTCCCAACTCTCCTCTCTTACATCTTGCAGAAAAAGTGTGAGCGTTACTGGGCTGAAGAGCAGGAATCACTACAGATTGGATATTTCTGCATCATTCTGGTAAGCAGGGACAACAGTGAGAACAGGGTTCTGCGGGCCTTAGATATTGTGAGAGGTTTCAAGGCAGATTCCCATGGTAGAACCTTTGGGCTGGGCTTGAAAGGATGAATTGTTTTCCCACAGACCTCTCACACTGCAGGGGACTCTCTGGGGCTGGCATGTAAATAGAACAAAATATATGCTCTGCTTTTGCATTTTTAAAAAATTTTGGTCTGATGCAGTGACCTTTATCATGTAAATGTGCCTTGCTTAGGTTCTTGAAATTTTAATTTCTCTTACCATTATTATTATAACTTTTTTTTTTTTTGCCATAGGGTGCGTGCACTTGCCAGAGAGACAGAGAGAGGGAAAGTGTGAAATCATCTCCCACAGGGACTGCCACCCTGTAGCCCCTTCTTCATTCTCCTCTTAAGATTTTTGGCAGGCACACACATGTGCCCAGTGTGATTTTCAAGCCACTGGGTCTGAGACTTGAATCGCTATTGGCCATGTGGGAGTCTAGTGCCTTAACCACCACATCACCTGCTGGCCCTCAAACAGTACTTAATAAATACAACACAACTGTTTTGTTTTAGAGCAAATGAAATGTCTTATTTCTACTATAAATACTTGTTTGGGTTTTTTCTATAGTCCCGCCCCTCACAGGTATTTCCTTCATGAGAACCTAGGAGGATGTTTCGGCTACATGAATTTTTTTTTTATAAGAGATTTTTGCTATAGGGCACATGTGCTCACCAGAGAGACAGAGACTGAGAGATAATAAGCGAGAAATCAGCCTCTGGTGGGGGGCGGGGATGGCCACGTTGTAATGCCTTCTCCTCCATTCTCTTCTCAGGATTTTGGACACGCACACATGCCTGGCATTGTTTTTTAAGCCACTGGATCCAAGACTTGAACTGCACGGTTGGCCATGTGGGCTAGCTGCCTTAACCACGCCACCACCTGGCTGGCCTTAAATTTTTTAAAATATATTTTTTTGGTACTTGATTTTTAACCAGGAATGCATTGCTTCCTATAGTATCTTTTTTTTTTTTTTTTTTTTTTTAAGGGAGATTTTTGCTATAGAGTGTATGTGCTCACTGGAGAGATAGAGAGACAGCGAAAAGTCACCTCCCCCATGGGGTATAGCCACACCACAATCCTTTCTTCTCCATTCTTCTCTCAGGATTTCGAACATGTACATACACATGCCTGGTGTGAGTTTTAAGCCTCTGGGTCTGGGACTTGAACTGCAGTTGGCCACGTGGGAGCCTAGCGATATAACCATTGCACCATCTGCTGGTCCCTCTATAATATCATTTGACACACATAATCTTTATTTTCCTCTCTCTTCCCATGTGTCCACATTCTCAGACACAGGAGACATGGCTGAAGTCAGACATCATGCTCAGGACCCTCAAGGTCACATTTCAGAAGGTACTGAAAGGGAAGGAGGTGGTGACAGGGCTCTGCCATGGAAAAGCTGTTTCCTGACTGTTTGCTCCTCTGTATCCAATAGTACCTACCTCCTTAGTTACTGTGCACTGGATTTAAATGGAAGATGCTTAGAACTGGGCCTGGCATGTACTGGGTACTCAATAAATGCTTTCTTTTTTATCGTCTACTCTTTTCTGTGTTTCAGGAATCTCGTTCTGTGTACCAGCTACAGTATATGTCCTGGCCGGACCGTGGGGTCCCCAGCAATCCTGACCACATGCTTGCCATGGTGGAGAAGGCTCGGTGCCTCCAGGGCTCCAGCCCGGGTCCCCTCTGTATCCACTGCAGGTCTAGAAAATGAACGGGTTTTATGAGGGTCTGGTGACCAGAGTGGGTGGGTGAGAGGAAGTGCGGGGAGTGCGGGGCTTGCAGCCAGTCCTATCTTGAAAACCCTGGGGCCATATTTGCTCAGGCTGCACGGACTAGAATTGTTAGCATTTGTTGAGCATAGACTGCTTGCAGGGTAGTAATAAGCTGATGCTCAACAAATGTGAGCAATTCAAAAGGTTTTCCATTTAAGTTATAACCTAGGGATCCTGGGAATCAAGAGCTTCTGCAGGGATCCTCCTCATGGAGGAGGCCCTCATCCCCAGCACCAGATATCCCATTTAAAAGAGGTTGCAGGCAGACCTGACTGAGCTCACCCTCTCACTTTTCAGTGCGGGCTGTGGGCGAACAGGTGTCCTGTGCACCGTGGATTATGTGCGGCAACTGCTTCTGACTCAGGTACCAGTCAGGGTGTTGTGGCTGCACGATGGGGAGCCCACATCCTCATAGTCCTGCTTATATGCCATCTCTGCCCCAGCGGATACCACCTAACTTCAGCCTTTTCGATGTTGTCCTGGAGATACGGAAGCAGCGGCCTGCAGCCGTGCAGACTGAGGTGCGAGCTTAATCTCCTCTTTCCTGAGGACACTGGGGGGGGGGGGTGGGGTGGGGTGGGGTGGGTGGGGGTGTGTGTGGGGGGTGTGTGTGTGGGGGGTGCTTTTCCCCTGAGATCCCCTCCTGGATGACCCTTCCTCCCCACAGGAGCAGTACAGGTTCCTGTACCACACAGTGGCTCAGATGTTCAGCGCTGTGCTCCAGAACGCGAGCCCCCACTACCAGAACCTCAAGGAGGTAGGGAGGCCCCTATCCACTCTTCTGCCCACCATAGATACCGTCAGAATGTCCACCACCACCGTCACAGCACCTTGCCCTGGACTCAGTGATATCTACCTTTGCCCAATCCTCTGACCCCCAGAGACCAAGGTGAACCCAGTAGGGGCTTGGCAAGTTTCCTCCCACATCTGATCCTCCCCTCCTGTTCCCCTAGAACAATCACCCTGTCTACGATGACGCCCTCTCTCTCCGGACTCCCCCTGCCTTTCTCACCGTACCCCGCCCAGTAGGCGGGGTCTTCAGGTATGGACTCAATCCCTTCGGTCTTTCCCATTCGCCTGCCCCAGCCTAACCCTTTCCTTGCTGGTTTTCTTCATCAAACCCTTGTCGTTCAGCGCCCCAAATATTTGTTGACCCTGTCTTGAATTGAGCTCTTGGAACGCTCCCCAAGCTGACTCCTTTATCACAGCGGCCCCCCTGCTTCTGCCTCGAAGGCTACCCCTGCTTTCCGAGGTTAGCCCTTTCCTTGCTCCTCCAGTCAGTAATCGATTCGGCAATTATTGCTTGATGCCACTCACTTATCAAGCCTCATGTTGGGTACTGCGGGCACAGACATCGGCTTTTAGTCTTTGAGGCTAGCCCTCCACTGTGAGACCATCTCCTTCTCCGCTTAGATGCCACTTCCTCATTCTGTTATTTAATAAACATCGACACAGAAACGATCCCCCCGCATTACCAGTAGCTGGTCCCATTTACCTGCCAGGCCCGTCCTGTTCCTCGTCTCCAAGGAACGTACTGAGCGCTAGGGACACGCAAACCAGACACCTTCCCCCTACCCAGAGCCCCCTCCTCCGCCTGCCCCCCAGCCCGCCTCCTCGCTCCGTTCCGGCGCGCCCTCCTGCGGGAAGGAAGCAGTGGTTTGCGTGCCGAGCACGGGACGTACCCACCAGCTCTGAGTGCTGCCCTTTCACTTCCTCCACGCTGTCCCTGCCCGCAGGAGCATCTCGGTGCCCCGGGATCCGTCGGTGCCCCGGGATCCATCCCACGCCATGTCTGACACGTATGCAGTGGTGCAGAAGCGCGGGCCCCCCCAAGGCGCCGGACCCGAAGCACCACCACCACGCAGCCGGGAGGAGGCGCCGATCTACAGCCAGGTGACGCCACGCGCGCAGCGGTCTGGGGCGCCTGCGGAGGACGCGCGGGAGCAGCTGCCTGGCCAGCTGCCTGGCCGAGGTGAGTCGAGATCGGCCTGCAGTGTAGGGCTGGGATCAGGGTGGCTGGCGTCCACCGCTCGTTCTCGGGGCTCCATCCTGGCGGGCTCTGGAGGACGCTGGCAGCCACAAGGACCCTAGTCTCTGAGCCCAGTCTGGTCACGCCCCCTAAGGCTGACGCCCGGGATTCCGTGGCCACACCTCCCTGGACTACCAGTTTACTGGTCAAGCCCGGAAGCGCCGCGCCATCAAGTCAGACTACGGTCCGGGTTGGGTCCCAGTTCAGTCTCTGGCAAGTCATTTGTCTAGGCTGTGCCCCAAAGGCGGATGTCCCGACTTAGCCACGCCCTCTCTGGGCGCTGCCCCCACCCGCCTCTTTGGGCCCCGGGAGGCTGCATCCCCGCCGGAGTGGGGTCCCAGACAGCACCGGGCAGCCTGAGCTGACCCTTGGGCGTGTGTATGTTGTTGGGGGGTTTCTGTCTGCAGCTCCTGCTGACCCTAACCGTTCCGGGACTGGCACCTATGAGGACGTGTCGGATGGAGCTCAGGCTGGTGGGCTAGGTAAGTCAGACTCTCCGCAGTTTTGACTGAACCCCTGGACTCAGGGCATGGGCTCAGGCTCTGGGAGGCTGGTGGATGTGACTGCACTAAACCAGGAAGATCTCGAGGTATGGGGATGGCCTTGGAAAGTTGCTGACCTATTCACACCTCAGCCTCTCCATGAGACCCACAGCTCTCTTCCTCTCCCAGGGTTCAACATGCGCATTGGAAGGCCGAAAGGGCCCCGGGAACCCCCTGCGGAGTGGACCCGGGTGTGAGTGCTGCGTGGTGCTGCCTGTGTCACCTGTTCCCACACTCAGGCACTTGGACTGCTGACAGACACCCCTCTGCTGTGTCATGTGCTGGGAATAGAAACTCTGGGCCTAGATGGAAATAAAAGTTTCTCAGAGTGGAAACTACAGACTTTGTCCCAGTGATTACAACATGGAGGGCTTGAGGCTGGGGCCTAGGTGGGAGGTAATGGCTGGTAAGGGTGCACTGAGCAGAGACCAGAAAGAGCATGGAGGAGAATGGATTGCAGCATGACCATCCCCCCAGCCAGTCATAAAAGAGAAAATGGACACATAGGCTTCCCATAGCTACCCCTTGACCACATCACAGACTGGTCCATCCTCAGTGCCTCAGCTGCTCACACTTGGAACTCAGGTGACCATACAGCAAGGTGGATGGCCCCTGAGAAAGGCTTACGCCATTCAGGCTTATCCAAGCCAGGATAAGCAAACAGATTGACTCCAGAGAGACAAAAGTATTCTCTCTAGGCAGACAGATGGACCACCAACCTGGGCAGACAGATAGCCAGAAAGGACAGCCAAAGAGACAGTCCATGGCCAGACAGGTGGCCTTCCAGCCAAAGAGACCAACCAACAACCTAACAGGCCAGTCCCAGCCTGCAAGGCCACAAATAGGCAGAGCCCTCCCCAGCTAGATACCAGATGGACCCCCTAGCTGGATAGACCCCCAGGTAGATGTAAACAGATCCCAGCTGGACAAATACTTATCTCAGCTACACAGAATTCCCCCCTCTTCCCTCCACCCCACCAGCTACACAGACCTTGTCCCCTTGCTTCCTAGGTGGGCAGACTCACTGAGAGAACTTCCAGGCAGATAGACTTCTGATTTGCTATATAGATCCCCAGCCACACCGAGCCCTGACTGTATAAACAGCCCAGCCAGCCTGCCAGACCCCTAAGTAGCCAGATTGGTGGAGCGACAGATAGTCCCCACCAACTACACAGAACCCACATTTTGGCAGATGCCTTGATGCATCTCCTGGTGGCAAGACAACTGTTCAGACGAGTAGGTGGATCTTTGGGAAGTAAGCATCCTGAGATGGCCATGCTGCAATCCCTTCTCCTCTGCACCGACTCTCTGATCTGAGCAGACTGCAGATCAATAGATGCTGTGGACGGGCACACTCCCTGTTGGCAGATAGATGGATCCCAGTCCCTCGGGTAGATGGGTCCTCTGTTGGATGCATGGACCCTCAGTTGGGTGGGTGGACTCCCAGCCAGATAGTAGACACTTCCATCAGCCAGAGAGAGAGGTAGTCCCCCAGCTGATTGGCCAGCTTGATCCTAAACTAGATGGACAGATGGACCCCCAAAGGCACAGCCCTCCAGCCAGATGGATGGGTGGATCTCCATCTGGACAGATGGATGGACCTCAACTGGTCAAGTAGGTGGCTCCCCAGATGGACAGATAAGGTCTCCCCCCACAAATGAGTAGTACATCTCCGACTATTCAGACAGATGGACCCCCAACAAGTTAGATCCTATCTTGTCAGCCTTAGACAGACAGATGCCAGCCAGACTGACCCATAGCTGTTTATATAGACTCCTGGCCACATTCCCAGCCCTTGAGCAAGTAGACACAAACAGCATCCTGGCATTCAAATCTTTAACTACAGACCTCTAGCCTGACCAGACAGATGAACCAAGCCCCCAGGCAGGCAGGCAGGCAGATGGACAGACCCCAGACTGACACACCAGATATTAGCCAATGACTGATGAACTTCCAGGTGGATAGGCCAATCTGAAAAATGAACCCCAGACAGATAGACATACAGCTCCCTGATGGGCAGACAGGTAGACTCCCAGCCAGAAACACACAGCCTCATAGACCTCCAGCCAGACAATAGACTCCAAATGAGTCAGACCTCAGCTGGACAGATGGGCTACCCAGTCAGAAAGACAAACAGCCTCCCATCCAGAAAGGCAACTTCAAACCAGACAGACTCCCAGATGGACAGAAAGACAGTAGACTTATACATAATGCTCCAAAACTCTGATCCTGCGTTGTGTCCTTGTTTCCAGTGTGATCTTTCCAAACAGGTCAGTGTCTGACAGTGTCTAGTTTGTCTAGGCAGACCCCTCGCCACCCTTCCTCTCTCCCTAGTGCCCTCCCCAGCCTACTGGCCCATGATGTGCATGGACCATGGAGATCTCGTAGTTACTGAGTGAATTCAGTGAGAGCAGTCCAGCACTTGATAAATGCCAGACCTTGACCAGCTCTGGACACTGGTTCTTGCCCTGAGACAAGCCACTGGCCCTTTGGGTGTGGACAAAAGAAGGGTGGAACATGCCCTCCTTGACTACAGTGCCTGCTGGCAGGAACTTAGTTCATCAGGTGCCAAGGTCTGCACAAGAGGTAGCTCGGCTGACAGAAACCAGAGATTGCAGAGAAACTTATGAGCTCTCCAACTTCACAGGAAACAGAAAAACTGTACAGCCTCTCAGGCAAAAAAAGTTGGGGCTGCCCAGTTGGAGGGAGGCAGGGGAGGTGGTCTCACCTTGGGGCTGCTGGAAGCAAAGGAGGGCCAGGCGTCATTTAGATCATGAACCGACCTCCAAGCAGAAATGCTCAGTTCATCAGCTCCCTTATTGGCCAGCAGGGGAAAACCTGGTGTCTGGGAGGGGGAATGGGGTAGCAAGAGGAGGCACCCCTCCTTGGGAGGGGAACCAGGGCTGCTTCTGTACAGCTACTTCATGTGCTCTGTGCTGAGGCCAGCCATCAGGCTGTGGAGAGCAGCTGGCAGCCTCTGGTAAGAGTTTTTTTTTTGTTGTTTGTTTGTTTTGTTTTGTTTTTGGAGAGGTTTTTGCTATAGGGCGCATGCGCTCGCCAGAAAGACAGAGAGACATAGAGACAGGAAGTGAGACGTCACCCCCCCCAGGGGGGATGGCCACGCTGCAATCCCTTCTCCTCCATTCTCCTCTCGGGATCTTGGGCATGCACGCACACTCGCCCAGTGTGAGTTTAAGCCACCGGGTCTGGGACTTGAACAGGGTCGACTACATGGGAGTTCAGCGACATAGCCATTACGCCAACTGCTGGTCCCTCTGGTAAGAGTTTTCAGGATGAGCTGTTTGCAATTTTAGAAAGTATTTTTTTATTTATGATAGAGAGCATGTGTGTGCACATAAGAGAGAGAGAAGAGAAGAGGTGGGGTGGGAGCACCCTTGCCATGCTAACGCCAAAGTCCTGATGTTCAGACCCTGCCTGGCTGGCTGAGACCAGAAAGAAGTGAATGGCAGCCCCTTTCCTGTTGCTCCGACCCACACCTTGGAGCTGTCTGCCTTTGACTCCTCTCCGGTATTCTTTTGGCAGATCCTGCCAGTTCTGCCCAGACCCCGAGGCCTGTACCTCTTCTGCTCCCTCCTATCCCCTCCCTCCTCTCTCTGTGCTAGCCTCCTGCTCCTGTTGTGCCTCCTGAAGTCTGTCCTCACTGAAGTCGGGTTGTGCTGCTCCTCTCCTCAAAACATGCCAACCTGCTGTGCCTAGGGCCTGTCACTTCTTACCTTTCCTGGGAGGCTTTTGCCCCTGACATAACTCTACTCACTTTGGGGTAACAACTCTCCCTGGACCCCACTGGTTCTGTATGCTAGGCCTTCTTGGCAAAGGGTACAGATGAGCTTCTGAAGGTTGACTGAGTGACAAACAGAAGACTGGAATGTCCTAGACGTTGTATCCGGGAAGGATTTGCTTCTTCCATTGCAGGATAATGAGTAACTTCTCTCCAGAGGAGAGACACCTCCCCCCGCAGCAGCCCTGATAAAATGTCCAAGTTTCCTAATCTGGGGCTCCTTTCCCATGATGCAAGGCCACTGCACCCACAGGTGGCATTCAGACCTCACCACATCTCCCTTGGAACAAGGGCGTAAAAACCAACTTAGGATGCCGCCTGGCCGCTGTGTTTACTGTGAATAAGTAACAAGCTCTCAGTCTCTGATTCGCAGGTCTGGTGTTTGTATGTACGCCATGTGAGTATGAATACAAAACCGTGCAGGCTACCCTGTTAGCATGTAGGGAGAGTCTGCTAAAATGAAAATGATGGAGACCAGGTCTGGAGAGAGTTCCCTGAGTACGCAAGACCAAAGGCCTTATAGACAGTCTTCATCTTACTCAAGTTGTAAACATAAGTGAGACTTAACCTGGGTCATTTCTGATAAATGCTCAAATTAGTCAGCCATCTAACATAAGATTATGTGGACAGGGACTTTCCAACAAGGGACCCAAAAAAGGGCAATTTTGTAATTGGAAACTGATCAGATTATTTCTTTTTTGCTTCCTCCTTTTTTTGAACAAATACTTAACCCTGACATTTTGTCAGCAGAACACCGGATCTCTTAGTGTTCCCCAGTTCATGAAGTGCTTCTTGCTCAAGTAAACTTAAACATTTTATTGTGCCTCAGATTTTTTTTTTCCTTTTAGCCATAGAGTGCTTGTGTTCACCAGAGAGAGACAGAGAGAGAGGGAAGTGAGAAATCACCCCCTAGGGGGATGGTCATGCTGCAGTCCCTTCCCAACTCTCCTGGGATTTTGGGCATGTGCATGCACACACATGTACCTGATAATATTCTCAAGTCGCCAGGTCCAGGACTCAAACCATGATTGGTCATGTGGGAATCCAGTACCTTCACCACCTACTGGCTCTTTCCCTTTTTTAAGAAAGTTCAAAGTTCATGTTATTTGTGCTAGTTCATGTTATATGTGTGCATGCACCAGAGAGAGAGAAGCACCTTGATGGGCTCACTACACCGTGATCCTCTTTCCCCAGCCCTCCAGCTTCTTAGGATCCTGTGTGTGCACACATGCGCCCAGGGTGTTTTCAGACTGGCCTAGGGATCTGAACAGGCTATTGGCCATATGGCTTCCAGAACTGTCCAATTTGTTGCTGATTGCACCACCAGTCTAGACCATGTTTTTCTTTCCCATTTCAGAGCCTTCGCAGCCTTCCTTTGGTCTAAGCCCGCAAGCCCACTCCTGCTTCAGGCATCTGCCCTCGTTGTTCTGTTTGCCTGGAATGCTTTTCTCCCAGATTCTGCTTCTAATATCTTAGGAAATTTACCTCCTAACATCTTTTTTTTTTTTTTTTTTTGTAGAGGTTTTTGCTATAGGGTGCGTGCGCTCGCCAGAAAGACAGAGAGATAGAAAGCGAGAAATTACCCCCCTGGGGGGGATAACCACGCTGCAATCCCTTCTCCATTCTCCTCTCAGGATCTTGGGCATGCATGCACACGCGCCCGGCGTGAGTTTAAGCCGCCAGGTCCAGGACTTGAACCAGCGGTCGACTACATGGGAGTCCAGCGACATAGCCATTACGCTAACTGCTGGTCTCTACCTCCTAATGTCTTTTATTCTCTTTTTCTCCTGACCAGAATGTAAACCCCACCTGGGCAGTGAAGGACTTCTGTCTTGTCCACAGTTACATTCTCAGAACCTAGAAGTGCAGGTGTTTTGATCTCACATTATTTATTCCCAGGCTTCCTCTTTTCTAGTAAGACATGATGCCTGTCTCAAATGTGCCCTTAACATTTCCATCCCTGCGTGTCTGCTTATATTAACCATTGCCTCAGGCTGACATAAAAACCTCTTTCTTTCTTTTTAAAAAATTTTTTTTTAATTGCCAGATGGCATGTGAGTTTGAGAGAGAGAGAGAGGCAGAGGGGAAGCACCAATGAAGTGTGGTCACAGTGCAATCCCTTCTCCACTCTAGCCTCCCGGTGGGATTTTGGGTGTGTATGCACACATACCTACCTGGCATGGTTTTCAAGCTGCTAGGACTGGATTTTGAACTGCTTGTTTGGCCATGGGAGATCCAGTTCCTTTAACCACAAGGGCACTTCCCCTCCCCCAGCAACCTATCTTCTTGTTAAAAATTTATATATATTGGGAGACACCTGGGCCCAAGGGTCTTTCACTTTCCTACACATCTTTGCTGGGGGCAGTGATTTGAATGGTGGCCTTCCAAAATAAATGTTCATGCCCTGACTCCCAGAATCCAGGAAGGTGACTGAAACAGGATCCAAGTCAACCCAAGGCATAGCCGTGCAAAATTTCAGGCTCTGGAAAGCATGAATGTTGGAGCCCAAAGTTCAATATTTGCTATCGCCTTTAAATGTTTCCATTTCCCAGCAGGTACGACAGGTTTTCAACTCTGTCTCCACACTTAGGCATGCTGCCCCCAGGTGATCATGAGAGTATGCTGCTCTCCTTATCATAGTTAAACAATCACTGCTATGCGAAGGCCTTGCTGTCACATTGGACCACGGAAAGCTGTGACGATCATGTGAGCCTCTGCTCATTGGTGACTTTAAAATCACCTTGACATCTGTAGAACCTTGGTACACAAAATTCAGGGAAGCTTAGACACTGTGTCCCCCGGGTGTCCTACTCAATCTTGGCCCAAATAAACTTCTTTGCTTTACTTATTTTGCCCCAGTAGTTCTCTTAGGCTGACGTGACCTCATTTGGAAAAATGGTCTTTGCAGTTGTAATTAAGCATCTCAAGAAGGGATCATCCTGGATTTGGGATGGGTCTTATAACCAATTAGGGATGTCCTTATAGAGAAAGGAGAAGGAAATTGATACCCAAAGACAGTTGATGAGGCCACTGAAGATGGAGGCAGACACGGGGGCACCATGTCTGCTATCCAAGAAATGCCATGAATTGCCAGCAAACTACCAGGAGGAAGGAGAGAGGCCAGGAGCAGATTCTCACACCCAAGAGAAGGAACCAACCTTGGTGACACCTTTATTTCAGACTTCTGCAACTAGAACAGTGAGAAAACAAATACGTGTGGTTTTGAGCCCTGCAGTCTGTGGGCATGTGTTACACTCATCACAGGAAACGCAGACACTGGGCCATACCAGCTTGCCGGGCCTGACTGCAGTGGAACTGGGCCATTCTCAGAGCCAGGTCTGCAGCAGGAAACCTTGTGGAAGCTGATATGTCCCTTTGGAGTGCCCCCCAAGCTCAGCGCTCCTTTTCAGTGATGCAGCTCACCATGCACAGCATCCTTCCGGACTCCCACCCTCACAGGATATGGGGGCAGGGAAACCAGTGGAACATTCTCAAGCACCTTTGTCTCTGACTGGAGTCTTATGTCTTGTGTCAGTATCCATGAAACAGTGACAGTCTGAGCAGTTGTTTTCTAGGGAGGTAGAATCAGGTGATATGTCCTGCAGAGAAGAGTTGGTCCTCTCTGTTTTCAGCATCCTCTGACTTTACTTCTATCTACGTGTGGTGTTTGTCCTTCTAGATTGTGAAATTCCAAGAGAAAACTGGGCCCTGTCTATGGGTAGACTTATTATTTAAAAAAAAAAAAAAATTAGTGGGAACCAGCAGTTAGCGTAATGGCTATGTCATTGGACTCCCACGTAGTTGACCGCGGTTCGCGTCCTGGACCCAGTGGCTTAAAACTCACGCCGGGCGCGTGTGCGTGCGTGCCCAAGATCCCGAGAGGAGACTGGAGGAGAAGGGATTGCGGTGTGATCATCCCCCCTGGGGGGGTGATTTCTCGCTTTCTGTCTCTATGTCTCTCTCTGTCTGGCGAGCACACGCGCCCTATAGCGAAAACCTCTCCAAAAAAAAAAAAAAGTTATTTAATTTATTATTATTATTATTTAAAAATTTGCTATAGGGCACACGTATTGCTGAGAGAGAGAGAGAGGCAGAGAGAGAAAGAAAGCTGTCAGGTCCAGGATTCAAACTATGGTTGACCATATGGGAGTCTAGTTAACCACCATACCATGTGCTGGCTCTGCTGGGTTTATTTTTAATCCCAGTGGCAGGGCTGCTTTACGCAGTGCTGAAAACTTTGTTTCAGGTTCCTCTTTTTTTCTTTCCTCTTGGTAGAGGTCATGTATGCTGGAGAGAGAGAGAGAGAGAGAGAGAGAGAGAGAGAGAGAGAGAGGCAGAGGAGAGAGAGAGAAAGGAAAAAGCATCCACTATGGGGCATAATCACACCCAGTCCTTTCCCTCCCATCTCCCTCCCTTCTGGAGTTTGGGCACACATGCACACGTGCTTGGTGTGTTTCTCAAGCCATTGGGTCTGGGATGCAAATAGGACAGTTGGCCATGTGGGATCCAGCTGCCTTAACCACCAGTTCAAGACCCAGCCCACAGTTCCCTAAATCTTAATTCAGTATTCTTTTCCACTTAACTGCCTTGCTTGCGAGTGCTTATGTATTCTTTTACCTTCCAGAACAAAACATAGTGCTAAAAGTCACCAGGGTGCCCAGGACCCTGAGGAACTGGAAGGCTGGGGACAGTGGGGTGCAGCCTGATGAGACTCTGTTGGGATACCTCTCCCTCTCTCTAGCTCTAATATACATGCATGAGCTATCATCAGAGAGAGAAAGAGACTATACAGTTTGGCCCTAGGGACATGAATTCTTAAGAAAATATGAGAAAGACAAGGGTTTGCCAAGCTATCCCAGCATTCCAATCAATCTCAGGAGCTTTAGGAGCTGAGAAGCATGCCCTGACCTAAAACAGAAAATGCACGTGAGAATGCACTTTACTTCTCATCTATGTGTGGTGTTTGTCCTTCTAGATTGTGAAATTCCAAGGGAAAACTGGGCCCTGATTTCAGTGAGGTTCCATTAATCTCTGGCCTACTAGCCTTAGCTTTGAGGATGACTGCTCCCAGAGGTTTGTCCATCTGTTTGGTCATCAGTGACTGACCAGGTCCACAGACTGACTGATGTAACTTCTCTGACCTCTAGCACTTCCAGAACTGGGAGCTGCCACGTTATCTTGTTTAACTCACCTTGGAGAGCAGGACCTCTGTTTTTTAAATTTGTAGGTTGTGGTTCAGCCCAGAGTTTTTGATATACACATGTTTACTGAATTTAACAGGAAAATAAATCCTGGTGAGAAAGAGCTCTAAAGCTGAACTTTCTCTACCTTGACTATCTTCAAACAAGTCCCCTCACCAAAGTTTGGAATGACCAGCTTTCAGGGAATGCTTCAGGTATGCATTACCGTGTGGATGGTGGATGCTTTTAAATAAAGGAATCAATTTCCAAAGTATTAAAAGTGACGGAATATTTTGGTGAGACCCCTGATTTCCCCACAACGTGTCCAACCATCGCATATACATCATCTCCAGTGCTGACAGTTGGAAAACTGGGGAATCTGTGCTTTCGTCCCTGAACCTGGTATGAAAGTGTTTAATACCTTTCTCACTGAGGCTGAGCACAGCCCCTTCCAAGCCTGCAGTATGGAAGTGCAGCCCAACTACATGGTGGTGTAGTGGTAACACAACCGGACCCACGTGGAAAAGTCCTGGGTTTGCATCCCAGTACCTTACTGAGTATGCCAGGAGTGCTCACGCATGCCTGTGGTCCAGGCTAGCTGAGGCTAGGGGTGGATCATGGCATGGGACCCCATGGGGGATGCCTTTTTCTCTGTCTTTACATTGCTCTCTTTTAGAAGGATAGCTAAATAAACCAAAAACTAAAAAAAAAAAAAAAAGAAAGTGCCGGTTGATGAGGAGCTGACCAAGAGCTATCTGGGCTGAGGGGCTTTTGATGGTAGCAGAAGAGTGAGACTTGAAATGTGGAATGAACACAGCTCTGTGTGCAGTGCTCACAGCAGTGCCTGTCTTCCACACAAGATTATTGCTAGAGCATATTCCCCTTCCTCCTGCCCTCACCTCGAAAAGCAAGTTTAGATGTCTAGAGAATTTCATGTCTGAAAAGTGTTTCTAACTGAGGGTGCTTTACAAAAGAATTTAGAATCCCCCAGGGAGGAACGAACATATTTTAGAGCAGTCTCACCAGGTGTGGAAGAAGACGAAATATGCTTCTCGGCCATTTCCTGCTGATCTTTGTCTCTTTCCTTTCTCTCTTCCCCAACTGCCACTCGCTTTTTCTGACTTTAGGCACTTTTATATTTTTCCCAGGTCCTAGATTTCTTTCTCTCTCTTTCTTTCTTTCCTTCTTTCTTTCTTCCTTCCTTCCTTCCTTCCTTCCTTCCTTCCTTCCTGCCTTCCTGCCTTCCTGCCTTCCTGCCTTCCTGCCTTCCTTTCCCTCCCTCCCTCCCTCCCTCCCTCCCTCCCTCCCTCCCTCCCTCCCTTCTTTCTTTCTTTCTTTTCTTTCTTTCTTTTTTATTTGAAGGAGATTTTGGCTATAGGGTGTGTGTGCTCACTGGAGAGACAGAGAGACAGAAAGCGAGAAATCACCCCCCCCGGGGGGGTGGATAGCCATGCCATAATCCCTTCTCCTTCATTCTCTTTTCTGGATCTTGGGCATGCACACACATGCACCTGGTGTGAGGTTTAAGCCACCAGGTCCAGGACTTGAACCACAGTTGACTATGTGGGAGTCGAGCAACATAACTTTTTTTTTTTTTTTTTTTTTTTGAGAGGTTTTCGCTATAGGGCGCGTGCGCTCACCAGACAGAGACATAGAGACAGAAAGCAAGAAATGACCCCCCAGGGGGGATGGTCACGCCGCAATCCCTTCTCCTCCATTCTCCTCTCGGGATCTTGGGCATGCACGCACACGCGCCCGGCGTGAGTTTTAAGCCACCGGGTCCGGGACGCGAACCGCGGTCGACTACGTGGGAGTCCAGCGACATAGCCATTATGCTAACTGCTGGTTCCCGAGCAACATAACTCTTAGGCTGGTCTTATGACATAACTGCTGGTCCCCCTAAGTTTCTTTGTATATGTGGTTTTACAGAGACTTGTGTCACTTTTTTTTTTCTATTAAGTAATTCAATTCTGTGATTCTCAGACAAATATTTTTAGTTCTAATGTGGAATTGAGGACAAGGTGTTTGGAGTAAGAGATAAAGAAAAATCATAGCATGGGGCTGGGGCTGGCCCTGGAGCCTAGTGGTTGAGGCAGCCAGGTCCCATATGCCCACCTATAGTTTGAATCTCAGAACTAGTGGTTTAAAAATTATGCCGTGTGTGTGTGTGTGTGTGTGTGTGTGTGTGTGTGCGTGCGCGCCTAAAATCCCATAAAGAGAAGTGGAGAAGGGATTGTGGTGTGACCGCCCCCCATGGGGGTGCTTTCTCCCTCGCCCTCTCTCTGTTTCTCTGTCTCTCTGGCAAGTACTAGAACTAGAAAGCACTGTGTTTTCTAGATGAGGGGAAAGGAAGAGCCCAGTAGTGGTGACCAGGAGATCACTTAGGTACGGATATAAACAAGGATGAAGGAAACAGAAAAGGAGGTACAAATGCACAGGGGTGAAGAGAAGGTTAAGGACCTGCTCAGGACGGATCACCTACAGGCAGGCAGGTCACAGCAAGGAACTGCTGATATTTATCCCAAGCTAGGGCTGCTCACTGCAGGGTCTCTCTTCAAGGTGAAGGAACAGCAGAGGGGCCTAGAGCTGAGCAGGACGGGCTGACTGATGACCTACTCATGCTCTGCATTCCTGTGAGCTTTGAAGACACCGAGCCCACATCCCCATATGCTGTGTGCTGTGATGCCCCTGAGGCTGCATCTGCATCCGGGTTCTAGCCCAAGGGCTGAACTGCAGAGAGGGCCAAGCAGGGACACCAGTCCGCCTTGTTTCTGGCTCTCTGTGGTGCATTCTGGTTAAAAGGACAGACTTTTGCCTCAGTGGCTTTGCCTGGCTGGGTCTTGTTCTCACATTCACACCTGTAGGGGTGACATTTCGAATATGTGGAAGGAAGACAGGCTCGGGGGAGGGGACATGGGGGATGTTAGGTGAACCTAGCAGGTGGGGTGGGGACAGGGCTGTTGGCGCTAAAGGACACTAGGCACCAATGCTAGGCACGCCCAGGGAGCAAGGTGCTCTGCCTCCAGGGGAAGGCGGAGGAGAGGAGGCTGTGCAGGTTGTGGAACTCGGTTCGGCCGGTTTACACCGACCCTTTGGACAGTGTACAGGGGTCAAGCACTGACCTGTGCCCGGCACAGGTACATAGTGTTGATTGCCTGGTCAGGAGCTTTTTGCGCTGCGGGGGATTTGACTGCACAGAGCCCCCAGATTTAAAAGGTCAGAGGATACGCCTGCTAAGTGGTCCAAAGGTAAAGCCTGCTCAAGCAATCCGGACCCACGTGAGCAATCTGGGATTTAGTTCCCCGGTCAACCTGTGCAGGTGGGGGATGTAGGCCCGGATCTGGCTGAGAAGGCTAGGGGAGGGGGTTCTCTGTGAGAGTCTTTTGAGGGGTACCTATCTTTCTCTATCTCTCTCTTACGTGAAAGATGTAAGTAAACTTCAAAACAGAAGTGATCAGTGGGGCACCAAGTGGCATGGAGGTTGAGGTGGCTGGATCCCGCGTGATTAGTTGTGCAGTCTGGGTCTTGGACCCTGCGGCTTGAAAAACATACTGGATGCAGGTGAGTGTGTGTCTCAACTCCCAAAAGTAAAATGGAGAAGAATCGATTGCAGTGTGGCTGTACCCCCGGGGAGTGAGTTCTCACTTTCTCTCTCGCTTTCTCCTGCCCTCAGCAAGCACATGTGCCATATAGCAAAAATGAAAAGGAAAACAAAACAAAACAAACAACCCAAACGAGTAGAGAGACTTCCATGGAAAAGCCTAGCTGATAAGCATGCAAGATGTTTGGGACCAGCAGTTAGCGTAATGACTATGTCGCTGGACTCCCACGTAGTCGACCGCGGTTCGAGTCCCGGACCCGGTGGCTTAAACTCACGTCGGGCACTTGTGCATGCATGCCCAAGATCCTGAGAGGAGAATGGAGGAGAAGGGACTGCGGCGTGGCCATCCCCTCTGGGGGGTGATTTCTTGCTTTCTACCTCTCTGTCTCTCTCTGTCTGTCTGGCGAGCGCATGTGCCCTATAGCAAAAACCTCTCCAAAAAAAAAAAAAAAAAAAGCATGCAAGATGTCTAACTCTGTCCTTCACACCAGAGTGCACACTGCAGATGATGCACAGATTAAGAGGCAGGTTGTGCCACAGCCAGAAACACTCTAGACGCCCCATCTCAGGACCTGGCGAAGCCACATGCAGCCCAGAGTCTTGACTCCAAGAAGCTGTGAGATAAGAAATATTGCCATGGGGCTGGCAGGTGGCAGGGTGGTTAAGGGTGTTGGACTCCTACATGGTCGACCGCAGTTCAAGTCCCGGACCTGGTGGCTTGCTTTCTCACTTCCCCTCTTTCTCTCTCTCTCTCTTTCTCACTCAATCCCTCTCTGGTCAAATTAAAAAATAAAAATAAATAAAATTAAATAAAATAATTCTTTTTTAAAATTTAACTTTATTTATTTTTTCACCCATTCCAATTTGATCAGAGAGGGACAGAGAGGTGGCGGGAAGCAAGAAAGCAAGCTGCCAGGTCCAGGACTCAAACCATGGTTGGCCATGTGGGAGTCCAGCGTCCTTAGCTGCCACGCCATCTGCCGGTCTCAATAATTCTTTAAAGAAGAAAAAGAAATGTTGCTGAATGGGGCCAGCAGATGGCGTAGTAATTACGTTACTGGACTCTCACATGACCTACCACGGTTTGAGTCCCAGTCCTGGTGGCTTGAAAATCATGCCGGGTGCATGTGTGTGCATGCCCAAGATCCCAGGAAGAGAATGGAGGAGAAGGGATTGTGGCATGGCCATCCTTTCCGGGGGGTGATATCTCACTTTCCCTCTCACTGTCTCTGCCTCTCTCTTTCTCTGGCGAGCACAAATGCCCTATGGCAAAAACCTCTTGGAGAAAATCTGTTTTATACAAATGATATGAAATGTAGACTGTTACCTGAAAGGACGTGGCCTGTTTGAAGCATTCCAAAAGTGGGTCTCTTGGATCCGGAATCTGCCCAGGGGCTGGAGCTCATCCACTGGGGTCTGAAGACTCTCTCCCAAGATACTCCTTGTCTAGTTCCAATTCCAGGGTCGGGAACAGGCGATCTCGTCTGAGGCCAAATCAGATCTTCTGGCACCCAAGAGCTCCTGGGGATCATGGAGTTATCCTCTTACTGGAGGAGACTGTCCCAGGCAGTTAACACAGAGGCTTATAACCCTGCTCAGCCATCTTAGTGTTACTGAATTACGAATTCTGTTGTTATATCTCAGAAGGGTCATTGATTTTGCATTTCTAGAGGAACAAATCCAGTGTCTGGTCCTCACGAGGCATGGTCCACGGGTTTAACCTACCTCCCTCTAGGACAGCTTATACCACGTCCCTTTTACATCACTCTGAGTCACAGAGAGAAGAGGTGGATCAGAGCGAGGTCCCCGAGGGAGTCAGAACTCAAGAAGTATTTGTTGAATGAATAAGCTTTCCTTTACATCATAGACAGTATGCTGTATTTATCTCTGGGTAATGCTTCTCTGGAAAGCATTATCTTAGTGATGTGTCTGGGCCAGTGAGCAGTCTCTGCAGGCAGCACTATGTGGGCGGCCACTCGTGGTCAAGTGCTCATGGCTTGTCTGCGCTCTGCTCTGCTCAGTGTGGCTTATGGCACGTATTTGTTTTCAGAGAACTTCGTGCACTCACCAGAGAGAGAGAAAGAGAGAAAGAAAGCACCCCTCACAGTGGGACATGGTCATGCTGCAGTGGCTTCTCCATTTCTTCATCCTGGTAGGATTTTGGGCACATGTGCCCCTTGTGTCTTCTTTTAAGCCACCAGGGCCGGGATTTGAACCAGGTCAATAGTGCAGGATCCAGCTTCTTTAACCACTAGGCTTTCGAGCCGGCCCCATCACTGTTTTTTTCCTAGTACTTTTCTATGGTGAGATGCCCACAGCTTGCCATGTTATGCTTTCTCCCCTGCTGCAGTGAAGAATACACCTGCTCACCTAGGGGTGTGTACTGGTGGTCTCAGTGGCAGGCTGTCGTGGGGAGAAGATGATTAAGACATATTATTCCAAACTTTGTTCCCAAAAGATTGTACCAGTTTACATTCCCACTAGAAGGTAGACCTGCTTTATCTTCCTCTCAGAGTTGTTGAGATCAGATTAAATGAGATGATGTATTATTGACCTAAGTAAGTGCCTTCTTCACCTGGGCAGTTGCTGTTCTCAATAGCGAGCACAATCCAAGAGATCTCCCACATGGAGGAGAGTCAGCCCTAACTATTGAGGTTGGTGTTCAAATGAGGTGGCAAATTCCACATCTCAAACACTGCGATCGTTTGAATGTGTCCTCCAAAAGTTCCTGTATCGGAAACATAATCTCTCTGCCCTCATGAATGGACTAGTTCATTCATGAATTAGCGGATTAATGGATGAATGGGCTCTCGTAGCAGTAAGTTAGTTCTTGTAAGAGCAGGTTGATGTGACAGCGAGATCATCTTGTTCTTGCTGTCTCTTTTGTACACAGGCTCACTTGCTTTTCAGGTTAGGATGTAGCAAGAAGGTCCTCACCAGCTGTAGACCAGATGCTGATGTCATGCTCTCAGCTTCCAGCCTCCAGAACGATGAGCCAATAAAATCTCTTCTTTATCAGTCACCCAGTCTGTGGGGCCTGGCAGGTAGCATGGTGGTTAAGAGTACTGAATTCCCACATGGCTGACTGCGGTTTGAGTCCCGGACTCACCTTCTCTCTCTCTTTCTCTCTCTTACTCTGTCTCTATCTGGTCAAATTTTAAAAAATAAAATAAAGTTAAATAAAATAATTCTTTATAAAGACCACACCCAGTCTGTGATAGTTATGGCAACAGAAAATGGACCAAGACAAACACCATCCAAACTCACTTGTTTATCCCACAAATATTGATGTGTTTTGAGGATAGATTAGTAAATGAGACAATGAAGTCTGAGCTCTTCTAACTATATTTTCATTTACAATGGGAGGAGATAGACATGATAACTCTAAAATACGCACAAGTAATGTTGACCATGAAATGCTGTAAAGAAAACCAGAGGAGGAGGAGGGAGGCCCTGGAGCGAGCAGACAGGATGTGCTCTGTGAGGGGTATGATGAGCACTATGTGGGATTTAAAAGGAGGCTATGTGGGAAAAGGTGGTATTTGGGGCAAGAGAAGGCAAAACTCACAGAGTCATCTCTTTCTTCAAACTACACCGTGTTTTTTGTAGGTTTAGAAAATGCTGCAAGGCCAGCAAGTGGTTAAGGTGGCTGGATCTCACATAGCCAACTATGTGGTTCAAGTCCTGGACCTGTTAATCTGAAAATCGTATTGGGTGCCTGTGCATGCATGCCCAAAATCCTGAGAGGAGAAGGGATTATAGCATGAACACTCCCTTGGGGGGCGAGGCGGAGACATGCTTTCTCGCTTTCCCTGGCTCTCTGTTTGGCAAGTGCATGTGCTCTGTAACAAAAATTTAAAAAATTTAAAAATTAAAAAAAGAGAAAATACTGCATATCCAATCAAATTACCAAAAGGATTTAAAAATTAAATTTGACAAACTGATTCTAATATTAATCTGGAAAGAATATATGAGTGTTGAAGAATTTTGAGAGCTATAAAAATTAAAATGGAAGAGCTGGAGGGAACAATGAAACAAAATTATAACAAAGACCGCACATAAAAGGGGTCTTCAAAATGTCCAGGAGAGAGAGAGTGAGACAAAGAGAAAGTGAGAAAGCACCCCCAACAAGGGGGGATGACCACACTGAAATCCCTTCTTCACTCTTCTTTCAGGATTTTGGGCATGTATGCGCATGTCCTGATGTGTTTTTGCAGCCACCAAGTCTGGGACTCCGCACAGTTGGCCATAGGGGGTCCAGCTGCTTTAACCACTATGCCACCTTCCTGGCCTGCAGGAGGCGTCCTGGCTCATTGCACTCTCCCTGCCCAAGATCTGTGGTGGGCTGTTACCAAACTCTTCAGACTTTGCTTATAAGATAGGTACATTTTTTTTTTTTGCTTGAATTTGCAAGTTTTTAATTATCAGTGAGGGGAGCCAGCAGGTGGTGTGACTCCCACATGGCCTACTGCAGTTCAAGTTCCAGATCCAGTGGCTTGAAAATCACACCGGGCACATGCGTGTGTGTGGACCCAGGATCCTGTAAGAAGAAGAGAGGAGAAGGGATTGCAGTGTGGCCATCTCTCCTGGGGTGATGATTTCTCACTTTCCCTCTCACTCTCTCTCCTCTCCAGTGAGCATGCGCTCTCTGACAAAACTTTCCCCCTCAAAAAAAAAAAAAAAAAAAAAGAAAATATCAGTGAGGTAGATCATGTGTCGTATGTTTAGGGTCAAGTGTGTTCTTCTTCTTTGGATAACATTCCTTTTCTTTATCACTTTTCTATTGGTATTTTCATCCCATTCATTGAAAAGGTTTTTAGCATATTAAGAACAAGAGTGCTTTTTTTATTCTTTTGGTCAGAACTACCATCTGCAGTAATTCACCAAAATGAAGAACACAAAGGGAAAGGGGAGAGGCACCCGATATATGTTCTCTAGGCCTTTTAGAAAACATGGAGTGGTTCCTTGGCAACGTACATTCGATTCTACAAGAAAGGTGACCTTGTAGACATCAAAGGAATGTGTTTTTGCAGCCACCAAGTCTGGGTCTGCACAGTTGGCCATATGGGGTCCAGCTGCTTTAACCACTATGCCACCTTCCTGGCCTGCAGGAGGCATCTTAAATGGGTGGAGAAGTGGAATAGATTGATGTACTGTTCAAAAAGGAAGGCCCCACAAATGTTACCATGGCAAAACTGGACCAGTCTACAGTGTTAACCAGCATGCTGTTGGCATTGTTGTAAACAAGTTAAGGGCAAGATTCTTGCCAAAAGAATTAATGTGTGTATTGAGTGTATTAAGCATTCTAAGAGCAAAGCTAGCTTCCTAAAACATGTGAAGGAAAATGACCAGAAAAAGAAGGAAGCCAAAGAGAGAGGTACCTGGCTTCAACTAAGCACCAGCCTGCTCCACCCAGAGAAGCACACTTTGTGAGAACCAATGGAAAGGAGCCTGAGCTACTGGAACCTATTCCCTATGAATCCATGGCATGATGGGTATTAAAAATAAACTTATCTATGATCTATAAAAAGGAAAAAAAAAAAAAAAACAACAAGAGTCATGGGACTAGTAGATGGTAGACTGTTTAAGTCACTGGACTCCCACATGGCCAGCCATGGTTTGAGCGCCAGACCTGGAGGCTTGAAATTCACACTGGGTACGTGTGCGTGCATGCTCAAAGTCCCGAGGAGAATGGAGGAGAAGGGATTGTGCCATGACCATCCCCCAGGGAGGTGATTTCTCACTTTCTGTCTCTCTGTTTCTCTTTATCCCTCTTGTGAGTGCAGGTGTCCCATAGAAAAAACTTAAAAAAAAAAAGGTAAACAAGAGTCATTATCATTTTTATAAGCTAAGAGGGCTTTAATTTAGTGGAGGGGAGCAGTTAAGAAATGTGAACATTTATATGCTTTGACCCACTTATCCCACTTTAGGAATTTATAATCCAAAAATAACTAAAAGCTAAGAGAAGGCAAGAGCTACATGTCCAATGACATTTATGCAAAAAAGAAAGAAGAAAAGAACCAACCTTTACTGATAGAAACTATTTTGATACTACATACAACACAGAAAATGCTTCTGGCATAACACTGAGTGAAATGAACTAAATGCAAATAGCTAGATGATAACAAGGACCACAGAAACATCCAGATAGCGTCATGCAAATGGCCTATTCCTGGAAGGGAACATGAAAATAGGGCGGGAATGTGAGGGGGCTGAGAATTCTGTTCAAAGGCATCTCTGACCACTCCGAGTAGGTACCATGAACAAAGCTCACCCTTCTGAATTAAAAAAAATTATGGACAAGAAGTTATCATTGAGATTAAATGGTGGCAGACATGTCCTAGGAATATTGCCGGGATCTGATGCGTTTATGAATCTTGTGATAGATGGACGTGTGGGGATGGCAGCTAGTGGGCAGCAGAACGACACTGGAACGGTGGTAATACGAGGAGATAGTATCACTGTGTTAGAAGCCTTGGAATGAGTATAAATAATGACTGTTCAACAGAAAAACCCATGTGCCTTTGTCAACTGGCCTGTTTAACTATGACATAAAAATCAGGTCATGTACATTTTCATCATAAACTTTCTGTTAAGTAAAAAGAAAAAAAAAAGAAAATAGTGATGTGTAAAAGGTGAAATTGCAGGCTAGCTTATGGCATAGTGGTTAAGGCAGTTAAATCCCACATGGCCAGCTGTGTGGTTCTGGTCAAGGATTCTGCAGCTTAAAAAACATGCAGGGCATAGTGTGGGTGTGTGCCAAAATCCCAAGAATGAGGAGAAGGGATTGCAACATGGTCCTTCAACCTAGGGGTGCTCTCTTTCCCTGTGTTTCTCTCTGGAGTGCACATGTGCCTTATAGCAAAAAATTGAAAATAAAGAGGACATCAAGTGGCATGGTGGTTAGGACACTGAACTCCCACATGGCTGACTGCAGTTTGAGTCCAGGACCTGGTGGCTTGCTTTCTCACTTTCTCTTTCTGTCTTTCTGTCTCTCTTTGGTCAAATTAAGAAATCATAATAATAAATAAAATTAAACATTCGTTTAAAATAAAATTAAAAAATTTTAAAGAATTATTTATTTGATAGGGTCCAGCAGATGGTGTAATGGTTATATTGCTGGACTCCCACGTAATCGACTGCAGTTAGGGTCGTGGACCCAGTAGCTTCAAACTCACGCTGGGCATATGTGTGTGTGTGCCCAAGTTCCTGGGAGGAAAATGGAGGAGAAGGAATTGCAATGTGGCCATCCCCCTGGGGTGGGTGGGGGGCAATTTCTCACTTTACCTCTCACTGTCTCTGTCTCTGTCTCTCTCTCCAGCTGAGTGCACGAGTCCTAAAGGCAAAAAAAGAAAGAATTATTTATTTAATTTTCTTTATTATTACTATTATTAATTTCTACAAGACACACATGCTCACTAGAGAGAGATGAGAGAGGGGGAGAGAGAGAGAGAAAGTGAGAAAGCAAGCCACCGCCAGGTCCAGGACGTGAACTGAGGTTGGCCATGTGGGAGTCCAGCACCTTAACCACCACATCACCAGCTGGCCCAATAAAATAAAATTGAAAGAAGAGGTGGAACTGCAGGAGACCCTCCTAATGACTGACATTAAATTAAACTAATCAGGGGATAACGTGCAGAGAGGTGGAGACTAAGGGGCACAGGAGAGGCTGTGTCCGGAGAACGTGCTCACTGACGCGTACAGGCAGCACGTACAGGCAGCACGTACAGGTGTGTGAGGCACGTCCAGAGCTGCGGAGGGGCCCTCCACCCCAGCCTCGGTCACTAGTGCCTAACTTCATATTTGTCACTACTGTCCATGAGTTGGTCCTATTTTTTTCTGGCTTCACATCTGATCATTTGTTTTTACTTGTGATATAGCAGATGATAGTAAAATCTTTAGGGGCCAGTAGGTGGTATTGTGGATAAGGCCTGGATCGCACGTGGCCTACTGCGTGGCTTGAGTCCTAGACCCGGCAGCTTGAAAAACACACTGGTGAATGTGTGTGCATGCCCAAAATCCCGAGAGGAGAATGGAGGAGAGAGGATCACTTTCCCTCTCTATGATGATTGCACATACTCCATAGCAAAACTAAAAATAAAATAAAATAAAATTTATAAAAGTAATAAAAAGTGTAAACTTATAAAAATGAAAAACATTTTATCAGCGTTTCCTGCGATCCCCTCATCACCTCCAGGAGCACACACTCCACGGCTCGGGAGCACACAAGGAATAGAGAAACTACATTTCGGTTTGACGCTTTAGTTCCCTTTCATGAGTTAAGTTTAGCCAGGACTCAGGTCAACAGAGGGACCTCCTGAGCACAACCTATTTGGGGCTTGCCCCGAGCCGCTGTGGGGTCAGAAGAATGCAGGTGGCTCAGAGCTGTGGTGATCAATGGACGCCACTCCCAAAGCCTAGGCAGAGAGTGCAGGCAGCCAGGGTCCGTTACGGAAGTGAGGAAGACAGCTTCCTGTCTTAAGTCTCCTAGCCAAAATGAGGAGTGGGTAAGACAAATATTCTTAGAAATTAACCTCCTGGGTCAAAGCGCCAGCTCCAGGGGGACTCTTAGAAGATGCTGGTGACAAGCATGACACCAAAACCTGGCTGCAGCTACTCTGGCACTCAGAGCGTCTCTACTTTCCGCCTGAGAAAAGCAGCAGTGAGTCTGGGAAGTAGGATACTCTCACTGCCTTGCATTTCCACGTTATCTGGCTCCACTATTTCCTCCTGAGGGTGGGTGGACGTAGGAAAAGCTGGAGCCTAGTTAGCCTGGAGCACATCGTTATAAAAGGGTTCTGCACTCACCCAGTGTTATGCTATAGATTTTATTTTCCTTTTCCCCTTCCTACCTTCCTTCCTTCCTTCTTTCCTTTCTCTCTTTCTTTCTTTCTCTCTTTCTTTCTTTTTCCTTCTTTCTTTCTTTCTTTCTTTCTTTCTTTCTTTCTTTCTTTCTTTCTTTCTTTCTTTCTTTCTTTTACATCAGCAACACTGGTTTG
The DNA here is from genome assembly GCA_026018925.1 of Tupaia tana. Lineage (NCBI taxonomy): Eukaryota > Metazoa > Chordata > Mammalia > Scandentia > Tupaiidae > Tupaia > Tupaia tana. The sequence continues at coordinate 132,759,388 of JAKSZU010000001.1, read as the reverse complement.
TTTCCAGCCTTTCTTCAGTCATAGTCCTGGACCTGATGGTTGAAAATCATACTAGGTGCGTGTGCATACTTGCCCAGAATCCCAAGAGGAGACTGGAAGAGAAGGAACTGTGGCGTGGCCATTCCCCTTTGGGGGTGATCTGTCACTTTCCTTCTCTTGTCTCCCTCCTGCCAGTGCATGTGCCTTGTGGCAAAAATCTAAAATAAACAAACAAAAGACAATACTAAATATCTTACAGTTTTGGGGTCAGCAATTCAACATGAGTCTCACTGGGCCAACCTGAGTTCTTCCTGAAAGCTCAGGAGTAGGATCTGTCTCTGCTTTCTCTAAGGCTGAGGACCCTTGCAATTCTACCAGGCCCAGGTGAATAATCTAGGAGAACCTCATATGTTAAGTCAGCTGAATATGGACCTTAATTCCACTTGCAACCCTTATTTCTTCTTTGCTCTCATCTAACCTACCATATTCACAGGTTCTGGGAGTTGGATGGGGGTATCGTTGGAGGGCCATTATTTTGCTGACTGTAGATGTTCATTGATATTGCCTGAAAAGAGAGAATGGGGTTTTCTCTTAAGTAATAACATTTTCAAATAAACACACAACCTTTGATGCTCTAAGGTACACTGTAGCTTTCCAAAAGAGGGATATAGTATTCAGAGTTTTCTTTTTAATTTTTTTTGAGAGATTTTTGCTATAGGGTGCATGTGCTCCCCAGAGAGATGGAGAGACAGAAAGTGAGAAATCGCCCTTCAGTGGGATGGTATGGCCACAGTCCCTTTTCCTCCATTCTCTTCTCAGGATCTTGGGCACACACGCACACACATCTGGAGTGAGTTCTAAGTTGTTGGGTCCAGGACTCCAACCAAGGTCAACTATGTGCGAGTCCATCAAAGGAACCAACCACCACCTGCTGGTCCCTCCTTTTTAATTTTTGTAATTTTTTTTTTTTTTTGCTTGCCAGAAAGACAGAGAGAGACAGAGAGATAGAAAGTGAGAAATCACCCCCCAGGGGAAATGGCCACGTCGCAATCCCTTCTCCTCCATTCTCCTCTTGGGATCTTGGACACGCACGCACACATGCCTGGCGTGAGTTTTAAGCCACCGGATCTGGGACGCGAACCGCGGTCGGCTACATGGGGGTCCAGCGACATAGCCATTACGCTAACTGCTGGTCCCAATTTTTGTAATTATTTTTATAATTTACTATAGGGTGTGTTTGCTAGCTGGAAAAAGAAAGAGAGAGAGAGAGAGAGCGAGCAAAAGTGAGAAAGCAACCTCCAGGGAGGATGATCACATCACAATCCTCTCTTCACTTCTCCAAAGTGAAGCAACCACAGACCCTCTTTCATAGAGTTGCTCTTGGTGCTGACTATTGGGAAGAACATGCTTGGTAAACTCTGTGACAAACCCAAGGTGCCCTGGGATAGTACTGTGTGTGAGAGGGAGGAACAGTGGGTGGTCTTGTTATTACATGATTTCTAAATATTTGAGAGCCAATTAACAGAACAATGTCAACCTGGCAGCTGGGCCTAAAGTGGGGTCATCTGGGACTCTCTCCTTGCCCAACGGTTGAATGAGGACATTCTTAGTCACTTAAATATTTTAAGTGCAAAATTGTCAGCCATGAATATTCTGGGCAATCAGATCTTGACAAGCTTGCAAGATCATGACAATGCTCTAGGACAAGCTCTCTGCTGAGAATCATGACTGAATTTGTCCCTAAAGCCTTTCCCCCTTAGATGGTGTCCTGCTAAGTGGCTCCCTTGGGAAAGAGGTTAAGAGATGTTTGGCACAGGATCAACAGGTGGTGGAACGGGTACGTTGCTGGACTCCTACATAATCGATCATGGTTCGAGCCCCCTACTTGGTGGCTGAAAACTCACACTGGTGTGCATGCCCAAAATACCAAAAGGAGGATAAGGGATTGTGGCATGGCCATCCCCTCTGGGGGGGTGATTTCTTGCTTTCTATCTCTTTGTCTCTCTCTATCTCTTCAGCAAGGACACATGCCCTATAGCAAAAAATCTCTTAAATAAAAAAAGACATGCTTGGCTTTGTGGGGTGGCTGGCTGAGTGCAGCACGTCTACCTCTGAGAGCTCAAGTGCTACTACTGAGGACTTTAACCCTTGGCCATTTGGTGCATGCACTTGCCAGAGTAAGATAGAGAAGGAGAGAAGAGAAGATAAGCAATCACCCCTAGGGTGATGGCCACGCTGCAATCCCTTCTCCTGCATTCTCCTCTTGAGATTTTAGGGCACATAAGCACACATGCCAGTGTGATTTTCAGGCTGCCAGATCCAGGATTCAAACCATGGAGTCAGTCACATGGGAGTCAGTCCCCTAGCCACCATGCCACCCATTGGTCCCCTATGGTGTTTTTAAAGATTTATTATTAGAAGAAAAATGCTAGAAGATGAGCTAGGATGGTGTTCAGAATCTCTTCATTTGTAACGGGATTTTCCTCCAGGCCCACCGTGTCAGGGTTTGCCTCTGTGTCTCCATGTCCCAACTATGGTATGGACTGCATAATTTCCACTCTAAAAGCAAGTCTGCACAGGCCGAGTGAGCCACTGTCATGTAACCTGTTCATAAAGCTCTACTGGCTGCCACGTGGCTGTTGGGCACCGAAGGTTGCAGAGCGTTGCCATCCCTCCCAGAACTCCTGGCAGCCCTGGGCTGGCCAACCACCATGCTAGCCCTCTGCATCCTCCGGCCCCCTCTCCCCTGCTGGCAGAGCTCCAATGGCATCCGGAGCAGCCAACGTGCCAGCCCCTGGGGGAGTCTTGACTGGGCTTCTGTTAGGGCTGCCACTCTTCCAGTAGCTGAGATAAGTCAAATGATTGGGTTGTGGTCTCTCTGGGAAGTGGTTTCTGGCAAAGAATGACTTTTCTCCAATCAAGATAACCTTGTGAAGAGAAGGCCTTTGCTCCAGGCCCTTCCTTCATGGCTGGTATGTGGCCACCCGTTTAGGGACAGAGTGGCTTTGGGCAGCAGATGGCTGGGCAGAAGGATTAAAACTAGGGAATGATGACCTTGGGCAGCTGAACTCGCCCTGACAACGCCTGCTCCATGCCTGGTTTGAACTTACTCCTATCTGGGTACTCTGGGTCACATGCTGGGATTTACTGACCCTGCAGTCAGGGCACCCTGGCTGGGATCTTCAGTCAGACCCGTACCCACTCTGGCCACCCAGAAGGTGTCCTGCAGGCCACAGGGAAGAGGACTGCAACAGCTCCCAGGCCCTGCCTCAGGTCCCAGACCTGAAGCCTGACCCCCTGTGTCAGCACCTCTAAAACTCTCCACCTGGGTTTCATTTTCCAGTGCCCACTGGGAGCCCTGGTGCTGACTGGCAGGCTTCTTGATGTGTGTTCCTAGGTGGCTCCGTGGGGACACTCACCATGGAGACTCTTAGGCCTTTTGGGTATCATTGATCCACCAATTACACAATCACTGACATATTTCCATAGCTATGGGCTGAAAGACTCTCTAGGTACTGGGGGGAGAGGTGGATACAGGACAGAATGATGCAAAATGGGGTAGACAGGAGCGGGGGCAGGGCCCATGGGGGCTGGGCCTGTGAGTGGGCAGGGCTGGAGGAGCAGATTCATGGTGGGGTGCGGTGGCATGGCAGTCAGGGTTGACAGGGGTGGGGCCGGTCATCAGTGCCCCCTCCCACCCCCTGCAAGCTTCACCTGTGCCCTGTCCAGTCCCTGCCCAGGCTCACCTGCACTAGTGCTGTCTTTGGGAGAGGGCCCGTTCTCTGGCACCCTCCTTCCTGCAGCCTTGAAGCCTGTGCTCCCACAGCCCAGAGGCCTCCTGCCAGGTCTACGTTCCTGGCAGCCTTTTACCATCAGTCTCAAAGTTGCTCCATTCCCATTTCCTTAGTTTATTTAGTATGGGTCCCAGCGGCCTATATTATTCCCTTCCTCCTCACTGTGAAGTTGTCATGCCACTGTTCACACATACGCTTGTCAAAGGACAAAATTATACAATTTAGCTTAAAGGTCTTAACTGGCATTATGCGAGATTCTAAAATCAGGCAGCACTCCATTCCATGACGTAGAAAACGTGTGGCAGTGAAGAAGGCAGAGGAGGCTGGTGTCCTAGACAGAGAAGGGCAGAGGAAAGCGCAAAGTGTGGAAAGTCAGTGATCGCTTCCGTTCCCTTCCGGTAAGGGGTGGGTAGGAGAGGAAGTAACGGAGGAGTGGGTCTCAGGTTTTTTCAGGTTCCTTCTCAGGTAAGGATTACCGAGGGCAATTCATTGCCATGCCATTGAAACTGGTCCAGTATCGCTGTCTCCTGTGAAGTCATGTACCTTAGCTTTGGTTTGGTAACCTGGAGACATGAGTGGCTCCATTTTTGTTTTTAGTCTGGTCTGTTGGGGCCTACAGAGGGACTTAGTCTAAAGCAAAGGGCTCCTATAATTATTATTTCAAGTACACAAATGAAGTAAAGTAGAAAGTTCCCAGGACGATTCCTGTCCTGAGCTGGACAAGCTCTTGCCTATTGCCTGCAGCTTCCTTGTTTGCAGGTCACACCCAAGAACCTGGTTGTGGCCCGCAGATCAGCCATTGCCAGCCTGGAGAGCACATCAGCCCTGGTGGCAGAACATGAAAGTCGTGGGCAGTGAGTGGAGGTCCCCTTCCTCCCCCTGGCCTCTCCCACTCTTCTCCCTGTCCGTACGGCATCCCGAGTTCTTTCACAGGAAGACAGTCTAATTTAGAAGATGAATAAACTGAAAACCTAACGTATGAGTCTGTCTCTAGCAAATGAGTGAGTCACAGCCAGTCAGGACGGCCAAACTTCAGGCAGTCCCAGCCAGCCAGGGGTTCAAACGTTGCTCAAACAGCAAACACCACACTATCCAGCTGTTTTTCTGCCTCTCTTCCGATTTTTTCAGTGCTTTTAGGTCCATAAATATTATGCAATCCTAGGTCAGCCCTACCTGCGCGATTGGAGAATTGTTCTTTGCTCAATTAAACTCTGTGAAATCTTCTAATACTTTGAATCAGATATAAATACCCTTTCTGGTAGAGTCTGGCATTCCTCAGTTCTCTCAGGGCCTCATCTAGTTTGCACCCGCTCTCCGTCACAGAAACAAATGGCTCTGACCGGCCCGTCCCCCAGGTCTTGGCTAGCAAGCACCTTGAGCTTTGGTTGAAGGAGCCTGGTCCCCCACTGTGGTGGGTGCTCCTTCCTCTCACAGGAATGTGGGTCTTGTGCCCACCTGGTGCCCAGCCCCCACGGCAAGGCAGCAGGCAGGGCTTCCAGGCTGCTCCCAGCTCCTCACAGCTATTGGTCCTGGGCCTTAAACATGTGACCTGACGTCACACATTGTTTTGGCACTTTTTGTCTCTTGAATCTTTTTTTTTTAAGATTTATTTATTTATTCATTCATCCATCCTTCATTTTTAAAAATTTGACCAGAGAGAGACACACACACAGAGAGAGAGAGGGGAAAGTGAGAAAGCAAGCCACCAGGTCCAGGATTCGAATGGTGGTCGGCCATGTGGGAGTGTCCAGCGCCTTAACCACCACGCCACCTGCTGGTCAGCTTACAAACACCCTTTCCACAGGCATTTGCCAACTTGTGGGGCACCACAAAAGTGGCCAGGAAGGGCACCTGGCTGGGAGGGGGTTGAATGCTGATACCCTCAGCCTGCTCTGCTCGCCTGGGCCCTCATGGCCGCTTCCGCTCCTGTGGAATGAGGACAAGAGTGGTTCCTGCACCGGGCTCTGAGGAAAATAGGGAGAGAAATTCCTGCCAAACGTAGACAAGGAAGAAAACAGTTTGGTTAAGGAATAATCACATCGGTATTTTGCAGGTGACCTGAGAGAGCTGACACAGACAGAAACCCTACCCACTCACACAGCCAGCTGTCTTTACCCTAAAAATAAGCTCCCTGATTTTTCTTTTTCACAGTTTTACCATAGGGCACATGTATTTGCTGGGGAGAGACAGAGACAGAAAGTGAGAAATCATTCCCCCCCCCCCCCCCCCCGCCCCAAGGATGACCATGCTACATTTCCTTTTCTATTCTCTTGGGGTTGTAGGCACGCACATGTGCCTGGTGTGATTTTTTTTTTTTTTTTTTTTTTTTTTTGAGAGGTTTTTGCTATAGGGCGCGTGCGCTCGCCAGACAGACAGAGAGAGACAGAGAGACAGAAAGCAGGAAATCACCCCCCCAGGGGGGATGGCCACGCCGCAATCCCTTCTCCTCCATTCTCCCCTCGGGATCTTGGGCACGCACGCACACGCGCCCGGCGTGAGTTCAAGCCGCCGGGTCCGGGACTCGAACCGCGGTCGACTACGTGGGAGTCCAGCGACATAGCCATTACGCTAACTGCTGGTCCCCCTGGTGTGATTTTTCAAGCCGCTTGATCTGGGACTCGAACCATAGTTGGCTATGGGGGAGTCCATCACACCATCTGCTGGCCCAAGGCTCCTTGATTTTTAACAGGACATACATAAAAATGAAGATTAATGGCCCCTTACCTTCTCATGAGAGGACTGACAGTGCCATTGGCTGCCCATCAAAGCTCATCCTAAACTTCCTAAAATTCAGGGAGCCTTTTGTTTTAGCTAATTGCTTTTATCTCAGGAGAATAATAAAACTTTGATTATCTTCTAGCTAGCAGCACCACTAGGCTGTTAGGTTAAAGCCACAGGGACAGAGAGAGGGATGTTTGCATTTCAGAAGGATGTATCCCAGACACTTGCAAAAATATTTCTGGCTTGTAAAACTGTCAACTGGCTTTTCTTTAAAAGATAAGGTTTAGACACTTATGGAGAGATTAGAGAAGACCCATTGCCTAATGGGACCTAGTGCTCCCTACAGCAATGCTCTAGGAGGAAGGTTGGAGTGAGGGCTCTTTCCCTTCCACAACAGCTGAGTTTATGTTTACAATTTGTCCTTAAAGTACTAAAGAAGAGCGTATCTGAAATGCCCGGCCTTTAGAAAGCCATAATCATGGTCTGCCCCTGCAGCCTACTGCTCACTGTTTGAATCCTGGCGCTGGCAGCCTGAAAGAGTTCTAATGACAACAAAACCCTCCTAACACATGGGCTGAAACGTCTCCCTTGAACTTAGGTTCACTAGGCAAGTTTTACTGGAAAGTGATGAGAAGCACAGCCTGATCTCACGGCCAGAAGCTCTCCTGGCCTTCAGGGTGCTGATACAAATAGGGTCTTTGCTGACTTTTGGAGGTCTCTGCCCTGGTGTGGTGACTGGTGAGTTTTGAGCTAGGAAGCAAGCCCGGTGTGGGGGAGAGGTGGGAAGATGGACCCTGTGGTCCCCCTGAGGCACATGACCTGTGCACACCTGCCCAGTTAGGGCCACACCCAGCCTCTGCCCGGCAGAAGGACCAAGGCTGAGAGGAGTTCCTGTCCCCATAGAAGATGACACATCAGGACACGCCCCTCTGTATTCCATGCCGGAGACGCCAGACTTATGGGGGTGAGAGGAGGCTGTGAGGTGGCTTTGACTGTTCTCCAAGGGCCCTACATGTAGCGTTTTTCTCCCTCCCTTCTAGAAATTCTGAGAGCTAAATATCACTTTTACATAGGGAATGTTCAATTAAACTATTTTGGCCTAAAATGGTTGCTGTGCTCCCACACTTGGATTCCTATGGATGGGCTGAAATCATACACGTTAGGCTGTTTTTCTGAGCTGGTTGCTAGGTTACAATCACAGACATCCCACCTTTTAAACCGTGTTAATACAGACAAACCTCTATATGTAACCAATGATTTCTCTACCTCACTCCCTCACTTACGTTTTTTGTATGACATTTCCCCTCTCACTGCACATGTCACTTTCCTGTTCCAATGACTTAAATGCTGAGTTGACCATGAGGCTGGCAGAGTTGTCTGGAAGTCTGGGGACAACTGCCTGATTTAAATCGTGTTAAGAGTTGCTCTATTGATGTTAGAAAAACTATTAAAACCTTAAAAAGAAAATAAAAAGGACTAAAAAAAGTAGAAGGACATCCCATGTTCCTGGACTGGCAGAATTAATATAATCAAAATGGCAATCTTACCCAAACTAATCTACATATTTAATGCAATGCCTATAAAATTACAAGAGACATTTTTCATAGATCTAGAAAAGACAATTATAGAATTTGTCTGGAATTATAAAAGACCCCAGATTGCCAAAGCCATTTTGTGCATGAAGAGTGGAGTAGGGGCATCTCATTTCCTGACCTCAAAATATATTACAAAGCTGTGATAATCAAAACAGCATGGTATTGGCACAAAAACAGACATGAGGACCAATGGAACAGAGTAGAGACCCCAAAAATACACTCCAAAACATACAGCCAACTCATCTTTTACAAAGGGTACCAGTCAATCCAGTGGAAAAAGGAAACCCTCTTCAGCAAATGGTGCTGGAAAATCTGGGTATCCACCTGCAGAAAAATGAATCTGAACCCCTATCTGTCACAATTAACAAAAATAAACTCAAAGTGGATCAAAGATCTAAACCTAAAGTGACAACTATAAAACTACTGGTGAATAACATGGGGGAAACTCTGGGAGACATAGGGGTAGGCAAAGACTTCTTAAGTAAGACCCCAAAACACAGGCAATAATCCTCAAAATAGGTGGGATTACATCAGATTAGGAAGTTTCTGCATAGCCAAGGACACTGTAATTAGTGTGAATCAACAACCCTTGGAATGGGAGAGAAATTTTGTTAACTGTGCTTCAGATAAGGGACTGATAACCAGAATACACAGGGAACTCAAGCAGCTTACCCAGAAGAAAATCATTAACCCAACTGAAAGATGGGAAAATGAGCTGACCAAACAACTGTCTAAGGAAGGCATATGAACAGCCAAAAAGCATATGAAGAAATGCTCAACATCCCTCATCATAAGTGAGATGCAAATCGAAACCACAATGAGATAGCACCTAACCCTAGTCAGAATGGTGAAGATAAAAAAACAAAAAATGATAAATGCTGGAGGGGATGTGGTGAAAGGGGAACAGTCCCACACTATCGGTGGGAGTGTAAATTGGTCCAGCCACTGTGGAGAACAATAGGGAGGTTCGTCAAAGACCTTCAAATAGAACTACCATGTGATCCAGCAATTTGACTCCTGGGTATCTACCCAAAGGACAGGAGAATTCTCAGTCGGAAAAGTGCTTGCACATCTATATTCATTGCAGCCTTATTCGTGATTGCTAAGACAAGGGACCAATCTAAATGTCCACAAACAGATGAATGGATTGAAAAAGTGTGGCACATGGGACCAGCAGTTGGCGTAATGGCTATGTCACTGAACTCCCATGCAGTCAACCGTGGTTTGAGTCCCAGACCTGGTGGCTTAAATTCACTGCGGGTGCATGTGCGTGCATGCCCAAGATCCTGAGAGGAGAATGGATAAGGGATTGCAGCGTGGCCATCCCCGCCCGGAGGGTGATTTCTTGCTTTCTGTCTCTCTCTGTTTTTCTGGCGAGTACACGTGCCCTATAGCAAAAACCTCTCCAAAAGAAAAAAAGACACAGATGTGGTTTACTATTTGTTGATGAGGACTTGTATAGTATTCTCAACTGGGCTGGACTGAGGTGTATATCATGCTGGGTAAAGTCTACAGTCTAAATGATGTATAGTGATTCAGTGTGTAAATAATAATTTAAATAAATAAATAAATAAATAAATAAAAACATGGAAGTGTGTGTGTATATATGTATATACACATATATATATATACACATATATATATACACACACACACACAAATAAAAAGAGTTGCTCTATTAAACCTCTATTAAATTATTTTTCTTTAAACAGGAAGAAGCAAGATGAGCCAAGATCCCACAACTAGGCAACAGACTAGACCAGAGGCGGGCTCTCCCACGGCACCTGTGTCTAGGATTTTAGTGCCTAGTTTATCTGAGGACTCAGTTGTCTGCCCTGAGCCCTTGATGATCTCTCTTCTTCAGAGAAGTCCTTAAACTGTGGATTCTTTTGGCAAGAAAAGTACACAGGGGGCCCATAGGTAGATTGGAGGTTAAGATGCTGAACTCCCAAGCAGCCGACTACAGTTCAAGTCCTGGACCTGGTAGATCGCTTTCTCACTTTCCTTCTCTCTCTCTGTCTCTGATGAGCACACATACCCTAGAGCAAACTTTTAAAAAGTTATAATAATAAATAAATAATTTTTTAAAATTAAAAAGAAATGTACACAATATTTATAGATTGAATAGTTTTGATGTATCTATCTGGCTAAAATAAGGTTTTGCAGTTTTCCACTCTGAATTAATTCTTGGCTATTTCATTTTTTATTTTATTGGCTAGAGGGTGTGTGTTCTCACCAGAGAGAGACAGAAAGGAGTGGGGGAATAAGAAAGCACTTTTCGGGACCAGCAGTTAGCATAATGGCTATGTCGCTGGACTCCCATGTAGTTGACTGCGGTTCAAGTCCCGGACCCTGTGGCTTAAACTCACTCCAGGCACGTGTGCGTGCATGCCCAAGATCCCGAGAGGAGAATGGAGGAGAAGGGATTGCAGCGTGGTTATTCCCCTTGGAGGGTGATTTCTCCCTTTCTGTCTCTCTCTGTGTGTCTTTCTGGCGAGCACACGTGCCCTATAGCAAAAACAACAACAACAACAAAACAACTCTCCAAAAAAAAAAAAAAAAAAAAAGACAGAATCTCATTTGGGGCTGGGGCTGGCAGGTGGCTTGGTGGTTAAGAGTGCTGGACTCCCATGTGGTTGACTATGGCAGCTTGCTCTCTCTCTCTCTCTCTCCCTCTCTGGTCAAATTGAAATAAATGAATGAATGAATAAATAAAGTTAAATAAAATAATTTTTAAAAAAGAAAGCACTTTTTAGTGGGGCAGCCATACTGGGCATATGTACATGTGGTGCCCAAAATCCCAAGAGGAGAATGTAAGAGAAGGGATTCGGGAGTGATTTTTCACTTTCCTTCTCTGTCTCTCTCCAGTGAGTGCACACCCCTTATAGCAAATTAAAAAAACAAAATGAGAGGCCAGCAGGTGGTATGGTGGTTAAGGGTGCTGGACTCCCACATGACCGACTATGATTTGAGTCCTGACCGTGGTGTCTTGCTTTCTCACTTTCCCTCTCTCTCTCTCTCTTACTCTGTCCCTCTTTGGTCAAATAAAAATATAAATAAATAAAGTTAAATAAAATAATTTTTTTAAGACAAATAAACAAAAAAACCTCAGTATTTTGCTAGTGAAACTGAACACTCAAAGTGGCAAAGTCGGGAGGGAGGAGAGTTTTCTATTAAGATGAATCATGCCCACCCCCCTGTATTTTTCTATTTTCTTTCTTTCCTTCTTTTTTTTTTTCCTAGAGGACACATGGACTTGCCAGAGAGAGAGGAAGAGGGAGAATGCACCCGTATTGGGTATGGCCATACTGTAATCCTTTCTTCTTTTCTTTGTTCTTTCAGAATTTTGGGCATGCACATACAACGCTTGGTGTGTTTTTCAGGTCACCAGGTCTGGCACTTGAACTGTGTGATTGGTCATGTGGGATCTGGTTGCCCTAAACCTGAGGGTACGAAGTCAGTCAGCCCCTGTAGTTTTCTTTTTTAGAATTATTTATTTAGTTTTATTTATTCATTCATTTTTTTTTTAATTTGATTTTTAAAAATCTGACCAGACACACACACACACACACACACACACACACACACAGAGAGAGAGAGAGAGAGAGAGAGAGAGAGAGAGAAAGTAAGAAAGCAAGCCACCATGTCCAGGACTTGAACCATCGTTGGCCATGTGGAAGTGTCCAGCACCTTAACCACCATGCCACCTGCTAGACCATTAGGTCCCATTAGGTAGTGAATTCTTTATAATCTTTTGATAAGTGTCTAAATCTTATTTTTTAAATATAAGCCAGATGCCAGTTTTACAAGCTGGTCCCCAAGCCCCTGTAGTTTTCTTCTTCAAATGAACAAGCAGCGTTGACAGGAACAAGGCTCAACCAGGTTCCCTTCCTGCCACAGCAAGGACACCCTCCAGGTGCTGGTTCAAAGCATACTAAGCCCCATCTACAGTCAGCTGTTTTCAAAATAGGAGCGTCAGGCCTGCAGGTGGTATGGTGGTTAAGGTGCTGGACTCCCTGTGGTTATCTGTGATTTAAGACCCAGACATGGCAGTTTGTTTTCTCACTTTCTCTCTTCCTGTTGAGCCCACATGCCATATAACAAATAAAAAAAAAAAAGATAAATAAGATTAAATAAATAATTCTTTAAAAAAACAAAAAACCCAAACAAAGGAGTGTCCCTTCTTCCCTTATTGTAGCATGTTGTGCCTGGAACAGTGTGGTGTTTTCCTTTTTGTGAATTTGATCATTAGAAAGATACTTCTGCTCTGCATTAAGGGAATAAAGTCAAAAAGCTAAAGGTGAAGCTGCACCCGTGTAGTTTGGGGGTGTCTCTGAAGCGTCTTTTACAGATGGAGGACAGAACTGTGCTGGACAGGGGTTTCAGCACTTCAAGGTAAATGCAATTTCTATCTTTGGGGCAATATAATTTTCTTTTCTAAAGTTAAAATTTTTAAAGTTAGGCTACTTGGGTTTCAGGAGACCAAAGAGAATTTAGAAAATAGCATCCTGAAGAGGCATGGGGATAGGAATGCATGACATGCGAACAATCTAAAAATAAGCTGCAGTTTAAAAATTGTCAAGTGTTGGGACCAGCAGGTGGCGTGGTGGTTAAGGCTCTGGATCCCACACAGCTGATGCACAATTCCAGTCCCAGACCCAGCGACTTGAGAAACACGCTGGGTACGTGCGTGCCTCAAATCCCAAGAGATGGGAGGAGAAGGGACTGTGGCATGGCTATTCCCCCAGGGGCTGATTTCTCACTTTCTCTCTTTCTCAGTCTTTCTGTCTCTCTCTGGTGAGCACAAGCACCCTATAGCAAAAACCAAAACCAAACCAAAAAATGATTCATCATTTAAAGAGACTTAAAATATAAGGAAAAAAGGATGCAGACCTCTGACATTCCTAAATTGCCTTAGGAGCAAACTCTCACTCTGAAGGAAAACAGACCCACTCCTGGCACAGTGACAGAGCGTGTTCTCCAGAGACCTCCATAGCATTTTTCATCTCTGCTTTTGTTTTTGTTTTGTCTTATTTATTTTTCCTAGAGGGCACGAGTGCTCACCAGAAAGGGAGAAAAGAAAGCAGCTCTCTGGGGCGAGGTCATGCTGCAATCCCTTCTTCTCCATTGATCACTCCGTTTGAGATTTTAGGCACAAACACACACACACCCAGAATATTTCTCAAGCCACTGGGTCTTTGGGACTTGAACTACAGGGTCAGGCATGTGGGATCTGGCTGCCTTAACCACCAGGCCATGGGACCAGTCCTGTATTTTCAAGTTGGAGCAGTTGGGAAGGATGATAGATCCCTACCCTGTACATAATTCTCTGTGAGTTTATTTGTGGAGGCATTATGAATGGAGTAGCTCTAATTACGAGGCTTTACTATGGGTAAGGGCAAGACAATTCCCATCTCAGCTGATGAATCATACTGAAGGAAGAAGAAATTCTAGGGGCGGGACCAGCAGTTAGTGTAATGGCTATGTCACTGGACTCTCATGTAGTCGACTGCGGTTCATGTCCTGGACCCAGTGGCTTAAAAAAGAACTCACGCAGGGTGCTTGTACGTGCGTGCCCAAGATCCCAAGAGGAGAATGGAGGAGAAGGGATTGCGGCGTGGTCATCCCCCCCGGGGGGGTGATTTCTCGCTTTCTATCTCTCTGTCTCTGTCTGGTGAGTGCACGCACCCTATAGCAAAAACCTCTCAAAAAAAAAAAAAAATTCTAGGGGCAAAGCTAATAGTTTTAGCTGCAGGACATTGAGAATCATTGCTAAGTCCTACACATTTAACTCAAGAGAGATGCTGGATTGAAAATGACTAGTTAACCAGGGGCAGACTGTTTTCAGTCATTCTAGATGATTCACCACAGATTTTTTGCCAGAGAGGGTTTGTACTTGTTGGAGAGAAATAGTGAGAGACAGTGAGAAAGAAAGTGAGAAATCACTCCCATGGAGGAGGGGGAGATGGCTATGCTGCAATCCCTTCTCCTCCCTTCTCTTCCTGAAATTTTGGGCATGCACAAATATGCACCTGGCGTGATTTTCAAGCCGCTGGGCCCAAGACCCAAACTCACATAACAACCGTGCCACCTGCTGGCCTCTCACCACAGATTTTAATACTTTTAAATTTTGTTATTTGCTGCTAATAAGTGACTTTAAAAATCCAGAAAAAAATCAGTTGTGGTGAACAGAGGAGCATAGAGAAAATGTCACAGAATGATCACTTGAGAGCTTGTTCCACTGAGTCTTGCTTGGTACAATTCACATTTGTTAGGTTCTAGCAATGAATATATACCTGTGTTGATTGTAATGATTTCTAGCTATGTTAGCCCAGAGATTTTCAAACTTTAAGTTAAAGTGCTTATTAAAATACATATTCCTGGACGAGCAGGTGGTGAGGAGGTTAAGTCACTGACTCCCATATGGCCAACTCTGTGGTTTAAGTCTCTGACCTGGTGGCTTGAAAAACACGTCAAGTGCGTGCGTGTGCAGGCCCAAATTCCTGAGAGAGAAATGGAGGAGAAGGGACTGAGGCATGTCCGTCCTCCCTGGGGAGTGATTTCTCACTTTCCCTCTCTCTGTCTTTCTCCAGCAAACACATGTGCCCTATGGCTAAAAATCTAAAAAAACAAAAGCAAACCGCACATTGCCTGGCAGCGCTCTCCAAATATCTGATTCCATAGATCTGAGAAAGCAAGTATCCTGAGAATTTGTTTTTCCAAGTTCTCAGGTTTCTCAAAGGGTGCTGTCAATCAGGTGATGTTGATTGACAGCACCCTTTGAGATTCCTTCAGAGCCCTTAGGTCAGAGTTTCTAAGCCTCCCCCACACTGGAATCACCAGTGGAATGTTATAAAATAACTGATACCTGAGTCCCACACCTAAGGACTCTAATTCAGTCGCTCTAAGGTGTCCCTGCTCATTAGTGCCCCAACCCCACCCCTAGGGGGTCGTGCACAATCAAGGTGGAGAGCCTCTGCTTTCACAGCCCCCTCTTGTCTGAGCGCCAGCTTCAGTCCGCAGGCGTTCCTCTGGCTTACCTTCACTCACAGAACCTTCTACACCACTTCACAGAAGGCTCAAGGTGCTTCACAGAGGTGCCCGCTGGATTCAGGGGCCACCTCTGCATGACAGAATGACAGCTCCATTTCTCCTGTGGCTAAAGGGTGTCTCTGAAGCCACGTGAAATTACCCAGCAGTGTCATGGGTATCCCTGTCCTCCCAGCCTGGGGGTAAGCTCTCATTGCATCACTTGCCCGAAAGCCCACCCCCACAGCATCCTGTCAAAGTGACAGTGTGCCAAAGCCATCTGTTACTGTGCCAAAAATCCTGTAGATGCTAGAGATTCTCATTACATCACAGTAATTTTTGTTCGGAGTTCTTTGAGCCTGTAAAGGCAGCCTGGACTGTAAATTTCCAGGGTCAGCCTTATGCTCTCCTCAGCCTGGACTGGTTATTTTCAGCCCTGACCCATTTGCTCCAAGGCTTGTGTCTCACTATGGTGCTACTTCATCTCTACAACTAATGGCCGTTAATTTTTTCCTCAAGTTCTGATTTTCATTTATTCTCATTTGTGCTTTTGCCCCTTGTGCCTTGTTCCCAAAAGCAACTCTGTGGAGCCAGCAGGTGGCGTGGCGGTTAAGGGCGCTGGACTCCCACATGGCCGACTGCGATTCAAGTCCCAAACCTGACGGCTTGCTTTCTCACTTTCGCTCTCTTTCTCTCTTATGCCCCTCTCTCGTCAAATTAACAATAAATAAATAAAGTTAGATAAAATACCTCTTTAAAAAAGCAACTCTGCATCTATAACTGTATCTTTCAGAAATATATGTATTTATGTTCAAGCCATCTGCACAAAATATCATAAAGCATTGTTTGCAATAGTAAGAAGAGAGTTGTCAGTGTTTCATGGTATCTCCAAATTATGGAATACCAACGTTACTAAAATAAAGAACATTAATACGTACTTATGTATAGTCATTTGTGTTTTGTGATACATAAAGTCTTTTAATTTTTTTACACTTAAGAGTTTTAATAGGCTATGGAATTTAATATTATTATTGTTGTTAGTATTTCTCTTAACCAAAAGTTTGTCATGAAAATGTACATGACTTGATTTTTGCATCATAGTTAAACAGGCCAGTTGACGAGGGGACATGGGATTTTCTGTTGAACAGCCATTATTTATACTCGTTCCAAGGCTTCTCACACGGTGATACTATCTCCTCGTATTACCACCGTTCCAGTGTCGTTCTGTTGCCCACCAGCTGCCATCCACACATGTCCATCTATCACGACATTCATAAACGCATCAGATCCCAGCAATATTCCTAGGACATGTCTGCCACCATTCAGTTTCAATGAGAACTTCCTGTCCACACATTTTTTCAATTCGGGCGGGTGAGCTTTGCTCATGTTCCCCAGTCAGTGGGCTTAGAGATGCCTTTGAAGGGAATTCTGGCCTCCTCACATTCCTGTGGCAGGCCCCTATAGGCTATGGAATTTAGAACATTTGTATTGTAAGGTATTGTAAGAAATACCTAAGAATTTACATCCTCTGGGGGAATTGTCATGCTGCAGTCCCTTCTCCTTCATTCTCCTCTGGGGATTTGGGGCATGCATGCACACATGCCCAGTGTGATTTATAAACTGCCAGGTCGGGGACTTGAACCGTGGCCAGTCATGTGGAAATCCAGCACCTTAACCACCATGCCACATGCTGGACCCAGGATTTTAAATTTTTTAAATTTCTCTGCTTGTGGTTCCCCAAAATAAGTTTTATACGGGTAAATTATTACCCATATCAATCCACAACCTAAAGCCACAGTACGAAGAGTAGAGTTAACAATAAACATAAGTGGTTGACAAAGCAGACTAGAAGGGACTTCTCCAACCTCATAAAGGGCACATATGACTTCCCCGCAGCTAACATGATACTCAGCAGTAAACGATAAAGCTTTCCCTGTAAGGTCAGGAACAAGACAGAGATGTCAACCTTCAATATCTCCATTCAGCATTGTACTGGGAGTCCTAGCCAGGGCAATTGATTAAGAAAAGGCATTCAGATCGGAAAAGATTAATAAAACTGTCCCCTCCTGTTCCCCCCCCTCCCCCCGCACAGCACGTTTCTATATGTTCCTAAGAAAATACTAATAAATCTACTTAAAATTACGGAGGTTAACAATCAAGTTCAGCAAGGTTGCAGGAGACAAGAGCAACATACAAAAATTATTTGTATTTCTATACACTAGCAATGAGCAATCAAAAACTAAAATGAAGAATTCGCTCTTTCTCACTCTATATAAATGCCATAGGGCACATGTGCTCACCAGAGAGAGACAGAGAGAGGGAAAGTGAGAAGTCACCCTCCAAGGAGAATAGCCATGCCGTAATCCTTTCTCCTCTATTCTCCTTTTGGGACTTTTAAGCATGCATTCACTTGTGCCCAGTATGATTTTCAAGCTGCTGTGTCTGGGGCTCAAACCACGTTAGGCCAAGTCGCAGTCCAGCGCCCACCACACCACCTGCCAGCTCCAAGAACTCTATATTTGCAATAGCAACAGGAAAAATGGGAGAGTGATGTCAGGAAAATGGCAAAGGAGGTAGCTCCAAGCGACAACATCCTCCATTTCAAAACACTTAAAATCTAAGCAAAATAAACAGAAACTGTCAGACCTTCTTTGTCATCACTTTGGGAAATAGGCTTACAGAGATATAATAAACACGGGGCCTTCAGGTGGAAGTGGTTAAGATGTTGAAATCTCATAAGGTTGACTGTTATTCAAGTCCTGAAAGTGGCAGCTTGAAATCATGCCTGGTGTTGGGACCAGCAGATGGTGTAGACTCCCACATAGACTCCTCACAATTAAAATCCAGGACCCAGCAGGTCAAAACTCACGCCAGGTGCGTGTGCGTGCATGCCCAAGATCACGAGAGGAGAATGAAGGAGAAGGGAATGTGGTGTGACCATCACCCCTGGGGAATAATTTTTTGCTTTATCTCTGTCTCTCTGGCAACCACACACTCCTGATAGCAAAAATCTCTCTCTCAAAGGAAAAAAAAAAGAACCATGCCTGGTGCATGTGCATGCTCGCCCAAATCCAGGAGGAAGATGGAGGAGAAGTGACTGGCATGGTCGTCCTCCGGGGTGTGATTTCTCACTTTTCCTTTTGTCTCTTTCTCTCTGGAGAGCGCATGTGCCCTCTCACACAAACCTTAAGAAATAACAATAATAATAAACGATGACTCGATAAAAAGTCAACACAAAATGATAGGAGAGGTTTGTGGTGTTTAACTTGACATTGACTTACCCCATCCCTGGTTCTGTGACAGGTTTGAAGATGGCAAACTGTTCAAAATGTGAGTCGCTGATTTCTGGTTATGGAGGGAGCAGAGCAGACCCTATTCACAGATGACTCGTATGGCTGCATTCACCTGTCTGGGGCCACCTGAAGGATGACACAAGGTACTTGTCTGTTTTTCCAAACTCAGACCTCACTCAGATTCAAGAATTGGTGGGTATTGCTTGAAACATTTCGTAATGCGAAGAAATGACCAGAGATGCGTGGGGGGTGGGGGGGGGGAGACTATGACTGAGGCGTGCAACAGAAAAGGGGCGACAGCTATTTAAGAGCTGGAGGAAAACCTGGGGAGAGTTTTGTTAGCAAATTAAGGCACTCAGAGCACCCATATGCATAAACAATTTAGAAAATCACCATATGCCTAGGCTAAGAGTATGCTCAGAGAAGACTGAAAAACATCGTAAGCATCTTGAGTTAATCTTTCGACTCAAGCCTGGCTGTTGTGGAAGGACTGCATGGGGTGGGGGTAGGGGTGGAATGCAACCCGCAGATACTGGCGGAGATTATTTTTCTTTCTTTCTCTTTTTGGCTCCTGGCATTCAAGGAAATCTCAGTTATCACTAGCTCAATATCAGCTAAGAGATTAGAGTTTTTATGATTACACAAGACAAAGGAAAAATTGTGCAAGAAATGTTTTGAAAAGTCACGAAACACTTTGATTACTAGTCTCCACTTTTTTTTCAGAGAGAGATTTTTGCTATAGGGTGCGTGCTTGCCAGAGAGACAGAGATAGAAAGCGAGAATTCACTCCCCAGGGAGGATGGCTACTCTGCAATCCCCTCTACTTGAGAGAAGATCTCCTTTCGGGATCTTGGGCATACACTCACTGGCACCCAGCTTGTTTTAAGCTGCTCAGGGTTAAACTTCGGTTGACTATGTGGGAGTCCAGCGGGGGATGTAACCTTTACGCCCTCTACTGGTCCCCCCAACTTTTTTTTTTAAAGGAGACAGCTTATGGTGTGGTGGTTAAGGTGGCTGGATCCCATATGGTGACTATGTGGTTCAAATCCTAGACTCCGTGTTTTGAGAAACATTTCAGGCACATGTGCAAGTATGCCCAAAATCCCAAAAGCAGGAAGAGATGTATGGGAAGGGATTATGGTGTGACCTTTCTTTATGAGAGGTGTTTTCTCAATTTCCCTTTGACTCTTCCAGGAAAGCTCATGCACTTTTTGGGGAAAAAAAAAGAAATCCTGGAAAGAGGGAGAATCTCATTTCAAGAGTTACAACATTATAATATAAAAATGTGTGTGTGTGTGTGTGTGTGTGTGTATGTGTGTATCTATATCTATATATATTTATATACTTTATTTTTTTAAATCACAAAGCATGAAATAAAACAGGAAAGTAGGGCCAGCCTGTTGTTAAGTTGTTAAGGCAGCTTGATCCCATATGGCCAACTGAATAGTTTGCATCCTGCATGTGGAACTTGAAAAACAAGCTGGGCATGTGTGTACCGTGGGAGGGGCCTTCTTTCTCTCTCTTTCTGTCTCCAGAAAGTACACATGCCCTATAACAAATATTAAAAATTAAAAAGAAAAATAAACAAAAAACCACCCAAAAAAACTAATTGAGAGAAACCATCCCCAAGGAAGCCCAGACACTGGACTTAGAAAAAGTCTTAATAAACAATTGTCTTGGGACCAGCAGATGCATAATTGTTACGTCGCTGGACTCCCACATAGTTGACAGCAGTTCAAGTCCTGGACCTGATGACTTAAAATTCACACCGGACAGGTATGCGTGCATGCTCCAAGATCCCAAGAGGAGCATGCGGGAGAAAGGATTGTGGCATGGCCATCTACCCTGGTGGTGATTTCTCACTTTCTGTCTCTATGTCTGTGTGGCGAGTGCACACACCCTACAGCAAAAATCTCTCTTAAAAAAACAAAAACAAAAGCGAACCAGCAGTTAGCATAATGGCTATGTTGCTGGACTCCCACGTAGTTGACTGCGGTTCGCGTCCTGGACCCGGTGGCTTAAAACTCACGCCGGGCATGTGTGCGTGCGTGCCCAAGATCCCGAGAGGAGAATGGAGGAGAAGGGATTGCGGCGTGACCATCCCCCCTGGGGAGTGATTTCTCGCTCTCTGTCTCTATGTCTCTCTCTGTCTGGCGAGCACACGCGTCCTATAGCAAAAACCTCTCAAAACAAAAACAAAAACAAACAAAAACAAAAACAAACCTGACTGTCTTATATATACTCAAAAAGCTAAAGGAAAGTGTAAATAAAAGCTAAGACAATTAGGAAGCAATGTATAAACAAAATGAGAATATCAATGAAGAGGTAGAAATTATATACAGATACCAGTCAGAAATTTTAGAACTGAAAAGTATTGAGTTCTTGAAAAAGTCATGATAATTTTTGCATAGGAAAGCATAAAAAGAATACATCATGGGGGCCAGCAGGTGGTGTGGTGGTTAAGGCACTGGCCTCTCACATGGCCAACAATGGTTTGAGTCCTGGACCTGGTGGCTTGCTTTCTCACTATCAGTCTCCTTTTCTCTCTCTCTGTCTTTCTCTGTTCAAATAGAAGACTAATAGTAATAAATAAAATGAAATAAATAATTAAAATACATCTTGACTTTTATGACAGCCCAATACAAAAATCAAAATAAAATATTCACTAGAGGGGTTAGGTGGTCATAGAACAGTAAAATTCTATGTTCTGCAAGCCAGACCCAAATGGGAAAGTTACCACTTCATCCAGAAACCTCTCTGAGTAAGTTGGGTATATGTGTGCCCATGATCTGGTCTAGCTAAGAATGGTAAGAATGGATGTGGATCATGGCATTGAGACCCTGGGAGTTGCATATCTGTCTCTCTCTGCTTCTCTCATTCAGGGAATAAACTTAAAAAAAAAAAAAAGGAAAACTCACCAAAGAGTTTGTACAGCAGATATGAGTGGATCAAAGATAGAATCAGTGAACTTAAAGATAGGACAATTACTTTATTTTTAGAGAGTTTTTTTGTTTTGTTTTGTTTTGTTATTTTTTGGCTATAGAGTGTGTGCACTCGCTGGAGAGACAGAGAGAGACAGAGGAACAGAAAGCAAGAAATCACCCCCCAGGGGCATGGCCATGCCACAATCTTTTCTCCTCTATTCTCTTCTAGAGATTTCGGGTATGCACACAAATGCACCCAGTATGAGCTTTAAGCTGCTGGGCCCAGGACTCAAACTTGTTTACCTATGTGGGAGTTTAGTGACTTAACTATTACACCATTTGCTGTTTCCTTGAAATTATCCAGTCTGAGAGCAGTAAGTAAAACAATGACAGCAAAAGGGAGGCGAGTAGATGTCATTGGATTCCTACATTGCCAACTGTGGTTTGAGTCCCAGATCTGGTAGTTTGAAAATCATGCTGGGCATGTGTGCGTGTGTGCCCTAAATCCCAAGAGGAGAATGGAGGAAAAGAAATTGCGTTGTGACTATCCCCCGGGGGGGGGGGGGGGGAGGAAGAGGCGATTTCTTACTTTCCTTCTCTCTGTCTCTCTAGGGTGAATGCACACACCCTATGGCAAAACCTAAAAAGAAGCAAAGTGAACAGAGCATAAGAAACCTGTGGGATGTTATTAAACAGACCAATCAATGTAAGCATTATGGAAGTCACAGTAGGAGAAGAGAAAGACAAAGGGGCAGAAAGGTTATTTAAAGAAATAATGGCTGAAAACTTCCCAATTTATATGAAAAATATGAATGTACACATCCAAAAAATGCAACAAACCCCCAATAGGATAAACTCAAAAAGTGTCTCATGGAAAAATACTATATTCCAACTCTTTTAAAAATTTTTATTTACTACTATTATTACTACTTTAATTTGCTATGGAGCATGTGTGCATACCAGTGAGAGACAGAGAGAGTAAGAGATAGAAAGAGGGAAAGAGAGAGGAAAGTGAGAAAGCAAGCTGCCAGGTCTGGGACTCAGACCACAGTTGGCTATATGCGAGTCCAGTGAGTTAAACACCATGCCACCTGCTGGCTCCTATATTCCAATTCTTGGTAGCCATGGACAAAAGATTTTTGTAAGCACCAATAGAGAGGCAGCTCATCACATACAAGGGATTCTCAACAAGATTAATAGCTGATTTCTCACTAGAAACCATGGAGTCCAGAATCATTGAGATACTCTATTTAAAATACTAAAAAGGCCCAGCCTGGTGGTACAATCAGTAGCAAATTGAACTGCAGTGCCAGAAGCCATGTCACCAACCATAGATTCAGATCCCTAGGTTGGCCTGAAAACACAGCAGGCATGTGCACGCACACCCAGGACCTGATGAGGTGCACAGCTGGGGGAGGGGATTGTGGCATGATGAGAACCTATTGAGGGTGATTCACTATCTCTCTTCCTCGTGTATACACTCTCCATTATAAATGAAATAAACGGTCTTTAAAATAAATATAGAAAGTCTAAAAGAAAAATAAACAAAACAAACAAACCTGTCAAACAATCACTGGGGGGTGATTTCTCGCTTTCTGTCTCTCTGATGAGTGCATGTGCCCTATAGCAAATATCTCTCTCTCAAAAAAAAAAAACAAGGGACCAGCAGTTAGCGTAATGGCTATGTCGCTGGACTCCCACGTAGTCGACCGCGGTTCGAGTCCCGGACCCGGTGGCTTAAACTCATGCCCAAGATCCCGAGAGGAGAATGGAGGAGAAGGGATTGCGGCGTGGCCATCCCCCCTGGGGGGTGATTTCCTGCTTTCTATCTCTCTGTCTCTCTCTGTCTGTCTGGCGAGCGCACGCGCCCTATAGCAAAAAAAAAAAAACAAAAAAACAAAAAAACAACATTTAACACATTCAGCCCCATCTCACAGTGAAATCACCATCTCACAGTGAAATCACTTAATAAACTAGAAGTAGAAGGAAACTTCCTCAATATGATAAAAACATATATGAAGAACCCACAGCTAATAATCATATATAATGGTGAAAGAGTGAAAGTTTCTCCTAAGGTCAGGAGCAAGATAAAGATGCCTGTTTCCTTTCTTTTTTCTTTTCTTTCTTTCTTTTCTTTCTTTCTTTCTTTCTTTCTTTCTTTCTTTCTTTCTTTCTTTCTTCTTTCTTTTTCTTTTTTTCTTTTGTTTTTTAGATTTTTTTGCCACACAGCAAGTGCACTTGCCAGAGAGAGACAGAGAGATAGCAAGAGGGAAAGTAAGAAATCACCCTCCCCCCCACCCCCCACCCCCGCACAGGGGCGTGACCATGCCACAGTCCCTTCTCCTCCATTTTCCTCTTGGGATTTTGGGCACACATGCACACTGCCCTGTGTGATTTTCAGGCCTCTAGGCCTGGGGCTCGAACTGTGGTCAGTGAACTGGGAGTAGACTGCCTTTGCACACTACACCACCTGCCGGCCCCAGGATGCCTGTTTTAACACTTCTGTTCAACATAGTATTGGAAGTTCCAGTCAGCAGTTGAATAACAGAAAGAAATAAAAGTCATCCAAAGGAAAGGAAAAAGTAAAATGATCTGATTGCAGGTGACATAATCTTATACATAGAAAATCCTATAAACCAAGAACTGCAAGAGCTGATAAATGATTTCAACAAAGCTGCAGGATATAAAATAAACACAAAAACTAGTTATAGATCCAAAGACCTAATATTAAGGTGGTATTATAATACCATTCAAGGTCATCCATAGATTAAGTCTTGTTTTTTTTTTTTTTTTTTGTAAATGGCAAAATCCACCCTAAAATTCATATGCACTTTGTTAAAAGACACAATTACAATAAATACAGTTTTTCAGATCTTAACTTACTTTTATTTGTTATTCTAGAATTGGGCAGCCCTCAGAACCCAGCCTTGTTCAGAGAGCTGCGAGGCTATAGTGTGGTCTGAAAGCATTTAAGGGGAGAAAATGGAAACGAGGTACAGAGAAGAGAGACGAGGTCCCGAGACAGCTCATTGCTGCCGGTGTGGCATTGTCTTATCTGAACACTGTTGGAATAGGTGGCTGCCTGTGATTGTCTAAGGCCTGGCTGTTGTGATTGGTTGAGACTCAGCTATTTGTTATTGCTGGTGAGACTTTCCACCATGTTAAGTTGCCACTTTCGGTGGATGTTTTCTCAGGCCAAATTTAACTTAACAATTTTATGCACCTATAGACATTTACAAATGCATTGTCGGGAGAGTCAAGCTGATAACCAGTTAAAAGTGATTTATTTATAATATTTATTTATTTTTGTATTTCATTAGAGGGTGCATGCATTCATCAGAGAAAGAGGAAGAGAAACAGAAAACAATCCCCAGTGGGGCTTAGACACACCATAAGCTCTTTTCTTGTTTCTTTATCCCATCAGGGTTTTAGGTACACACATACTTGGTGTGTTTTTCAAGTCACCAGGGTGAGAATTTGAACTGCAATTGATGTGAAATAAGGTTCCTACTGTATGGCACTTAACCACTGTGCTACAAGGCCGGCCCCACATTTATTTTAAATGCTTACATTTTGTTTCTTACCTTCAAATAAAAATATAAACTTTGAACTAAAAATCTCAATGATTTTCTTTTGCAGAAATAAATAATATCATCCTCAAAATTATGTGAAACATTAAGGGACTGTGAATAGCCAAACAATCTCAAAAAAGGTGAGCAAAATTCTCAATTTCAAAACTTAATATAAGGCTACAGTAATCACAACAGTCTGGTACTGGCCCAGGTGCAGCCATACAGGAGACAGGGTGCCACTGCATTACGTTGGGGTCACATGGAAGCCCTGGATCTGATCCCAGACCGACCTAAACATGCAGGGTGTGGTGGTGTGTGCCGGAACCCTAGCTAACTGGAAAGAAAGATTGGGCAGGAGGATTGAGGCATGGCAAGGCCTTGTCAAAAATCTCTCTCTCTCACTAAAAAAATAGCCAGTCTGGGTCAGCAGGTGGTGTAGAGATTAAGGTGCTGTATCCCACATAGCTGACTCTGCAGTTCAAGTTCTGGAACCGCTGGCTTGAAAATCATGCCGAGCATGTGTTCATATGTGCCCCAAATCCTGAGGAGACTGGAGGAGAAGGGACTATGGCATGGCTGTTCCCCTACCCCACCCCAGGAGGAGTGATTTCTCACTTTTCCTCTCTCTGTCTCTTTCTGGTGAGTGCACACTCCCTATAGAAAAAAAAAAGAACAGCCATTTTGATGTTGCTTAGGACAGATATGCAGACCAGTAGACTAGAACAGAGATCCCAGAAATACACCTGAACTGAATACCATAACTATCCTATGGATGTGCTGAGTTAAGGCATTTCTGGGTTGATTAGACAGAAAGATCTGGCCACGAGGTGGCAGTGGAACACAAGATTTACTTGGGTGGAGTCTTAGCAGAACTGCAGGAAGGGAAGGCTTTCATAGCAAGAGACAGGCAATTAAGCACTACTGAAAGGAAACTGAATCCCACGTGGCTGACCAGGGTTCGTGTCTGGCTTTAGGGTCTTGCAAAACACACTGGGTGTGTGCGTGCATGCCCTGTGTTCTGACAGGATGAAAAATTGAACAGAAAAGAATCATGGCATGGAGAGGTCCCAATGGGGGCTATTTTTCTTGTGCATGTGCATATGTTTGCTGGCTTCCAAAAGAGGTTGTGCTTACAGAGAAAGTGGGTAAGAAGTGGAGGTCACAAAAGTTTTTTTTTTTTTTTTTTTTTTTCAGGACCATTTGCATTGGTTTGCAAGAATAATGAATACTTCTGATTGGCTTTCTGATACTTCATATATCATATATTCCAGGTACACTGCAATAGGTGATGATGGTGGAGGAGGAGGGTCTTCTTACAATGTGCAACATGCAGTTTGTGGTGACCTAGGGTAGTTTTGTTTCAGTGCCAACTAGTCAGGGAATTTGTCATTAAGGGCTGCTGACATTTCCAACTCCAGTGGGGCTGAGTGCAAAGGAGACCCAAAGAACAGTGCCAAGTTAGATGTGGGTTACCCACTTCGAGTCCTTTATTGTGGAGCCTGTCCTTTATCAGCAGAATACTGTGGATATATGCCTCACGTTGCTAAATGCAGACAATGGTTAGAGGAGAATTTTCCAGATGAGTATGCAAAACTTACTGTAGAAAATTCACCCAGCAAGAAGCTGGAATTGGCAGAGGGTTGGGGAACAGCAGGGAAAGAAGAGGAGAAGAAAAAACAAAAGAGGTGGAAGGGGTCAAATAAAACAAAAAAAGTTTGTACAACAGGTTACTAGAGCCAAAATTCCCAAAGAAGAAATACATAACAAGAGTGTGTGGCCTTGCAAGTTTCAACTTTTCAAATTGATCTTAAGGAAGCACAAAGATATTTTGCTCGAAAATTCTCCTGTGGTGCCTCAGTTAACGGGAGAGGATGAGATCACCATCGGGGAGACTTTACAGATGACACAATTGATATCATTCAGGAGAAACAGCCAGAGGTGGACGAAGAGAGCATCGAAGATATTGGAGAAGTGAAGAAGTGATTTCAGAAAGTTGTCTGTATTGAATGATCTGAACTGAGAGTGGATATGGCCAAAGGAGAGAGGCCTTTAAAATAAATATATATTTATCCTATAGTAAAACTGTAGATTAACCTTATCCTGGCATTGTCACTGTTCTGTAGAAGGCTTGTGCTTTTTTTTTTTTTTTTTTTTTTTGCCAAAGTCTAATAAACAGGGGAGACTATCATGCTTATGTGTGAAACAGAACTTAGTCAAATAAAAACCATTGGTTATTCGGTAGAAAAATAAATAAAACAAAACACTATATTCTTTCTCAAAGACAAATGTACTGAGCAGAGAGTAGATTAGTGCGTGCCTGGGGCTGGGGGTGGGTACAGGGAGTGACTAAATGGGCAGAGCTTGCCTTTTCCTACGGTGGACATTACAAAAAGACTGATGTTGTCATGGGCTATAACACCCCAAACCTTTTATAAAAATTCATCGAATTGTACACTTAGCATAGGTTAATTTTATGGTATATAGATTAAACCTTAGTAGGAGCATTAAAAGGAAAGAAGTTGGGATGGTTTCATGACCTAGTAGTTAAGGGAGTTGAATCCTGCACGGCTGACCATGGTTTGAATCTTGACTCCAGTAGCTTAAAAACATTCCAAGTGCATGTGCATGCCCCAAATCCAACAGGATGAAGAAATGGGGAAGGGACCATGACCCACTTGGGAGTGTTTTCTCTCTCTCTCTCTCTGATAAGCATGCACTCCCTCTGACAATTAAGAAAATAAAAATAGAGAAGAGGTCATCACAGAGACACAAAACTCGCTGGCTGTTCCCCTTTTCAGTGGTACAAAATATTCTGTGAATTGATTTGGGCTCATAAAGAAACTGAGAAAAAGAATGTCTAGAACGTAGTCTTAGAAAGGGCAAACCCACTCTGACATGTAGGGACTTCTTGACTCTGCCAACAGGTCCAGAGCCCCACCCCAGGCCGAGGCTCAGTCCCCTCCAGCTGGCTGGCCCACTGGTACCCCAGCTGGTTCCTGGGCTCCCCTTTCTGCTTGCCTGTTTCTGACCCTGAACTCTGGCAGTGTTGTTCTCTTGTCAGGACTCAGAAATCTCTGTGTAACTCTGCAAGAGGTAACCAGGGGCTCGGCTGTCTTGCTAGTGTCATGGGCACTTTGAGTGGGTGAACCCCTGGTACTGCTGGGAGTCACACAACTCTCCCTGCTTCTGTGGATCCCTCTTTGTGTCTTCCTTGGGACCAGCACATGGCATAATGGTTACGTTGCTGGACTCCCACGTAGTCGACCACTGTTTGAGTGCCAGACCCAGTGGCTTAAAACTCATGCCAGGCATGTGTGCCTGCATGCCCAAAATCCCAGTGGGGAAATGGAGGAGAAGGGATTGCAGCATGGCCATCCCCCTGGTGGGTAATATCTTGCTTTCTGTCTCTCTCTGTCTCTCCGGCGAGCGCATGCGCCTGATAGCAAAAATCTCATTCTTAAAAGAAAAAGGAATAAGCTTCTTCATGTCTTTCCTCTCTCTGCTAAAGCCCCAACTCTTTGGCCCACCTGCCAGCTCAGCCTTAACCTTACTTTTGTTTGATTTTCTCAGTAGAATGAGCCTGTAGGCTGGCCCCTCACTGAGCATGTCTTCCTGCTATTATTGCAGAAGTACGGTCCATGGTCCTGCTTCAGTGGACTGGACCCCCTTAAGGACACCTGTCTATCCCTCAATTTACTCATGAATTATCCACTTCTCCCTCGCTCAGTCCTACAAATGTGCTTTGCCTTAGCCCATCTTGAAGCCTCAGTCTCTACCCCACCCCCACCAGCTACACCTCCATTTCTCTGCCTACTTTTAGGCAAAAGTAGGGCAGCAGTGTGGTGGCCCCAAGCCCCTCTCCTCCTTCCACTATTTGAACTACTCCCACTCAGTTCTTAGCTT
This sequence comes from Tupaia tana, assembly GCA_026018925.1. Classification (NCBI taxonomy): domain Eukaryota; kingdom Metazoa; phylum Chordata; class Mammalia; order Scandentia; family Tupaiidae; genus Tupaia; species Tupaia tana. Next base: position 132,730,578 of record JAKSZU010000001.1, on the reverse strand, counting down.
CTCCACTACACCAAGACTGCTCTTGTCCTCACCACTGACCTCCTGAATGGTGCAGACCTCAGTTCTCAGTCCCCTTAGCTGAGGGACTGCCCCCTGTTCTGCTCACGAGCGCCTTTCGCAGGTGGCTTCTGCAGCCACACTACCCTGCTTCCCTCTCCTCATGTGATGCCTTGTGCTACCTCAGGGCTCTGTAAGGAGCCCCAGCCAGGAGGAAGACCATCACCAGATGTGTCCCCTTGACCTTGGACCTCCAGAATCATGAACTGAGTAAACCTCCATTTTCATTATTTTATTTAAAAAAAATTATTTTTTTTGGTATTTTCCAGAGGGCATATGTGTTCTCCAGGGAGAGACAGAGAGAGGGAGAAAGAAAAAGCATCTCCCAGTGGGGTATGGTTACACCACAGTCCCTTTTCCACCCCTCTACCCTGTTGGGATTTTGGGAGCATATGTACAGATAGATGCCCAGACTGCTTTTCAAGCTGCTGGGGCAGGGATTTGAACTGCATGGTTGGATATGTGGGATCCCTTATAAATCACCCAGACTCAGATATTTTGTTATTAACAATAGAAAAGTGGACTCAATCCCTCAATAAAATATAATTTTAAAATCATTTCCTAATGCAGATTTATATAGAGGTATTTAATACAGTAATACTTCCTGCAGAAGGTTTTTTGTTTGTTTGTTTGTTTTTAGGTTTTTGCCACAGGGCATATGGGGTTGACAGAGAGAGGGAAAGTGAGAAATCAATCCCCTAAGGGGGATGGCCACACGCAATCCCTTTTCCTCCATTTCTTTCAGGATTTTGGGCATGCATGCACATGTGCCCAGTGTGATATTCAACCTGCCTGGTCTGGAACTCAAACCCTAGTCATGTGGAAACCCAGCACCTTAACCACCATGCTACCTGCTGGCCCAGAAGGTTGATTTTCTTTTTTAAAGCAGTTTTTGCTTTAGGGTGTATGTGCTCACGAGAGAGAGAGAGAGAGAGAGAGAGAGAGAGAGAGAGAGAGAGAGAGAGAAACACAGTGGGAGGGAAAGTGAGAAATCATCCCCCCAGGGGTGGCCATGCCACAAACCCTTCTCCTCCATTCTCTTCCTGGGATCTTGGGCACACATGCACACATGCCCAGCATGACTTTGAAGCCTCTGGGCCTGGGACTTGAACCGTAGTAGTCCACGTGGATGTCCAGCAACATAACCGCCATGCCATCTGCTGGTCCCAAAGGTTGATTTTTTTTTGAAGGGGCCTAAGGACACATGCATATGCTAAGAACAAAACATAGTTGAATAAAGCCCTGCAAAAAGTTTACACTTAAATGGTTCTTAGGGCTGGCTTTGGGTATGTACACATACGTACCTGGCATGTGTCTCAAGCCATCAGGTCTGAGACTGGAACTGTATAGGTGACCATGTGGGATCCAGCTGCCTTAATCACTACTCTACAGCTTGGCCCAATCCAGACTTTGCTTTATCAAATTTTAGAATAAATTAGCTTTGATAAGTGGAATTAAATAAGAACATAGTCTATAAGTTTTAAACTTAGAAATTAATAAAATTCAGTAAAAAGGAGGATTGAGATATGAACTAAAGGATTCATAGTGCTCAGTGATTGAAATTCTAATTTTTTTAGAGAGAGATTTTTGCTAGAGGGCCCATGTGCTTGCCAGAGAGACAGAGACAAAGTGAGAAATCACCCTCCAGAGGAATGGCCATGCAACAATCCCTTCTCCTTCATTCTCTTCTCAGGATTTTGGGCATATACGCACATGTGCCCAGCATGAGTTTTAAGCAGCAGGGTCTGGGACTCTGACTGCAGTCAACTATGTCCAACAACATAACCATTACTCCACTGATGGTCCCAAGAGAATGAAATTTGGAGACAAAAAGGATTCCAGCCCAAATGGAATGAAGATAGGGTGTCCCAGGATCCTAGAAAACTATTGTTAATTTAATTCAGCATAATTCAGATTTGTGGTTTTGTAGAAAAATGGCCTTTCAGATTTCCGAAATATTAAACTATTTAGGGAGAATATGTAATGATGTACAGAATTTACTTTAACATTCTTTTTTCCTTTCCTTTTCCTTTTTCTTTTCTTTTCTTTTCTTTTTTTTTTTTTTTTTCCAGAGAGAGACTATTGCTAGGGTACATCTTCTCACCAAAGAGACAGAGAGGTAGAAAGAGAGAAATCACCCCCCAGGGGGATGGCCATGCTGCTATCCCTTCTCCTTCATTCTCCATTTGGGATTTTGGGCACACACGCACACATGCCTGGCCTGAGTTTTAAGCTGCAAGATCCAGGACTCAAACCGTGATTGACTACATGGGCGTCCAGTGATGTAACCATTACTCCATACTTTAATATTCTTAAGTAAGGCAAAATAGCAAAATAGTAACTATGTAAAACAATAATTTTAACCTAAGCCTGTGTCAGACACATTCTTGATATGGCCCCAAAGAACCTCTCCTGGTGTTCAAGCCCAGGCCCTGCTCTTCACCTTTCTTTCCTACCCCTGTAGAGAGAAAGTTTATCCCCCCAAACAGGTTGCTATTTTAAAAAGAACAATTAAGAGCCAAAGAACTAAGGGGAAGAGGGGGTAGCCCTCTGCTTATGGGTTGTGGTTCTTCCCTGTGGCCTCTGACTGGGGGTCACAAGACATTCCTACTAGAGATGATCCAGGTTTGTAGCCTCCCTTAGGGTGACCACACATCCTGCTGAACGATACCGTCCTGCCAGCAGGTTGCTTCAGGTGGCTTCTGCCAATGCACTTTCACCCCATCCTGTCCTGTCCCCATTGCAGTAAGGCCCTCCTCCGTCATCTTTGTCCATGTAAGCCTTTCTAGACGACTTGCATGTACTGTAACCGCTTTTGGAGTATGAAAGACCCTGATCTTTTCAGGGTGGACATGCTGCTGTTCCCATCTGGCTGTGCTGCTGGTGATCCTAACGGCGTGTCCCAGGGTCTGACTCATATTTCATGCTAGCTTCGAGAGACCAGGAAACTCCCCTTTTCATGATAACTTTGCTGTGCAGTTGTTCTTTTGGTCTCCACGCCCTGTGGGACACCACAGGAACTTGTCCTGAAGAGACCCCCGGGCTGGAAGTGGAGGGTGTGGAGCTGTGGTGACCCTCAAATACTGATCATGCATTAATAACAAACCATCATGTGTTAAATGTTCTAAATCTGAAATTAATCCTGAGTGAGTGACCTAAGAGCTCTGGTAGGGAGGAGAGGAGGAGAGAAGAAGGGAAGAAGGGAGGAAGGAAAGAGTTAGGGACAGAGGAGGAGAATGGAGGGAAGGAAGAATGGGAAAGAGCCCTCTATGTTGTCAGTCTTTTCCTTCACACTCAGCTTGGCCTCTCTGTACACACACACATGCATGCACATACAGACATACACAAGGTACACACATGTGTGCATACATACATGTACACACACACACACATGAAGTGAGTTCTAAATGTCCCTGATCAAAGCACTCAGATGTTGCAGGACCCTTGGTTTCTTGACTGTCTATCACTTTGAAAGGAGGCCCCTGAGGGAGGAACTCCTTCCTCCTGTCCTGGTCCCCAGGACTCAGTCAGCCCAGGCACTGACAGGTGGGAAAACACACCCAATCTGAGCACACAGCGCACCTGCTGAGGACAAGCTGGTCAATGTGGTCTTCATCTGGGTATGGTCTTGCGGAGAACGGCTGCTTGGGGAGATGCTTTTGTACTGCTTGGTACGGTCGCTGCCTTCACTGAGATGAGCATCTCAGGCTGTGCTGTGATTTTTTTTTTTTTTTTTTGAAAAGTTTTCGTTATAAGACGCATGCTTTCACCAGAAAGACAGAGAGAGGCAGAGAGACAAAAAGCGAGAAATCAGCCCAGGGAGAATGGCCACACCACAATCCCTTCTCTATTCTCCTCTTGTGGTCTTAGGCATGTACACACATGTGCCGGCGTGAATTTAAGCCACCGGGTCTGGGATTCGAACCACAGTTGACTACATGAGAGTCCAGCAACATAGCTATTATGCCATCTGCTGGTCCCATGTGCTGTGTTTCTTTTTAAAAAATTATTTATTTAATTTTATTATTATTTTTAAAATTTGCTATAGGGATCATGTGCTCCCACAGAGAGACAAAGAAAGAGAGACAGAGAGAGAAAGAAGGAGAGTAAGAAAGCAAGCTGTCAGGCCCGGGACTTAAACCACGGTTGGCCATGTGGGAGTCCAGTGTCCCAAACACCACACCACCCACTTGTATGTGCTGGTGTTTTCAAGAGCCCAGAATGTCACACTCACAAGAGGCCAGGCTCATCATTCAACTGACAGGAATGTCAGCTGGGGTAAGGCTGCTGCCTGTGAGGACTGTCAGAAGTGTACTCTCAAATGTCTATGTAGGGCCACCACGTGGTGTAGTGGTTAAGGCTCTGGAATCTCACATGGCTGACCACAGTTCGAGTCCTAGACCTCAAGGCTTGAAACTCATGCCAAGTACATGTATGTGTCCCCAAAATCCTGAGAGAAAAATGGAGGAGAAGGGGTTGTGCTGTGGCCTCCTGTCAGGGGGGTGATTTCTTACTTTCTCTCTTTCTATGTCTAGTGAGAGCAAGCACCCTATAGCAAAAAATCTCTCTAAGCAAACAAACTAACGAACAAAACAAAAAAAACAATTCTGAGGAAAAGGTGCCCCTTGGGCTTCCTGAAAATGACCAGTATAAATACACTCTATACTTAGTGCTAGGCCGGCGGCCTGGGCAGTTTGGATGTGGGGGTTGGACACCACGTCATAGTCAGCCGATGCAACCCGGATCTAGTCTGTCATCAGACCTGAGCTGCACTCGTATCTAACCCTGATGTAGCATGTGTGCTCTGCTCTGCACATGCACTCTATTCTGTATATGGCGCTCTACTCTGCACACGGGACTCAGCTCTGCACACGTCACCAGACCTTACGTGGCACAGTAGTTTGCTCTCCCTCTAAACCTTTACCATACATGGACTGTTCCTACCTCTAAGACACTCCCCCTCCCTATACCCTTATGAAAATCGCTAAACCCTGCCCTAGAGCTCAACTGCTCTGGCCTGTCTCCCCCTCTCTTTTTCTCTCTGTAAGACCAGAGAATCTCGCCCAGGAGCACTCCCAATAAAGGCTCTACATTTCTATTTTCTTGAGTGGTCGGCGCATTCCTTACTTTACTTGCAATAAATCACTAAACTATATAATATTAGGTCGTCGGAAAAGTCATGACATATCTTTCTATGCAAAAGTAACAATAATGGAAAAAAACACACCATGGTGTTTTAGTTTATCTGGGCCGCCATAACAAGACATCAGACTAGGAGGCTTAGACAACAGATATTTATTTTCTCAGAACCCTGGGTTAGAAGTCTGAGATCAAGGTTTCAGCAGATTTAGTGTCTCCCGAGGGCTCCCTCACTGGCACGAAGATGGGTGTCTTCTTACTGTGTTCTACCAAAAGGCAGAAACAACTGACATGGCCAACAGAGGGACAGACAAACATGGCGTCTGTACGATAAAATACGATTGTCACAGAGAGATGACGTCCTCATGCACTCTACCTGCGGGAACCTAGACACATGCTGAATGAGATAAGCCAGGTGCAAGTATCTAAAACAGGAAAATCTGGAGAGTTTAGGGGAGTGGCGTGAACCCATTTTTCCAGAAGGCCCCTGAGCAGTCCTGGGGAGGCCACTGTTTTAACATCCTTGATTGAGAATCCCTCCCACTTAATTTGTTGCAGGACATTTGCTGAGAGGTCTCCAGTCTTTGTGGGGCCTAGTTCCCACACTTTATGAGCCCTAGGGTCTACTGGAGATTGGATTGGTGGGCTGTCTCCTGCCTTATCTGTTTAACTGATAAGAGGAAAAGAGACTCTCTCTGGGGCAGGGGACTCCCCACCCCCTCATACTCAGCTGCTCCCAGGCAACCCCAGTTTGGCCTTGGTTTATGCAAACAAGGCAGCTCCTCTGCAGTGAAATGCAAAACTCTTTTTTGAAGACCTTTGAGTAAATGAGATAATCCAGGACACAACACCCTGCTTGGAGAACAAGTGACAATATGGTGAAAAATAGCTTCTCAGTGTCTTTATCACCCAGGGCCACCAGCTTGGCCCCTCCTCAGAGCCCACTTTAGATCTTAAGCAAACAGCCAGGGATGGGGCATCTCAGTGCTATTTCCTGCCTCTTCATTCTGTCTGGCTGGTAAGGGGGTTCCTTTTCTTTTGCTACTGTTTTCATTTGTAAAGTGCAGAGTTTCAAAATCTTCAACATGTGAAGTATCAGGATGTCTGCGACCTGCTTTTAAAAATTGTAAGAGAAAAGCATGGGAGGAAATAAATAAGATTGGCAAAGGTTGATAACTGTTGAACCCAAGTTTATTGGATTATTCTTCCAGCTTTCGTTATGTCTGAAATGTCCACAGTGCAAAACTAACAGAAGAGACTGTGGCGGGATAATAAGATTTTTAGATATTGTTTTCAAAACTTTAGTATTATCAGAAAATTTGCTTTCAATATCATTGTGTAAAATTAACAATTAAAAAACTTGCTCATGGAGTGGGCAGGTGGTGTGGTGGTTAAGGTGCTGAATTTCTGCATGGTCAGCCTTGGTTCGGGTCCTGGACCTGGCAGTTTGCTTTCTTTCTCTCTCTCTTTAGTCAAACTAACAAGTAACAATAAATAAATAAAATAATTAAAAATTTAATACAATCCTTTAGTGCATGAGTAGTTTTCAAAAAGTTCATGGAAAATCTATGCATAGCTTGGGACCAGCAGTAGGCATAATGGCTATGTCGCTGAACTCCCACGTAGTCGACCACGGTTCAAGTCCCGGACCCGATGGCTTAAACTCAGGCCGGGCGCGTGTGCGTGCGTGCCCAAGATCCCAAGAGGAGAATGGAGGAGAAGGGATTGGGGCATGGCCACCCCCCCTGGGGGGTGATTTCCTGCTTTCTGTCTCTCTGTCTCTCTCTGTCTGTCTGGTGAGCGCACGCGCCCTATAGCGAAAACCTCTCATAAAAAAAAAAATCTATGCATAGCTTTCAAAAAAATTTTTTTAAGAGAGATTTTTGCTATAGGGCATGTGTGCTCACTGGAGAGACAGAGAGAGACAGAGGGACAGAAAGCAAGAAATCTCTGCCCATGGGGGATGCCATGCCGCAATCTCTTCTCCTCCATTGTCTTGGGATTTGGGGCATGCATGCACACCTGCCTAGAGTGAGTTTTAAACTGCTGGGTTTGGGACTCAAACCAGCGACATAACCACTATGCCATCTGCTGGTCCTGTCTTTCAAAATTTTTAGCACCAAGATTAACTTGTACTTTAAATCCCATTTTCCATGAAATACCTTGTACATGGTTATATTTTAGTACACAGTGCATTTAACTCATATAGAAGCTTCTATTTACCTAAAGTCATAAAATGTACTTACATTACATATAAACCTTAATAAGGTTTAAAGTGTGTTTCTCATGATTCCATGGGCAGGTGTTTGAGGTCCTGAAGCATCCTCTTTGTCTTTTGCCCACTTGGCTGTGCCGCCCCCACCTGGTCCTGGCAGCTCCTAGATCTACATACAGTTGGGCGTTCCCTGCAGCTAGGCTTACCCATTCCCCATTGGTTTATTTAAGTGCGACTTTAATAAACCTCACACTTAAATGCATAAGAAATTAAATCAGTATCAAAGGCTATTTTAGCTTTAGGAAAGCATGCTAGGTTTAGAAACTAGACTTTTTTCTTTTCTTTTCTTTCTTTTCTTCTTCTTTTTTTTTTTTTTTTTTTTGATAGGGAGGAAAAGGGGGAAAGAGAAGAGAAAAGTATCTTTGACAGGGTCTTGCCTTGCAGTCAACCACCTGCCCCAGCCTTCCAGTTACCTAGGGTTACAGCGCCACTGCCTGGTATATTTTGGTTGGCCTGGGAACCAAACTTGGGGCTTCTATGCAGGCCTAGCCTTGCACAGTGGTGCCCTATCATGTGCACCACCACTACAGGGCCTGAACATGACTTTTATATGAAAATCACGGGGAAATTTGCAACACTGATCTCAAGGTGTCCTCCCTAGCGCTGAAAAAGAGCTCAGTCCCTGTGTTGGCAATCAGAAAAACCGACTCAGAGAGTGCCAGAAGAGGCCTGGCCCGGTGGCACAGTCTGTAGTGTACGGAATGTGGCGTACTGAGGTGCGAAGCTGGAAGCCACGTGGCCCACCAGAGGATTGAATCCCAGGTAAGTCAGAAGACATGCCAGGTGCTTGTGTGAGTGCCCAAGAACCTGTGTAGCAAGAGGGTTGGGAAAAGGGGACTGTGGCATGAGACCCTGTCCAGGGTGCCTGTCTCTCTCTCTCTCTCATGCGCACACACTAAGACAAATGTAGGGAGGCCTGCCAGCGGCCATGGTTGCCAATTCCCAGTTGGTTTATTTAACACCCTTTTGAATAAGCTTTGTGTTTAAAGGCATAAGAAACTAAATCAGTATCAAAGACTATTTTAGCCTTGGAGAAAGCATGCTATTTTTAGAATTCAGGGTTTATTTGTTTTTAAAAGTGCCTCTTTTAAGAGGCCCCCAGCCCCTGCTGGGCACAGCACAGGCTCAGCTGACAGGGCAGGCCACAGCTCTGGTGTGCTCTGCTCTCTGCTGGGATACCTAACCTGCCAGCACCACATGCCCTAAGCCTCCTGAGGGCTGTTGTTCTAAATGGTTGCAGCTGCCATAATGCTGGGCACAAAAAAGAGGCCCCACCTGAGGACATGTCTCAGGCAGCAGCAGCTGAAGCCTCCCTGCAGTTTCCGGTGCCCCGTTAGCCTTCTGGTCCCTGAGGCTGCTGTGAGTCTCCCACAGCCACATAGAACCTCCCTTCCTGCTAGTGGCCCCTCACCTTCTCCCAGTACAAGGGGTACGCATCTGGAAACCTCCCAGTTCCGATGACAGCTTTGACTCATGTTAGGCTTTAATTATTTTTTTTTTTTCAGTGAGGAAAGGGCTTGTCCCCTTGGTCACCAGTGCTTTACACCAGGCGTGCCCCTCCTGTGGCTATCAGCACTGTAAACACGGGAGGGAAGGACTGGCCCCAGTCCCCACCCCCAGCCAGTCTCACTGCCAGGACAGTCCTTGAGGCTCTGAGGGGGAACGGGGAGGGGGGACCTGCCTGTTACAGCAGGCCCTGGCCTAAGGGACAGCACTCCCTGTTTCTCCCCATAGGCGGCAGAAAGGAAAGTCCACGTCTTCCCTGCTTGTCTGTTCTGTGTCCTGATGCATTTCTTCCAGGGCCTGGAGTAAAGACACCTGCAAATATAAAACTTCACATTCGACTTCCTCGGAAATCGAGCTTCAATGTACTGATGAGAGAAGGGACTCTCCTACCAAGGGATCTGGCAGTGGGAAAATGACCTGGAGGCAGCACGTCAGGTAAGGACAGAGGTCAACCAGATCTTAGCCAAGGAAGGTTTACACTCATCAGAATAAAGACAGTGCACGCAGCCTGGCCCTCCTCATTACAGGAAGTGTACGCTCTGCCTCCGGATCTTTCTAGGCTATGGCAATGTTAATAGAGACCTACAAGTTACAAATGATTGCAGCTTACTGATTATAATTGAGTAGCTTATGTCGTTAGATATTTATGTCTGATTCTGTCAAACTTTTACATTTATGAAAATTTCTGTGTATACTTTTTTATCATTTGAACTTCAATCATTTTCTTTTCACTATTCCAGGCGTCTGGTTATGGTGAGTTTGGCATTACAGATTATCCACGCCGAAAACAGTAAGAAGGATTTTAGTCATCGCGTTAGATTTAATTGCACGAAATATTTGTGTCTTCATCATTGTAAGGCTCTCATTCTCAATGTCTTTGGAAGGCTCTCGAAGAGAAAACCATGAAGGCGGTAGAGAAGTCAGTGACACTGAAGCTCAGATACTCCAACAGACTGCACTGAACTGGACCCTGAGTAGCTCTGAGGTGGGTGGGAGTGCAGAGGGCCAGAGACCCTGGGATCTGCTTCCCTACTCCGGAGCTTTCAGAGGTAAGTCACAAAGCCAGCGCCCCTCAAGGAACTTCTGTGGTCTTTTCAGTCTGTGGAGTTTAGGATCTCCAGGGTAGGGGTGGGGGGAAAGTGGGATAAATTAAGGATAAAAGGAACAACCCATAGGGAGCATCCTGAGTAAAATTTTACTGTTTAAAAGTTTTACTAATTCACTGGTAAAACGTTGCATTTGCTCTTAAATGGTCATTTTCCTGCAGGCCCAGAGCATTGTGATGTAGACGTGTCTAAAATTAGTAACTTAAATAAAGATCCAGAGGAGCCCTGGCTCCTAGCAGCTTGGGCTCTGCCCCTCAGGAGTCCTGGGCCTGCAGCTTTGGCGTCATTCCTGTGGGTGGTCCCGTCGGGAGGCCTGTCTTTAATCACCATCAGGGGAGGCCACAGCCTGACGTTAACATGTGAAAGGAAGGCAGACAGAAAACCCCCGCCGTAGGGTGGCGCCCTGCCAGTTTGCTTAGCCCCTAAATGAGCAAGCAGGATTGACAAGCAAACACACTCAGCGGGGAGCTGACTTTGTTGCCCCCATGGCAGGCACACACTGCCGGCGGGGTACAGTGCGGAGCCCGCGCAGGACGCGGAGCTGACGCGGGGTGACCCCGACAGGTGAGCCCCCGAGGCCGCGCTGCTGCCGGAACGGCGGCACCTGCGTGCTGGGCAGCTTCTGCGTGTGCCCCGCGCACTTCACCGGCCGCTACTGCGAGCACGACCAGAGGCGCAGGTGGGCGCGGGGGGCGCGGGCCAGAGCTGAGCGCACGCGGAGTGGGGGTCGAGGTGGCAAGGGGGAGGACGAGGGCGGGGGCCTGCGGAGGGGTGGGACGGGGCGCTAGGCAGGGGTGGGGTGCGCGGCGGGCGAGCTGTGGCCGGAGCGCTGTGGGGGCGCGCGCGCCAAGGCACTGACGCTGGTCCCACCTTCTCAGCGACTGTGGCGCCCTTGGGCACGGAGCCTGGACCTGGCGCAGCTGCCGCCTCTGCAGGTGCGTCTTCGGAGACCTGCGCTGCCTCCCCAGCCAGACTCCGGGCCGCTGTGGTAAGAGGACCGCGCCGGCCCCCGGGGTTCACAGCGCCCATGCTGGCGGTCCGCGTCGGTGGGGCTCCTGTGCACGCTCGTCATCAGCATCTTCCTGTGCGCGGCCACGTAGAGGAGAGCGAATTAGATCGGTCCTCACCCAAGAAAGTGATGACATCACGTGCAGTGTCAACCACGTAGTGAATGGTCGTTACCATTCAGTGTTGAGTTTTTCCCGTCTGGATTGCTGGCTTTAACAGTGACTTGGGGCCAGCAGTTGGCGTAATGGCTATGTCGCTGGACTCCCATGTAGGCGACCGCAGTTCGCGTCCCGGACCCGGTGGCTTAAACTCACGTAGGGCGCGTGTGCGTGCGTGCCCAAGATCCTGAGAGGAGAACGGAGGAGAAGGGACTGCGGCTTGGCCATCCCCCCTGGGGGGTGATTTCTTGCTTTTTAACTCTTGGTCTCTCTCTGGTGAGCCCACGGGCCCTATAGCAAAAACCTCTCAAAAACAAACAAACAAACAAAGAAACAAACAAACAAAAAACAGTGACTCTGCATCCTTTACAGGGAGCCGGTTTCCGGGCCTGACAAACTTGTAAGCAGAGTCAAGACCGAGGATGTGTTAGCTCTCTAGGGACTTCCCTATGCTAGGCCAGGCCCTGTCCCCTGCTGTAGACCAGGAGGCCCCTGGAGCAGGAACCAGGCAGTGGGCTCTGACTGCCAGGCTGGGCTGCTGTGCATGGCCAGGCTGCCGGGAAAGACAAGGCACAGCACCGGAATCAGCATCCCGGCCCTCTCCTCTCCAGCAAGTGCTGGCTGGGACCTGCAGCAGAGGGGCACAGTCACAGCCCTGTGGCCCCTAGCCCTGGGTGACTGTGCCTGTGCCCAGGGCTCACTCAGTGAGGCCCTGACCATTTCCCCACCCCTGCCTCTGCCTCTCTTCCCACTGCAGTCCTCAGGCAGCCCTTCCATCCAACTGCCTGCTCTGGCTCTGGTTGGGGCCACGGAGGAGGAGCACACACTTAATGACACTTAGCTTCTAAGCCTCTTCTCCCCTGGGCAGGGCCAACAGTCTAGGGATACTCCTAGTGAAGAGACAGCCCTTACCTCTCCCTTCCTGCCCTCTCCCTCCTCCGCTAGCTGTGCTCATTCCGTAAGGGGAGTGAGATTCCATCAGGTGGGCAGTGGCAAGCCCCTGCCCCTCTCCTGTGGGCTCTCTGTGCTGGGCCTGAGCCTCTGATTCACCAGCTGCTCCCTCTAGGCCTCAGAGAGAGGAGACAGGCATTGCAGGAACGGGCATCCAGGTTGCAGGGGTGCCTGTGTGATCCTCACAGGTGAAGTCAATTCCACCTGCCAGAGCTTCCCACCCAGGGGATCACTTCCAGTCTCTGTGCAAGGCTGGTGTGGGGTTAGAAGTAGCTGTGGGGCCAGCAGGTGGTGTAGTGGTTGAGGCACTGGACTCCCACATGGCTGACCACAGTTCAAGTCCCAAACCCAGGGGTTTCAAATATATATATAAACATATAGTAAAAGTTGTAATTTCATGTAAGCTTGTGGATTGGTCCTGGGCCCTGGTGCTCACAGATCTAGTTTGGGGATGCCCGCTTGAGGGGCTGACTCCATCTAACTGGACTTACAAAGCAGCCTCAAACAGGAGACCTTGGGTTTATATATGAAAGTTCCTCAGAAAGTTCATGGAAAGAATGTATTATGCGAAAACTATGCATGGGTTTCAAAATTTTGGGCCATCAAAATAAACTCATACTTTAACTCCGTTTTAGATCCCAACCTGAGTCTGGCATTCCCAATCCTGTCTCCTCCACTCTCCTTTCTGTCAGAATCTTGGGCACTGAAGTGTCTGCTGCCTGGTATATTTTTCAAGTCACCAGAGCTAGGATTCAAACCACAATTGACCATGTAGGATCTGGTTCCCTTTAAAGAGAGAGAAGGGGAGAGAGAGAGAGAGAGAGAGGGAGAAAGTGAGAAAGCAAGCTGCTGTTGTTGGCCATTTGGGAGTCTAGCACCCTTAACCACCTCGTTACCTGCTGGCCCCATCCCCAATTTAATCACTATGCATTTTTTTTTTTTTTTAAAGAGGTTTTTGCTATAGGCCACCTGTGCTCACCAGAAAGACACAGAGATAGCGTGAAATCACTCCCCAGGGTCTCGGGATCTTGGGCATGCACGCACACGCACCTGGTGTGAGTTTAACCCATCGGGTCTGGGACTTGAACCATTCTTGACTACATGGGAGTCCAGCAACATAGCCATTTTGCCAACTGCTGGTCCTGATCACTGTGCGTTTGTATTGTACTGAAAAATCACATTGTACCCCACGAATATTTACAACTGTTATATGATATTTAAAAAACAAAATAATTCTCCAGCTTTCCAAGATCCCAAAAATCAAGTTATTTCTGTCTAAGAGAACTTGGGAGGTAAAAGAAAGCGCACCTTCCTGAGCCTTCCGAGGTGGCCAGGGCAGAAGGGGGCCTTTATAGAGCAGCACAAATATGTCTGTCTGTCTGTCTGTCTTTTTCTCTTTTTTTTTTTTTAAATTTCCTCCCATAGGGGGCTTGTGCTTGCAGAGAGAGACAGAGAGAGATGATGAAGGCAAAGAGAAAAATCACCCCTGGTGTGAGATGGCCACGCTGCAGTCTCTTCTTCATTCTCTCTCAGGATTTAGGGCTCACGAGCACGTGCTTCAAGCCATGGGTCTGGGATTCGAACCGTAGTCAACCACGTGGGAGTCGAGCACGTTAACCCTTACCCTGCCTGCTGTCCCCTTTTTACGCCAGCCCACCGCAGGGTGTTTCATACTTATTCTGGTTTTCCAGACCTCAATGACTTTCCGGCCTCTCACGCGAATGGACCCCCAGCGCGTCGCCCACTAGCTTTCCTCCTGCTGCCCTGTGGCCTTGTGCCAGGCCTCGTCAGTGTCCTGGGGGCCTTGTGAGTGGACAGGAGTCCCCTCCCAGCACCGCGAGGACCGACCCCCTCCAAGCACGTGCAGTAACCAGAGTGACCGACTAGAGAGCCAGGACTCGGGACTCCTCTTAACTTTCTATGTGGTCCCAACAGATGTGTTTAGTTGACCATAAACTGAGGTATTAGATGACTTTTTATTGTGTAATAAACTTTCTCATGAAAGAGCATTTCTTGCTTCCCTGAGCCTTATTTCGGGGTCTGTGTTTAAGAACCCTGAATCCAAGATGATTCCAGAGCAGACGCAGCAGGTGCCAGGCGGCCCCTCCCAGAGAGAGCCCTTTCTGAACTGCCCAGACCCTCCCCCACACGCACACACAACTCATTGACTGGTGTGGCATCTCTCCTGTCACACACTCACAGTCAGTGAGCGGCAGGGCTGCATGTGTCCCCTCCGCTGTGGCCGGTGGGGAGAGGAAGGCAGGCCAGGAAGGGCCTTCCAGCATAACCCAATGTGAGGCTCCCAGGCAGGCAGGCAGCAGCTTCGCTGCGTTTCCCTCCGCAGTCCCGCAGGACCCTGGCTCCCCCTTCCCCACTGAGGAATAGTGAGGGAGCTATGGGGGAGGCGCCACCCTGAGAACGGCCCTGTGGGGGGCTCACACCTCAGAGAAGGCACCTACCATGAATGTCCCAGCATTTTAAGGCCATTTAGCTTGCAAGTCTGTGTAAGATGTACAATTACTTTTAAAAATTATCTTGTAAATTAATTGGCAGTTTTTAGCTTTTTTGCTACTAGCTATGAAAATGTGAATTTAATATAATATTTAAGTGTTAAAAAGTAATGTAGAATTCAGTAGAGGATTGACCTGGAGTTTGGGTCATAAGAAAAATAATTATTTGAAAATACATTGTGTTATTTCCAGTAGCTGTATTTCAGAAATTGGACTAAGAGCACAATTACACATTCAAGAGGCTGCAATTGTGATGAAAATGAAAACCAAGAACTGTTCATTCAGTCTAAATATATAGGGTATCTACACTTATTTACATTTTAAGTAGAAAATTGAGGACCAGGATTAAGGATTCCTCTAATGGAATACTTACGACCAGGAAAACCAAGGTGTAGCTACCATTTAGCCTCCATGATCTAGCTAGCTAACTGCCTTTACCTTTCTAGCTCTGCAAAGGGCATTACATCTCATCCAGGACTTGTGAAAAGTAAACCTTCTGCTTTTTCCTCATGTTTGGAGACTCTGAGGATAGAAGGCATTTTCCCTGTACAAGGCACCCAGGTATCCAGAGAGGTAACAGGAAGAAACTCCCTGGGAGACAAGAGCATCCCTGGGCCCAGGCCCAGAACCTTCACATACATGTGGCCCATATCTCATCTGGGTGCCCTTGCTGGCAAGGAGGGCAGACAGAAGCAGCCCTGTAGGCCGGCACTGCCCACGCCCATTCCTGGGCCATGCCTGGCACACCCTGGATTTGCACCCTGACATTCCTGAGCAGTTCCAGCTCCTGCATGCTTGGGTGTGTGAGACGCACCACTCTGCAGTAGTTATTCTGCAGTTACTCCTTTTCCTTTTATAGCACCATTGTTTGGAATTCAACATCAGTGCTTTTCTTTCACTACAGTTGATGTGAAATTTGTTTTCTTTCTTTTTATTTAGAGAGTTTTTTGGTATAGTGTGTGCATACTCACCAGAGAGACAGAGACAGAGAGAAAGAAAGTGAGAAATCACCCCCCAGAGGGGATGGCCACGCCACAATCCCTTCTCCTCCATTCTCTTGAGGCTCGCACATGCGCTTGGCCTGAGTTTCAAGCCTCTGGATCCGGGACTTGAACCGTGGGCAGCCATGCAGAAGTCTAGCGCCTTAACCACTATACAACTTGCTGGGCCCTTGTTTTCTTTTCTTTCTCTCTCCCTTTCTTTCTTTCTTTCTTTCTTCCTTCCTTCCTTCCTTCCTTCCTTCCTTCCTTCCTTCCTTCCTTCCTTCCTCTCCCTCTCTCTCTCTCCCTCCCTCCCTCCCTCCCTCCCTCCCTCCCTCCCTCCCTCTTTCTTTCTTTCTTTCTTTCTTTTTTCTTTCTCTTTCTTTCTTTCTTTCTTTCTTTCTTTCTTTCTTTCTTTCTTTCTTTCTTTCTTTCTTTCTTCCTTCCTTCCTTCCTTCCTTCCTTCCTTCCTTCCTTCCTTCCTTCCCTCCCTCCCTCCCTCCCTCCCTCCCTCCCTCCCTCTCCCTCCCTCCTCTCTCTCTCTCTCTCTCTCTCTTTCTTCTTTTTTTTTTTTTTTTGCTATAGGTAGTGTGTGCTTGCCAGAGAGACAGAGAGACAGAAAGCGAGAAATCACCCTCCGGGGGGGATGGCCATGCGGCAATCCCTTCTCCTCCATTCTCCTCTCGGGATCTTGGGCACGCACGCACACACACCTGGCATGAGTTTAAGCCACCAGGTCCCAGACTCAAACCGCGGTCGACTACATGGGAGTCCAGCGACATAGCCATTACTCTAGCTGCTAGTCCTGCCTTGTTTTCTTAAAAAAAAAAAAAAAAATTTGTCAGAGAATATGTGCATGTTCCGGAAAGAGACACACACACAGAGAAGGAGAAAGCATCCCATCAGAGTGTGCTCACATGGCAACCCCTTCTCCATTTCTCTGTCCTGACAGGATTTGGGGCATGCTCACACAGACCCTTGGTGTGTTTTGCAAGCTGCCGGGGTTGAGATTTGAACTGTGAGGTTGGCCATGTGGGATCCAGCTCCCTTAACCTAGACTTTGGGGCCAGCCCAGTAATTCATTTTCTTGAATTCATATCAATAGCAAACATGATTTCAGTAGCATTTTTAGCCTCACAGAGCTTTTTCTACAGTTGTGTCTGTGAAATGCTTAAAAGACGTTAGTTTCCTTCTAGAAACCTTGTGGCTATGCTCTTCCCCCTCTTTCTCAGGGTCTTCTCTCATTACCTCTACTGAGGTTGCCCTTCCGTTTTGATTCTGTTACTCAGAATGAGGAGAGCCTTGTAACGGTTTAGAAGAAACATCCGCTGCTATCTTCCCCGTATCTACGGTTATGCTTGTTAACTGGTATATAGTTTCAGATTCATCTAGCTTAAAAATGATTTCCAATTATATACATATTTTAAAACTATTGCATTTCTTACATTATTTTTTACCCACAAAATACTTTAAAATTCTTACAACCTAATTTTTATTTCTATTGTTTATTTTAGTCATGAATTAACTTTGCTATTTGTTATTTATAGTTGAGTCATTTAATTTTATAGTTATTTTTTATTTTTAAAAAGTTTTATTTATTGGGGGCCAGCAGGTGGTGTGGTGGTTAAAGGCATTGGAGTCCCACATGGCTGACCATGGTTTGAATCCTGGACCTGGCAGCTTGCTTTCTCACTTTCCCTTTCTCTTTCTCTCTCTGGTCTATGTCTAATGGTCAAATTAAATAATAATAATAACAACAATAAATAAACTTAAAATAATAGCTTTTTTTTAAGAAGAGAGAGTGATTTTTGCTAGAGGGTGAGTGTACTCACTCAAGAGACAGAGACAGAAAGTGAGAAATCACTCCCCAGGGGGGATGGCCATGCTGAATCCCTTCTCCTCTCAGGATCTTGGGCACACATGCAGCTGAGGGGCGCATTAGTTTTAAGCCGCCGAGCTGCTGCAGTCAACTACTGGGAGGCAATGACCGCGAACTGCAATAAAGGAATTCTTAAAAAAACTGGACCAGCATAGCGTAATGGTATGTCAGCTGGACTCCCACATAATCGACGGTTTGAGTCCCGGACCCGCGGCACTCACGCTGGGTGCTGTGCGTGCGTGCCCAAGATCCCGAGAAGTGGAGGAGAAATTGTGGCGTGGTCATCTGGGGGGTGATATCTCTCTGTCTCTGTCTGGCGAGCGCACGCGCTCTATAGCAAAAACCTCTCCAAAAAAAGAAAAAAAAATTCTTTTTAATAAGTTTTATTTTTTGGGCCAGCAGGTGGCATGGAGGTTAAGGTACTAGATCCCACATGGCTGACTATATATTTCGAGTCCTGGACCCAGCGGCTTGAAAATCACACCAAGTGTGTGTGCATATGTGCCCTAAATCCTGAGAGGAGAATGGAAAAGTAGGGATTGTGGCATGGCCATCCATTCTGGGGGCATGATTTCTCACTTTCCCTCTCTCTGGTGAGCACAAGCACCCTATAGGAAAATAAATAAATAATAAAAGAAAGTTTGATTTAGTTATCTCCTCTATGAGTTACAGAGACAGAGGGAGAACGATAGAGAGAGACAGCACCACCAACAGGGTCTCAGTGCTGCCATTCCCCCTCAGCCCCAGCCAGCCTCCGACCCTGGGTGTGCGCGGCTGGGGGACTGAGGCATGTCTCCGGATATGCACGCATTACCATCCCGGGGGGGTCCGCCTTGCAGGGCATCACACGGACCGCTGTGCCCCTGCCAGCCCCACTTTTTATTATTCTGATTTTCATATTTTGTTTGTTTTTAGAAGGCATTGTCTTTAATGATGGCAGTGTAGTTTTCTTTTTTAAGTGGTAGTCTTTTATTTCTATACTTTAGCTCCCCATTTGTGTAGGCTGAGAATCCTCTCACTGGGCCCCCAACTCTGTCAGCAAATGGCTTTTGCTAGTATCAGGCACGGAGCCTTGTATATGTCAAAGGGGCCCTCCATACTGTCCTTAGATATTTGGCCATGCTACATGTAAAAGCACTATTTCGGGGATACCTCTTTTAAATTTCTTTATTTTTAAAAAATTTAAGTGTAATAAAACACATGTCAACCCAAATACACTGTGAATCCTGTTACTACATATCTTGAAGACATACACCTAAATAAGGATTATGATGCTCAGAATCATAAAAATGGTTCCTATAGGGTTGACCCTGTCGCATTCTTGTTATGGGAGCCAGATCCCACATGGCCGACTGCGGTTTACCTCCTGCCCTGGCGACTTTAGAAACACACTGGGCGTGTATGTGTGTGTGTGCATGTCCAAGTCCTGGCAGAACGGAGGATTGGAGAAGAAGGGAATGCAGGGTGACCATGCCCTATTAGAGGGATACTCTCTCTCTCTCCTTTTTCCTCCCTCTATCTCTCCAGCTCTCTCTCTCTCTCCTTTTTCTTCTCTCTATCTCTCCAGCTCTCTCTCTTTTTGGAGAATGCACATGCCTTCTGGCAATTAAAAAGAAGTGGTTCCTACAAGTGAATGGGCTCATGTTCCGGAATTTCAGGACTGCACTCCTGCGCCCTGTGCCCCGGACACGCTCTATGTTCCGTGATCTGCTTGTGCTAAATTATGAGCCAGCTTCACGGGGGCATCTGCAACATCCTGACCAGGAAGGCAGAGAGCAGGGTGGGTGGGCAGGGCAGCCTCACAGGTGGGCAACATGTACTTTTACCTTTGAACTTGAGTTCTGTAACAGAGCGCATGCACGCAGGGAGATGCCCAGTGCGCATGTGCACCTGGGTTCTCAGGCACATGGCTGGTGGCTGGAGAAGTATGCGGGACAGGGTTGGCCCGATCCGATTCATTTCAGGCTTCTTGCAGGGTCAGTTTGTGAAGTTAGTGACTGAGATTCGCTCTAACACCAGAGGGCTCCTCTGAATTGGTTCTTTCTCTGATTCTCTCAGGTGAAGCAGCTGACCTGCTGTGTGTGTGTGTGTGTGTGTGTGTGTGTGTGTGTCCAAGTTCCTGGCAGAATGGAGAAATGGGGAAGGGCATGCAGTGTGACCATGCCCATGGTCTACTAGCCTCCTCTTAAGCAACGTCGCTTTTGAGGATGGTCTTGGCTTTAACCCTCCCACATCGGTAGCAAATGAGGTCAGCTGCTGTGGGATGGGCTTCAGATCTCTGCTGGGTGAGAAACTGCATCTCTGGAAAACACCTCCTTGCCAGAGCTCGGGGGCTGAAAAACGCTGATGCCCTGCCGGTTCTGAGAGGTGCTACACTGGCCGGGAGTGTTGTGCTCCACTGCACCCACCGGAGTGGACTTCCTGTTCTGCCGTTCTAGCAAAAGTGTGGTTCAAATGCCACAGATGTGCGCTGTTCTTACTGAGTTTTAGTGGTTTTTTTTGAATAAATTCTTCATCTGTGTATGCCCACAAGACTATTTCTGGTGCCTTTAATTTAAAAAACTTTTTTTTCCACCAGATTTTCTGGGGAGTGGGTCTATAGGGCCATGCTGGAAGTAGCTTTCCTGATCAGAAGTTTTTCGGTCATTGTTGCTCAGTAAAAACTAACAGATACCAGGTAATAAACATGGGCATTTTGTCATCTTTGCATTTACAACATCTGAAATCTTTGTCCATTTTTATCTTAATGCTCTGATTTTTAAAGAAAATGTTTTTGCCACAGGGCATGTGTGCTCACCAGAGAGAGGTAGAGAGAGTGACAGTGACAAATCACCCTCCAGGCCACGCTGCAATCCCTTCTCCAGTCTCTTAGGACTTTGAGCACGCACACACACGCACACGTGCCCGGTGTGATTTTCAAGTTGCCTGGTCCCAGATGGTGGCTATGGCGGTCGGCCATATGGGAGTCCAGTACCTTAACCACCCCTCCACCTGCTGGCCCCAATTCTCTCATTTTTAGGGACTTCTGTCTCCCTTTTCAGTTGGTTGTTTCTGTGTGAATTTTCACTCCTGTGCGGGCTGTACCACATGTGTGTGCGGTTTGGGTCAGGCAAATAAGAAGCCTCAGCTGAAGATCTGAGGAAGATGATAAAGTGGTCACCGTATTTATTTCCATGGAAACCCCCTTTGTGAGCCTGCCTCTGCCAGGCAAGTCCCTTAACTGAGCGTCCCTGCTTCTCTGCCACCTCCTCTCCAGGGCTCTCCTTTTCCTTGTCCCCAAGGGCCTCGGGGTGGCAAAGGCTCGGTTGCGGCCGTGTGTAGCTCCTGCCTGGGCTTTCCGCCTCCCTGCAGCAAGTCATTCCTTGATAATTTGAACTTCAGTGGATAAGAGCTCTACAGATTATCCTCACCTCGGTGTATCCGAAGTCCATACTTCGTAGTGTCCTTACAAAGTAATGGTTGCATTCCTCTTTCCTGTTTTTATCCTCTTATCTCCCCAATCTATTGTGCTCTTTAAATCAATGATGGCATTTTCCTTTTTCTTTGTTTTTTTTGGCAATGTTCCAGAGGACATGTGCACTTGCAGGGAGGTAGGAGGGAGGAGGAAACCGAGAAAGCACCTCCTTGGGGATGGCCACACTGCAATCTCTTCTCCTCCATTTCTCCCTTCTTTCAGGATGTTGCGTACACATGCACACACACCCAGCGTGTGTCTCAAGCTGCTGGGTCCAGGGCTCAAACTGCATAGTTGGCCCTGAGGGATCTAGCCGCCTCAGCCACCATGCCACCTGTTGGTCCAGAGTGTTTTTTGTATGTAATATTTTGACTTAGTTCTCTTCTGTGATTTCTCTGTCTTGGGTCTCATTGCTAATATTTTCCTAGATAATAAGGATATTTATTGTGCTTATTAAAAACATTTGTTCTTGGGACCAGAAGTTAGCATATGGCTATGTGGCTGGACTCCCATGTAGTCGACTGTGGTTCAAATCCTGGACCCAGGGGCTTAAACTCACGCTGGGTGCGTGTGCGTTCATGCCCATGATTCTGAGAGGAGAATGGAGGAGAAGGGATTGTGGCATGGCCATCTCCCCTGGGGGGTGATTTCTTGCTTTCTTATCTCTCTGTCTTTCTAGTGAGCACATGTGCCCTATAGCAAAAAACAAACAAACAAAAAAACAAAAACAAACAGAAAAACAAGACAAAACAAAACAAAAAACCAACCCCAAAAAAACAAAAAAAAAAACTTTCCAACAAAAACAACAAAAATTTAGTCTTGTGGCCAGCAGGTGGCATGGTGGTTAAGGCAGTAGACTCCTATATGGTCAACCATAGTTCGAGTCCCAGACCTGGTGACTTGCTTTCTCATATTCTCTCTCTCTCATGTCTGTGCTGTCTTGTGAGCACATGTGACCTGGAGCAAATTAAAGAAAAATAATGAAGGACCGGCAGGTGGCGTGGTGATTGAAGCACTGGACTCCCACATGGCTGACCACAGTTTGAATCCTGGACCTGGCAGCTTGCTTTTCAACTTCCCTTTCTCTCTCTCTGAATCTCTCTAGTCAAATTAAAAGATAATAATAACAAATAAAATAAAATAAATAATTCTTTAAAAATAGTGATACATAATTATTTAAAAATATTTTAAAAAAACCCTCTTTCAGGTGATGTGTGCTGTCCAGACTTTTGTATATCCCATGCAGCTACCCCTTGGCACAGGTGCACATATTTCCCAGGGCTAGCAGCTACTTTGGCACTGTCTGGTGAATTACAGGGAAGACCAAAATCCTGAGGAACTCCAGACAAAGGGGAGCAGATGACCCCAGGCACCAAAGCTCCTCCCTTATCCTCTCCTAAATCCTGCCTCCCCTGCCCCCCACCCCAAGCAACTCCTACAGTTGGGGCCTGAACTTAAAGCCTGGGAAGAAATCAAGGAGGGAGCCTATCTTGGCAGGTAGCAAGTGCCTTTCTTGGGAGTTGCCTGAGGCAAGATGAAGGGCACATGCCTGCAGCTGGCTGTGAGGCACTCTAACTGGCAGGCACTGCCATACTACAACACTGGCCCCTGAGAAGGATTAGCAGCCCTTATCAAGGGGGCGGGGGAAAAGAAAAGACAGTGGATCACATGCACTGCCTTCCTCAGCCTTCCCTCCATGCCCAGCTACAGCCACTTCAAGGTAACCCGAGTGGCTCCAGTTTTTCCCATTGATTTGATTTCTTCTCACCTCCACAGCTTACCTAAGGTTGAGGGTGGGGGAAGCAGCAGCCAGCCATGGCAGTGCACCACCTGGAGGCCTGGGAGCCCATGATGATGGGTCTGCGAGGACCACGCAGGGGCCACTCCCAGCCTGCCCCAGCCCCTGCCCCAGGCTCACTGGCCTTGCAGATATTTTCTCCCTGATCCTGTCTTGTTTTCTTGCCACTGACCAAGTTCTGGGCCATAATTGGGACGGCCAGTGTGAGCCTCACCAGGCAGCCTGAGAGGGAAAGTCTGGGTCTGGTGCCTGGGAATGGCGTGCACTAAGAGAAGAACAAGGGCTTCTAGGCTCTCTCTTGAGGCCCAAGTTGAAATTCCTGTTCCAGAATCTATGATTTCTGTGGCTTGAGACACAAGAAATCTGTGCTAGGCTTCAGGCTGCAGATCTTTGAAGAGACTGAGTCTATTAATGTTGAACACTGAAGTGGTTCCCAGTGATAGGGAAATGGGCAGCGCTGTGAGCTGGCAGGTGTGCAGAGCGTGCTCAGATGTGTTCATCTGCACTGACTGAGTCAGAGGAGGCCCAAGGAACTCATGGACAAGGACATAGTCTCAGGACTCCATGCTCACGTAGGAGTGTCTGCTGATGAGCAAAGCTGAAGTCGCCATGTGCAGGATCTCCAGCTCAGCAGCGTGCGGCCCCCAAGGGCAAAGGAAGTGGCAGTTCTGGGGATAGCAAGTGTCTACTGCTCCACATCTGACCTGACCCAGTGGTGACTCTTATCACAGCGCCCAGCAACCCTGCCATGGGTCCCTGCAACAGAGTTTACCATCGGGGAGAAATGCTTTCTTCTGCCCAGAGAAGGTGGAGCTCCTAAGGCTGGACACCAGTGCTGGGCACAGGTGTTTTGCTCAGTGGCCCCTCAGTGAGATGGGAGAAGAACAGAGTTTGTGTTGGAAAGGAAACCTGTGTGTCAGCAGCAGAGGGTTTGCCAACAAGATTCCACTGATCATGCAGGTGTGACCTGTTCCCACCTGCTGGTGGGACCTGGGATACTTGGGTGACATCAGGATCAGAAAGAATTTGCAGAGCACCTGGATGGCACTTTGGGCCTCCAGTGACAAGGGGCTGCTCCCTTATTATCAAGAGTTCGGGTGAGGGAGTGAGAGGCTGTGGTGCAGGTCACTGAGAATCCTGCTAAATAGGGTGCAGAGACAGGGATTGTTTGCAAGGACAGTTCAGATCCTGGCTTGGGTTCAGTATGAGGTTAACAAATCTTGGGTCAACCAAACCTTGACCACCACAGTCCACAGGGGCTGGGGCTGGGCTACAGGAAGTGGGGTGTGTGTGTAGAGGAGGGGGGCTCACAGTTGACCCCTGGAGTGGATCTGAAGGTTATGGACCCCAGACCTTGAGACCTCAGCCTGCAGGCCACGGCCCTTCCCAATCAGCTTTAACCTCTCAGCAGGAGCCTCTGTGCCCTGTGGACCTGGGAGACCTTTATCCCTACCCAGGCCAATCACTCAACTCCAGGAGAACATACTGCTTCCTACACCAGGTGAGGCCCCAGCCCAGGTGCATGGCTGCCTGAGGGCTGGATGGGGCTCTGAGTCCAGAGAACCCAACTTCTGTGGGAGAGTGACTCAGCTCTGATATGACCCATCTGACTCCCTGGATGTCCCTCAGCTGTTCCTGCCAAGGGTGTGGGGGACAGACCCACACTGAGGGGGTACTGTAGAAGCACGGGAGGTGTGGGATGGCCCTGATGGATCAGAAATGGGAGCCAGAGGCTTCCTCAGTAGTTTTTATTTTGTCAGGCCAGGACAGAGAGGTCTCAGTAGAGCTTGAGATGGACACATTTGGGGACAGTGTAGAGCTCAGTTGGAAGTCACCTGGCGCAGCTGGGGAATGAGCCATGAGGCTGTCACAGGCTCCCAGGGACCAGTAGCAACAGCAGGAAGGTCTGTGCAGACACCAGATCTGCACAGGCCCTAGGCCTATGGACAGTACCCAGAGAAACCATGCTGCCCAGAGTCGGGGTGTGCCCTGGGAAGGTATCTCAGAGGGGCCGGGAGTAGGTGTGATCTTCTTGTTTTCCTTGATCCAGTTGGAGAAGTAGCTGACTCTGGTGAAGAAGCTGGGGCCGATGGGTGAGCGGCAGTCCAAGCTCCAACTGGAGATGCCTATCAGGTACCATTTGCCATTCACCGGGCAGACAAGAGGACCCCCAGAATCTCCCTGAGGGAAGAGAGGTCATAAGTAGCAGGGGCAAGGACACGAATGGAGGGTGCAGAGCGTGTGGAGGACCTGGTCTTCCCCCAGGATGGAATGTGGGCAGCTGCCCAAGGAGTGGTTCTCATCAGAGTACCAGGCAAAACCCCCTGGGGGCCCCAGAGCAATGTCCCCAAAGCTCTCCAAGGGCCCTGCACAGCCTCCAGGCAGACAGTCATAGCCCTCCGAGAATACACAGGGGGACCTCTGAAGCTGGAGGTCCACCCTCTGCCCTCCCTACCCTCCACCTGGGAGAAGGCACTGTCCACGGCCCATGGACTGGTGAGGTGGCCAGCCTAGATGCCTGGCCTGTGGCCCGCGTCTGCAACCTCACCCAGCATGGCAGCCCACCTGTGCCTTTGTCTTTGACTCATTAAGTCTCTAGTGTTTCTTCAGTTTCTTGGCTGAGCCTCTAGGGGAAATGTCAAGCTATTGGATTTGCTCAGGGAAAAGAGACCCTCCTGGGGGGAGGCAGCAAGGACTACCAGAGGCTCCGGAAGAGCTCTGGGGTCTGGGTGTCTGAGATGAAAGTTCCCTCCATCATGGGCTCCCCAGAGTGGGACCCAGGAGACACAACACCCTCCAGCCATGTGTTGAGTAAACACAACTGAGCGCCTTCTGTGCGCAGGTGCTGCCCGAGAGATCCAAGGTGACGTGGCCACGTGAACTCACGGCTATAGACATGTGTGTGGGGTGGGGGCACGCAGGAGATGGGTAGAGCCCAGGAAGGCCTTCTCTGGCTAGGCCATTGAAGTCCATGGCCCTGGTCAGCCCAGAAGGGGACACAGAAGACACTCAGCAGGAAGATTCACCACGAAAGGCTCTGCGCTGCCGGGACCGGGCAGCAGCAGGGCATGGAGATGGGTCAGGACACAACTGCAGGAGAAGGGTGGTGAAGGCTGGCAGGAAGCGGTCAGCACTCACGCGGTGCCATTGCCGACTCTTTCTATCCCTGGAAGGAAAGAATGCAGCAAGGCAAGAAAAGCAGGATGAGTGGTGAGTGGGGGACCCTCAGGGTTAGGAAAAGGAACAGAGTAAGAGCCACGGGGGAGGGAGAGGTGGCCACAGCCTCCAATGGAGGATGCAGCACAAAAGCCTGATGGAGTGGGCTGAAGCAAAAGGTAAAAGAGGACACAGACAGGGCACATGCAGGCTGCCCCGGGCTGAGTCCTGCTGAGAACGGCAAGAGGCATGGGGGTCAGGGAGCATGTCTCAGAGTGTTTACAAGAGGAGTCATGGTACTACGTTTCTGAGCTGTGGGGCACAGCCGAAGAGAAAGTGCAAGAGTGTAGGGAGCACCTTAAGTCTTTGGGCTATGACTGAGGGCATGCGAAAGCTCTAAACAAAGGTTCCTGGCACACACCATATTGCTGAATGTGCAGTAATCTGTGCTGCTGGGCTTGCAGGGGTCTGCAGGTGGGAGATAGTTTGCACAGTACCTATTTTCTATGATACCAACTTCTCCCTCCTGCAACTGGAAGGGTACAGGCAGGAATGCTGCAGGAGGAAAGGATCAGATGTGGGGTTCAGAGAAGGAACTGCTCCTCCCAGTCTTTCTGTGACACAGGCCACATGCCCTAGCCAGTGGGGCAAGGACAGGCTCTCAGAGACCATGCAGAGAGGAGAGGAAGAGGTGCTTAAGACAGCAAAGGTGAAGGGCCTGCAGGGGGAAGGTTCTGGAGGAGGTCAGGGCAGCTGCAAGGAGGCAGGAATTGGGGCGGGGTGAAAAAGATGAGGCACAGTTAGAGCAGACCCCAGAGCAGGCTGGGCCTCCACCAGTGCATGCAACCAGGGTCCATGCTGAATGCACTGGGAAACAACCAGAGGGTCTGCTTGTGTGTCAGAACAACCCTCTGGCTTCTCTGTGGAGACAGGGCTGCAGATAGGGAGGGTGCAAGCTGGGAGCCCTGGTGCACCTACTAGTGCCGAGTGAGTTGGGCAGTGTTCTAGTCCGTTCTGTTGCTAATAACAGAAAATACCCGAACTGGTTCATTTATAGGAATGGAGGTTTATTCAGCTCATAATTTGGAGGTCTCAGGTCCAGGGGCCACATCTGGTGACAGTCTCTGGCTGCATCACAGCACGGCCGAGGGCAGGAACTCACGTGTCTGTGTGTGCGTTTCGGTCCTGGTCTCATTCCCTCCCTTTATAAGTCCCTCAGGAGTCAGGTAGGGCCTGTGGCCTAGTGGTTAAGGGAGCTGGATCCCACATGGCCGACTGTGGTTTGAATCCCAACTCTGGTGGCTTGAAAAACACACTAGGCACATATACATGTATGTTCCAAATACTGACAGGATGGAGAAATGAAAGAACGGTTTACGGTAATGACCATAGCCCATGGTGGGGGTTGCCCTCTCCTTCTCCCTCTCTGTCTGTAGTATTTCCCGGTTCTTAAAACGAAGAAAGTGGGGGCTGGCAGGTAGTGATGATAAAGGCCCTGGACTCCCACATGGTTAGGCACAGTTTGGCCATGGACCAAGCATGTGGCTTTCTCACTTTCTCTTTCTCTCCTTGTGGTCAAATTAAAAAATAATAAATAACATTGAATAAAGAATTCTTTAAAAAATGAAAATGGTGTGGCGACTGGGGAGCCCTCTGCAGGACTGCTCCAGGAGGATGTAGAGTCAGCAGGGTAAGGGACCCCCTGCCCTCTCCCTCTGCCTTTGAGCTCGCTCTCCAGGTCCCACGGCCCCTCCTCTCAGCCCAAAGGCCAGGCGTCCCAGCCCCTCCATCCCAGGGCCCCAGTGTCCTCCTGGAAGATAGCAGGGTCCGGTGGAAGTGGAGGCACACGAGAGGGGCAGGCAAATTTGGCCCCCCCTAGGTCTTGGTCCCCTGCCCTCCTCACCGGAAGACAGATCCGAAGCCTGGGTGCTCAGCCGCAGGAGGCCCAGCCACAGCAGGGCGGCGGCCAGCACTGAGCTCCCATGCCCGCCTTGGCCTGAGTGCTGGGCCCCAGCCCCCAGCATCTGGCCGGTCCCCTCCGCGGCTCCAACAGCAGAGGGCGCGGCACGCGGCCCTCCCCGGGGCCGCCGGGAAAACCGCCTTTGCTGTGGAGGCGCCCATGACTGGAGCCTGCGTGGGAGGAAGGAGGCGAGCCACGTGCTTAGGAGCCCCGGGTCTGCAAGAGGCAGTCATCACTGGGAGCCTCCCCTGATAGAGGCGGCGGGGGTCACAGGGCCAAACTCCTGGGCCCCAGCTTGTAGGAGGGATACTGGGGCTGCAGTGGGGGCAGAGTGCTGCTGCTTTTATAGAGGGGTCAGGGCGTTCCAGCTGGCTCTGGGAATTCAGTGCGACAGCCAGCTGTGTGATTAGAATGCCATTAGGTCTGGTTTGAAGGGGTGGTACAGGGTCTCTTTCTGAAGCTCTCCCTAGCCTTACAGCAGGACAACCGTGGGAGGGGCGTCCCATCATGTTCACAGGTCCCTCTCACCTGCCAGGGCTTACAGGAGGTGGTGGGAGATATCCTAGAATTCCGCAGCCGCAGTCCAGCCCCTCCCAGGTGCAAACTGCATCCACTCAGTCCTGCTTCCCAGAGACCCATCCCATTACAGCCAGCACACCGCTTAGAATTCAAAGTTGTGAGGTGCTACAACAGCAATCTAAGCTTCAGTTATCTCCTCGGTTCCAACCCCACGGTCTCATCCAAATCCCCTACATTGGGTGCGGATGAGGATCCTAGCTGTAATCAAGTAAGCGTGTCTCTTGAGCACAATTTTCCTCCGTCTGAGGACCTGTGAAGTAAACGTCCTACCCCGCCGTTCCCACATACAGTGTGTGACGGCTGGGATGGCAGTTATAGATGTGCCCTTTCCAAAGGCAGTGGAGGGGATGGAAAGCAGGAGGGAGGTACCGGTGCATAACCAATTGACACCCCGCGGGGAAACACCATTTGGTTTCAAGGCCTGGGGAAAAAGTGTCTGTGACTCCCAGCTCTGCCCTCTGGGTTCTTGACCATCCTTATTTTATGGGAAGTAGCACATGCTTGTTTCTGCGTAGTTCTACCAGCTTGCAGGTAGGAGACAAGTAGAAATTGGCGGACTATTTTTCTTGGGTTCTTTCCTTGTCCCTGTAGGGGCTGGCACTGTTTATGCAGATGTAATCATCTCCAGAACCTGTGGTCCTTGTGTGGGTTTCTCTTCATTAGACAAAGCCACATCCATAGATGTTTAAAAAATTTATTCTGTTCAGGAAGCATTTATTGTTCTGCATTTGAGAATTTTCCCCAAGGACAAAAAATCCATACTTTCAGGTAGTCTCCTGCATGGCCTGGCTCAGCTTCTGAATCTTGGTTTTTGCAGACACGTCAACGTATTTCTCTCCAATATGGACAATCATTCCACCCATAATTGATGGATCAGCCTTACCCTCCAATTTCAATACTTAGCCTTGACTTAGGAAGCTCTTGAGAACGTTTTTTTGAGAGGTTATTTTTTTGCTATAGGGCATGTGTGCGTGCCAGAAAGACAGAGACATAGAGACAGAAAATGAGAAATCATCCCCTAGGGGGATGCCATGCTGCAATCCCTCCTTCATTTTCCTCTCGGGATCTTGGGCACACACACATACATGTCCAGTGTGAGTTTAATCCACTGGGTCTGGGACTCGAACTGCCGTCAACTACATGCGAGTCTAGCGACATAGCCATTATGCCAACTACTGGTCTAGGGAACTGTTTTTAATTCAGAGAGAGTTGCTAAGTCTAAAGGGGATGTAGTGACCATGGTACGAGTTACTTCTCCATGGCGGACACTCATCATGGTAGAAGGCAGAAATGACTCCCTGGGTGTTGCTTAAGTGACCATTTTCAGCAAGCAGATTAATCAGGTTGGATGAAAGGGAAGAAAACCTCTCTTTTTCTGCCATGTCATTTATGCTTTTTACTCTGATGGAATGCTTAACATAAGGGTTCAGAATAGAAACAGCCAGTTTGGGGTCCTTCAGGAGTTGTGCCACTCTCGACAACTCTTATTCTACTTGTTCCAACTTATTCTCTTTAGATGCAGCAGATCAAAGTGCAGTGTCATAGCGACCTTTGATACCATAAACCTGAACAGGTGGCCTCACAAGGTTGGCAAACAGCCTGACCATAGATGGACTGAAGCATGGAACCTGCCGGGAGAGCCTGGATATTGTCAGGGTCACCATCTTCTCCTGGGTGGCTGTAGCCCTAAATTATTTTAAAACATTATTTAACTTTATTTATTTACTCAATTAAAAAAAAATTTGACCAGAGAGGGACAGAGCAAGCAAGGGAGAGTAGAAAGTCAGGAAGCAAGCTGCTGGGTCCAGGTCTCGAACCAATGGTTGGCCATGTGGGAGTCTAGAGCCCTTACATACCACACTACCATCTGGTCCCAAGCACAGATTATTTTGAGATAATACCACTGTGCCTTGGCTTCCTGCTGAGAGGTAGCAGGAACCTGCCCTGTAATGTCATACACGTCCTCTGCTGTGATTGAGAAGACACAATTGAGGATTGCTCAGTCTCTCGAAGGGACCTTTATTTGGCTGATCTCTTGGTCTTTCTGTGGTCTTGGCAGAACAGCTACCAGCACACCCTGCCTTTTGTCTGTGCCATAGTTTCAGCAGCCAGCTCTGACTTTTAGCATTTTGTGACATCTGGAGAGACTGCGGATTTTCAAAATTATCTAGTGAGTTCTTCCCTCAATGTTTCTCTCTCCTCTCACATTTTGCTATGAGTGGCAAGAAGAAACCAGGCAACACCTCAGAACGTTGCTTAGAACCCTGTCGGCCGTGCATGCTGACATGCCCGACAATGTGCACTCCCTAGTTTCTGCCACAGCACGCTCAGGGCCTCCTCTCCCCATTCCCAAGAACGTGCTCTCACTTCTATTGAGCTTTCCTCAACAGTGCCCTGAAAGCCCACATTTCTACCACCACTTTGTTCAAAGAAACAGGTTTCTCTGTGGTGACCTAAATTACTTCTTTATTAGACAAAGGTATAAACCAAAAGTTTCCATCTTTTAAATTAATTTTAAAGGGTTTTGCCATAGGGCACATGAGCTTGCTGTAGAAAGACAGAGAGAGGTAGAGAGAGGGAAAGTGAGAAATCACTTCCTGGTGGGGGGATGGCCACGCCACTATCCCTTCTCATCCAGTTCTCCTCTTGGGACCTTGGGCATCATGCACATGCACCTAACATGATTTTCAAGCCATTGAGTCTGGGATTTGAACTGTGATTGGCCATGTGGGAACCCAATGCCTTCACCACCACACCACCTGCTGGCCCTGATGGATTTCATTTTCTAATTGCACATTAGGACATTCAATCTCACAATTCTTACTGATCAGGAAGGCCCAGTTTGGCTCCATTTCTCTCAATCAAATCCAGCTGTGAGCTGCATGTTCTTTCGCTGCCAGTTTAAATCTTGGATACGCTTCCTAATTTCTGAAGCTCTTTCTGTGTATGTTCAATCATACAAACTAGATTTTCCTTATAAACTTTGCAGGCATCCCAGCCATGCTCTGACTGGTTCCAGATTCTCAGTTGGAACTGCGTGATGCTCAGTTGTTTCCACATTCTTCCCATGCAGTAATGTCATTTTCTGACCTGAGGAAGGGGCTGGAAGTTCATATCATTTCGTGCTGAGCAATTCAATTGGTTGTTGAGCAGCCAGTCTTTCTAATTCATTTCTCATTATGTCGGTTTCAAAGCAGAGTAATGGGGGCTGTCAGGTGGCTCAGGTAGTCCTTAGCAGGTCGATACCTTCACCAGCAGGCACTTCCCCACACCAGGAGCTTCACAGCCTTGATCAGAATACGACAACGCACCCACCACAACCTTCCCAGCCACCAAACCCAAATCCGCCATTCTGGAGATCTTCGTCTCTCTACCATACAGTGTTTCTAACTTGCTTTCCTGATCTACAGTCCCACCAGCACTGCCTGCCTGCTGGCCCCCACGTCCTCATTAGTACTCATCGCTGTAAGACTGTGCAATTTTTTGCCAATCAGGTGTAGCATGTGGTATCTCACTGTCAATTTTACATGTAATTTTTGATTACTAATGAAGCTGAGCATCTCTTCTGGGGCCACTACCCAACTGGGTAACTCTTTATGCAAATCATCTTTTCAAATTTGCCAATTTTCCTTTGAGGTTTCCTGCCCCCCCTTCTAATAATGGATTTATGGAAACTCTGTGTGTATTCTGAATTGAAAGCATTTTCAGCACTCTACACAGTAGCCATTTCCTTGTAGTCTGACATTGTTAATGGTATAACAGATTTCCTGTAAGGAGGGGGGAGAAGGATGGGGATATATATTTCTCCACATAAAAGCCTCACCTCATGTGGTATACCAATCAGGAAGAAGTAGAGGTAAGTGTAACTAAATAAGTCATAAACAATTTAAAGGAAATGTTTCTTAGTCTTCATTATGGTAGGGAATTTTCTTTCTTTCAGGTAAGTTATAGAAGTGTGAGAGGACAGAAGTATTTAGCTGCAGAGAATTATGGTCATCCGTGAGTTAGTTACAAAACAAGTATGAACAAAGTCAACGGAAAAACACAGGAGACTAACAACGTTGCAATAGGGAGCTCCAACTCTCTATCGCTCTATGAATGCAATGAGTGAACTGGCAAAAAGCTGTCAGGATTTACTTTCTTGGAGCTTTGGGATAGAGTAAAAAAGAAATTACAGCCGGCCAGGGAATGATTAATGACGAAGGAAGCTGCTACATTTTGGTAGGAGCACACGGTGTTCTTTTAACTTACCCACCCACCACCTCCAGTGCCCCAGCACGGTGCTGGTCATGGAATGGAGCCTGCAGTTTCGGGGCAACTTGCTGATGGCAGAAGGGGCAAGATGAACTTTGTTCTGGAAACACTGTGCTTGCGTGTTTTGACCTGTTTCATCGCTCCTTGAAGGACCAGCTCAGATTTTGTGTTGCCCACTTGGAAACATTTTCTGTCACTTGAACACTAATAGTGCTATAGTTTCCATGTGTTTCCTCAAAACGCGCGTGCTGGAACTTGGTTGTGACAGGATTCAGAGGACTGCAGGGAAAGGGTCAGGGAGGGAGCAGACCCTGTGGAGGGTGCTCATCTTTATTTCTCTCACATGCACAAACATGCGCTGTATTATGTGTAGAGAAAAACAGTTAAAAATACTTGCCAGAGGGCGTGTGTACTCACTAGTGACAGACAGACGGAGAGAGCGCGCACGAGAGAAAGCAAGGAAATATCCCCCAGAGGGAAGCCTATGCCAGAATCCCTTCTCCTTCAGTTCTCCCTCCTGTTGGGATTTTGTGCACACAGACGTGCACCCAGCATGTTTTTGAAGCTGCCGAGTCTGGGATTTAAATTGTGCAGTCAGCCATGTGGGACCCAGCTGCCTTAACCAGGTTAAGCTGTTTAAGACTGGCCAAAGGAAAAAATAAAATGTTTTAAAAAAGAAGGCTTAGGGACCAGCAGATGGCGTAATGGCTACGATGCTGTACTCTCACATAGTGGACTGTGATTCCAGTCTCAGACCAGGTGTCTTTAAACTCACGCCGTGCATGTTTGTGCATGCCCAAAGTTCCTAGAGGAGAATGGAGGAGAAGAAATTGGGGTGTGGCCATCCTTCCTGTGGGATTATTTGTTGCTTTCTCTCTCTCTGTCTCTCTGGCGAGCGCACGTAACCTATAGCAAAAATCTCTCTTAAAAAAAAAAAAAGAACATCTAGCCACAGTGGTGCCTTCCACTAAGACACTGTGCTCTATAGGCTGGATCACATGGGCGGCCTGGGTTAGATTCTCAGTCCAATCTAAAGAGGGAGCAGCGGCATGGATTTGTAATCCCTAAGATTAGAGAAGCTGAGGCATGTAGGTTGGGAGCTCAAGGTTGTCCTGGACAATACAGTAAGGTTCTGTCTGAAAGATACAGGTGTGGTCTCAGCTACTAAGGGAGGCTGAGGCAGGAGAATCAAGACACAGTGAGACCCTATTTAAGAAATAAGATGGGGACCAGCAGATGGCTTAATGGTTACATCGCTGGACTCCTACGTAATTGACTGCGGTTTGAATCTTGGGCCTGGCAGCTTTAATTTCACACCGGGCATGTGTGTGTGCTTGCCCAAAATCCTGAGAGGAAAATGGAGGAGGGATTGTGGTGTGACCATTGCTTCTGGGGAGTGATTTTTTGCTTCCTGTCTCTCTATCTCTCCGGTGAATGCATGTACCCTATAGCAAAAATCTTTTAAAAAAATAGTAAAAAAATAAAGTAAATATAGCAAAATGTCAGAAGTAAGTCCTTTCTTATCAGTAATTACTTTAGATGAAATGGATTATACTCTTCAACTAGAAGGTAGATTGGCAGAGTTTTTTTTAAAAAAATCTATCTATATGCTGCCTATAAGAGACTTGCATTAGAGCCAAAGACACAATGATGTTGAAAATGAAAAGACAGAAAAAGATATATCATGTAAATAGGGACCATAAGAGAGTTGTACGACTATACTAATGTCAGGAAAAAAGTAGACTTTAAGTCACAATTTGTTACAGAGATAAAGAAACCATTATGTAGTGACAAAACTGCCAGTCCATCACAAAGATGCAATATTTATAAACATGCCTGCGTGTGATAAGAAAACCCTAAAATATATGAAAGAAAAATAGAGAAGGGAGAAATATGCAACCATTTCTACAATAATACTTAGAGACCTTAATGCCTCTCTTTTAATAATGGATAGAACAAATAAAAAGAGATCAATAAGGAAATAGAGGATGTGAGCAACATTAAACCAATGACATCTACAGAACAGTTCACCCAACAAGTGCAGAATAAACATTTTTCTCAAGTGTACATGAAACATTCTCTAGGATAGAACAAGAACTTGAAAAAGATTAAAATAATACCAAGTGTCTTCTCTGATTACCACAGAATGAAATGAGAAATAAATCATAGAAGTACTACAAAACCTGAAAATATCTCTCTAGACAATTAAACAGCATACTCTTAAATAATCAATGGGTGAAAGACAAAACAAGATTAATTTAAATTATTTTAAAACAAAGGAAAATGAAAGCAAAACATACCAAAACTTAACTAGGAGGGACCAAGACTGTACATTGAAACCTTTAAAACAGTGCTGGAAGAAAGTAAACAAGACAGAAATAAATGCAAAGACTTCCCATGTCTGTAAATTAGAACACAATATTGCTAAGATGTCACTACTACCGAAAGCAATCTACAAATTCAATGTAATCCTTACAAAATTTTTCATAGCATTTCCAGCACACACATAGCATCTCATACTTCCTGATTTCAAAAGTTACTATAAAGCGGGAACCAGCAGTTAGCGTAATGGCTATGTCACTGGACTCCCACACAGTCGACCGCGGTTCACGTCCCGGACCCAGTGGCTTAAAACTCACGCCGGGAGCATGTGCGTGCGTGCCCAAGATCCCGAGAGGAGAATGGAGGAGAAGGGATTGCGGCGTGACCATCCCCCCTGGGGGGTGATTTCTCGCTTTCTGTCTCTATGTCTCTCTCTGTCTGTCTGGCGAGTGCACGCGCCCTATAGCGAAAACCTCTCAAAAAAAAAAAAAGTTACTATAAAGCTACACTAATTAAAATGTTGTGATACTTGTATAAAGACAGTTGTATAGACTAATGGAATAGAATAGAGCCCAGAAATAAACATTCATGTATATATTCAATGATTTTTTTTTTTTTTTTGTGGAGAGGTTTTTCTTTTTACTACAGGGTGCATGTGCTCGGCAGAGACAGAGAGAGACAGAGAGACAGAAAGCAAGAAATCACCCCCCAGGGAGAATGGCCACGCTGCAATCCCTTCTCTTCCATTCTCCTCTCAGGATCTTGGGCACTCATGCACATGTGCCCGGCATGAGTTTAAGCCACCAGGTCTAGGACTTGAACTGTGGTCAACTACATGGGAGTTCAGCAACATAGCCATTATGCTAACTACTCCCTATGTTCATTGATTTTTGACAGGGAGGTCAAGATCATTCAATGGAGAAAGGATGGACTTTCAACAAAGAGTGTTGAGATACACCCAGAAGAATAAAGTTGAACCTTCACCTTATACTCTATATAAAAATTAACTCAAATTGGATTAAATACCTAAATGTAAGACCTAAAACTGTAAAACTCTTAGAAGAAAACATACAGGAAAGTTTCATAACATTGAATTTGAGAATTACTTTCTCCATATGACATCAATAGCTCAAGAAACAAAGTAAATAGATAATAGATAAATTGGACTTCATCCAAATTAAAAACTTCTGTGCATCAAAGTATACTGCCAACAGAGTGAAAAGGCAACTCACAGAATAGGAGAAAATATTTGTAAATCATACATGTGATGAGAGATTAATATCCAGAAAATATTTTTAAAAACCTCTACAACTGAAAAATAAAAATCAAACA
Organism: Tupaia tana; assembly: GCA_026018925.1. NCBI lineage: Eukaryota > Metazoa > Chordata > Mammalia > Scandentia > Tupaiidae > Tupaia > Tupaia tana. The sequence continues at coordinate 132,694,154 of JAKSZU010000001.1, read as the reverse complement.
ATTCAGTTTAAAAATGGACAAAGGACTTCAATATACATTTCTCCAATATAGGGGGCTAACAGGTGGCACAGAGGTTAAGGCACTGGATCCCACATGGCCAACTGTGCAGTTCTAGTCCTGGATCCAGTGACTTGAAAATCAAACTGGGTACATATAGGTGTTTGCCCAGAATCCTGACAGGAGACTGGAGGAGAAGGGATTATGACATGGCTGTCCCCCACCCCCATGTGGGGGGAAGGGTGATTTATCATTTTCTCTCTCTCTGGGGTGCACACTTATTTTATAGCAAAAACTGAAAAAGAAAAAAAAAAGATATGGAAATGACCATAGGCACATGAAAAGATACTCAACATAACTATCATTAGGAAATTTCAAATCCAAACCACAATGTGACTCCACTTTACACCCATTGGTAAGCTACTATCAAAACAACAGATTGTACAAGAAGACTTCAGAAACTTTGTGGAACAATGGAATTAAAATAAGAGCACATTTTGTTGCAAAACATTTAGACATCCATGCATAATTTTTTCATACTAAGCACTTCCCTTCAACTTTTTGAAGACACGCATAACAAGTGCTGGCAAGGATGTGGAGAAGTTGGAAGCCTGTGCACCCTTGTTGGGAATCTAAAATGGTACCGCTGCTGTGAATGGCAGTTCCTCAAAGCTGTAAACGTAGAATTCAAAAATTAAACATAGAATGCAATTTAAAAATTAAGCATAGAATTATGGCAGTTTCTCAAAAAATTAAACATAGAATTACCATGTGATCCAGCAATCACACTTCTGGGTATATACCTCAAAGAACTGAAACCAGGCTTTTGAAGAGATATTTGTATCACCATGTTCACACCAGCCTTATTTACAGTAGCCAAAAATGGAAAGCCATCAACGTTTGCATTGGAGGATAAATTGATAAACATTATGTATTATAGGATCGGCAGGTGGAGTGGTGGTTAAGGGAACTGGACTCCCACATGATTGACTGTGGCTTGAGTCCCAGGCCTGGTGACTCGCTTTCTCACTTTCCCTTTTTCTCTCTCACTCTGTCCCTCTCTGATCAAATTTAAAATAAATAAATAAAGTTAAATAAAATAATTCTTTAAAAACGTGTTACGTACACACAATGGACAAATATGGTATGATTCCACTTACATGAGTGCTCAGAGTCACCAGATTTGTAGAACGGTGGTTGCCAGGGCCTGGAGTAGGGGGCGTGGAGGGTTCATGTTGAATGGGGACAGATTTTCTGTTTGGGATGATGTCAGATTTCTGGAGATGAATGGTGGTGGTGGTTGTACAATAAAGTGAATGTACGCTATGCCACTGAACTATGTATTTAAAGGTAGTTCCAGTGGTAAATTAATGGGCTGGCCCTGTAGCTCAGTAGTTAAGGGAACTGGAGCTCACACGGCTGACGCGCAGTTTCCCTGCTGGCTCTCCTTGTGTGAAAAACTCACCAATATCCCACAGGATGGAGAAATGAAGGAGAAGGGATTGCAGTGTGATCGTGCCCCAAGGGGAGTGCTGTCTCCTCTCTGTTTCTCTGTTTCTCTCTGGTGAGTGCCTGTACTCTGGCAATAAAAAGGAAAAAAAGTGGTAAATTTATGTTATGTTTATTTTACCACCGTTTTTAAAAGAGGAAAGAATAATATACTCCTCCCTGAAATGGTCAGGACTGTAGAGGGTAAGATCGAGAATCTCGTAGAGGAGCTGGAGGGATGAAAGAGTAGGGAGGGCCAGACGCCCTGTGATGGCCTGGAGGAGGTGGGGGTATTGGTGGTGAAGGTGTTGCAGAAGGTAAAGGTGACAATCGGGCAGGGCTGGGACACCAAGCAGGGGAATCTGAGGACCAAGGCAGCTGCAAGCTGAGAGGCTTCAGGAAACGGCAGGGGAGGACAGCAGGGGGAAGGGACTTCAGAGGGGTCGGGTACAGGGTGTTTACTGCCCATTGTCTGGGTGGTTTCTGAGGACATCCAGGAGACAGCAGGGGCATCTGGCATCGGGGTGATGCCCTTCAAGCCTCCCTCACGTCAGCTCACAATGACGAGCATTCCCAGTTTGCAACGCCTGAATTTCAGGGAAACCGAGAGTGCGGGGCTAAGGCTCAGGTCCGTCCTCCGCTAGCTCCACCAAGTCTGGCGACTCATCAGAGCCCTCACCATGACCTCACCAGCCCTTGCTCCAAGTGTTCAGTCTGGACAGCAGTAGTGCCACCGTCATGAGCAGGGGACGTTGGTGAGGAGGGCGCCAACCTTCACGCCCAGCACCAGCGGCCCTGGGAGCAGAGGGAGAGCATGGAGCGTGGCAGGCACTCTGGGCCCTGGGAGCACTGCGCCCACTTCCCAGATGAGGAGCCGCATTGCCCAGAGGCAAATGCCCTGCAGGCAGGGCCAAGCCTGGGGCCGTGGAAGACTCTGGAGCCCTACCAGGCTCCTCAGGGTCACAGGCCTGTGCCCACCCAATCCTTGCTAGGGTCAGGCTCTTTTCATTTCCTGTTCATGCCCAGTTCTCAGGAATAAGTTGCTCTGAGATTTGCTACAATTTGGCAGCACTGAACCGCTTACTGTTCCCCTAACTGTCTTGTATTTCTAGACCCAGGCCCTAAAATCAAGACTCCAACACCTCAAATTGGTATCTACCTGCTCTTTCCTCCATCCTCAGTATCCTCCCTGCCAGCTGCACTATCCTGGGCTTTCTGGGAGAAAGAGGTGCCCTTTTCCTCCCCCACTATCCAGTGAAAGCTTGCTCCCTGGGAATTCCCTTGGCACTCTGGGAGGACTTTTGGAAGACATTCTCTCTCTCCCTCCAAGGGTGGCCTCTGTTCTTTCTCAGACCCAGCAGCTCTGCAGGCACCCTTGAGGCAGAGGCCACCTGACCCATGTGTGTGGCATAACCCCATCGAAGCTTGCATGTGCTGTGATTGCCCGTCCAGCTGAGATGTTGTCCTGAGACCTCTGTGACTGTCTCTCCCTCCGTGGAAGGGACCGCGGAAGGGAAGTGACCTTCCATTCTCATTTGATGCTGCTCAGGACCAGACAGAACAGGGGTGAGGCAGAGGAGTCATCCACTGGCCCCCACCTCTCCCCTTGGGGGGTGGGCCGTGCTCTGTGCCCGCTGGTGCTTCCATTCACCGTCAGGTGTGCAGGCTTCAGGACTGACTACCGCACACTCACCTCCTGCACAAGACAAGTGTCTCCCTCACCCTCTCTCCACACGGCAGAGGAACTTATTTATCCACCTCCTGGTTGGTAGTTTATTACATTGGATTTCAGCATGCAGGTGATGCCTTTGAAAATTCATTTACCATGAAAAGGGATCCCGCTGCTCCTGTGAGGGTTGGATTCCCCAGATCCGGTCTTCTCTGCAAACCGAGAGTGCTCATCCTGAGAGCTGCCATGTGGGAGGCAGAGGGCATCGCTGCAGGGCCTGGTGCCTGCCCCCGAGACCCTCAGAACCACCCCAGAGGGTGGGCAGCAAACTTCCAGCACCCCAGCCCCTCTGAAGTCCTTTTCTTCTCCTTTCCTCCCCCGCGGACAGCTTTCCAGCCCACGTGAAGAAGGAAGGGCACCCTACTCACCTCCGTGCTGTGCGAGAGAGGGAAATTTTCTGTGCTCTTCGAAGGTAGTTCCAGGGGGCTCAGCTCTCTGATGTGGAAGCAAAGGATCCCCTTCCCGTCTCAGCTGTATCTGAAGCATCCGACGGTGTCTGCCAAGTGGAGCGGGTTCCAGGAAGTGGCAGTGAGGATGCCTGGAGAAGAGTGCTGTCCAGTCCTGCTGGCCTCATGGGATCTGCCGGTGCCACAGTGATGGCACTGACAAGTGACTGACCCTGTCTGCCCAGAGGACCTGCAGCTCTGTGTTCTTGGTGACACAGCTGGATTCAATCCAGAAACCTGCCTCTTCCTCAGGGTCGACAGTCCCCTGGGTGTGACCCATCTCCATGGTGGTCAGGACGGTTCAACTTCCATAGGAGCCTTTAAAGGGGAACAGCCAGGGAGTTTTGTTTGTCTGTGATTACCTCTTCTCCTTTTTAATTTTCTTAATTGCCAGAAGGAGTGCATGCTTATGAGAGAGAGAGAGAGAGAGAATACTCCCGAGTGGGTCATGGTCCCTTCTCCATTTCTCCATCCTGTTGGATTTGGGGCATGCACATGCACTTGGAATGTTTTTAAGCTACTGGAGTCAAGATTCAAACCATGGTCAGCCGTGCAGGATTCAACTCCTTTAACTACTAGGCCATGAAACCATCCCAACTTCTTTCCTTTTAATGCTCCTACTAAGGTTTAATCTATATACCAAAAAATTAACCTATGTTAAGTGTACAATTCAATGAATTTTTAAAAAGGTTTGGGGTGTTATAGCCCATGACAACATCAGTCTTACTGTAATGTCCACCGTAGGAAAAGGCAAGCTCTGCCCATTTAGTCACTCCCTGTACCCACCTCCAGCCCCGGGCACCCACTAATCTACTCTCTGCTCAGTACATTTGTCTTTGAGAAAAAATATAGTATTTTGTTTTGTTTATTATTATTATTATTTTTTACCAAATAACCAATGTTTTTTATTTGACTAAGTTCTATTTCACGCATAAGCACGATAGTCTCCCCTGTTTATTAGACTGACAAAACAACAACAACAAAAACAAGCAGCCTTTTACAGAACAGTGACAATGCCAGGATAAGGTTAATCTACAGTTTTTACTATAGGATAAATATATATTTATTTTAAAGGCCTCTCTCCTTTGGCCATATCCATTGTTAGTTCAGATCACTCAATACAGACAAGTTTTCAAAATCACTTCTTCACTTCTCCAGTATCTTGGATGCTCTCATCGTCCACCTCTGGCTGTTTCTCCTGAATGATATCAATTGTGTCATCTGCAAAGTCTCCCCGATGGTGATCTCATCCTCTCCCGTTAACTGAGGCACCACAGGAGAATTTTTGAGCAAAAAGTCTTTGTGCTTCCTTAAGATCAATTTGAAAAGTTGAAAACTTGCAAGGCCACACACTCTTGTTACATATTTCTTCTTTGCTCTGGAAATTTTGGCTCTAGTAACCTGTGGCACAACCTTGTGTTTTGTTTTAGCTGACCTTTTCCGCCTCTTTTGTTTTTTCTCCTCCTCTTCTTCCCCTGCTGTTCCCTGACCCTCCGCCAATTCCAGCTTCTTGCTGGGTCAATTTTCTACAGTAAGTTTTGCAAATTCATCTGGAAAATTCCCTAACCATTTTCTGCATTTAGCAACATCAGGTATTTTCTTCTGAGACCATAGAGACAGAATATAGTTTAAAGCAAGCTAAGGAATGAAAAAGACTGTTAAAACTGGTCCAGGGAGATATGAAATGAGTCCCAGCTACATCCCTGCACAACTGTCTGAAATTATTGCCCTTAAAGAAGAATTCCCTGACTAGTTGGCACTGAAACAAAATTATCCTAGGTCACTACGAATTGCATGTTGCACATTGTAAGAAGACCCTCCTCCTCTACCACCACCACCTATTGCAATGTACCTGGAATATACGATATATGAAATATCAGAAAGCCAATCAGAAATGGTTCTGAAAAAATGAGATTTTGTGTCTTCCACTTCTTCCCTACTTTCTCTGTAAGCACAACCTCTTTTGGAGGTCAGTTAACATACACATGTGCAAGAAAAATAGCCCCCATTGGGACCTCTCCATGCCATGATCCTTTTCCCTTCAATTCTCCATTCTGTCAGAACTCAGGGCATTCACACACACCCAGTGTTGTTGTTCTTGTTTTCCCAAGCTCCTAAGGCCAGATCCTGGTCAGCCACGTGGGATTCAGTTTTCCTTTCAGTAGTGCTGAATTGCCTGTCTCTTGCTATGAAAGCCTTCCCTTCCTGCAGTTCTGCTAAGACTTCAGCCAGGTAAATCTTGTGTTCCACTGCCACCTCGTGGCCAGATCTTTCTGTTCAATTAGCCCAGAAATGCCTTAACTCAGCACACCCATAGGATAGTTATGGCATTCGATTCATCATATATGTGAAGGTGTGTTTCTGGGATCTCTGTTCTAGTCTACTGGTCTACATATCTGTCCTAAGCAACATCAAAATGGCTGGTTTTTTTTTTTTTTTTTTTTTTTTTTTTTTTTTTTTTGTATAAGGATTGTGCACTCACCAGAAAGAGACAGAGAGAGAGAGAGGAAAAGTGAGAAATCACTCCTGGGTGTGTGTGTGAGGGGACAACCATGCCACAGTCCCTTCTCCAGCAGCATCCTCAGGATTTGGGGCACACATGAACACATGCCCGACATGATTTTCAAGCCAGTGGATTTGATTCTCTCTACTGTTTTTCTATTCTCTATTTTATTTATCTCCATTCTAATCTTTATCATTTCCTTCTGTGGCCATCCTCCCTGGGGAGTGATTTCTCGCTATCTGTCACCTTGTCGCTCCGCTCCGGCAAGCACACGTACCCTATAGTAAAAATCTCTCTAAAACAAAAAAAAAGTGGAGACTAATAATCAAAGTGTCTAGTGACTTTTCAAAATACTTTTTGCACAATTTTTCCTTTGTCTTGTGTAATCATAAAAATTCTAATCTCTTAGCTGATATTGAGCTAGTGATAACCGAGATTTCCTTGAATGCCGGGAGCCAAAAAGAGAAAGAAAGAAAAATAATCTCCGTCGGTATCTGCAGGTTGCATTCCACCCCTACCCCCACCCCATGCAGTCCTTCCACAACAGCCAGGCTTGAGTCAAAAGATTAACTCAAGATGCTTATGATGTTTTTCAGTCTTCTCTGAGCATACTCTTAGCCTAGGCATATGGTGATTTTCTAAATTGTTTGTGTATATGGGTGCTCTGAGTGCCTTAATTTGCTAACAAAACTCTCCCCAGGTTTTCCTCCAGCTCTTAAATAGCTGTCACCCCTTTTCTGTTGCACGCCTCAGTCATAGTCGCCCCCCCACGCATCTCTGGTCATTTCTTCGCATTACGAAATGTTTCAAGTAATACCCACCAATTCTTGAATCTGAGTGAGGTCTGACAAGTACCTTGTGTCATCCTTCAGGTGGCCCCAGACAGGTGAATGCAGGCATAAGAGTCATCTGTGAATAGGGTCTGCTCTGCTCCCTCCATAACCAGAAATCAGCGACTCACATTTTGAACAGTTTGTCATCTTCAAACCTGTCACAGAGCCAGGGATGGGGTAAGTCAATGTCAAGTTAAACACCACAAACCTCTCCTATCATTTTGTTGACTTTTTATCGAGTCATCGTTTATTATTATTGTTATTTCTTAAGGTTTGTGTGAGAGGGCACGTGCGCTCTCCAGAGAGAAAGAGACAAAAGGAAAAGTGAGAAATCACACCCTGTAGGACGACCATGCCAGTCACTTCTCCTCCATCTTCCTCCTGGATTTGGGCGAGCATGCACATGCACCAGGCATGGTTCTTTTTTTTTTTCTTTTTTTTCTTTTTTTAATTTTTTCCTTTGAGAGAGATATTTTTGCTATCAGGAGTGTGTGGTTGCCAGAGAGACAGAGATAAAGCAAAAAATCATTCCCTAGGGGTGATGGTCACACCACATTCCCTTCTCCTTCATTCTCCTCTCGTGATCTTGGGCATGCACGCACATGCACCTGGCGTGAGTTTTGACCTGCTGGGTCCTGGATTTTAATTGTGATTGACTATGTGGGAGTCTACACCATCTGCTGGTCCCAACACCAGGCATGATTTCAAGCTGCCACTTTCAGGACTTGAATAACAGTCAACCTTATGAGATTTCAACATCTTAACCACTTCCACCTGAAGGCCCCGTGTTTATTATATCTCTGTAAGCCTGTTTCCCAAAGTGATGACAAAGAAGGTCTGACAGTTTCTGTTTATTTTGCTTAGATTTTAGTGTTTTGAAATGGAGGATGTTGTAGCTTGGAGCTACCTCCTTTGCCATTTTCCTGACATCACTCTCCCATTTTTCCTGTTGCTATTGCAAATATAGAGTTCTTGGAGCTGGCAGGTGGTGTGGTGGGCGCTGGACTGCGACTTGGCTTAACATGGTTTGAGCCCTAGACACAGCAGCTTGAAAATCATTCTGAGGGGACCAGCAGTTAGCGTAATGACTATGTCACTGGACTCCCATGTAGCTGACTGCGGTTCGAGTCCAGGACCCTGTGGCTTAAACTCACGCTAGGCACGTGTGCATGCGTGCCCAAGATCCCAAGAGGAGAATGGAGGAGAAGGGATTGCGACATGGCCATCCCCCCTGGGGGTGATTTTTCGCTTTCTGTCTCTCTGTCTCTGTCTGTCTGGTGAGCGCACACACCCTATAGCAAAAATCTCTCAAAAAAAAAAAAAAAAAAAAGAAAGAAAAGAAAGAAAGAAAATCATACTAGGGACACATGTATGCATGCTTAAAGTCCCAAAAGGAGAATGGAGGAGAAAGGATTATAGCATGGCTATCCTCCTTGGAGGGTGACTTCTCACTTTCCCGCTCTCTGTGTCTCTCTGGTGAGCACATGTGCCCTATGGCATTTATATAGAGTGAGAGAGAGAGAATTCTTCATTTTATTTTTTGATTGCTCATTGCTAGTGTATAGAAATACAAATGATTTTAGTATATTGATCTTGTCTCCTGCAATCTTGCTGAACTTGATTGTTAACCTCCGTAATTATGTTTCTTTTTTTGAGAGGTTTTTGCTATAGGGCACGTGTGCTCCCCAGACAGACAGCGAGAGACAGAGAGACAGAAAGCGAGAAATCACCCCCTGGGGGGATGGCCACACCGCAATCCCTTCTCCAATTTCCTCTCGGAATCTTAGGCATGCATGCACACGCGCCTGGCGTGAGTTTTATGCCACCGGGTCCAGGACACAAACTGTGGTCGACTACATGGGAGTCCAGCAACATAACCATTACGCTAACTGCTGGTCCCAACCTCCGTAATTTTTAAGTAGATTTATTAGTATTTTCTTAAGAACATATAGAAACGTGCTGGGGGGGGGGGGAACGGGAGGGGACAGTTTTATTCATCTTTTCCGATCTGAATGCCTTTTCTTACTCAATTGCCCTGGCTAGGACTCCCAGTACAATGCTGAATGGAGATATTGAAGGTTGACATCTCTGTCTTGTTCCTGACCTTACAGGGAAAGCTTTATCTTTTACTGCTGAGTATCATGTTAGCTGCGGGGAAGTCATATGTGCCCTTTATGAGGTTGGAGAAGTCCCTTCTAGTCTGCTTTGTCAGCCCCTTATGTTTATTGTCAACTCTACTCTTCGTACTGTGGCTTTAGGTTGTGGATTGATATGGGTAATAATTTACCCGTATAAAACTTATTTTGGGGAACCACAAGCAGAGAAATTTAAAAAATTTAAAATCCTGGGTCCAGCACGTGGCATGGTGGTTAAGGTGCTGGATTTCCACATGACTGGCCACGGTTCAAGTCCCTGACCTGGCAGTTTATAAATCACACTGGGCATGTGTGCATGCATGCCCCAAATCCCCAGAGGAGAATGAAGGAGAAGGGATTGCAGCATGACAATTCCCCCAGAGGATGTAAATTCTTAGGTATTTCTTACAATACCTTACAATACAAATATTCTAAATTCCATAGCCTATAGGGGCCTGCCACAGGAATGTGAGGAGGCCAGAATTCCCTTCAAAGGCATCTCTAAGCCCGCTGACTGGGGAACATGAGCAAAGCTCACCGGCCTGAATTGAAAAAATGTGTGGACAGGAAGTTCTCATTGAAACTGAATGGTGGCAGACATGTCCTAGGAATATTGCCGGGATCTGATGCGTTTATGAATCTTGTGATAGATGGACATGTGGGGATGGCAGCTGGTGGGCAACAGAATGACACTGGAACGGTGGTAATACGCGGAATAGTATCACCGTGTGAGAAGCCTTGGAACGAGTATAAATAATGGCTGTTCAACAGAAAATCCCATGTCCCCTCGTCAACTGGCCTGTTTAACTATGATGCAAAAATCAAGTCATGTACATTTTCATGACAAACTTTTGGTTAAGAGAAATACTAACAACAATAATAATATTAAATTCCATAGCCTATTAAGTTAAAAAAATTAAAAGACTTTATGTATCACAAAACACAAATGACTATACATAAGTACGTATTAATGTTCTTTATTTTAGTAACGTTGGTATTCCATAATTTGGAGATACCATGAAACACTGACAACTCTCTTCTTACTATTGCAAACAATGTTTTATGATATTTTGTGCAGATGGCTTGAACATAAATACATATATTTCTGAAAGATACAGTTATAGATGCAGAGTTGCTTTTTTAAAGAGGTATTTTATCTAACTTTATTTATTTATTGTTAATTTGACGAGAGAGGGGCATAAGAGAGAGAAAGAGAGCGAAAGTGAGAAAGCAAGCCGTCAGGTTTGGGACTTGAACCGCAGTCGGCCATGTGGGAGTCCAGCGCCCTTAACCACCACGTCACCTGCTGGCTCCACAGAGTTGCTCTTGAGGAACAAGGCACAAGGGGCAAAAGCACAAATGAGAACAAACGAAAATCAGAACTTGAGGAAAAAATTAACGGCCATTAGTTGTAGAGATGAAGTAGCACCATAGTGAGACACAAGCCTTGGAGCAAATGGGTCAGGGCTGATAATAACCAGTCCAGGCTGAGGAGAGCATAAGGCTGACCCTGGAAATTCACAGTCTAGGCTGCCTTTACAGACTCAAAGAACTCCGAACAAAAATTACTGTGATGTAATGAGAATCTCTAGCATCTACAGGATTTTTTGGCACAATAACAGATGGCTTTGGCACACTGTCACTTTGACAGGATAGCTGTGGGGGTGGGCTTTCGGGCAAGTGATGCAATGAGAGCTGGGAGGACAGGGATACCCATGACACTGCTGGGTAATTTCACGTGGCTTCAGAGACACCCTTTAGCCACAGGAGAAATGGAGCTGTCATTCTGTCATGCAGAGGTGGCCCCTGAATCCAGCGGGCACCTCTGTGAAGCACCTTGAGCCTTCTGTGAAGTGGTGTAGAAGGTTCTGTGAGTGAAGGTAAGCCAGAGGAACACCTGCGGACTGAAGCTGGCGCTCAGACAAGAGGGGAGCTGTGAAAGCAGAGGCTCTCCACCTTGATTGTGCACGACCCCCTAGGGGTGGGGTTGGGGCACTAATGAGCAGGGACACCTTAGAGCGACTGAATTAGAGTCCTTAGGTGTGGGACTCAGGTATCAGTTATTTTATAACATTCCACTGGTGATTCCAGTGTGGGGGAGGCTTAGAAACTCTGACCTAAAGGCTCTGAAGGAATCTCAAAGGGTGCTGTCAATCAACATCACCTGATTGACAGCACCCTTTGAGAAACCTGAGAACTTGGAAAAACAAATTCTCAGGATACTTGCTTTCTCAGATCCATGGAATCAGATATTTGGAGAGTGCTGCCAGGCAATGTGCGGTTTGCTTTTATTTTTTAGATTTTTAGCCATAGGGCACATGTGTTTGCTGGAGAAAGACAGAGAGAGGGAAAGTGAGAAATCACTCCCCAGGGAGGACGGACATGCCACAGTCCCTTCTCCTCCATTCCTCTCTCAGGAATTTGGGCCTGCACACGCACGCACTTGACGTGTTTTTCAAGCCACCAGGTCAGAGACTTAAACCACAGAGTTGGCCATATGGGAGTCAGTGACTTAACCTCCTCACCACCTGCTCATCCAGGAATATGTATTTTAATAAGCACTTTAACTTAAAGTTTGGAAATCCATGGGCCAATACAACTAGAAATCGTTACAATCAACACAGGTATATATCCATTTCTAGGACCTAAAAAATGTGACTTGCACCAAGCAAGACTCAGTGGAACAAGCTCTCAAGTGATCATTCTCTGAGATTCTCTCTATGCTCCTCTATTCACCACAACTGACCTTTTTCTGTGTTTTTATAAGTCACTTATTATCAGCAAATAACTAAATTTAAAAGTATTAAAATCTATGGTGAGGGGCCAGCAGGTGGTACAATGGTTACAACGTTGGACACAGCAGCTTAAAAATCATGTTTGATGCATGTATATACCCAAAATCCTAAAATCCTAGGAAGAAAAGGGAGGAGAAGGGATTGCAGCATGGCCATCCCCCCTGTGGGGGTGATTTCTCACTGGAGAGAGACAGAGAAAGAAAGTGAAAAATTCCACCCTGGGAAGATGACCAAACTACAATCCCTTCTCTTACATTCTCCTCTTAGGATTTTGGGCACTACATGTACATATGCCCAGTATGGCTGTCCCTGCTGAAAAGTGCTTTCTTACTCCCCCTACCGCTTTCTGTCTCTCTCTGGTGAGAACACACACCCTCTAGCCAATAAAATAAAAAATGAAATAGCCAAGAATTGATTCAGAGTGGAAAAAACTACACGAAACCTTATTTTAGCAAGGTAGATACATCGTAACTATACCCATCTGTAAATATTGTGTACATTTCTTTTTCATTTAAAAAATTTATTTATTTATTATTATAACTTTTCTTAAGTTTACCATAGAGTATGTGTGCTCATCAGAGACAGAGAGAGAAAAGGAAAGTGAGAAAGTGATCTACCAGGTCCAAGATTTGAACTGTAGTCAGCCATGTGGGGAGTCCACGACCTTAACCACCACACCACCTACTGGCCCCTTGTGTACTTTTCTTGCCAAAAGAATCCACAGTTTAAGGACTTCTCTGAAGAAGAGAGATCATCAAGGGCTCAGACCAGACAACTGAGCCCTCAGATAAACTAGGCACTAAAATCGTAGACACGGGTGCCGTGGGAGAGCCCGCCTCTGGGCTAGTCTGTTGCTCAGTTGTGGGATCTTGGCTCATCTTGCCTCTTCCTGTTGAAAGAAAAATAAACCAGTCAATTTAGTAGAGTAGAATTTTAATAGAGCAAATCTTAACACGATTTAAATCATGCAGTTGTCCCCAGTCTTCCAGACAACTCCGCCAGCCTCGTGGTCAACTCGACATTAAGTTGGTAGAACAGGAGAGATATGTGCAGTGAGAGGGGAAATGTCGTACAAAAAACGTAAGTGAGGGAGTGAGGTAGAGAAATCGTTGGTTACATATAGAGGTTTGTCTGCATTAACATGGTTTAAAAGGCGGGATGCCTGTGATTGTAACCTAGCAACCAGCTCAGAAAAACAGCCTAACGTGTATGATTTCAGCCCATCCATAGGAATCCAAGCGTGGGAGCACAGCAACCGTTTTAGGCCAAAATAGTTTAATTGAACATTCCCTACGTAAAAGTGATATTTAGCTCTCAGAATTTCTAGAAGGGAGGGGGAAAAATGCTACATGTAGGGCCCTTGGAGATCAGTCAAAGCCACCTCACAGCCTCCTCTCACCCCCATAAGTCTGACGTCTCCAGCATGGAATACAGAGGGGCGTGTCCTGATGTGTCATCTTCTATGGGGACAGGAACTCCTCTCAGCCTTGGTCCTTCTGCCGGGCAGAGGCTGGGTGTGGCCCTAACTGGACAAGTGTGCACAGGTCATGTGCCTCAGGGGGACCACAGGGTCCATCTTCCCACCTCTCCCCCACACTGGGCTTGCTTCCTAGCCCAAAACTCACCAGTCACCACACCAGGACAGAGACCTCCAAAAGTCAGCAAAGACCCTATTTGTATCAGCACCCTGAAGGCCAGGAGAGCTTCTGGCCGTGAGATCAGGCTGTGCTTCTCATCACTTTCCAGTAAAACTTGCCTAGTGAACCTAACTAAGTTCAAGGGAGACGTTTCAGCCCATGTGTTAGGAGGGTTTTGTTGTCATTAGAGCTCTTTCAGGCTGCCAGCGCCAGGATTCAAACTGTGAGCAGTAGGCTGCAGGGCCAGACTATGATTACGGCTTTCTAAAGGCCGGGCATTTCAGATACGCTCTTCTTTAGTACTTTAAGGACAAATTGTAAACATAAACTCAGCTGTTGTGGGAGGGAAAGAGCCCTCACTCCAACCTTCCTCCTAGAGCATTGCTGTAGGGAGCACTAGGTCCCATTAGGCAATGGGTCTTCTCTAATCTCTCCATAAGTGTCTAAACCTTATCTTTTAAAGAAAAGCCAGTTGACAGTTTTACAAGCCAGAAATATTTTTGCAAGGGTCTGGGATACATCCTTCTGAAATGCAAACATCCCTCTCTCTGTCCCTGTGGCTTTAACCTAACAGCCTAGTGGTGCTGCTAGCTAGAAGATAATCAAAGTTTTATTATTCTCCTGAGATAAAAGCAATTAGCTAAAACAAAAGGCTCCCTGAATTTTAGGAAGTTTAGGATGAGCTTTGACAGGCAGCCAATGGCACTGTCAGTCCTCTCATGAGAAGGTAAGGGGCCATTAATCTTCATTTTTATGTATGTCCTGTTAAAAATCAAGGAGCCTTGGGCCAGCAGATGGTGTGGTGGACCTCCCATAGCCAACTATGGTTCAAGTCCCAGATCAAGTGGCTTGAAAATCACACCAGGCACATGTGTGTACCTAAACCCCCAAGAGAATGGAGAAAGAAATGTACCATGGCCATCCTCCCCCAGGGGTGGGGGGTGGGTGGGAGGGAGGTGATTTCTTACTTTCTGTCTCTCTGTCTCTCCCCAGAAAACACATGTGCCCTATGGTAAAACTGTGAAAAATAAAAATCAGGGAGCTTATTTTTAGGGTAGAGACAGCCGGCTGTGTGAGTGGATAGGGTTTTTGTCAGGTCACTTGCAAAATACCGAAGTGATTATTCCTTACCCAAACTGTTTTCTTCCTTGTCTAAGTTTGGCAGGAATTTCTCTCCCTATTTTCCTCAGAGCCCGGTGCAAGAACCACTCTTGTCCTCATTCCACCGCAGCGGAAACGGCCATGAGGGCCCAGGCGAGCAGAGCAGGCTGAGGGTATCAGCATTCAACCCCCTCCCAGCCAGGTGCCCTTCCTGGCCACTTTTGTGGTGCCCCACAAGTTGGCAAATGCCTGTGGAATGGGTGTTTGTAAGCTGTGAAGTGCTACAAAAGATTCAAGAGACAAGAAGCGCCAAAACAATGTGTGACGTCAGGTCACGTGTTTAAGGCCCAGGACCAATAGCTGTGAGGAGCTGGGAGCAGCCTGGAAGCCCTGCCTGCTGCCTTGCCGTGGGGGCTGGGCATCAGGTGGGCAAGAGACCCACATTCCTGTGAGAGGAAGGAGCACCCACCGCAGTGGGGGACCAGGCTCCTTCAACCAAAGCTCAAGGTGCTTGCTAGCCAAGACCTGGGGGACGGGCTGGTCAGAGCCATTTGTTTCTGTGACGGAGAGCGGGTGCAAACTAGATGAGGCCCAGCGAGAACTGAGGAATGCCAGACTCTACCAGAAAGGGTATTTATATCTGGTTCAAAGTGTTAGAAGATTTCACAGAGTTTAATTGAGCAAAGAACAATTCTCCAATCGCGCAGGTAGGGCTGACCTAGGATTGCATAATATTTATGGACCTAAAAGCACTGAAAAAATCGGAAGAGAGGCAGAAAAACAGCTGGATAGTGTGGTGTTTGCTGTTTGAGCGACGTTTGAACCCCTGGCTGGCTGGGACTGCCTGAAGTATGGCCGTCCTGTCTGGCTGTGATTCACTCATTTGCTAGAGACAGACTCATACGTTAGGTTTTCAGTTTATTCATCTTCTAAATTAGACTGTCTTCCTGTGAAAGAAATTGGGATGCCGTATGGACAGGGAGAAGAGTGGGAGAGGCCAGGGGGAGGAAGGGGACCTCCACTCACTGCCCACGACTTTCATGTTCTGCCACCAGGGCTGATGTGCTCTCCAGGCTGGCAATGGCTGATCCGCGGGCCACAACCAGGTCCTTGGGTGTGACCTGCAAACAAGGAAGCTGCAGGCAATAGGCAAGAGCTTGTCCAGCTCAGGACAGGAATCGTCCTGGGAACTTTCTACTTTACTTAATTTGTGTATTTGAAATAATAATTGTAGGAGCCCTTTGCTTTAGACTGAGTCCCTCTGTAGGCCCCAACAGACCAGACTAAAAACAAAAATGGAGCCACTCATGTCTCCAGGTTACCAAACCAAAGCTAAGGTACATGACCTCACAGGAGACAGTCATGCCACCCCACCATGAATCTGCTCCTCCAGCCCTGCCCACACACAGGCCCAGCCCCCATGGGCCCTGCCCCCGCTCCTGTCTACCCCATTTTGCATCATTCTGTCCTGTATCCACTTTTCTCCCCAGTACCTAAGGAGTCATTCAGCCCATAGCTATGGAAATATGTCAGTGATTGTGTAATTGGTGGATCAATGATACCCAAAAGATGTGAGGGTCTCCATGGTGAGTGTCCCCACAGAGCCACCTGGGAACACACCAAGCAGCCTGCCAGTCAGCACCAGGGCTCCCAGTGGGCACCAGAAAATGAAACCCAGGTGGAGTGTTTCAGAGGCGTTGACACAGAGGGTCAGGCTGTAGGTCTGGGACCTGAGGCTAGGGCCTGGCAGCTGTTGCAGTCCTCTTCCCTATGGCCTGCAGGACACCTTCTGGGTTTCAGGCAGGTGGCCAGAGTGGGTGCGGGTCTGACTGAAGACCCCAGCCAGGGTGCCCTGACTGCAGGGTCAGTAAATCCCAGCATATGACCCGGAGTACCCAGCTAGGAGGAAGTTGGAGCCAGGCATGGAGTAGGCGTTGTCAGGGCAAGTTCAGCTGCCCAAGGTCATCATTCCCTAGTTTTGATCCTTCTGTTCAGCCATCTGCTGCCCAACGCCACTCTGTCCCTAAACGGGTGGACGCATACCAGCCATGAAGGAAGGACCTGGAGCAAAGGCCTTCTCTTCGCAAGGTTATCTTGATTGGAGAAAAGTCGTTCCTTGCCAGTAACCACTTCCCAGAGAGACCACAACCCAGTCAAATGTTCTCTCAGCTGCTGGATGAGTGGCAGCCCTAACGGAAGCCCAATCAAGACTCCCCCAGGGGCTGGCACTTGGCTGCTCCGGATGCCATTGGAGCTCTGCCAGCAGCGGGGAGGGAGCCGGAGGATGCAGAGGGCTAGCATGGCAGTTGGCCAGCCCAAGGCTGCCAGGAGTTCTGGGAGGGATGGCAACGCTCTGCAACCTTCGGTGCCCAACAGCCAGCCATGTGGCAGGGAGCAGAGCTTTATGAACAGGTTACATGATGATGGCTCTGCCCAGGAGGTCCCTCTGTTGACCTGAGTCCTGGCTAAACTTAACTCATGAAAGGGAACCAAAGCGTCAAACCGAAATGTAGTTTCTCTATTCCTTGTGTGCTCCCGAGCCGTGGAGTGTGTGCTCCTGGAGGTGATGAGGGGATCGCAGGAAACGCTGATAAAATGTTTTTCATTTCTATAATTTTACACTTTTTATTCTTTTTATAAATTGCATTTTATTTTTTAGTTTTGCTATGGGGTATGTGCGATCATAGTAGAGAGAAGGAAAGTGATCCTCTCTCCTCCATTCTCCTCTCGGGATTTTGGGCATGCACACACATTCACCAGTGTGTTTTTCAAGCTGCCGGGTCTAGGACTCAAGCCATGCAGTAGGCCACGTGCGATCCAGGCCTTATCCACCATACAACCTACTGGCCCCTAAAGATTTTACTATCATCTGCTATATCACAAGTAAAAACAAATGCTCAGATGTGAAGCCAGAAAAAAATAGGACCAACTCATGGACAGTAGTGACAAATATGAAGTTAGGCACTAGTGACCGAGGTTGGGGTGGAGGGCCCCTCCGCAGCTCTGGACGTGCCTCACACACCTGTACGTGCTGCCTGTACGCGTCAGTGAGCACGTTCTCCGGACACAGCCTCTCCTGTGCCCCTTAGTCTCCACCTCTCTGCACGTTATCCCCTGATTAATTTAATTTAATGTCAGTCATTAGGAGGGTCTCCTGCAGTTCCACCTCTTCTTTCAATTTTATTTTATGGGGCCAGCCAGTGATGTGGTGGTTAAAGTGCTGGACTCCCACATGGTCAACCTCAGTTCACGTCCTGGACCTGGCGGTGGCTTGCTTTCTCACTTTCTCTCTCTCTCTCTCGCTCTCGCTCTCGCTCTCTCTCTCTCTCTCATCTCTGTCTAGTGAGCACATGTGTCTTGTAGAAGTTGATAATAATAATAAATAAAATTAAATAAATAATTCTCTCTTTTTTTTTGTAGAAATTTTTTTTTTGCCTTTAGGACTCATGCACTCAGCTGGGGAGAGAGAGAGAGAGACAGAGATAGAGGGAAAGTGAGAAATCACCCACCCCTCCCCCAGGGAGATGGCTACACTGCAATTCCTCCTCCTCCATTTTCCTCCCAGGATCTTGGGCATGCACACACACACACACACCCAGCGTTTGAAGCTACCGGGTCCAGGGATCAAACCATGGCCAGTCATGTGGGAGTCCAGCAATGTAACCACTACACCATCTGCTGGCCCCAAATAAATACATTTTTTTAAGAGGTTTTTGCTATAGGGCACGTGTACTCACCACAGACAGAGACAGAGAGACAGAAAGCAAGAAATCACCCCCAGGGTGTGAGTTAGAGCTACTGGGTTCGGGACTCGAACTACGGTCGACTACATGGGAGTCCAGTAACATAGCCATTATGCCAGTTGCTGGTACCGTCCATAAATTTTTAAAAAATCATTTATTTGTTATATTTTCCCAGTATTTAAGCTAAATTTTATGAAAATGTTTATATTTTTTTTCTTTTCTTTTTTTTTTTTTTTTGGAGAGGTTTTTTTTGCTATAGGGCGCGTGCGCTCGCCAGACAGACAGAGAGAGACAGAGAGATAGAAAGCGAGAAATCACCCCCCAGGGGGGATGGCCACGCCGCAATCCCTTCTCCTCCATTCTCCTCTCGGGATCTTGGGCACGCACGCACACGCGCCCGGTGTGAGTTTAAGCCGCCGGGTCCGGGACTCGAACCGCGGTCGACTACGTGGGAGTCCAGCGACATAGCCATTACGCTAACTGCTGGTCCCGAAAATGTTTATATTCATGATTTAGTCAAAATTCTTGCTAAAGGCTTTGTCTTGAATGAGTAAAACCATTTTCTGTGCATAAAAGTCCCTGTATTTCTCTGGTAACTGAGCCAGTGTTTTTAAGGCTCTGTCTAAAATTTATGTGGCTCTTGCTGCTGTAGGATCTTTGTTTCCAGATGTATCTGTTTTAGCATAGCATTCAGATGGAAGTCACTTCTGAAAGACATTCATTCCCACTCTACACTCTTCAGAAATTACATAATGGAACCATAAATCAGGAATAAATAATATATCACCAGCTCCAAGGGAACATTCATACCTTCTAGCCTTGGAAAAGAGTGGATATTTACCCACGTCTGGGTTATCTGTATTCAGCACTTCTGATTTAGTACCTGATAAATATAAATACTGGGCACCTCAGGGACTGAATTATACAACACGCTTATTTCCTGTCACTTGTATTAAGAAGTTATCCATTTTATCAAAGTGAGTCCAAAGTTGTAATCCTGATGAACTAATTAAAAAAAAACACTAGAAAAAAACTGTTTCTCTTTGAAGAATTCTGGAAACTGAATATCTCCTTCCAATAAAGGAAACTGTTTCCTGATATCTGCAATATCTTGTGTAAGGTCTTCTTCAAGTGACCGTAAGTAGTATTTCTCATCCTCTGAAATAAAGACTTCTTTATGCTTTTCTTCAGCTGCTCTCTGGACCAATTTGTCAAATGGTAAAGTTCTATATACAAAGTTCTTCCTAATGAAGTCCATCTGTGCAACTGTACTGACAGGAATCTTTACTTCTTTATGCCCTCCGACTTGGCTTAGGCAATCCAGTGTCCATTTGCTTGTACATGTGCCCAAATCAACTCCTTCCAACACAAGAAGTTTTCTCCGTGGGTAGAGATGCTGCGTGAACTGCTCCTGAGAAATGCCCTTGGGCCTGGGCACCGGGAGGTGCAGCCCAACTATCACTGCTCACGCCGACCTTCTTGTCCGTAAATGTCTTCAATTTGGAAGAGTGAGCTTTGTTCATGGTACCTACTCGAAGGACTCAGATGCCTTTGAACAGAATTCTCAGCCCCCTCACATTCCCGCCCTATTTTCATGTTCCCTTCCAGGAATAGGCCATTTGCATGACGCTATCTGGATGTTTCTGTGGTCCTTGTTATCATCTAGCTATTTGCATTTAGTTCATTTCACTCAGTGTTATGCCAGAAGCATTTTCTGTGTTGTATGTAGTATCAAAATAGTTTCTATCAGTAAAGGTTGGTTCTTTTTTCTTTTTTGTGTAAGTCTCATCGGACATGTAGCTCTTGCCTTCTCTTGAGCTTTTAGTTATTTTTGGATTATAAATTCTTATACGTGGGATAAGTGAGTCAAAGCATATGAATTCTCACATTTCTTATCTGTTCCCCTCCACTAAATTGAAGACCTCTTAGCTTATAAAAATGACAATGACTTTGGTTTTTTGTCTTTTGTTTTGTTTTAAAAGAGTCTTTTTGCTATGGGGCACCTGCATTTGCCAGAGGGATAGAGAGAGACAAAGAGAGAGAAAGCAGTGAGAAATCACCCCCCTGGGGTGATGGTCATGCCATAGTCCCTTCTCCTCCATTCTCCTCTCAGGATTTTGGGCATGCATGCACATGCACCCAGAGTGAGTTTCAAGCCTCCAGGTCGGGGACTTGAACTGTGGTTGGCCATGTGGGAGTCCAGCGATGTAACAATTACACCATCAGTAGGTCCCATGACTCTTGTTCTTTTTTTTTTTCTTTTTTATAGACCATAGTTTATTTTTAGCACCCATCATGCCATAAATTCATAGGGAATAAGTTCTAGAATGCTCAGACTCCTTTCTATTGGTTCTCATGAAGTGTGCTTCTCTGGCTGGAGCAGGCTGGCGCTTCACCTGAACCCAGGTACCTTTCCCTTTGGCTTCTTTCTTTTACTTGCACTTTCCCTCACACGTTTTAGGAAGCTATCTCTGCTCTTAGAATGCTTAATATGCTCAATACGTACATTAATTCTCTTGGTGAGAATCTTGCCCTTAACTTGTTTACAACAATGCCAACAGCATGCTGGGTAACACTGCAGACTGGTCCAGTTTCGCTGTGGTAACATTTGTGGGGCCTTCCTTTTTGAACAGTACTCATTCCCTTGATGTCTACAAGGTCACCTTCCTTGAAGATTCGCATGTATGTTGCCAAAGGAACCACTCCATGTTTTCTAAAAGGCCTACAGAACATATCGGGTGCCTCTCCCCTTTCCCTTTGTGTTCTTCATTTTGGTGAATTACTGCAGATGGTGGTTCCGGCCAAAAGGAAAAAAAAAAAAACAAACACTCTTGTTCTTAATATACTAAAAACCTTTTCAATGAATGGGATGAAAATCCCAATAGAAAAGTGATAAAGAATAGGAATTTTATCCAAAGAAGAAGAACACACTTGGCCCTAAACATGTGACACATGCTCTACCTCACTGATATATATATATATTTTTTAGATTTTTGTCAGAGGGCGCATGCTCACTGGAGAGGAGAGACAGTGAGAGGGAAAGTGAGAAATCATCACCCCAGGAAGGATGGCCACACTGCAATCCCTTCTCTCTTCTTCTTCCAGGATCCTGGGTCCACACACACGCATGTGCCTGGTGTGATTTTCAAGCCACTGGATCTGGAACTTGAACTGCAGTAGGCCATGTGGGCTGTAGGCTGGTTCCCCTCACTGATAATTAAAAACTTGTGAATTCAAGCAAAAAATATGGACCTATCTTATAATCAAAGTCTGAAGAGTTTGGTAGCAGTCCACCACAGACCTTGAGCCAGGAGGGTGCAATGAGCCAGGGGGACAGATGGGACAGTCCTCTGACCCCGGGTCACTTGAGGCAAGAATGAAGAGTTGGAGGAGGGTGTGTGCCACAAACAATGCATGTAAAACATTAGGTCTCTTTCTGAGAATCACTTTAAAGTCACAGGCAAATGCCCACATACTCTCTTGACAGGAAGCAGCAAAGCGGGGAGTCTAGTCTGCAAGTCAGGAGAGAGGCCTCTGGGTTCTGATCTCTGGGTGCTGGCCTGTGCCACCGCTGATGCCTACCAACGGCTACAGCACCATACTCAGATGGTTTCTGATGCCCAGTCCGAGTTCAGTCAAAAGGCGGTGGGTCTGCCTGGGTGAAGGAGCAGGTAAGGTGACGACAGAGCTAGCGACGGGGTCATTCTGGATGGCTGGGGTGTCCATCCTTGTTCCAGGTGGAAGGACCACACATATGACGTTTGAGTAGATACCAGATAAGGGAGGAGATACGTGATGGGAGAAGTCCCCAAGCAGGGAGGACTCACAAGAGGAGCAAGAGGGAGTAAGGTAATAGAGGCTAAGGGGGTAAAGTAAAGGGTCTCTCAGAGGAAGAAATACTAGGTTGGAACAGCCACAGGAAGAAAGTAGCAGGCAGGAGCTGGTGATGCTAAGGTCCAGATGCATACCAAAAGATCTGAACAGGGCCTGGATGGTGGCATAGCAGTAAAACGCGATACTCTGTGAGGCAGGCCCACATGGGAGGGTTCCAAGTTCAAGTCCAGAGACCTCCTGAGTACGCCAGATGTTTGTGTGACCAGGATCTATGGCTGGCTGAGATTGGGATGGGATGCAACTTCAGGGCCCTGTTGGGGAAGTTGTCTTTCTGCCTCTGTCTCTCTGTATCTCTGTCTCTCTCACTCATTAAAGAGATAAATAAATAGACTTTTTTAAAAGAGAGATTTTTGCTATAGGGTGTGTGTGCTCATCAGAGAGAGAGACAGAAAGGGAGAAATGACCCCCACTCCCCAGTGGGGATGGCTATGCTGCAGTCCCTTTTCCTCCATTCTTCTCTTGGGATTTTGGGCACACATGCACAAGCGCCCAGAGTGAGTTTTAAGCCTCAGGGTCTGGGATTCGAACCAAGGTCAACTACATGGGAGTCTAGCAATGTAACCATTACACCACCTGCTGGCCCCAAATAAGCTTCTTTTTAAAAAAGAATGTTGGACTACACAAGGTGGGGAAAGCCAAGGGAGGAGGAAGGCAGGGAGGGCCTGTGTTGGAGACTGGCTCGAGAGAAAGGACGAGGGTCTGACTTTATTCCTTTTTTCTTTTTTAAGAATTATTTCATTTAATGTTATTCATCATTATTATTTTTTTAATTCGACCAGAGAGAGAAAGAGGGAAAGTGAGAAAGCAAACTCCCAGGTCTGGGACTTAAACCACAGTCGGCCATGTGGGTGTCTAGAGCCTTAACTACCACACCGTCTGCCAGCCTGATGGGCCTAGTTTTTAAACTGCTGCCCCCGGGGTAACTGGAAACTCCCAAGAACCCAGGAAGAGAGGACAGCCAAAGAGCATGTTCTGAGTTCTCCCATGAATTCGTGCAGCCTCGCAGGCCCCTGGTGCAGGCCTCTCCTTTTGCCCGACCACACTGCCGGCGTTCCCCTTCCTTAGTGAAGGGTGCCCTGCAAGTCAGCCCCCTGCCAGCCTGGCCAGGGAGAGACTGGAAAGAGACCATGGCTGGTTCCTAGATCTCTGTGAGGACTGCTCTGCATGCAGCTCCTGCACCCTCTCCCCACCTCTGAGCCCGGCCTGCAATGGTGTCAGCAGTGATGGTGTGAAAGCAGTGCTGGGTCGGCCTGTGAGCAGCCCAGACCCTCCCCCAAGGGAGCTATGACCAGATGCTGCTTGACAGCTATGTGCTGACAGCCAGTGCCAAAATCCCTGAATGCTTCCACATGAGGCGGGGGGGGGGGGGGGGGGGGGGGAGTGTTGCCTGCCTTGCAGGCCAGGGGCTGGTTGAAGCTAAAAAGGGTGAGCAGGGGGTAGCCTAGTGGGCACTGGAAGGACTCACGGGGAAGTTCTCAACTTCCACCTGTTCTGCCCACAGGCAGGGCTTCTTCCCCTCAGAGAGCACCTGGACCTTTGGCTGGAGCACGGGCAGGCAGTATGCACTGTGCCAGGGAGAGCTGCAAAGCCCTGGCAGCACCCGGGGTGGGGGGCACTCCTAGAGTGGCCACGCTGGCTCTTCTGCTCCTGCCAGATGGTGTGTGCCCAGACCTTTCAGAACCTGCACTTGCAGACCCTAGTGCCACTCCGCACCTTCCTCTGAGCCTGGATAAAGCCCTGCCAGCTCTGACGGACTTTACTGACCCACACTGTTCACCACCTGGCTCTGGCGCCCAGACACCCAGACTCAAGGTTTGTTGCACCCACTAACCAGGCAGACAGCTTGGCCCATACCCTTATAAATGCTCCTCGGTAACCCCATTTACAAAGGGCAGAGTCAGGTCCAGAAAGGCCAATGGATTGTCCCAGGCTACCCAGAGTGCTAGGATTGGAACTCAGGCTGGTACAACTCTGAACCTGACAGTCTATGGACAACAGCTCAAGGTCTCTTGTATGGAAAATCTAAAAGCAGAATCATAAATATGTTTTTGTGAGGAATTTTGGAAAACACAATCAAAGTGAAAATTAAAAGCAACAAGGCTAGGCATTGGCAGTTGATGTGGTGGTTAAGGCACTGGACTCCCACATGGCTGACTTTGTTTCAAATCCTGGACCTGGTGGCTTACTTTCTCACTTTCCCACTTTCTCTCTCTGTCTCTCTGATAAACGCATGTGCCCTATAGCAAATATTTTCAAATAATAATAATCATAAAGAAAGCTAAATAATTCTTTTTTAAGAAAGCAGCAAAAGTAGCTCCCACAAATTTAGAAAAATTGTAATTTGATGGTAATATTTCTCTTTTTTCTTAAGTTGAGTCTAAAATGTTTGTTTATATAGTTTTAAACCATGAAAAGGCATGCCAAATGTTAAATATGTTGTACAAATAAATACTATTTTTACTAATTTTTATTTTTAAATTTTAATTATTATTTATACATTTAATCTGTACACATAATTTAGATTGTAAAAAGACTTTACCCAGCACGACACACACTTCAGTCCAGCCCAGTTGAGAATATACACATGACCTCATCAACAAATAATCAACCTTATTTGTGTCCCACAAATGCCTTACCTCTCCATTTTTTTCCCAAAATTTCCTTTGCTACACTCTTTGTTGGTAATATTTCTATGGCAAGAAATTTTGTAGATATTTATTATGAGATAATGACTTCATGTAAGTTTTCTTATGTTTTGGAAAAGTCTTTTGATGAGCATATTCTTGGAAATTAATGCAACCAGGCATGACAGAATTATTTCATTGTGTGCAGAATTTTGCTGCTGCAAGAACTAAGATGGTTTATTTGATATCTCTATAAATAAAACCACTGGGTTCTCAATTCTCAAAACAGCCAACTGATTTAAAATCATGAACAGTTGGAAATTTCACTCCACACTCATCTTGGAAAACCGTCCTTCACAATAATGGTCATTGCTGTAGATGACGAGCTCAGTGTCACTAAGACTGCCAACCCTGCTTCCTGGTTTATCTGGCAGATGGCATGCAGGACAATAGGCACAGAAGTGCGGAATGGTGAACCAGAGGCTTATGGATACCAGAGCAGTCACGAGATTTCTGGTCTGCCCAGTCCACTCAGTGTCCACATTAAAATATTTCATCAGAGCCCATCTCTTTGGAAATGTGTGGCCTGTGTGTGACATGGCTGGGAACTCCCTGCCTGGCTGGAGGAAGGCTGAGCGTCCGCTTCCCCAGACGTTCTCGGAGCAGACTGGGATTTATGTGGACAGCCAGATGCTACAGCTGCCTTTGCTTGACGGCGGAGGCCAACTATGCTTAGGTTCTCAGTTGCAAAGAGGCACGCTCTGCTTTGTAACCCTGTGGCTACAGACCCCATCAGTGGAATCCCAGCATGAAACATGACAGGTCCTCCCTCAGCAAGCGCCACATCCCTCCCCAAAGGACTGGCGCCTTCTTGTCTGCAGCACTGAAAACCACCGAGTCTTCGTTTCGGTACTTGGTCTTCCTACCCAACCAGACTGGAAGGTCCAGGACTCTAACTATAGTGGACTGTGAGCTAGTCCTTACTTTATTTTTAAAAGATTTATTAATTAATTTAATTGCATTTTTTATTATTATTTTTAAATTTGACCACACACAGAGAGAGAAAGGGAAAGTGAGAAAGCAATCTGCCAGATTCGGACTCAACCCATAGTCAGATACATGGAAATCCAGAGCCTTTACCAGCACGTCACCCACTGACCCCACTAGTCCTGATGTTAAACTAAAAGGAGCAGTTTACATGTGTGAGACATCCTAGCCGTATACTTACATCCAAGTTTCCTAAATAGGACACTCGGTTTGGAATTCTTAATTCTGCAAACACAGTTTATGCACAGCGTTTTCTAAGACGGTCTCAGTAACATGAAGACCTATGTCAAGTCTCTCATTTCTAAGATAAAGTTGTGGACCAGCCCGTGGCAAGGTGTTTAAGGGGCCTGGATCCCACATGGCTGACTGTATGGTTTGAGTCTTGGCCCCAGAGACTTGACAAACATGCTGGGCAAATGTGAGTGTGTGCCCAAAATCCAGAGAATAAATGGAGGGGAGGGGACTGCAGTGTGGCCATACTTCTGGCGGGTGATCCCTAAATTTCCCTCTCACTATCTCTCTGTCTGTGTGTGTCCAGTAAGTGCATGCACCTTATGACAGGAAAAAAAAAAAAAAAAAAAAACTTGCAAATCCCATGAGAACAGGGACCACAAAGAATATTTGTTTACTCAATTCTGTTTCTAGAACATGCTATTTAAATCCTAACTTAAAAGACAGCAGAAGACAGCCAGACAAAGACATGGGAAGCACATTCCAGGCAGAGAGAACAGCCTGTGGACAGGCCCCTAGGAGTGAGGGAAGAATATCTAAGGATCTGAAAGCGGTCCAAGCAGCTGAAGCAGAAAGCCAGGGGAGGAGGCCAGGAGGTCACCTGGGCAGACACACCCAGCTTGCAGTCTTAGGAGGGCCTTGTGCCCTCTGTGCCATGGGAGTCAGTCATGAAGGGTGAGTGGCCTGGGCTGTCTCAGATGACTCCAGTGCAGGCACAAATGGAAAGCGGGGGCAAGTGTGGAGACAAGGGCGTGGTTTGGGAACCAGAGCAGGGTCTGGCAAAGAGCAAGTCTGCACACTTCCCACCTCGGAGCCTGACACGCAGCCCGCACACAGAATGGGGTGATCGCAAAGTGAGCAAACCAAGCTGTCTTACTGGCTGCAGGATGACTACCTTTGGCTCAGGTGGCTAGGATTTGTGCTTCCTCTTGAGCAGGCAATTTTGTGCCTTTCTTTCCTTTCATAACACGAAAGTGACTGGGTGTTGATTTCATGGAGCAAAATAAAAACGCTGGAGGAACACACATGCAACAGAAACATCTTGAGACATACCGTGTTTGGCTAAGAGTTTGGTATTTGCGATACCTCCCTCTGCCCCACCCCCAGTACCCTGGAAACTCGCAGCAGTGAAATGCAAAGGGGTACAAGCAGCAAAAACGGGAGGGCCCAGGAGGAGAGTCCTGCGCAGAGGCTTCCTGGAAATTGGGGAGGGGTGGAGGCTCTGGGGCAATAGTTGATCTCTGTAGTGAGGTGCGTTGTCATGGATGGAGAGGGATGGAGAGAAGGCCATTGTGGAAAGGGAAAGCTCCCGCATCCTGGGGTGGGGGTGGGGTTGGAGTAAAGCAGAAATAGAAACTGCAGTAAGAGCAGCACCAGCCACCCTGCCCCCACGACAGGGAGACAAAAGGGCCCTTGGGGAGGGAAGGTCTTGGCCACCTCCTTTGAGGGAGCTCTGGGCGTTCCTGGCCTGCCCAACCAAGAGCAGACGGGCCTCTGCAGCCTTATCCGCTCTTCCTCAGGCCCCAGCTCCGTGGGCGCATGGCTTCTCCCCTTCCCTAGCCCAATCTAGAAGGGTCACAGTCCCCAGACCAGAACACCGCACCATCCACGCCTGGCACAGTGGGGTGGACAGGGCCCCGACTCTGGTTCCTCCACTCAGCCGGCCTATCGCTCCAAAGAACGCACAAACACTCCCCAATCTCCCCGCTCCCCGGGCAGCCCACATCCTCTGGGCAGGGACCAACACAGCCTCTGGGGGCCTGGGCAGTGACTTACCGCTGGGAGCCAGGAGTGTCACAGGGCGCGGCTGTACCAGGTCCGAACCGCGCGCTCAGCACCACGGCCAGCTCCCGGCGCCCAGCGTCGCGGCGGGGCAGGGAGGACAGCGCCCGCGCCCACCCGCCGCCGCCGGAGGGCCTCTGCCTGCGCCGGGGCGGGCAGGCGAGGGTTAAGTCGCCGCAGGGCGGTGGGAGGGGCGGGGCCGGGGCGGTCGCCGGTCGGAGGATGGCTGCCCGCGCAGGGTGGGCGAGGTGACGCGCCCAACCTGGGTGGGGGCTTCCCCCGCAGGGCCGCCGCCCGAGTGCGCCGCCGCCGCCCGGGTGCTCTGCGGCCGCCTGCACCGCGCGGGCTGGCTTTGTTCGTGCTTCGCCCCGGTCTCCCTCTCCGTGTGTCCCTGTCTCCCCACAGCGCTGTGGGTTTGCATCCCGCGGGCCCGGTCTCCTCCGGTCGCCACCGCCGCTGTCCCAATCCTCGGAGCGCACAGGTGTGGGTGCCCCTCCCCCTGTAGATCGGCGCTCCCGCCTCGCCGACCCCAACCTTCTCGGAAAGGTGGGCCCCACCGAGCCCCTTTGCTGGTCCTACCCGGGAGTCGGAGCGGGCTTGGTAGGAGCAGGCGGTCCGGAATGCAAGGTGGGGTCTTCCAGAACCATCTTTACATGTCCTTTTG
The DNA here is from genome assembly GCA_026018925.1 of Tupaia tana. Lineage (NCBI taxonomy): Eukaryota > Metazoa > Chordata > Mammalia > Scandentia > Tupaiidae > Tupaia > Tupaia tana. The sequence continues at coordinate 132,665,505 of JAKSZU010000001.1, read as the reverse complement.
GACCTGATTTTATCACTAATGGGAACGAAAAGGCTTCCCGCACAGGTACTCACCGAGTGGGCCGCTGTGTGTGCCCTGCTGCAGTCTTGGGGGAGGAGCAGAATGCTGTGGAGACCCCCTCCCCGCAGAACCGGACGAGTCTGCCAGCTGCCAAGCCCAGTGGGTAGTGGCTGGCAGGGATGAAGTAACTCTGGACCAGAGGGCACCGCAGGGCCCAGGGAGTGGGGGCAGGGCGGGGTGGTGCTGAGGGGGCTGCAGCAGTGGGGAGTCCTACCGGGTAGGACTGGGAGGCCCAGGGTTGCCTGCCAGCTGGGGCCGAGGCCCAAAGGAAGGCAGGACTCCCGTGGGTGACGCGGGCCACACTGGCCCTGGCGGCTAGCTCCCAGGCACCTTGTCCAAAAAGCCTGAGACAGGAGGCGTCCAAACCTTGGTGGACTGTTTTGGTCTGTCATAATCCACTGGCCTTTTCTGTGATTAGTCTCCTGGAGCTTGCCTCTGCCCAGAGTGGGCTCCAGTGCAGCATTCCCCAGCAGCGGGGGTAACCCACTAGCCTTGGCGAGCCATCCTCTTGCATTTCTTGGAGCTGAAACTTCTTTCCATTTCAGCGTGTCCAAGTCCCCCACCCACTCCAGAAGCTGGTGCCCCCTGAGCTTTTCCGGGAACTTTGGCCGTCAACGTTCTCTGCGGCCATTCTTCCCCACTGAGAAACCAAGGTTCGCCTCTACCTCACTGTTGCTTACACGTGGAATAAAGGGTAAGATTTCCAGACTCCGCAGTCCTCTTGTTAAAGTTAACAAACCCGAGGGGCCAGCAGGTGGCGTAGAGGTTACGTGGCTGGACTCTGACATGGTCGATTGTGGTTTGAGTTCTGGACCGGATGACTTGAAACTCATGCTGGGTGCGTGTGCATGTGTGCTAAAGGTCCCAGGAGGAGAATGGAAGAGAATGGAGGAGAGTGCTGGCCACCCCTTCTGGGGAGTGATTTCTCGCTTTCCCCCTCACTGTCTCTGTCTCTCTGTCCGGCAAGCATACACAACCTAAAGCAAAATATTATTAAAAATTAATAAATTCGGGCTGCCTCTATTGTGGTCTTTCTTCTTTTGTATTTAAGGACTTCTTTCTTGCATTTCTTATAATTATGAGAATAAATATGGACTTGACCTTTTTTTTTTTTTTTAGAGGTTTTTGCCTTAGGGCGTGTGCGCTCGCCAGACAGACAGAGACAGAGAGACAGAAAGCAAGAAATCACCCCCCAGGTTGGATGGCCACGCCGTAATCCCTTCTCCTCCATTCTCCTCTCGGGATTTTGGGCACACATGCACACGCGCCCAGCATGAGTTTTAAGCCACCGGGTCTGGGACGTGAACCGCGGTCGACTACTTGGGAGTCCAGCGACATAGCCATTACGCTAACTGCTGGTCCCCTCGACTTCTTCCTGTGAATGGTAATTGCTCTTTTCTGTTGTTCCAGTGGTCACCCATGGGCCAATTAGAGCTATTCTAATCCAGCTATTCTGTCCTTTCAGAGTTTAAAAACATCCCCACTCGTGGGTTAAAGGAAAATAAGTATTTGCATTTTTTTCTTTCCCTGAGACATCAGGTCTTCTCCAAGGACCCCTGGAAAGATCTTTTACTCCAAGATGTCCCAGTTCAGGTAACACTGAATCATTTTTGTTATCATTCTAATGTAAACTTATTTTCTGTTATTTTTTACAGTACAGGGACTTATATTTTCCAGTCATGCCTTTGACCATTTTTCTTCCTGGCGCTAGTTCCCTGGGCTCAGCTGTCTGGCCACACCCCTCACTTTCTGGACAGACCCCAGGATTTCACTTGACCGTGCCCACAGACCAGCCAACAGCTGAGTAGGTCAGCTGCACTAGTGGGGCTGCAGAGTCCAGGTTTGCAGCCTGAGACCCAAGTTCCCCGGGAGTGGGGGACACAACTGAATGGACTTGGAGAGAAGGAGTGGGACTCCACGCCTCTGAGGAAGGCTGGCAGGGCTGGGACTGAGCAGCTTTGAGAGGAGCGGGCTTCAGGGGCCACAGTCTGCAGTGAGAGGCTCTATGGGGTGGGGAGCAGTGGCTGAGGATGCGGTGGTGACACACCCTGGGACTCAGGTCAGCATCTCTGCAGAAAGCTGCCCCAGTCAGATTAGAACTTTCAGGTCAAGTGACTTCCTATTGTGAAATTTCATTTTCTTTTAAAAATTTTAAAACTTTTCCTGGGCGAGCAGGTTGCATGGCAGTTGAGTGCACTGGACTCCCACATGACTGGCTGTAGTTCAGGTCCCGGACCTGGTGACTTACTTTCTCACTTTCCTTTTCTCTCTTTCTCTCTCTCTCTCTCAGTCTCTCTCTGGTCAAATTTGAAATATATCCATATAGCAAATAAAATTAAATAAATTAATCTAAAACAGATATACACACAAACGCACACACACATACACATATGTACATATATATTTATATGCCACTATAAAAACTAAAAAAGTGTAATTTAATAAAATAAATTAAAAAATCCTTTATATATTTAAAACAACAATCAGATTTTTTTGTTTGTTTTATATTGTGGTAAAATGTACCTCTCCTACAATTTACCATCTGAACTATTTGTTTGTTTTTAGATCTTTGCCATTGGGTGTGTGCATGGGCCAGAGAGAGACAGAGAGAGATAAAGTGAGAAGTCACCCCCCAGGATTTTGGGCATATGCACACACACCTAGCATGAGTTTCAAGCTGCCAGGTTGGGAACTTGAACTGTGGTCTGCCATGTGGGAGTCCAGTGCCTTAACCACCACATCACCTGCTGGTTCCAACATCTGAACTATTTTCAGTGTACGACTCAATGGCATTAAGTACATTTACCCTGTTGTGTACCATCACCACAATTTATTTCCAAAACATTTTCATGACCCCAGAGAACTGTGCCCATGAAGTAATAACTCTTCATTTCTCTCTCCCCCTGCTGCTGGCAGCTAGTGTTTCACATTTTCAATATTTGAGTACTCTATGTACCTCATATAAGTGGGTTGTATGGTGTTTCTCTTTTTGTGACTGGTTTATTTCACTTAACATAGTATTTTCTTGGTTTTTTTTTTTTTTTTTTTTTTTTTTTTTTTTGGTTTGTTTGTTTTGTTTTTGCTATGGGGCTCATGCACCTGCCAAATAGAGAGAGAGAGAGAGAGAGAGAGAGAGAGAGAGAGAGAGAGAGAGAGAGAGAAGGTAAGAAATCTCCCTTGCCCCCTACCTGTCAGAAGGAGGCCACACCACAATCTTTCTCTTCTATTCTCCTCTAGAGATTTTGGGCATGTACACACACATGTGCCTGGCGTGATTTTCAAGCTGCCAGGCCCAAGACCTGAACTGCAGTCGGCCATGTAGGATCCAGCCACTTTAACCTCCACACCACTTGCTATCTCTTAATGTAATATTTTCAGGGTATATCCATGTCGTGGCATGTATCTGACTTCCTTTCCCTTTGAAGACTAATATTCCATTGCTTGGATATAACACATTCTGTTTATCCATTCATCCATCAAGGGGCATTCAGCTACTCCGAATGTGCTAGTATAAACAGTGATGTACAGATATCTGTTCAAGTTCCTGCTTTTAGTTCTTTGACTTGTAAACCTGGAAATGCAGTGGGTGGATTAAATGGTAATTCTTCGCTTGATTTTTTGAGGGACTATCATACTGTTTTCCACAGTACCCATGCCATTTTACATCCCCACCAACAATTTACAAAGGTTCCAATTTATTCACATCCTTGCCAACACTTACTTCTCCCACTCATTCAACAAATGCTTGTTCGGTGATTATTCCATCTCAGGCACTGTTCTTGGCATTGGGACTAAGCCAGATAAAAAGCACTGCTTTCAGTGAGTTATATTCTGATTTGGGGAGATAGATGATAAATGCACTAAGTATACCAGAAATTGGTGGGCTATGGCAGGTTAGTTGGCTTGTTATGGAAAAATGCAGTGGGCTAAGGGGCTAAAAAAGTCAGACATATGGCAAAACCTGATAATGTTTATGATTGTATTATTTATAATTCAATCTGAAATAGAATATAGCTTTCTGGTCCCAAATAGTAATGTCTCAATAGTTTTTGTCACATTCATTTGGTTGGTAATTATGTAGCCATTGAAAATATACTGGACATCATATTTTTTGAAAATACCTTTTTAGAAGCTTATTTTTTCAATGAGCAAGAGAGGCAGAGAAAGATGGAGGGAGAGATGGCACCTCTGGCAGGGTCCTGACACTGTGTTCCACTCTCAGCCTTCAGCCAACCCCAGATCCTGGGCATGTGTATGCTCAGTGTACTCAGAGAGGTCTCTGGACTCAAACCGGAAATGTTCCCATGTGCAATTGCCCAACAGAGCATTTCTTTCTTTCTTTCTTTCTCTCTTTCTTTCTTTCTTTCTTTCTTTCTTTTTCTTTCTTTCTTTCTTTCTTTCTTTCTTTCTTTTCTTCTTTCTTTCTTCTTTCTTTCTTTCTTTCTTTCTTCTTTTTTTCTTTCTTTCTTTCTTTCTCTCTCTCTCTCTCTCTTTCTCTCTCTCTCTCTTTCTCCTTCCTTCCTTCCTTCCTTCTTTCCTTCCTTCCTTCTTTCCTTCCTTCCTTCTTTCCTTCCTTCCTTCCTTCTTTCCTTCCTTCCTTCCTTCCTTCCTTCCTTCCTTCCTTCCCTCCCTCCCTCCCTCCCTCCCTCCCTCCCTCCCTCCCTCCCTCCCTCCCTCCCTCCTTCCTTCCTTCCTTCCTTCCTTTCTTTCTTCCTTTCTTTCTTTCTTTCTTTCTTTCTTTCTTTCTTTCTTTTTTAGTTTTAGGTTTGTTCTATAGGGCACTGTTCTCACCAGAGAGGCAGAGGGAGACAGTGAGAGGGAAAGTGAGAAATCACCCCCCAGAGAGGAATGGTCATGTTGCAGTCCCTTCTCCTCCACTCTCCTTCTGGGATTTTGGGCGCACATGCACATGCAACCAGCATGAGTTTCAAGCCACCAGGTCCAGGACTTATACTGCAGTAGACCATGTGGGAGTCCTGCACCTTAACCACCACACTACCTGCTTTCCCCAGAGCATTGCATTTTATCAGTGTGCCACCATCTGATCCCACATTATATTTTTTAACCTGAGAAAATATTCATGAAATGTTTCTAAATAAAAAGCACTCTAGGGAACAGCAGGTGGCACAGTGGATAAGGTGCTGGACTCCCACATGGCTAACCATTGTTCTACTCCTGGACCTGGAGGCTTGAAAGTCACACCAAACATGTGTGCATGTGAGCACATGGGCCTTATGACCAAAAAAATCTTTAAAAAAAAAAATGTGTCGGGGGCCGGCAGGTGGCATGGTTGTTAAGGATGCTTGACTACTGTATGGCCAACTGTGATTCGAGTCCTGGACCTGGTGGCTTGCTTTCTCACTTTCTCTCTCTCTCTTTCTCTCCCTCACACTCCGCCCCTCTCTGGTCAAATTAAAATACATGCATATATACATACATACATAACTACATAAAGGGATAAGTAAAGTTAAATAGAATAATTTTTAAAAATAAGGGCAGTCTAGAGAAAGTACATACAATCTGGTTTAGTTCTTTAAAATAAATATATTCATTGATAAGACTTGAAAAATGTATAATAAAACATTAAGGGTTAGCCCACAGCCTAGTGGTTAAGGCAGCCAGATCCCACGTGGCTTACCATCATTTGGATCTGGGCCTCACTCACCAGGCATGTGTGCGTGTGTGCCCAGAATTCTGACAGTATGGAAAAATGGAGAAGGGATTGCAGCTTGATCATATACCCCTGGGGGATGGGGTGGGCATGTTTTCTCCCTCTCTCTGTCTCTCTCATGAGTGCATATGCCCTCTAGCAATTAAAAAAAAGAAAAGAAAATCAGATTTTTGAATATTGCCCTGGTTTATAAGAACTTCATCATGAAGACTTTGTAAATGTCACCAATTTCAGGCACGAAAGACAATTTTCCTTCAGATTTGATCTCATTCTGCTCTGATGTCTCTGGGACAGCATTCTCCAAATCCAGAGGGGATGGAGAAATGAAGAAGGGATTGCAGCATGGCCACCCCCATTGGAGGTGCTTTCTCCTTTTCTCTCTCCCTGTCTCTCTCTGGTGAGTGTCCATACTCTCAGACAATTTAAACAAAAGCAAAATATTAAAATGATCATATTTGGGAGATGGAATTGAGTGGATTTGTGACTTTTTTTCTAAGTTCTTACAAATTAACATGGCTGACATAAAAAACCTGCACATACACACACACACACACACACACACACACACACAGAGTTGTACACACGTGAACATATACATCTATCAAACCTGTGAACATTTTGGATAGATAAATTTAACACTGGACTACTGGTATTATTGAATTGTTTTAAGAATTATTTTATTTAACTTTATTTATTTATTTATTTATTTATTTATTTTAATTTGACCAGAGAGGGACAGAGTGAGCAAGAGAGAGAGAAAGTGAGAAAGCAAGCATTTCTCATAAATTTTTTTCTTTCTTTTTTTTTGTTTTGTTTTTTGGGTTTTTTTTTGTTTTTTTTTTGAGAGGTTTTCGCTATAGGGTGTGTGCGCTCGCTAGACAGACAGAGAGAGACTTAGAGACAGAAAGCGAGAAATCACCCCCCAGGGGGGATGGTCATGCCGCAACCCTTCTCCTCCATTCTCCTCTTGGGATCTTGGGCACGCATGCACACGCGCCCGGCGTGAGTTCTAAGCCACCGGGTCCAGGACGCGAACCGCGGTCGACTACGTGGGAGTCCAGCGACATAGCCATTACGCTAACTGCTGGTTCCCTCTCATATATTTTTAAACATTATGTTTTATTAGCTATTCCCCATGGGTTTTTTCTTATTCCTAACTCCTTTTTTGCTGTTTACTGAGATAATTTTTTAAATGTTACCTGTTAGTCCTAATAGAGAAGGATTCACTTTGAATCACTTTGCAGTTAACAAAATTTGGGCTTTAGAACACCTCTTTGGATGGCCTTCATTTAAATACGGATTTACTTTTGAACCTAATTTAGTTTAGGTGATTTTACTTTGTAAAGTTGTAAAACTTTAAGATTGCACAAAAACCGCTTACATCCTTTCCCTCTACATCCCACTATCTTACCAGTTACCTTTAATGTTTTAGACATACTTAACATTGTATGTATTAGAAAAACCTAAAATTAATCACCCCCTTGGCCAGCAGGTGGTGTGGTGGTAAAGGTGGTAAAGACTAGACGCCCTCATGGTCAACATGGTTGGAGTCCTGGCCCGGGTGACTTGAAAATCACGCCAGGCACGTATGCGTTCATGCCCAAAATCCCAAGTGGAGAACAAAGGAGAAGGGATGCTGTATGGCCAACCTCCCTCCCAGGATGGGGTGATTTCTCACTTTCCCTCTCTCTTTCTCTTGCAAGTGCACATGCACTATGCAAAAATCTTTAAAAAAAGAAAAAAAGAAAAAAAACCCCTCACCTCCTTCCCTTTCTTCAAAGGGCAAGCACTCTGCATGCACTGACCTTTTTACAGTCTTTTCCCAATGACTTCCATGTTGCTGTGACCTCTAATTATAATTATAGTTTATTTTTTTACCTACAAGCATGATGGCTGTAATCACCATGATCATCATAAGCTATTTATGTTTTGGGTCAAGTGACATTGTCTTTCTCTTCCTTTTTTCCCTAGTGTCCTGTACATAGTGGGTGCTCAATAAACATAAGCTCATGAATGAATGAAAATATACTCCTGCTGGGTCCAGCACGTGGCATGGTGATTAAGAAGCTGAACTCCCACAAGGCTGACTACAGTTCAAGTCCCAGACCTGGCAGCTTGCTTTCTCACTTTTCCTCACTCTCTCTGTGTCTCTCTCTGGTGAGTGTACATGCCTTATAGCCAATTAAAATAATTATTATAAGAGGAAATAAAATTTAAAAAGAAAATATACAAAGTCTGCAAAGTCTGTGCACATTGACTCATTGGACCTGCACTGGTCCGATTCCAAGAGAAGTAGCAGATGCCCTGCCCAAGTCACTGGAGCCCTGGTGGACACCTGATGTCCTTGGCTGTGCTATTACCCTATACGACTGTTTTCTAAGAAGTTACCGGGGCATGAGTTGAACTCGTGTGGATCCAGCTACTGCTGGGGCCTATGTCACTGCCAGGCTGGGGCTGTAACGAGTGAGAGGAGGAAGGGCTGCCTTAGGAAGAAGGGCCTCCACCTGGCCTGCTCAGAAGCTGAAGGGTGCACCACACCACTGTGTTAGACCCTGCGCTGCTGGGGTTCCCCCAGAGGAGGGCTCTGGGGATGCAAGTGCTGGTGCTTGATCTGGGACAGGATGGCAGCAAGAACCAGAATGAGCGGGGCTGACAGGTGGCTGATAAGGGCTTGATCTCAAGCCATTTGCTTCTGCAGGGCTGGCTCATGGTTTTGCTGCTGCCCTCCGAGGCACAGTCTAGAACATTCCAGTTATGCACACCTGGGAAAAGGAAGCTGGGCTTGTATCTAATGCTCATCAGGGAACAAGGGCAGCTTTCGAAGGCTTCAGTGTTAGGTACTCCTGGCTCATCCTGGGAATGAACAGAGGATGCTCCTCTGCCCAGAAAAAGCCCATCGCAGGGCATAACGGACAGAGAGAACCGGGGAGCTTGCGCATCTTCTGAACAGTATCTGTCAACTTCTGTCAGCTGTTTGCTGAATCTCTAAGTGGTCAGTCTCTTCCCTCTGTTGCTTTTAACTTTTCTAGTGATGTGTCTATATGCAGATATCTTTTTATTTATGTCTTTCTTTTTTCCCTTTTATTCATAATAGAATGTGTGCACATGCATGTGAGAGAGAGAGAGAGAGAGACAACCCTCCACAGGGTGTGGTCATGCCATGGTCCCCTTCCTTCAGTCCTCCTGCTCATTGGATCTCGGGCCCTCGTGCGCATAATACGGGTGTTTCAGGCCAGCTGGGTCAGAATTAGAACTGTGGTACCCGTGTGGGACCTGACTCCCTTTGAGCAGTACATTCCCACTGCACCACGAAATCAGCCCTTTTTATGCCTTTTTAGACACAGTTTCTTCCTAGCTACGATGCTCCCCATCTTCAAATAATTGTAGAACACTCTCAGGCTTTCTTCCGATGCTGCCTCAACTCCATGCCCTTTGCTATTCCCTTCTGGGATTTAATTATGCTAGATCTTATCACTCTTGCTTTCATGTTGCTCTCTCTCTCTTCAAAATATCTTTTTCTGTCTTTGAGGTTGGATTATGTATAATTTCTTTATTTCTATCTTTTTTTCTTAATTATTTTTGGAGTTATCTTTTCCGCCTCATATTTTAATTTTAGTTTCCATTACCACATACATTGTTTCGTTTCTTTTCTTTTCTTTTCTTTTTTTCTTTTCTTTTCTTTTCTTTTCTTTTCTTTTCCTTTCTTTCTTTCTTTTTTTTTTTTTTTTTTTTGAGAGGTTTTTGCTACAGGGCACGTGTGCTCACCAGAGAGACAGAGGGACAGAATGCGAAAAATCATCCCCTAGGGGGATGGCCATGCTGCAATCCCTTCTCCTCCATTCTCCTATCGGGATCTTGGGCACGCATGCACATGCACCCGGCGTGAGTTTAAGTCACCAGTTTGGGACTTGAACCATGGCCAATTTCAAGGGAGTCCAGTGGCATAACCATTACACCAACTGCTGGTCCCTGTGCATTGTTTCTAGAAGTTGTTTTCCAGATCTTTCAGATCTGCTTGTTAATTCTTACAGTCTTTCCTTAATTGTTCATATTAATGAGACTTTCTATTATTATTTTCTTTCTTTCCTTCTTTCTTTCTTTCTTTCTTTCTTTCTTTCTTTCTTTCTTTCTTTCTTTCTTTCTTTCTTTCTTTCTTTCTTTCTTTCTTTCTTTGGAGAGGTTTTTGTTCTAGGGCATATGCACTCGCCAGAAAGACAGAGAGAGACAGAGAGACAGAAAGTGAGAAATCACCACCCCAGTTGGGATGACCACGTCGCAATCCCTTCTCTTCCATTCTACTCTCGGGATTTTGGGTACGCATGCACATGTGCCCAGTTTGAGTTTAAACCACTGCACGTTTGAGTAGGAAGACTTGGAATATAGATTAGGAGACAATCCAAACCCTCAGGACCCCATAATCCTCCTCCAAACCCAAGCCTTTTAAGGCTTTCCCAGGAAACTCACAGTGGAGATGCTTGTTTTATGAGATTTCTGTAGCAGAGGCTCATAGGCTGTGTCTTGTAGTCCTGTGCTAATTTCCTTAGACAGTATGAGTGTCTTATTGAGAAATTGATAAGAACCTCCCTGGAAAATGTAAAGGGAATTACAGGGACCCCAAAGGTCCTGTTGTGTAGGTTCTAGGTTGTGCTCCTAGGACACAGACTATTTGGAGAGTTGTAAGGGGTAATTACAAGGTCACCTGGCCCAACAGCTTCCCCACTGACCTAAGGGAGACTGATTCCCCTTCAGAAATGAGATCTTGGCTTCAAATTTATCTTTGAATTGACTCCCCCTTTTCTAATTGGCATCAAAATTTTAAGAATTATTTTTAGGTGATGTCACCATTGATACTCAATGTTCTTTAAGAAAACAGAAAACATCTAAATTAACTATCTGTGATCATCTTATTCTACATTTTTATTAGTGTAATTCATAATTTACATATAATAGTGGGTCATTGGAAAAGTGATGACACATTTTTCTATGCAACAATGTGTCATAACTTTTCAGACGACCGAATAGTTGAACATATTTAGGGGTATAATGTGGTGTTTCAAAACATGTATACATTGTGTGATGAACAAATCGGGCAGTAAACATATCAACCATCTCAAACAATTACCTTTACTTTGCCTTGGCATGTTCAAAATCCACTCTTCTCTTCTGAAGTACACATTGAATTGTCCCAACCATCCTTACTCTCCTGTGCTACAGGACTCCAGAACTCATCCCGCTTACCCACCTGCACGCTCACATCTAACCAGGATTTCCCCTTCTCCCCATCACACTTCCCTGTCTGGCTTCCGGTATCCACTGCTACATTCTGCACTTCTATGCAATTGAGTCTTTTCCCTTCCTCTGAGTGAGAGCATATGGTATTTGTCCTTCAATGTCTAGTTTATTTCACTTGGCGTTATTTCCTCTGGGTTCACCCATGTTGCCTCAGGTGATTGGATTTCATCCTTTTGTGGCTGAATAATATCCCGTTGTGTATAAATACCACATTTTCTTTGTCCATTGATCAGTTATTGGACAGATAGGTTGTGTCCATATTTTAGCTATAGTGAATCTAAAATGAAAAAGAAAATCTATTGAATGAAGTAGTTTCCAAGTTAATTTTCAGGTGATTTTAAACTTACATATGTTTGGAAAAGCCTTTCCTAAAATAATATTTTAAAAAATTATTTTTAAATTTTTTTCTCTTTTCTTCTTTTTTTTAACTGCCAGGGTACATGTGTGCTCACACACACACACACACACACACACACACACAGAGACAGAAAGAGACAGAGAAAGAGACACACAGAGAGAGAAAGCAACCCTCCACAATGGAGCATGGTCACGTCACAATCCTTTCTTCTCCATTTCCCCATCCTGTTGTGATTTGGGGCATGCACGCACACGTGCCCAGAGAGTTTTTGAGATTGCTGTGCTGGGACTCAGACTGTGGTTGGTCATGTAGGATCTGGGTCCCTTAATTGTTAGGCTGTGGGGCCAACCCAACTTTTAATTTTTTTTTGGAGAGGTTGTCGCTATAGGGTGTGTGCGCTCGCCAGACAGACAGAGAGAGACTTAGAGACAGAAAGCGAGAAATCACCCCCCAGGGGTGATGGTCACACCGCAATCCCTTCTCCTCCATTCTCCTCTCGGGATCTTGGGCACGCACGCGCACCCAGTGTGAGTTTTAAACCACCGGGTCCGGGACGCAAACCGCGGTCAACTATGTGGGAGTCCAGCGACATAGCCATTACGCTAACTGCTGGTCCCCCCAACTTTTAATTTTTTAAAAAGCTTATTATTTTGAAAGAGAGAGAGAGGCAGCCACCCCAGATAGAGTCTTCGTGCCATAATCCACCCCAGCCTCAGCCAGCCAGGATTCTGGTCACAGAGGTGTGGCCAGCATGCACAAAGACGCTTCAGGGCACAGACCTGGGACCTTGTCATGTGCCTCCGGCATCCCAGAGGGTTGCATACTGCTGTGCCACTGACTGGCATGTATTTATTTATTAACTGACAAAATAAGGAAATATTTATCATGGACTGTATGTTGTTTTGCAATATGTACATGTTGGAGAATGGCTAAATTGAGCTAATTAACCTATGGATTAATCACATACTGGAAATTTTTTTTTCAGGTGAGTACTTGTCCTCTTCTTCCCCCACATCCTTTTACAGTAATATCTTTGCATAACTCATCTGCCAACATCTCCCCGAAGGGATTCTTCCAGGGTAGCTGTTGGTAGGAGGTACTGTGGCGAGAGGTCTGGAGCTGCCCTCCAGACCATCTGGATTCTCCATCTGACATGTGAGTGGGTCTCGTCCTTTGGCCTTCTCGTTTCCTCAGCCTCAGCTCTGCACCAAAAGGCAGCCACAGTGTGGGATCTCCTCCCCCACTGCAGTCCACAGTCTTTTCCTGACAAATGTGGCTTTTCTGCTTGACTCCGGCATTGGTCATCATCCTGTCTTTCTCCCAACCAAGCCAACTCAGGAGCCTCACTGCCGTCCAGTGCTCCCACTTTCTGCTGGTACTGACGAGCTTCATTGGCTTCGCCATTCAAAATGTGCCCGTATCCTGTGGGCTGGCCCAATAGCCTAGTAGTTAAGGGAGCCAGATCCTACATAGCCAGCTGGGGCTTGAATTCCGACCCTCGCAGCTTGAGAAACATGCATGTGTGTGCACGACCAAAATCTTGACAGGATGGAGAAATGGAGGAGAAAAGACTGCAGCATGACCACGTTGCATGCCTAGCACTCTATCTCTGCTAAGGGCATACGCCTGTTGGCACATTTTTTAAAAACAGAAAAAAAAGACGTGTGCCATCCTGAGCTTGGAGCTGCGATGCCTGCCCTCCACACCCACCCCACCGCAACCCCAACCCCCTTCTCTGGGATGGCGTGCCTGTGTCTACACACCTCCCTTCTATTTAATGGTTACAAATTTCAGAAGTGTCTTCAATTTATCAAAGGTAGCATCTCTGTCTCTGTACCTCTTTTTCCTGGTTGCTTTTGGGTACTTTCTTAGAGGAGAAGAAGAAAACGTCAGCATTTTAGAGCGAGGTTTTACAACGAGTTTTGAGCAGGGAATGGGTGGTGGGACCTGAGCGTGGTAGGATTTGCTGGCTGACGGTCAGAGGAGGACTCACAGGGAGCCCTGACAACAGCTGCTTCTGCTTCTTATTGTAGGACTGGGAAACAGCAACATCCCATTTCCAGGGACTCTGTGGGGACCGAGTGGTGTCATATATGTGCAGAGCCTGGCATGTAGCGTTCTAGTTCGTTGTCTTCATGACGACCCTGTGAGGTGTGTAATCCAGCATCATCGTGTTCATGTGACAGGGGAAGGAACCAAGGCCCAGAGCTGAACGACTTGCCCCAAATAATGTAGCTTGTTCTCAGTGCAGCAGAATTTAGAGCACGAATCTTCTACTACTGCACTCCAAATATGTTTCCAGTTTCCTATTCACCCGTCTGGGCAGGCTGCTTGTGAAGCTGTGCAGACAACCCTGGTTATGCCTCCTGGACTTAAAAGAGAGCCACTTAGGCCTAGATCTTTGGTCAGATTCATTACTAGGTTTCCAAGCTTTACAGAAAATTCTTTTTTCTTTTGGAGAGGTTTTTGCTGTAGGGCGCGTGCGCTCGCCAGACAGACAGAGAGAGACATAGAGACAGAAAGCGAGAAATCACCCTCCCAGAGGGGATAGCCATGCCTCAATCCCTTCTCCTCCATTCTCCTCTCGGGATCTTGGGCACGCATGCACATGCTCTCGGCGTGAGTTTTAAGCCACCGGGTCCGGGACGCGAACCGCGGTCGACTACGTGGGAGTCCAATGACATAGCCATTACACTAACTGCTGGTTCCCAGGAAATTCTTCTTTCATAGAGCCAGACTGAGCTGCTCACCCACCTGGCATTAGTTCATAAAGAGAAAGAGGCATGAGTGTGGCCTCTGAGCAAATCCGCCCCTGCTCCAGCCAAGACACCCCCAATGTCTTCGGCTATGAAGAATGAGGTCTCTTTTCTCATTCTTATTTTGTTAAGTTGATGTCACATTCACTGAGATTATGCAAGCATTATTCATCAATGAGCTCAGGAGTGTACTGTGATCATGTTTCCTTCCTTGTACAAGTTTTCATTTTTCCTGGCATTAATCAATGCCTGTCTTTTGTTTGTTTAATTTTCTATGGATCTGTTGCTACTCAGACTCTTCGATGAATATGTAAATTGGCTCTCCATATGTTTTCCACATGGTTAAAAGCATCTCTAATCTAGGAATTTCTTTCCTTTTACTCTTGTTTTCTAGGAACATTTTTAAAGTTTTGTTTTATTTTATTTTATTTTATTTTATTTTATTTTATTTTATTTTATTTATTTCTTCCATGAGAAAGAGAGAGACAGAGAGGGAGAGAGAAAGAGAGAGCGGCACAGAGAGACACCCCTGCAGAGCCTTATACCACGACCTACCCCCAGTCTCAGCCAGCCTGAATCTCCAGGAGGTGTGCATACCCAGTGTGCCCGGGGAAGCCTCTGCCATGTGCCTGGGACCTTCCTGCGTGGGTACAGCCTCACAGAGCTCTGTGTTAACTCTGAGCCACCCCTGCTAGCCCTGCTTTCTTTACAGATACCTCCTCTCTGCTGTGCTTAAGAGGCTGGCTTCTTTTTGTTTTTGGAGAGGTTTTTGCTATAGGGCGCGTGCACTCGCCAGAAAGACAGAGAGAGACTGAGAGACAGCGAGACATCACCCCCCCGGGGGATGGCCACATCGCAATCCTTTCTCCTCCGTTCTCCTCTTGGGATCTTGGGCACACACGCACATGCGCCCGGCATGAGTTTTAAGCTACCGGGTCCGGGATGCGAACCCTAGTTGAATAAATGGGAGTCCAGCGACATAGCCATTACGCTAACTGCTGGTCCTGAAAGGCTGGCTTCTTACATCTCTGCCCAAAGTTTCTCTTCCTGTTATCTGGGAATTCCCTTGGCTTCTCTCCCATATTGGGTCATTTTCCGCTTTCTTAGTTAATTCATCAATTTGGCCATGATCTGTATTCTAGTGGTTTCCTTAGGTGAATTTTGGATACCCTGACGGCCTGTTGTGGTGGGGCTGAGAAATGTGCACTCTGTGCTTCCCTGTCACGGCAAAGAATTGAAGCACAAGGGAACAAGCTGCTGAGCACGCGGTTTATTGAGGGAAATACGATATGTCCCACAAACAGAATGGGCCAGTGTCCAGGTTGGCAAGCTGGCCCTGACGCCTTCCTGGGGTCCCCTTTAACCCTGTTTTAGACCCTGTGTTTATCTAAAATATGTGGCTCAGGCTTCCTTTAACCTGTGCTCCTTCTCTAGCTTTTTCCTCGTTGTGCCTTGCAGGTCTCATGGCTCAGGGCGTTATTTGAGTTAGATGGATGTCACAATACAGATCGTCACACAGTCCCAGCTTCCAGTTTCCTTGTGCTCTGGGTTAGTTCCCTGATCTGTATCTGCCTCACCAAGCTTATCATCCCCAATGGCTCCCAACTGCCTGACTGTCCAGAGTAGAACCCGTCACCTGGGCCCAGAGAAGACCTTGGCTATGCCCAGCAATGCCAGCAGGTGCAGGCTGGCCAGCAGGCGGTGTCAGGGATCGGTCTCTGAACCATGGGGCCGGACTGCCCATGCCCGGATGCCATGTGGCTCTAATGTTCTGTGAGCTGAATATGAGACCCCAACATTGGAGGACACAGAGCAGTAATGCAGTCCGGCCCCAGTGCGTGCTCTGTCCTGGCCGTCCATGCTGGCCTTCAGAGAACAAACAGCCCATTCCGTCACCTCTAGCCAATAGTAGATTCTGCCAGAGCAGCTACCTGCCTTCGGGTGTCTCTAACCCAGTCCAGCTGGGACCCGAGGAGGATCCCAGACTCCCTCCTCTCTCCGCCTGTCTTTGATCAAGCTCAGGATCCACCTGCTGCCCTCTAGGGCTCTGATAGCAGCACAGTCCTGTGTGGTTGTCAGGAAAGAGCTCTCTGAGAGCGTGGGCCCCGGAGAAGCCTAGGAAGGCATTTTCTCCCTTCTCTGCGCCTTCCCAGGGAAGACCTTCCAGGGTCACCTGGGCTCCCTGGCACCTTGGCTGAGGTCGAGGACCTTCCTCTGACAGCCCAGCAGGTGGCAGCAGCACAGTATGTTGTCCGGCCTGCAGGGTGTTGTGCCATGGCCTGGCTCCTTGCCAGCTAACTTCAGCTCCTCCCTGAGGGGACTGGGCCTGCGCTCCTGGAGCAGCTCTGGACTTGTTTCCTACAAGGTGCCTGCCGTGCCGTCAGAGTGGGCACATTCAGAAGAACGGCCCCAGTGGGAGAGGTGGACAGCACGATCTCTGTGCCAGCACTGCTCAGTGCAGAAGGGGCACAGGCCCTTTCTAGGAGCTCAGGCTCCTTTGGAGATCACCTGACCCACCAAGAGGCAGAGCAAGAAGGCATTGGTTGCTTGTCTGTGCACACCACATGTGCAACTGGCTTCAAGGCTAGGGGAAACTCCTGAGGAAGTGTGGGAAGATCTGGACAAACTGGGCTTGGGAAAGTGGAGCATGGTTGGCAGGGGAACGGCATGAACAAGGGGACTTTAGGACAGACGAAGCCTGGAGGCTTAGCTGTGGGTG
Organism: Tupaia tana; assembly: GCA_026018925.1. Lineage (NCBI taxonomy): Eukaryota > Metazoa > Chordata > Mammalia > Scandentia > Tupaiidae > Tupaia > Tupaia tana. The sequence goes on along the minus strand of JAKSZU010000001.1, from coordinate 132,648,649 downwards.
CGTAGCTTGGCCTCTCTCCTGAACTGTCATCTCATGCAGATTACTAATGGACCCAAGAATTGTTATTATTTTTTTCAAGCGTACTTAGTTATCTCTTCCATGAGAGAGACAGAGAGAGAAAGAAGCATTCCAACTGGGTCTTCATACTGATCCACTCCCAGCCTCTGTCAGCCCAGGTCACAGGCATGCAGGCATTCTCCCTGAGGGTACAGAGCGATGCAAATGCAGGCCTTCCCACGTGGGCCCAGCATCACGGAGCATGTGTTACGGCTGCACCACGGTCTGGCCCCTGGAGCCAAGAGTTATCATCTGTGCATATGATTACATTTTCAGAGACAGATTTCAGTCCCTCCTCAGATGTTTCCTAGTCACAAGGTCAAATATTTGGCTATTTGAAGTCTCTGGAGAACGGTCTGGATTTTCCTCTTTCACTCGTGGCTTATCCAGGCTTCCTCTGAAGGCAGAGCATGAGTCTGTGCTGTGACAATTGAAGCCCATAGTTCCCAGGAAAGCAGGAGGGAGGGCGGGAGCTCCAACAACTGTGCCTTACAGAGCCGACCACTGCTTGGCGGGGAACTTGTGCTCAGTGTAAGCCCATTTTCTGAAGGACCTATAAGTTGCTGCTCCTTAAGGGAGAAGAACCTTCTTCTGACCAAAGGTTCACTCACCCCACAGGACGTCAGCAAATCCATATTCCTGGGTTGCACATGCAGAGTGCTAGCAAGTCCCTAGTCTCTCACAGAACTGCTTGAAACCCGTCAGCACTGGGGCTGGGACCAGCGAGGTGGCTGTGTCTGAGGCAGCCCAGCAGGCCCACCCCCTGCGCAGCTCTCCAACTGCAGGTACATTTTGCACCGTTGTGAAACCCAGTGTCCTCACTCTCCGAAGCGGGAAGCTGCAGCCTGTTGGAGTCAGTGGAAAGCCATAGTTTCTACAGGAAACGAACACAAGAAGGCTATTTAAAAACAAAACTATAGAGACCAGCAGGTGGCGTAGTGTTAGAGTCCCTCATGGCCAACCTCAGGGTTTGAGTCCTGGATTTAGTGGCTTGAAACATGACAGGACTGTGTGCGTGTGCGTGCGTGTGTGTGTGTGTGTGTGTGTGTGTGTTTGTGTGTGTGCCCATGCCTGCCCCAAATGCTGAGAAGCATGGAGGAGAAGGGATTGTCGTGTGGTCATCCCTCCTGGGAAGTAATTTCTTGTTTTCTGTCTGCTTCTCTCTGGCGAACGCACGTGCCCTATGCCAAAAATCTCTAAAAAAACCAAACCAAAACAAAACTCTCGTCCTTTGGCCACAGCTGGCATTAGAGATGGTATTAATCATTGTCCCGCTCCATTTCCACCTTGGTTCCTCCAGGCCAGTCAGGTGGGGATGACCCAGAACTTCCTCTTGGAGAGACTGAGAACCTTAGCTTCCTTGCCCTCTCATGGGCTCTCTATGTTCTTATATTTCAGGGTGTCTTTTGTAAGCAACCTGTAGTTGGAATTTCTTTTTTCATCCAGTCTGAAAATATTTAAAATATTCATTTGCTAATGAGCACACACATTCACTGGAGATAGAGAGAGAGAGAGAGAGAGAGAGAGAGAGAGAGAGAGAGAGAGAGAGAGAGGAGAGAGAGAAAGAGAGAGAGAGAGAGAGAAAGCACCCCCAGGGGCGATGGCCACACCCCAAACCCCTTTTCTCCTTTCTCCTCTCAGGATTTTAGGTGAGCATGGACACGCTTCTGGCCTGTTTTTCAAGTCATCAGGCACAAGACTCGAACCACATAGTCAGTTATGTGGGTTCGGCCTGCAGTAACCACCATGCCACCTAGCTGGCTGAAAATATTTGTCTTTTAATTGAACCATTTAGTTCATTTTCATTTGATTACACTTAATTATTATTATTTTATTTCTACATATTTTAAACCCTAAAGATGCTTTTTAAAGAAGTGTGTTTATGTCTTCCATGAGAGACAGAGAGCCAGAGAGACAGCACCCCAGTAGGGTCTCCCCACTGTGATCCACCCCCAGTCTCGGCACTGTGTGCTAACACAACACTCTGTGATGCTGGACCCACGTGGGAGGCCAGTATTTGCAACTCTCTGTATACACGGGGTGCATGCAGTCCTGTGATCTGGACCGGCTGAGGCTGGGGGTGAATCACAATATGAAGACCCTGCTGGAAGTGCCTTTCGCTTCCTCTCTTTGTCTCTCTCATGGAAGAGATAAGCAAATACACTTTACAAAACCTCCCAGCTGGAATAAGTTTTCTTTAAACACTTAAAGGAAACTTAATGTGTCTTGTTAGAAACATTGTCTTTCAGTTTTACTGCTTTATCACGATTTATATTTTGCTCTCTGCAAAGATTGCTTTCCTGTAAAACAATAAAATTCTAGGTCAATAGTTCTTTTTTCTCAGTACATTGACAATTTTATTCCAGTTGCTTCAGGTTTCCACTGTTCTTTGGGAAGTCAGCTGCTAGGTTAATTGCCTTTCTTTCTTCTTTTTTTAAATCTCTGCCTTCTTATTTAGCTTTCTGTAGTTCCATATGATATGCCTCAAAAGGATTATTTGTCATTTCTGTTAATTATAACTAGTTGGAATTCTTGTATCTGAGGTTTGAGATCTTTCAACAACTTTTAAACATTATCAACTATTACCTCTTCAAATATTTCCTTTCCGCTTTTTCTCTGTTATGTTCCCAAATTAGACATGTGCTAGTTTTTTTCATTCTGACGTCAATGTTTGTTGTTGTTGTTGATTTATTTCTTCCTTGAGAGAGGGAAGGAAAGAGACTGGCACCACAGACAGGGTCCTCATGCCACAATTCACCTGCAGTCTCAGTGGGTAATTTATTTTAAAATATAGATATTTAATTTCATTTATATCCCATGTTGTAAATTCTTTTTCCAATTATATCTAATATGCTGCATAATCCATTTGAAATGCAACTCATTTTTTTAACAGTTTTAATTATTATAATTTTATTTCTAGAAGTTCAGTTTAATTCTGATAAAAATCTGCTTGGTTATTTAAAAAAATGTGTTATCCCTGCTCATATTTGCATGCCTTAAAATATATGGACCATTTTTATATTAACCTAATATCTGATAATTCAGGGGACTGTATGTATGGTATGACGCTGCTGTCATTCATTCATGGTGTTTTATTTCCCTGTGTGGCTTTGTGAGTTTTTTGTTTTGCTGTTGTTGTTTATTGCAAAAGGGCACGTGCACTTGACAGAGAGAACCATCTCTTAATGGGATGTGATCAGCCTGCAATTGATGTTCCTCAGTTCCCCCTTCCTGTCAAGATTTGGGCATATGCACACATGCACCCAGCATGGTTTTCAAGTCATCCAGGGACAGAATTTGAATCTTGGTCATCCTTGTGAGATCCAGCTCCCCAGATGCAGGAATACATTTTGCAATGGGGCAGCCCACTTTCTGCGTTTCAATGACTGTGTATGCAGCACATTTCTTTGAGGTATTTAAAAATTTTTTTAAATGAATAACTTTATTTGTCTTTATTTATTTATTTTAATTTGACCAGAGAGAGCCAGAGAGAGAGAGGTGAGAAAGCAAACTGCCAGGTCCAGGACTTAAACTGCAGTCAGCCATATGGGAGTCCAGTGCCCCTAACTACCATGCAACCTGCTGGCTATTTATTTATTTATTTTAGATTTTGCCATAAGGTACTCACACTCACCTAAGAGAAAGAGGGACAGTGAGAGGGAAAGTGAGAAATTAACCCCTGGGAGGATGACCATGCAATAATCCCTTCTCCTCCATTCTCCTCCTGGGATTTGGAGCATGCACTCACATGTTCCTGCCATGATATTCAAGCCACCAGTACCAGGACTCAAACCGCGGTTGACCATGTGAAAGTCCAGCTCCTTAACCATCATGCCACCTGCTAGCCCCTCTTCAAGGTTGCTATACTGGAGAATTCTCTGAAGCCTGAGTTCAAACTCACACCATCCAGAAGCAACACAGGAACCACAGAGTTGGGTTTCTAACCACTAAACTATTAATAGTTGAAACTGAACTCTAATCCTGTCTTTTTTCTTTTTAGAGAGATTTTTGCTACAGAACACATGCACTCTCTGGAGAGACAGAGAAACTGAAAGGGAGAAATCACCCCCTCTACACAAGATGGCTATACCACAATCCCTTCTCCTCCATTCTCTTCTCAGAATTTTGGGCACACACACCTACCTTGAGTTTTAAGCTGCCAAGTCCGGGACTCAAACCATGGTCAATTACATGGGAGTCCAGTAATGCAACCATTATGCCATCTGCTGGTCCCACTCTCATCCTGTCTTTTCTTTGTTTAAACTTTGTTTATTTATTCATTCATTTCAATTTGATCAATGAAATGAATGAGAGAGCGAAAGAGGAGAGCGAAGTAAGAAAGCAAGCCGCCAGTTCCAGGACTTGAACCACTGTTAGCCATAAGGAAGTCCAGCACCTTCAATCACCATGCCACCTGCCAACCCCTCTAATCCTGTTTTAAGTGTAGCTTCTATGTAAACCTTTTCAAGGAATTTTCCTCCTCTTCTGCCTAGCATCAGTGTCAAGGCAGGCAACTTTCCTCACTGCCCCTCTGCAAGGGCTAGTTATCACTCATCTTTGTTCAAAGATACACACTTTCAGGGTTCCAGCTCTAAGGTTTCTCCATGACTCTCCCCACTGTAGGTGGGTCCTGGGCTTTGGTTTCCCCCCACCCCACCCCCGCATCTGAGCAGCTGCCCCAGTGGGTGATCACAGTCCCAGGAATTAGCAGATCCGCCTGCATCCCTCCCACACTCCAGCTGTCGGTAACATTTTGGCTTCTCTGTGTTTGTTAGCAATTCTCCTTCCTCAGTGTGCAAGGGTGTGTGTGGAGAAAACCATTGAGGGAACACAGATTAAAAACCTCACCCCTACTTGGACTTTACTTGTTCCTGTTTCCATGTAGGGTTTCAGTGTCACTAGAAGAGAGCTTTCTCGACTTAAAAAACTATTGAAATGGGGCCAACTCAGTGGTACAGTGGTAACACGCGCTCAAACGAAGCTGGATCCGTATGGAAGGTTGTAGGGTCAATCCCCAGGTCAATCTTACACACGCCTGTGATCCCGGCTGGCTCAGAGTGCTAGCAAACTGGGGAGGGACTGTGGCACGAGATCCTATTCAGGGTGCCTTTGTCTTTCTCTTTCAATAAAACAAGCTTATAAAAAACTTGAAATGTTGGAAGTGATCAATCAAGGTCATCTTCAAATTTTGGTCCACAATTCTATTTTACAGTTCTGAGGTGTCTGCCATAATCAGACATTGGTGCATTTGACATTCACTTTTTACCCTCAGCCTGCTTGGACTTGGTAGCACTAGGAAATGGTAAAGAGGGCCTCATGCCTCCTGTAGTGTCTCCGGAGCACTGACCCCCACACAACTGCCAGTAGCCGAGCTCGTAAAGCGTAGCACTGGTGCCAATATGGTGGGACCCGGTTGGCATGGTGTCCAGGGAGAACAGCACTCCTGGGCTCATGCACAGTGTGGGAAGTGCTGTGTGCATCAGCAAGGTGCCCAGGCCCGGAGGCAGCCCTGCACACAGATGCCTCAAGCCCTGGCCTCCTCACAGATCCTGCACAAGCCGTAGAGAATGAGAGCCATGCCGAGAAAGGACACACAGGACGGAGGTGTGGGTGATAGTGACCAGGGCCCAGCCTGCTGCAGGGCCCAGGCTCAGCAACAGAACACATGAGGTCCCTCGCCACTCCCGTCTGGCATCTGCCCCTTGCTGAGCCACAGGATCAACATGGGAAAGAAGCAGGCCACCAGTAGAGAAGGGCCACCCGGACACGAAGGGCAGGTAGTGCAGAGGCTACGTTGCTGTCAGGGAGCTGTGCAGCACGGTGGTTGTGAAGGCCAGGATGGCGCTGGTGTTGGTGGACGAAGGCATCTGTGAGCACACCACGGTGATGTGGTCCTGCTCCCAGTCACTCAGGCTGCAGGAGGAGCTGAGCATGTGGAGAGTGCTGGCCTCCCCCATCCGAGAGCAAGAGGCTGGCCCACAGGAGGGAGTGAGGCTGAGGTCTGTGACAGCGTGGCCTTGATGATGGCCTGCTCCGCATGGGAAATTTCCTAGCTCTTCTAGGAACTCCCTTACAGATCTACCTGCAGGGCCCCAGACCCAAAGGGGAGCAAGCAGAACTCTCCCCAGCCATGTGCTCCCAGGGGGTGTGCCAGAAGTGAGTGCGCCCTGCCTGTCCTACCCTGCAGAAGGGTCCTCCCAGGGGGAAAACTTGTTAAATCAACAGTCCCCAACCTTATTAGTGCCAGGGACCAGTTTTGTGGAAGGCTATTTTCCCATGGACGTGGCGGTAGGCTGGTCAGGGAGGGGATTGTTTATGAGAGCACCCAACCTAGATCCCCTGCATGCACGGTTCACAATAGGGTTGCTCAGTGCCCGGGGCCTCCTCCATGCTTACCTTCTGTGTGGCCTGGTTCCTTTGTTTTTTTTTTTTTTTTTTTTTTTTTTTTTAACATTTATTTATTCATTCTTCTATTTGTTGTGATTTTCAAGTCATCAGGTTCAGAACCCCAACCACCAGTGACCATGTGGGAATCAGTGCCTCAACCACCATCCACCTGCTGGCCCCAGTAGGCTACAGACCAGTACTGGGGGTGAGAACTTCTGTGTTATTTGACCCCTGTGTTAAATAACAATGCTTCGAGGCTCCCACCGCCCGCGGAGCTGCAGCCAGCCTTCACGCCCTCCTCGCCCTCCTCGCTGACATCATGCTCCAGTTCCTGCTTGGATTTACTTTGGACAACGTGGTGGGAATGTATCTGGCTCAGAACTATGACATACGAAACCTGGCAAAAGAGCTTGAAGCAATTGAGAAGGACTTGGATGCCCAGAAGAAACCCCCTAGTTCATGAGGCCGACTCCAGCGCTGCCTTCTGGATACACTGAATCTATTACTCTTGAGGGCCTTCTTTACCATTCAAACCAAACGCTTTTGTTTTCACCTCCAGTCTCAATGACTTCCTTCTTTGCTAGACCCTGTATTGCCTCAAAGCAAAAATGGGGCCACAGTTAAGAACTATCCTTCTACTTCCAACATCTTCACCTCTTTCTATTCTCTTTCCAGCTGCTTGGGAGGTTCTGAGACTGGAATTATGGTGCTAGATTAGTAAATAAGATCTTTAATTTGTAATCGCTCTCTTATTCTTTGGGATTTCTACTCTTTTGTCAAAAGAAAAAAATGATGGGAACCAGCAGTTAGCGTAATGGCTATGTCGCTGGACTCCCACGTAGTCAACCGTGGTTCGTATCCCGGACCCGGTGGCTTAAAACTCACGCCGGGCGCGTGTGCGTGCGTGCCCAAGATCCCAGGAGGAGAATGGAGGAGAAGGGATTGCGGCGTGACCATCCCCCCTGGGGGGTGATTTCTCGCTTTCTGTCTCTCTGTCTCTCTCTGTCTGTCTGGTGAGCGCACGCGCCCTATAGCGAAAAACCTCTCAAAAAAAAAAAAAAAAAAAGAAAGAAAAAAGAAAAAAATGATGAAGTTTTTTTTTTTTAATAGCCAGTCAGCTACAAGTAATGCTGATTTCACAGTTAGCAGTTATAATGGGTGCTTGTTAAACATTTGGTACTAAATTATGTCATTTCAGAGTAATTAAAATTAGTATCTAGAAGCCAAAATAAATAAATAAATAAATAAATAAATAAATAACAACCCTTCAGTGGAAATGTGGCCGGGAGCTCGCTGCTTCTGATAGCCAGTGATGGGGATGAATCACAGCCTCATGAAGCAGAAAGGCCGCAAGTTCATGGCAATTGAGCTGCTAAGGGCAGTAAAGAACCCACCTTCTGTCGGGAGTCATTTCACTACTTTAAAAGTACATAAAACAATCTCTTAGCTCTGTGATGGTGCTGCCCCCAAGGGAGCATGCTTGGCTTCACTTGTCCTGAGAACCCCTTCCCAGCCTGCGCTTCCTGGGAAAATGCAGACTGGTCCAATGTGGAGTCGCCCAGAGTCAGCCCCATGTGGAGAGTTGGCCTGTGCCCTGGGATCACAGAGCTGACCCCTGGGGAAGGTCCATGGCTCTGGCCCTCCATGGTGCTGGCCACAGCCTGTCACTGCTCTGTCCCATTCCTCGCGCTCATCAGAGGTCAAGACAGCCTCTGGGGAGGTGTGGGTGCTGAGGGAGGCCCCATGTGTGGTCACAAGACAGGTGTACAGCTTGGGTGAGGAAGTCCAAACATTGCTTTGGAAAATTGGAATGTGACTGCTCATGACACTTTGCAATCTGGAGGAGGTTGGAGTGTCCCTGCCCTTCAGGAAGCCAGAGATGAACTGATTCTAAGGGAGTGCCCCATGCAATCATTCCACATCACAGAACAGACAGACGCCTGAAGGACCGATAGGCGGCCGTGACCATGCACGGCCTGGTTGTGGAGCACACACTGCAGGCAGGCGCTAGGCACATCATCTTACAGAAACCGTTTTCTGTGCTCCAGTGCTCTGGCCTCCTTTCAGCTCCTTCGAGGACCATCCTTGTCACCTGGAAACATTGCTACCTACATACTTCAATTTGAAGAACCCTGTGGCTGTCCTCCCAGCCCAGCAGGTCTACTCAGTTCACTCTGTCCTCAGCAGCCAGCTCATATCCCACCTACCACCCTATGCTATCTCCATTTCCTCTGCTCGGAGGCCTCCTCTTCCCATCTGTCTTCTGTGGTCTCTCAGTCCTCTGCCCGGTCTGTCACCTGCTGTGTCCGTTATTGTTTAGCTCACTCAGAACTTGTTGTGTTCGTTTATTTCACTGTAAGGGTTAATTTAGGCACTGCAAATTGTTTTAAATATATTTTTAAATGCCGAGAGTGATTCGCAGATGCTCATGGAACCAGAAACACAAATGTTCACATCTCACCATATTTGCTTCCAATCATTTTATATAACATTTATATATTATATACACAAGTATTTTTTTCATTTTGGACAGTGTCTCAGTGTCCCTATCTGCCTGTCTCAGTCTGCGAAGTGGCTGGGATTTCAGGCACACATCTCTGAGCCTATTCTTTAGGTTGGACCAGGAATTGAACCTGGGACTCAAATGGTTCCAGACTGCAGAATGCAATATCTTAGCAGAAAGTTAATTTCCAGAGCATGCATGTGCTTGCTAGAGATAAAGAAAGTATCCCACAGTGGGACATGGTCTGCCAGTCCCTTCTCCTCCATGTCTCCATCCTGTCAGGATTTGGAGCACACATGTGCACACATGAATGGATTTCAAGCCACTGAGGCTAGGATTTGAACCATGGTTAGCCATGTGGCATCTGGCTCCCTAAGCCTGGAACTTAACCAATGCACTACAGGGCCAGCTCTAAATATATATGTTTTTAAATCACACAGTGTTTGGTACACAGTGACTGTCTCCTTAGTCACTCTCCTCTCTCTGCCCCTCCCTCTACCACCCCAAGAGTATTCACTCCAGATTTGCTGGATATTAGTTCCACCTATGGTTTTGAATTTTCACTGAAAACACTTGGTCCCCCAAACTACATATAGATTGCTTCCTACATTGATATTGTACCATCGTTCTGTTTTCTGCTTGCATTTTTCACTCAGTCTCCTACCGCCCAGGCAGGTGTCGTTGCTGTCCACAGCTCTAGTTCATTCTGTGAAATGCTCTGCAGCATTCAGTTCTCTGGCCAGCCCACTGCCGTGCACTCTGCCCCCCTGGGCGTGGTACTGTCTGGAACCACATACAGGACAGTGGTAAGGCTGCCAGGTGGAGTCTCTGTTGGTGCAGTTGTGATGTTTTATGAAATATCAGCTCCTTCATCACAAGGAGCCTCATCACCGGCTGTGACAGATGCACTGTGCTGCCCTTCCTGGACCACCCTGCACTCCCTAGCAGGGTGTATGAGGGCGACACTGAGCAACCAGGGGCTGTCAGAGGAGCCCGAGGCCTGCAGATGGGCTGGCCTCTCGTCAGCGTCTAGAGGCTCCTATAGAGGCTGAATTCATCCCGGCACCATATGGAGATGGGTCACGCCCAGGGGACTGTCAACCCTGAGGAAGAGGCAGGTTTCTGGATTGAATCCAGCTGTGTCACCAGGAACACAGAGCTGCAGGTCCTCTGGGCAGACAGGGTCAGTCACTTGTCAGTGCCATCACTGTGGCACCGGCAGATCCCATGAGGCCAGCAGGACTGGACAGCACTCTTCTCCAGGCATCCTCACTGCCACTTCCTGGAACCCGCTCCACTTGGCAGACACCGTTGGATGCTTCAGATACAGCTGAGACGGGAAGGGGATCCTTTGCTTCCACATCAGAGAGCTGAGCCCCCTGGAACTACCTTCGAAGAGCACAGAAAATTTCCCTCTTTCGCACAGCATGGAGGTGAGTAAGTAGGGTGCCCTTCCTTCTTCACGTGGGCTGGAAAGCTGTCCGCGGGGGAGGAAAGGAGAAGAAAAGGACTTCAGAGGGGCTGGGGTGCTGGGAGTTTGCTGCCCACCCTCTGGGTGGTTCTGAGGGTCTTGGGGGCAGGAGGGACACCAGGCCCTGCAGCGATGCCCTCTGCCTCCCACATGGCAGCTCTCAGGATGAGCACTCTCGGTTTGCAGAGAAGACCGGATCTGGGGAATCCAACCCTCACAGGAGCAGGGGGATCCCTTTTCATGGTAAATGAATTTTCAAAGGCATCACCTGCATGCTGAAATCCAATGTAATAAACTACCAACCAGGAGGTGGATAAATAAGTTCCTCTGCCGTGTGGAGAGAGGGTGAGGGAGACACTTGTCTTGTGCAGGAGGTGAGTGTGCGGTAGTCAGTCCTGAAGTCTGCACACCTGACGGTGAACGGAAGCACCAGCGGGCACAGAGCACGGCCCACCCCCCAAGGGGAGAGGTGGGGGCCAGTGGATGACTCCTCTGCCTCACCCCTGTTCTGTCTGGTCCTGAGCAGCATCAAATGAGAATGGAAGGTCACTTCCCTTCCGCGGTCCCTTCCACGGAGGGAGAGACAGTCACAGAGGTCTCAGGACAACATCTCAGCTGGACGGGCAATCACAGGACATGCAAGCTTCGATGGGGCTATGCCACACACATGGGTCAGGCGGCCTCTGCCTCAAGGGTGCCTGCAGAGCTGCTGGGTCTGAGAAAGGAGAGACGCCACCCTTGGACCTACCTAGGGAGAGAGAGAGTCTTCCAAAAGTCCTCCCAGAGTGCCAAGGGAATTCCCAGGGAGCAAGCTTTCACCGGATAGTGGGAGAGGAAAAGGGGAAGCCTGAGACCAGCAGTTGGTTTATTGGCTATGTTGCTGGACTCCCATGTAGTTGACTGCAGTTTGAGTCCCAGACCCAGTGGCTTAAACTCACACTGGGCGTGCGTGTCCAAGATCCTGAGAGGAGAATGGAGGAGAAGGGATTGTGGCATGGCCATCCCCTCTGGGGGTAATTTCTTGCTTTCTGTCTCTCTGTCTCTCTCTGTCTTTGTGGCGCATCCTATAGCAAAAACCTCTCCAAAAAAAGGGAGGGGGGACCCCTTCTCCCAGAAAGCCCAGGATAGTGCAGCTGGCAGGGAGGATACTGAGGATGGGGGAAAGAGCAGGTAGATACCAATTTGAGGTGTTGGAGTCTTGATTTTTGGGCCTGGGTCTAGAAATATAAGACAGTTAGGGGAACAGTAAGCGGTTCAGTGCTGCCAAATTGTAGCAAATCTCAGAGCAACTTATTCCTGAGAACTGGGCATGAACAGGAAATGAAAAGAGCCTGACCCTAGCAAGGATTGGGTGGGCACAGGCCTGTGACCCTGAGGAGACTGGTAGGGCTCCTTCCACTGCCCCAGGGCTGGCCCTGCCTGCAGGGCATTTGCCTCTGGGCAATGCGGCTCCTCATCTGGGAAGTGGGCACAGTGCTCCAAGGGCCCAGAGTGCCTGCCACGCTCCATGCTCTCCCTCTGCTCCCAGGGCCGCTGGTGCTGGGCGTGAAGGTCGGCGCCCTCCTCACCAACGTCCCCTGCTTATGATGGTGGCACTACTGCTGTCCAGACTGAACACTTGGAGCAAGGGCTGGTGAGGTCATGGTGAGGGCTCTGATGAGTCGAGGCCAGACTTGGTGGAGCTAGCAGAGGACGGACCTGAGCCTTAGCCCCGCACTCTCGGTTTCCCTGAAATTCAGGTGCTGCAAACTGGGAATGCTCGTCATTGTGAGCTGACGTGAGGGAGGCTTGAAGGGCATCACCCCGATGCCAGATGGCCCCTGCTGTCTCCTGGATGTCCTCAGAAACCACCCAGAGAGTGGGCAGTAAACACCCTGTACCCGACCCCTCTGAAGTCCCTTCCCCCTGCTGTCCTCCCCTGCCGTTTCCTGAAGCCGCTCAGCTTGCAGCTGCCTTGGTCCTCAGATTCCCCTGCTTGGTGTCCCAGCCCTGCCCGATTGTCACCTTTACCTTCTGCAACACCTTCACCACCAATACCCCCACCTCCTCCAGGCCATCACAGGGCGTCTGGCCCTCCCTACTCTTTCATCCCTCCAGCTCCTCTACGAGATTCTCGATCTTACCCTCTACAGTCCTGACCATTTCAGGGAGGAGTATATTATTCTTTCCTCTTTTATAAACGGTGGTAAAATAAACATAACATAAATTTACCACTTTTTTTCCTTTTTAATGCCAGAGTACAGGCACTCACCAGAGAGAAACAGAGAAACAGAGAGAGGAGACAGCACTCCCCTTGGGGCACGATCACACTGCAATCCCTTCTCCTTCATTTCTCCATCCTGTGGGATATTGGTGAGTTTTTCACACAAGGAGAGCCAGCAGGGAAACTGCGCGTCAGCCGTGTGAGCTCCAGTTCCCTTAACTACTGAGCTACAGGGCCAGCCCATTAATTTACCACTGGAACTACCTTTAAATACATGGTTCAGTGGCATAGCGTACATTCACTTTATTGTACAGCCACCACCACCGTTCATCTCCAGAAGTTTGACATCATCCCAAACAGAAAATCTGTCCCCATTCAACATGAACCCTCCACGCCCCCTACTCCAGGCCCTGGCAACCACCGTTCTACAAATCTGGTGACTCTGAGCACTCATGTAAGTGGAATCATACCATATTTGTCCATTGTGTGTACGTAACACATGTTTTTAAAGAATTATTTTATTGGGGCTGGCAGGTGGCGTGGTGGTTAAGGGTGCTGGACTCCCACATGGCCAACCATGGTTCAAGTCCCAGACCTGGTGGCTTGGTTTCTCACTTTCTCTCTCTCTCTGTTCCCCTCTGGTGAAATTAAAAATAAATAAATAAAGTTAAAAAAAGAATTATTTTATTTAACTTTATTTATTTATTTTAAATTTGATCAGAGAGGGACAGAGTGAGAGAGAAAAAGGGAAAGTGAGAAATCAAGACGCCAGGCCTGGGACTCAAACCACAGTCGATCATGTGGGAGTCCAGTGCTCTTAACCACCACTCCACCTGCCGATCCTATAACACATAATGTTTATCTATTCATCCTTCAATGCAAACGTTGATGGCTTTCCATTTTTGGCTACTGTAAATAAGGCTGGTGTGAACATGGTGATACAAATATCTCTTCAAAAGCCCGGTTTCAGTTCTTTGAGGTATATACCCAGAAGTGTGATTGCTGGATCTCATGGTAGTTCTATGTTTAATTTTTTGAGAAACTGCCATAATTCTATGCTTAATTTTTAAATTGCATTCTATGTTTAATTTTTGAATTCTATGTTTACAGCTTTGAGGAACTGCCATTCACAGCAGCGGTACCATTTTAGATTCCCAACAAGGGTGCACAGGCTTCCAACTTCTCCACATCCTTGCCAGCACTTGTTATGCGTGTCTTCAAAAAGTTGAAGGGAAGTGCATAGTATGAAAAAATTATGCATGGATGTCTAAATGTTTTGCAACAAAATAAGCTCTTACTTGAATTCCATTGTTCCGCAAACTTTCTGAAGACTCCTTGTACTAGCTGTTGTTTAGATAGTAGTTTACCAATGGGTGTAAAGTGGAGTCACATTGTGGTTTTGATTTGAATTTTCCTAATGATAGTGATGTTAAGTATCTTTTCGTATGCCTATGGTCATTTCTGTATCTTTTTCTTTTTCTTTTTCAGTTTTTGCTATAGAATATGTGTGCACCCCTGAGAGAGAAAGAGAGAAAGTGACAAATCACCCTCACCTACATGGAGAGACAGCCATGCCACAATCCCTTCTCCTCCAGTCTCCTGTCAGGATTCTGGGGACACACCTACATGTACCCAGCTTGATTTTCTAGTTGCTGGGTCCAAGACTAGAACCACACAGTTGGCCATGAGGGATCCAGTGTCTTAACCTCCATGTCACCTGCTAGCCCTCTGTGTCTTTTTTGGAGAAATGTCTATTAAAGCCCTTTATCCATTTTTGTTTTTCTTTTTTGGAAAGGTTTTTTGCTATAGGGCATGTGCGCTCGCCAGAAAGATAGAGACAGAGAGACAGAAAGCGAGAAATCACCCCCCGGGGGGATGGTCATGCCACAATCCCTCCTCCTCCATTCTCCTCTCGGGATCTTGGGCACGCATGCACACGTGCCCGGCGTGATCGAACCGCGGTCGACTATATGGGAGTCCAGCGACATAGCCATTACGCTAACTGCTGGTCCCCCCTTTGTCCATTTTTGAATTGTTTGATTTTTGTTTTTGAGTTGTAGAGGTTTTTAAAAATATATTCTTCATATTAATCTCTCATCACATGTATGATTTACAAATATTTTCTCCCATTCTGTCAGTTGCCTTTTCACTCTGTTGGTAGTATACTTTGATGCACAGAAGTTTTTAATTTGATGAAGTCCAATTTATCTATTATCTATTTGCTTTGTTCCTTGGGCTATTGATATCATATGGAGAAAGTAATTGTCAAATCTGATGTTATGAAACTTTCCTGCATGTTTTCTTCTAGGAGTTTTACAGTTTTAGGTCTTACATTTAGGTATTTAATGTTGTACCCTGGTCACAAAATTCCCAAGAGACCCCAAGGAGCTGATTCTGATGTAAACACACAAGGGTTGCTTTTATTCCAGGACACCCAATCTTACCGGCACAGTGGGTCAGAGTTGAGAGTCCTTCATGTTAGTTGGGCTGGGTTTTTATTTGTCTGTTAGCATGGGGAGGTCGAGGGGTGCTGAGGAATGCACTCAGAGGGCTACACATTGGCTGTAGATTACAGGGAGTGTAGCTGTCTCTGGTATCTCCTTTGTTTCTCTCAGCCAAAAAAGTTACTTTAGGTTTCTGGTATCTCCTTTGTTTTTCTCATTGGTCAGTCCCGGTGGAGTGATGGTCTCATGACTTTTTCCTATGTGACTGGCTCGCCTCCTTGAAATGGCACCGATTCTCAGCAAGGTGGGTTTAACAATATGGAGTTGCCCTGAAAGAAATGGAATCACTCTGGCCCTTCATTTAATCCATTTTGAGTTAATTTTTCTATATGGTGTAAGGTAAGGGTTCAACTTTATTCCTCTGGGTGTGGGTATCTCAATACTATTTGTTGAAAGCCTGTCCTTTTGCCATTGAATGGTCTTGACATCCCTTTCAAAAATCATTGAACGTATATATGAATGTTTATTTCTGGGCTCTCTTCTAGTCCATTAGTCTATTTATCTGTCTTTATACCAGTATCACAATGTTTAAATTAGTGTAGCTTTAATAGGTTTTGAAATCAGGAAGTGTGAGATGCTATGAGTGTGCTGGAAATATGAAAATTTTTGTAAGTATTACATTGAATTTATAGATTGCTTTAGGTAGTAGTGACATCTTAGCAATATTGTGTTCTAATTTATGAACATGGGAAGTCTTTGCATTTTTCTCTGTCTTGTTTACTTTCTTCCAGCACTGTCTTAAAGATTTCAGTGTACAGGTCTTGGTCTTCTTTAGCAAAGTTTTGGTATGTTTTGCTTTAATTTTCCTTTGTCTTATAATTTAAATTACTCTTGTTTTGTCTTTCACCCATTGATTATTTAAGAGTATGTTGTGTAATATTGAGAGAGAGAGAGAGAGAGAGAGATTTGCAGATTTTGCAGTACTTCTATTATTGATTTTAGTTTCATTCTGTTGTAATTGCAGAAGACATTTCATATTATTTTCATCTTTTTCAAGTTCTTATTCTATCTAGAGAATGTTTCATGTACACTTGAGAAAAATGTTTATTCTGCACTTGTTGGGTGAACTGTTTTGTAGGTGTAATTGGTTTAGTGTTGCTTACATCCTCTATTTCCTTATTGATCACTTTTTATTTGTTTCATCTATTATTAAGAGGGACATTGTGGTCTCTAAGTATTATTGTAGAAACGGTTATTGTGTATTTCTTTCTTTTTTTCTTTCAAATGTTTTAGGGTTTTCTTATCACACGCAGGCATGTTTATAAATATTCATTTTTGTGATAGACGGGCAGTTTTGTCACTACATAATGGCTTCTTTATCTCTGTAACAAATTGTGACTTAAAGTCTTCTTTTTTCCTGACATTAGTATAGTCGTACAACTCTCTTATGGTTTCTATTTACACGATATACCTTTTTCTATCTTTCATTTTTAACATCATTGTGACTTTGACTCTAATGCAAGTCTCTTATAGGCAGTATGTAGATAGATTAAAAAAAAACTCTGTCAATCTACCTTTTAATTGAAGAGTATAATCCATTTCATCTAAAGTAATTATTGATAAGAAAGAACTTACTTCTGACGTTTTGCTATATTTATTTTATTTATTTTTATTTTTTTAGGGACTTTTGCTATAGGGTGCATTCATTCACCAGAGAGACAGAGAGACAGAAAGCAAGAAATCACCCCCCCCCCCCAGGGGGGATGGTCACACCACAATCCCTTCTCCTTTTCCCTCTCAGGATTTTGAGCAAGCACACACATGCTCCCGGTGTGAGATTGAAGCTGCCAGGTCTGGGAATCAAACTGCAGTCAACTACATGGGAGTCCTGTGACATAACCCTTACACCATCTGCTGGTTCCACATCTTTATTCTTAATACAGGGTCTCACTGTGCCGTGATCCTCCTGCCTCAGCCTCCCTTAGTAGCTGAGACCACACCTGTATCTTTCAGACAGAACCTTACTGTATTGGCCAGGAAAGCCTTGAGCTCCTAATCTGCATACCTCAGCTTCTCAAATCTGGAATTACAAATACATGCTGCTGCTCTCTCTTTAGATTGGACTGAGAATCTAACCCAGGCTGCCCATGTGGTCCAGCCTACAGAGCACAGTGTCTTAGTGGAAGGCACCGCTGTGGCTAGAGAGATTTTTCCTACAGGGCACATGCACTCACCAGAGAGAGAAAAAGCAACAAGAAAGTAACAAATAATTCCCCAGGGGAGATGACCACACCCCAATCTCTTCTCCTCCATTCTCTTTTAGGAATTATGGGCATGCATGCATACACGCCTGGCCTGAATTTCAAGCTACCAGGTCTGGGACTCGAACCACAGTCAAGTATGTGAGAATCCAGCAATGGAGCCATTACGCCATCTGCTGGTCCCTAAGCCTTCTCTTTTAAAACATTTTATTTTTTCCTTTGGCCAGTCTTAAACAGCTTTACCTGGTTAAGGCAGCTGGGTCCCACATGGCTGACTGCACAATTTAAATCCCAGACTCGGCAGCTTCAGAAACATGCTGGGTGCACGTCTGTGTGCACAAAATCCCAACAGGAGGGAGAACTGAAGGAGAAGGGATTCTGGCATAGGCTTCCCTCTGGGGGATATTTCCTTGCTTTCTCTCGTGCGCGCTCTCTCCGTCTGTCTGTCTGTCACTGGCGAGTACACACGCCCTCTGGCAAGTATTTTTAACTGTTTTTCTCTACACATAATACAACGCATGTTTGTGCATGTGAGAGAAATAAAGATGAGCACCCTCCACAGGGTCTGCTCCCTCCCTGACCCTTTCCCTGCAGTCCTCTGAAACCTGTCACAACCAAGTTCCAGCACGCGCGTTTTGAGGAAACACATGGAAACTATAGCACTATTAGTATTCAAGTGACAGCAAATGTTTCCAAGTGGGCAACACAAAAATCTGAGCTGGTCCTTCAAGGAGCAATGAAACAGGTCAAAACACGCAAGCACAGTGTTTCCAGAACAAAGTTCATCTTGCCCCTTCTGCCATCAGCAAGTTGCCCCGAAACTGCAGGCTCCATCCCATGACCAGCACCGTGCTGGGGCACTGGAGGTGGTGGGTGGGTAAGTTAAAAGAACACCGTGTGCTCCTACCAAAATGTAGCAGCTTCCTTCATCATTAATCATTCCCTGGCTGGCTGTAATTTTTTTTTTTACTCTATCCCAAAGCTCCAAGAAAGTAAATCCTGACGGCTTTTTGCCAGTTCACTCATTGCATTCATAGAGCGATAGAGAGTTGGAGCTCCCTATTGCAACGTTGTTAGTCTCCTGTGTTTTTCCGTTGACTTTGTTCATATTTGTTTTGTAACCAACTCACGGATGACCATAATTCTCTGCAGCTAAATACTTCTGTCCTCTCACACTTTTATAACTTATCTGAAAGAAAGAAAATTCCCTACCATAATGAAGACTAAGAAACATTTCCTTTAAATTGTTTATGACTTATTTAGTTACACTTACCTCTACTTCTTCCTGATTGGTATACCACATGAGGTGAGGCTTTTATGTGGAGAAATATATATCCCCATCCTTCTCCCCCCTCCTTACACGAAGTCTGTTATACCATTAGCAGTGTCAGACTACAAGGAAATGGCTACTGTGTAGAGTGCTGAGAACGTTTTCAATTCAGAATACATAGGGAGTTTCCATAAATCTATTATTATCTTTTAAAAGGGGCAGGAAAGGGACCAGCTGTTGGCGTAATGGCTATGTTGCTGGACTCCCATGTTGTTGACCGCTGTTCATAGTCCTGCACTCAGTGGTTTAAACTCACACTGGGTATATGTGCATGTGTACCCAAAATCCCGAGAGGAGAATGGAGGAGAAGGGATCGTGGCGTGGCCATTCCCCTGGCAGGGGTGATTTCTCTCTTTCTGTCTTTCTGACTAGCATGCCCTATAGCAAAAACCTCGCAAAAAAATAAAAATAAAAATAAAAGGCAGGACACCTCGAAGGAAAATGGGCAAACTGGGAAAGATGATTTGCATAAAGAGCTACCCAAATGGGTAGTGGCCCCAGAAGAGATGCTCAGCTTCATTAGTAATCAAAAATTACATGTAAAATTGACAGTGAGATACCACATGCTATACCTGATTGGCAAAAAATTACACAGTCTTATAGCGATGAGTACTAATGAGGACGTGGGGGCCAGCAGGCAGGCAGTGCTGGTGGGACTGTAGATCAGGAAAGTAAGTTAGAAACACTGTATGGTAGAGAGACGAAGATCTCTAGAATGACGGGTTTGGGTTTGATGGCCGGGAAGGTTGTGGTGGGTGTGATGTCGTATTCTGATCAAGGCTGTGAAGCTCCTGGTGTGGGGACGTGGCTGCTGGTGAAGGACATGTGCACGTACCGACCTGCTAAGGACTACCTGAGCCACCTGACAGCCCCCATTACTCTGCTTTGAAACTGACATAATGAGAAATGAATTAGAAAGACTGGCTGCTCAACAACCAATTGAATTGCTCAGCACGAAATGATATGAACTTCCAGCCCCTTCCTTAGGTCAGAAAAATGACATTAGTGCATGGGAAGAATGTGGAAACAACTGAGCATCACGCAGTTCCAACTGAGAATCTGGAACCAGTCAGAGCATGGCTGGGATGCCTGCAAAGTATATAAGGAAAATCTAGTTTGTATGATTGAACATATGCAGAAAGAGCTTCAGAAGCTAGGAAGCGTATCCAAGATTTAAACTGGCAGCGAAAGAACATGCAGCTCACAGCTGATTTAATTGAGAGAAATGGAGTCAAATTGGGCCTCCTTGGTCATTTAGAATTGTGAGATTGAATGGCCTAATGTGCAATTAGAAAATGAAATCTATCAGGGCCAGCAGGTGATGTGGTGGTTAAAGCACTGGATTCCCACATGACTGATGGCAGTCTGAATCCCAGACCTGGAGGCTCGAAAATCATGCTAGGCGCATACGCATGCATGCCTAAGGTCCCAAGAGGAGAACTGGAGGAGAAGGAATTGTGGCATGGCCATTTCCCCACTTGGAGGTGATTTCTCACTTTCCTTCTCTCTGCCTCTCTCTTTCTCCAGCATGCTCATGTGCCCTATGGCAAAACTCTTTAAAAATTAATTTTAAAAATTGGAAATTTTTGGTTTACACTTTTATCTAATAAAGAATGATGTCTGTCAGAACGGGCCTTCTTCAAGAGACAGACAGCTCCATGGCTCCTGGATCTAGCCATTTTGGGAGAAAGGAAGATATCCCACTGATAACTGGGCCTCCAGCATACAAAACTCGCGTGATTGAACTTCCAAGTTTGGGAAGAAACCGACCACCCACCAGATGACTAGAAATCGCTGCAGGACCACAAGAAATATGGGGAAGCAGGAAAATACCTCTCCCACAAGGGAAAAGGATAGCTCCTCTTCATCCACACACAGTTCAATGGAAATCATGGAAATGTCTGATAAAGAATTCAGAACATTCATAATGGCAAAGCTAACTGAGATTGAAGAGAAGAGAGACAAGGAACTGCTTAAGAGGAAGGAGAAAGGAGTTGAAGAGTTCCAGGAGGTGAGGAAATTCATGCAAGATCTAAAAGAGGAATTTCACACTTTACAAAAGAATCAGATGGAACTGTTAGAGATGAAGGCTATAATACAAGAAGTCAAAATCTCCCTTGAAAGTATTAAAAGCAGACTAAATCATACAGAAAATAGAATCTCTAATGTAGAAGAGAAAATGGCTGGCCTAGAAAAATCCACCATAAAGACTGAGAAAATGGCCCAAAAATTTGAGAATAATATGCGAGAAGTACTAGGTACAATTAAACGTCCAAACATCCGGATAATAGGCATCCCAGAAGGTGAAGAGACTCATAAAGGCATTGATAATCTATTCCATGAAATCCTGCAAGAAAACTTTCCAAACCTGGAGAGGCACTCAAAGATTCAGTCCCAAGAAATACAGAGGACCCCAAATAGAATCAACCCAAGAAGATCTTCTCCAAGACACATTATAGCCAGATTGACCAAAACCACAGACAAAGACAAGATACTAAGACTGGTAAGAAAAAAAAGGCAAGTTACCTACAAAGGGTATCCCATCAGACTAACGGCAGACCTCTCATCGGAAACAATGTGAGCAAGGAGAGAATGGGAAAATATATTCAAAGTATTAAGGGAAAAGCAATTTCAACCGAGAATTCTGTACCCAGCGAGGTTATCGTTCATTTGGGAAGAAAAGACACGAACTTTCCCAGATAAACAAAACCTTAAAGATTTACCAGCACCAGACCAGATCTCCAAGAAGTTCTTAAGGGAGTGCTATGTCAGTAAAATTAAATGCAGACACACAGAAATAAGAGTTCAAAAACTAAGAAAATGGGCAACTTAATTGTAGGGACAAAGTCTGGAGTTGAGTATTATAACCCAGAGTTCAATCTGGAAGATCGTACCTCAACAGTAACAGAAGAAAGATTAAGTACATGAGTCTGAACTGATGAAACAGCATTCTGTGACTTGACTAAGATATTGCTGCTTTTCTTCTAAGCTTTGTTGTCCGGTTTTAAGGATTTTTATCCTGTCTTGAGCTGTCAATAGATTCATGTACCTACTATTTGAACAAAATACTAACCTGTTTCTAGGCTTCAAGTTTCAAGGAAATATCCTTACCAGTTCAAAACTGTCTTTCTTGAAACCACCAGCTGAACTTGCTATTGAAAGTAGTTAGATTACTTATGATATTGTGTGGTCAACAAAATGTTGGGGGAAAAGGAATTGAAGACAACTGTAGACAGCAGAGATAGTGTAATAAGAGAGTGGAATAGGGCAGAGGGTCAGACATGGGGTAAGAAACATATATATATATATGAAAGCAGTAATGGAATTTTATGGATGATAACATGCATGATTAAGCCACTGTGCAATTTACTCTAGAGGGGAAACCACATTTAGTATGTTGTGATGATGCTCAGGGAATGAATGTAAATTTAAAAATTCAGAAAAAAAAATACTAAAACTGTTACCAAAATTTAAAGAAAAAACTGTGTATTTGATGACCACAGTAAGCTATATAGCCCCAGCTAGGTACTATTTTATAGTATGTTCATTCTACTCACTGAGGTTTATGCCTAAAGTCAGACATGGGTTCTTGTGTATGTATATATCAGCTGTGCTTGCTATTGCAAATATTTAGACAAATTAAGTTCATTAGCAAATCAATTAAATGGAGGGGGAAGGCATAGAAAGCAATCATGGATTCCAGAGACAATGGGAAGAGGGTTGGACAGGGCAGAGGGTTAGGGATAGGGAATCAAGGATGGAAAAAAAAAAAAAAAGCAAAATATACAAGACATAAGAAATGGAAAAATGTTTGTTGATAACACGTATGTTGATGTGCTTGATTGAGCCAACAGACAGTGTATTTTGGATGGAAAATTCATTTTGTATACTGTAATGATGTATAGCATATTAATGTTAAAAAAAAGAAAAAGAAATTAATCAATTTTTAAAAAAAGAATGATGTCTATCTTTATTTTTAAAAAATTATTTTATTTAGCTCGATTTATTTATTTATTTTTAATTTGACCAGAGAGGATGAGAGAGAGAGGGAAAGTGAGAAAGCAAGCTACCAGGTTTGGGACTTGAACTGTGGTCAACCATGTGGGAGTCCAGTGCCCTTAACCACCATGCCACCAGCCATTCCCTAATAAGGAGGTATTTCTAAGCACAACAAAACAAAAAAATAGAAAAAGAAACCAAGAAAAAATAACTAGTATATGGTCACTTTGAGTATACCACCTGGAAATATACCCCACAGAGCCTCTCACAGGCAACACAGGGAGAAACGTACAAAGACATGCCACGCAGAGGGCATAGACACTGGGATGCGTACACACGGAGATACATACAAACTGTTATACCTAAAAGTAAAGTATGCATCTAATAACTGCAACCTATGTAGACTTCCCAAAGCAATGTTAGTAAGAAGCAAAAGAGAAAACCCAAGCAAACATACTACAAACAAAATTGAGATTAGTGCACATACAGCGGTGCCATGGGGTTAGAAACAGGGATGGAGGGAAGCCAGTATGCAGCCCTTGGTTTCTGAGCGGAGTGAGCCAGTAACTGAAGACTGTCCCTCTGGGGTCCCAGGACATGCCTTCATCACTAACTGTTTCAGTCTGCCTTTCTGCCACTAACAATTGAATACTTCAGTGGGTAATTTGTGAAGAACAGAAGTTTATTTAGCTCATAAGTTTGAAGGCCCAAGGTTAAGGGCCCACATATCGTGAGAGTCTTCTTGGTGGGGGTCTCTGTAAAGTCCGGAAGAGGCACAGGGCATTACATGACAAGACAGAGCAAGACCAGAGCATATGTTTATGTGTCTCTGTGTCTCTCTGTCCCTGTGTCTCTGTCTTGTTCTCCTTATAAACCCATCAAGAGTCAATTGTGAGGCCCACCCTAACAACCTTAATCTTAATCTCCTCCCAAATGCCTTATCTTTCTTTTCTTAAAAATTATTTATTTATTTATTTAATTCCCTTTGTTACTATTATTATTATTATTTTTCTCAATTTGACCAGAGAGACAAAGAAAGGGAAAACAAGAATGCAAGCCACCAGGTCTGGGCCTCAAACCACAGTCAGCCACACAGGAGTCCAGTGCCTCAACCACCACACCACCTGCTGGCTCCGGGCCTTATCTTTCAACATACTTGGAATAAATTTTCACCCTCTTAATCCTGTCACAATCAAATTAGATATATTTTGAGGAAACACATGTAAATCATAGCACTATTAGTGTTCAAATTGCTTTATGTTGATTGCTCATATATACCTTGATCTTTTTTTTTTTTTGCTATAAGACACATACACTCACCAGAGAGAGACAGAGACATAGAGAGAAAGGGAAAGTGAGAAATCACCCCCAACGAGGGTAGCTATACTGCAATCCCATCTCTTCCAGTCTCCCTCTTGGGACTTTGGGCATACATGCATACACGCCTGCCATGGTTTTTCAGGTCACCGGAAAATCATTGAACCACACAGTTAGCCATGTGAGATACAGCTGCCTTAACCTCCGAGCCATATGCTAGCCCTCTTTCTCTCTTTTAGTCAGGCCCATACTTTGTCACAGTTCTCCTGCCTCAGACTTCTGAGTTGCTGGGATTCCACAGTCATGCCACTGTGTCTAGCATTTAGGGTGGGCCAGGAATTGAACCCAAACTATCCATGTTGCCTCAGTCTGCCCAGCAGCAATGTCTACCAGCCTGCACTACCATGGCTGAGCCCTTAATCTCCTTTTCATTTCTCCTAATCATGAAAAGACAACAATAATCAAACCCATTTCACACAAATTCTGTGTTGTCTTTCGTTTTTGTTATAAGTGTGTACAAAAATTATCACCATTTTTATAGTTAGTCTTCATTATTTCAAATGAATTCAGATAATTTTTCTTTTTAGTTTTGCTATAGGGCACATGCATTCACTGGAGAAAGATGGAGGAGTAAGAAATCATCTCCTGGGGCAGGTGGCCACACCTCAGTCCTTCCTCCTCCATTCTCCTCTCGGGATTTTGGGCATACACACATGTGTGCCTGGTGTGATTTTCAAGCCACCTGGTCCAGGACTCAAACTTCTCAGTCAACCATGTGGGTTCCAGCTTCCCCAACCTCACACCACCTTCCAGCCTCTTTTTAATGTTTTTAACTTCTCTAAAATATAGTCATTACGATTGCAGCTATAATTCATAGTAACTATAAATTAATTTAAGAATAAATGGCCTATATGAAAAATTTAGAACTTCATTCATATAAATCTCTGAAGCACTACAAATGTTCATCCATAGATTTTGAAGATCTCCTGTTATGATTAAGGAAACACTAGAGAGTGAGAAAAAGAAAAAGGAAGAAAAGGAGAACGAACCAAAAAACAATTCAGAATATAAAAGAATCAAATACTAGGGGTGAAAAGGGTAGATGACCCAGCCTCAGAGGCACACACTGCTAAGACACCATGCTCTGAAGGCTGGGACCACATAGAAGGCCACTGAGTTCTGAGTTCAACCTGAGGCAGGACACAGTGGCATGCACCTGTCCCAGCAACTCACAGAGGCCAAGGAAGGAAAATGGCAACACAGCAAGACCCTGTCTACAAAGTAATACAAATATAAAAGAGAAAATAGCATACAGATAGTGCATTGTTCCATGCATAATCTTGAGAGTCTCATGGCTATATTTATTCTGGTTCTTTTCATGGTACGTTAAATTTGTCCTTTACGTTTCTGTTTCTTTTGCTAGAAGTTGAACTTTTTGAATGAAAGTCTTATGTCTGCATAAGCAGATTCTGTCTTAGAGTAGACTGAGACAGGCGGAGTTTTAAGGCGACTATCAGCGATCTGCATCACTGTGTAATTCCTCTCCCTGAGGTTGAGGGACTGTAACTGATGAGCTTTCACTCCTGTGATTACATTATGTTACATGGTGCATTAAAAGACTGCTGTTTAAGGAAGGGTGATTTGACTTAGCAGGCCTACCCTAATCATGAGTCCTTTATATCTGGGTCTAGAAGTCACAGACAGAAGAAATAAAAAATTCAAGAGCCCAAGAAGGATTTTTTTAAAAAAGTTTATTCCTTTATGAGTGGGAAAGACATAGAGAGGGAGGGACAGACAGACAGACAGACAGAGAAATGGCATCTCCACCCCCAGCAATAGCCGGCCCTGAATTATGGACATGTGTATGCCCACTGCTTAATGAGGTCTCCAGATGTGAACCCTGATCAGCCCCATGTGAATTAGCCTCACATTTTACCACTGCACCAGGGTATGGCTCCCTAGAGAGGATTTGATAGAAGAGATCCTGCGCTGGCCAAATGAATAAGCTAAGTAACTGCTACAAGCCTGTGGGAGCAGCTGAGTGACCTCCAGGAATTAAGAGTGACTCCAAACCAGCAAATGGTCACCTTAGTCCTTCAACTTCAAGGACCTGAATTTTGCCACAACCTATGTAGGTTTGGAAGCAGATTCATCCCCAGAGCCTCCAGTGCCCGTGCAGCCAGCTGGCCCCTTAGTAAGATGGAATGAACAGAGAATCATGTTAAGCCATGGAAACTATGTAAAATTTGTGTAGTGGGGCCAGCAAGTGGTGTGGTGGTTAAGGCATTGGACTCTCACAGAGCTCACCATGGTTCAAGTGCTGGATTTGATGGGTTGAAAAGTCACTCCAGGCGCATTTGTGTGCATGCCCAAAATCCCAAGAGGAGAATGAAAGTGAAAGGATTGCAGCGTGGTCATCACTCTTCCCACCTCAGGTGTCATTTCTCACTTTCCCTCTCTATGTCTCTCTGTTTCTCTTTCTCTGGCAAATGCATGTGCCCAATAGCAAAAATCTAAAAACAAAACAGAATAAATAAAATAAAAGTAAAATAAATTTGTGTAGTTTTAAGCCAAGGTTTCAGCGTTTGCTATAAACAAATAGGAATTTTGGTTCCTGGGACTGGCAGGTGGCATGGTCGTTAAGGGAGCTGGACTCTCATTTGGCCGACTGGTTCAAGTCCTGCACCTGGTAGATTGCTTTCTCACTTTCTCTCTTTCTGTCCCTTTCTGATCAAATTAAAATAAATAAATAAATAAGTTTAAAAAATAATTCTTTAAAAAGAAATTCTGGTTCCAGAAATGAGGTGTTGCCATAACAAATACCTAAAAATGTGGCAGTGGCTTTAGGGTTGGGCAGTGAATGCAAGTTGGAGGAATTTTGAGGAACATTAAGAAGAAAATTTAGGTCATCACAGAGAAACCTAAATTGTTTTGAACAAAGTGGTGGTAGAAATGTGGGCTTTCAGGGCACTGTTGAGGAGAGCTCAACAGAAGTGAGAGCACGTTCTTGGGAATGGGGAGAGGAGGCCCTGGGCGTGCTGTGGCAGAAACTAGGGAGTGCACATTGTCGGGCATGTCAGCATGCACGGCCGACAGGGTTCTAAGCAACGTTCTGAGGCGTTGCCTGGTTTCTTCTTGCCACTCATAACAAAATGTGAGAGGAGAGAGAAACATTGAGGGAAGAACTCACTAGATAATTTTGAAAATCTGCAGTCTCTCCAGATGTCACAAAATGTTAAAAGTCAGAGCTGGCTGCTGAAACTATGACACAGACAAAAGGCAGGGTGTGCTGGTAGCTGTTCTGCCAAGACCACAGAAAGACAGAGATCAGCCAAAAAAAGGTTCTTGAGTCTTCTCAATCACAGCAGAGGACTTGTAAGACATTGAAGGGTAGGTTCCTGCTACCTCTCAGCAGGAAGCCAAGGCACAGTGGTATCATCTCAAAATGATCTATGGTTGGGGCCAGCAGGTGGCATGGTAGTTAAGGGTGTTGGACTCCCACATGGCAGACTATGGTTCCAGACCTGGACCTGGAGTCTTGTTATCTCTCTCTTTCTCTCTCTTGTTCACTCAGTCACTCTCTGGCAAAAAAAAAAAAAAAAAAAAAAAAAAAAAAAAAAAGGTATAATTAAAAAAAAAAAATACAGACAACCTATGGCTATAACAATCCGGGAGAAGATGGTGACCCCAGCAATGTCCAGGTTCTTCGGACAGGTGTGATGCTTCCATACACCTGTGGTTGGGACATTTGCCAACCTTGTGAGGCCACCTGTTCAGGTTTATGGTGTCGAAGGTCACTATGCCACGGCACTTTGTTCTGCTGCATCTAAACAGAAGAAGCTGGAACAAGTAGAATAGGAGTTGTCGAGAGTGACACAACTCCTGAAGGACCCCAAACTGGCTGTTTCTACTCTGAACCCATATGTTAAGCATTCCATCAGAGTGAAAAGCATAAATGACATGGCAGAAAAAGAGAGGTTTTCTTCCCTCTCATCCAACCTGATCAATCTGCTTGCTGAAAATGGTCACTTAAGCAACACCCAGGGAGTCATTTCTGCCTCTACCATGATGAGTGTCCGCTATGGAGAAGTAACTTGCACGATGGTCACTACATCCGCTTTAGACCTAGCAACTCTCTCTGAATTAAAAACAGTTCTCAGAGCTTTGTAGGTCAAGGCCGAGTGTTGAAATTGGAGGGTAAGGCTGATCCATCAATCATGGATGGAATGATTGTCCGTAATGGAGAGAAATATGTTGACATGTCTGCAAAAAACAAGATTCAGAAGCTGAGCTGGGCCATGTAGGAGACTATCTGAAAGTGCAGATTTTCTGTCCTCAGCGAAAATTCTCAAACACAGAACATCAATAAATGCTTCCCGAACAGAATAAAATAAATTAAAAAAAATCTGGGACCAGCAGTTAGCTTAATGGCTATGTCGCTAGACTCCCATGTAGTCGACCGCAATTTGAGTCCTAGACCTGGTGGCTTAAACTTACGCCGGGCGCGTGTGCATGCGTGCCCCAGATCCCGAGAGGAGAATGGAGGAGATGGGATTGCAGCATGGCCATCCCCCCTGGGGGGTTGATTTCTTGCTTTCTGTCTCTCTGTCTCTCTGGCGAGCGCACGTGCCCCATAGGAAAAAAAAAACCATTATGGGGACCAGCAGTTGGTCTAATGGCTATGTTGCTGGACTCCCATATAGTCAACCGCGGTTCAAGTCTCAGACCTGGTGGCTTAAACTCATGCTAGGTGTGCGTGCGTGAGTGCCCAAGATCCCGAGAGGAGGATGGAGGAGAAGGGATTGAGGTGTGGCCACCCCCCTAGGGCGTGATTTCTTGCACTCTCTCTCTCTCTCTCTCTGTCTTTGTGGCGAGCGCATGTGCCTTATAGCAAAAACCTCTCCCCCCTCCAAAAAAAAAAAAATCAATGGATGTGGCTTTGTCTAACGAAGAGAAACCCACAAAAGGACCACAGGTTCTGGAGATGATTATGTCACCATAAACGGTGCCAGCCCCTACAGGGACATGGAAGGAACCCAAGAAAAATAGTCCACCAATTTCTACTTGTCTCCTACCTGCAAGCTGGTAGAACTACGCAGAAACAAGCATGTGCTACTTCCCATAAAATAAGGATGGCCAAGAACCCAGAGGGCAGAGCTGGGAGTCACAGACACTTTTTCCCCAGGCCTTGAAACCGAATGGTGTTTCCCCGCGGGGTGTCAATTGGTTATGCACCGGTACCTCCCTCCTGCTTTCCATCCCCTCCACTGCCTTTGGAAAGGGCACATCTATAACTGCCATCCCAGCCGTCACACACTGTATGTGGGAACAGCGGGGTAGGAAGTTTACTTCACAGGTCCTCAGACGGAGGAAAATTGTGCTCAAGAGACACGCTTACTTGATTACAGCTAGGATCCTCATCCGCACCCAATGTAGGGGATTTGGATGAGACCGTGGGGTTGGAACGGAGGAGATAACTGAAGCTTAGATTGCTGTTGTAGCACCTCACAACTTTGAATTCTAAGCGGTGTGCTGGCTGTAATGGGACGGGTCTCTGGGAAGCAGGACTGAGGGGATGCAGTTTGCACCTGGGAGGGGCTGGACTGCGGCTGCGGAATTCTAGGATATCTCCCACCACCTCCTGTAAGCCCTGGCAGGTGAGAGGGACCTGTGAATATGATGGGACGCCCCTCCCACGGTTGTCCTGCTGTAAGGCTAGGGAGAGCTTCAGAAAGAGACCCTGTACCACCCCTTCGAACCAGACCTAATGGCATTCTAATCACACAGCTGGCTGTCGCACTGAATTCCCAGAGCCAGCTGGAACGCCCTGACCAGACTATATAAGCAGCAGCACTCTGCCCCCACAGCAGCCCCAGTACCTCCCCCACAAGCTGGGGCCCAGGAGTTTGGCCCTGTGACCCCCGCCGCCTCTATCAGGGGAGGCTCCCAGTGATGACTGCCTCTTGCAGACCGGGGGCTCCTAAGCACGTGGCTCGCCTCCTTCCTCCCACGCAGGCTCCAGTCCTGGGCGCCTCCACAGCAAAGACGGTTTTCCCGGCGGCCCCGGGGAGGGCCGCGCGCCGCGCCGTCTGCTGTTGGAGCCGCGGAGGGGACCGGCCAGATGCTGGGGGCTGGGGCCCAGCACTCAGGCCAAGGCGGGCATGGGAGCTCCGTGCTGGCCGCCCTGCTGTGGCTGGGCCTCCTGCGGCTGAGCACCCAGGCCTCGGATCTGTCTTCCGGTGAGCAGGGCAGGGGACCAAGACTTGGGGGGGTGGGGGGGGCAAATTTGCCTGACCCTCTCGTGTGCCTCCACTTCCACCGGACCCTGCTATCTTCCAGGAGGACACTGGGGCCCTGGGATGGAGGGGCTGGGACGCCTGGCCTTTAGGCTGAGAGGAGGGGCCGTGGGATCTGGAGAGTGAGCTCAAAGGCAGAGGGAGAGGGCAGGGGGTCCCTTCCCCTGCTGACTCTCCATCCTCCTGGATCATTCCTGCAGAGGGCTCCCCAGTCGCCACACCATTTTCATTTTTTTAAAGAATTCTTTATTCAATGTTATGTATTATTTTTAATTTGACCACAAGGAGAGAAAGTGAGAAAGCCAGCTGCTTGGTCCATGGCCAAACTGTGCCTAACCATGTGGGAGTCCAGGGCCTTTATCATCACTACCTGCCAGCCTCCACTTTCTTTGCTTTAAGAACCAGGAAATACTACAGTCTGGGGAAAAGTACAAGGGGACGGTGTGGGGTGGGGTTTGCCTTCCACCAGGCCTCCCTCTCTGAGACCTTGTGCTCAGCAAGGAGTGCCCTTTATGACAGTCCCGAGAGATTCCAGTTTTCTGAGGCTTCAACAGGGCTATGCTTCTTCAGTGAAACAGGTCTGGGAAAACCCCATCCCCACGCCTGTGCCCCAACCTGGACCTCTGCCCTGGGCCATCCGCCCTGGGAGGGGGCACTGTGCTAATGTGCCCCCTCCCTGCCATCAGCTGCCTCACTTCACCTTGGGCATTGCAGATTTCACACCTGGGAAGTCCTGGTCCTAGGGATGCTGACATGGTGGTGAGGGGAGAAGACCTGAGGACTACGATCCTTGCAGGCACTTTATGGCTAGGGTTGTCTCCACAGAGTGTGGGAGGAGCCCGGTCACTGGGAAGATCTTTGGTGGCAAGAAGGCAAATCCTGAGCGGTGGCCGTGGCAGGCCAGTCTGCTGTTAAACGGCAGGCATATCTGTGGAGCCACCCTCATCGACAGAAACTGGGTAGCCTCTGCGGCCCACTGCTTCCAAAGGTGCGTCTCCCCTGCAAGGGCCCTTCAGCTGGGCAGGACGGGGAGAGAAGCCCTAGGTAGCAGGATGCAGGCACCTACAGTGCAGGTGGGGGATGTGCAAACTGGAAAGTCGTTGGCATTCCGTAAACGTGGACACGTTCCGCTCTGTGGCTTCCTCCTTTGCTCTCTGTACACTGGTGGCATGTGGTCACCGAGTGTGGGCCAGTCTTGCAAAAGATGTGAGTGAGAACCAGGGAGGAGGGTTTGGGTGTATTGACCTAGGAATGGAGTCCTTGAGGGTCACACCAGGCCATGGGGCCTCCAAAGGCAGAGCCCCTTGCAGAATTGACCCAGAAGGTTCAAGGGCCAACTGGATAGGCCAGCAGGGGAGGGGACTTCCACCCCCTCCTGTCCCCTCAGGCCTTGAGCCTTGCCAGAGCAAGCAGTGAGCCAGGCCTCCTCTCCTCTGAAATGGAGGGGTATAGTTTGATACACCCCCAGTGATACTTTCCAGCGCTGAGGTTCTCTGCTCCTTCGTACTGGGGCATGCTGGGAAAGCCATCAGAAACCTTCATAGGAAAAAATGCCCTGAGGCTGTGGTCAGTGATAAGTCTGCTTCAGGAAATGGATACGCACTGTTAGGAAGGACAGAGAACCCCTGGAATGACAGACCGGAGGGTGGGCAGTCAGGGCAGGCTGTTGCCCAGCTCTTAGAGGAGCCCCTCCAACAGGTCCCATTCACCATCTGACTATCGGATCTTGCTTGGGTACAACCAGCTACACCAACCCACCAAGTACAGCCGGCAGATGACAGTGAGAACGGTCATCGTCCACTCAGACTATGACAGGCAGCACCGCATGGGCAGTGACATCACTCTGCTGCAACTGCATGTGTCCGTGGATTTTAACTCCCACATCCGCCCTGCCTGTGTCCCAGAGTCCTCCACGGCGTTGAACACTAGCCACTCCTGCTGGATAAGTGGCTGGGGGATGATCACCGAAGACAGTGAGTGGCTCAGGGCAGGCAAAGGGGGACAGGGGCCTATTGTCATCCTGCTGGAGCACCTTGGTTCCTGGCTCAGGGCTCAAAGTCGGAGCATGTCAAATGGGAATGAGGAACTTGGGTCTTTCACTCAGCTGTTCAGGATGCCATGCGCTAAAAATCATCCATTCCTGACACCGAGGTCATGCTTGGGTCTGGCCTTCCCCAGGGCCTCACCAAACATCCTTGAGCTTCCATAGCCATGCAAGGTGCTAGGCACCAGGAAGGAAAGGAGAGC
Source organism: Tupaia tana (assembly GCA_026018925.1). Lineage (NCBI taxonomy): Eukaryota > Metazoa > Chordata > Mammalia > Scandentia > Tupaiidae > Tupaia > Tupaia tana. Next base: position 132,616,134 of record JAKSZU010000001.1, on the reverse strand, counting down.
AGGCCTGCTCTCTGGCCTGCGACAGGTGGGGTGCTCGTGGCTCAAGAACATTGACGTCGGGGCCGGCAGGTGGTGTGGTGGTTAAGGTGCTGGACTCCCATATGGCCAGCCATAGTTTGAGTCCTGAACCTGGTGGCTTGCTTTCTCACTTTCCCTTTCTCTCTCTCTGGTCAAATGAGAAAATAATAATAAATAAGTAATTCTTTAAAAGAAAAAGAACATTGACATCAGTGAATACCAGGTCAGATGAGCCCACCCTGCCAGCTTGTTGGGCTTAGTATACTTTTAGATTGAGAGAAGAGAAATTTGTGGCAAAGATTTTTGCACTAGAATGAATATTCTTGAATTAAAAAAATATAACGGTGAGTGAAGAAATGTAGACTATAGTGTTGGCATTGATTCATAGGGTTGTGATCAGGCAGAGTGTCTCTGTGGGGGGCATAAGAGGCAGGAGTGAATTCAGAGGCTGTGTCTCTGCTTCTGGCCACTGAACATCAGCCAGGCTGCCCAGCCATCAGCACAGCCAGTCTCCAGCATGGCCATACACACTCCTGGAGTGCACGCTCACTCTGTGGGAACCACTAGCAGGGTAAACAGGATTCTCTGACATGCAGCACTGCCAGGACCAGCTTGGTGTGAACACGTTCTTCTGAGTGGGGAAGGCTGTGGATTAGAAATAGACACAATAACAAACACACAAAGATACACAAGTATAGAAAAGCAAGGATTGGGTGGGCACAGCCTCTCTGATGGAGAAGTTGGGACCAGAGCCAGCCTCAGGTTTATTTTTTTAAAGGGCAGAAAATTAGGGGAAGGGGGAAATGGGATGCAAAGGGAATGGGGAAGAAGGAAGTGGAATGCAAAGAGAATGGGGGGGGGGAGGAATGTGAATGCAAAGCCTGTTGTTTTTGGATGTAAATCATCTGAAGAGGTGAAAATGACTGGCACCAGGTAATTTCTCTGATCTTTTTGGGGGGTACAATCTGATAAACCCATGTAACTTCCTTTAGCCAATACTGGGCAGTATGGGGGTATTGGGTATCAACAACAGCAGGAAGACAACCATTGACAACAGACAGATACTGCTTTCTTATGTAGGGGCTTCTCTGCCCTGCTAGAGTAGTTTACTGAACTGCGTTTCTGCATGTGTCTACAGGCCACATGATTTCAGACTGGCTGCTTTCCACAGGTCAAGGTAGGAGATGGACTCTGAAAGGAACGTAGGGGAGCAGCCCGTAGGGCAGAGACTCAGCCTTTGGTCTTCCTTCTCTCTCCATGCACTCCCCTGACCACAGTTGCTGGGGCTGGATGCACACACCAGCGACCCCCAAAGACACATAAGAGCTCCCACAGTAAGCACTGCATGGGAGTGGGTGACCCCACATGGGGACCCCAGAACAGACCTGTGAGCAACATCTGGAAGTAGAATCCAAGTGTCTGCACAATGAATGCTGCTTTCAGGGCCTGTCCAGTTGTCGTATGGCCTGCTACGTGTCCCCCAGAATGATGAGATTCGGTTGTGATGAGACTAAGAGGGTGAAAATTTAATCTGACTATTGTTGAAAGGTAAAATCTGGGAGAATAGGATTATTGTCATCAGGATGCAGTAGGTTTATATTTTATGTGACAGAGAATCTATGCACTCACTAGAGAGAGACAGAGGGGGAAGGAGAGGGCACCCCCCCACCATGGGCTATGGTCATTACCGTAATCCATTCTTTCATTTCTCCATCCTGTCAGTATTTGGAACATACACATATAAGAGCATATTGTGTTTTTCAAACCACCAGGGCTGGGATTCAAACCACAGTCGGCCATGTGGGATCCAGCTCCCTTAACCACTAGACCACAGGCCCTACCTGACTCTTGAGGGGCTTATAAGGAGGGGGAATGAGACCAGGACCGAGACACACACACAGACATGTGAGTTCTTACCCTCTACCAGGATGTGATGCAGCCAGAGACTGTCACCAGATGTGGCCCCTGGACCTGAGACCTCCAAATTATGAGCTGAATAAACCTCCATTCCTATAAATGAACCAGTTCGGGTATTTTCTGTTATTAGCAACGGAATGGACTAGAACACTGCCCAACTCACTCGGCACTAGTAGGTGCACCAGGGCTCCCAGCTTGCGCCCTCCCTATCTGCAGCCCTGTCTCCACAGAGAAGCCAGAGGGTTGTTCTGACACACAAGCAGACCTTCCAGTTGTTTCCCAGTGCGTTCAGCATGGACCCCGGTTGAATGCACTGGTGGAGGCCCAGCCTGCTCTGGGGTCTGCTCTAACTGTGCCTCATCTTTTTCACCCCGCCCCCATTTCTGTCTCCTTGCAGCTGCCCTGACCTCCTCCTGAACCTTCTCCCTGCAGGCTCTTCACCTTTGCTGTCTTTTTTTTTTCTTCTTTTTTTGGAGAGGTTTTTACTATAGGGCGCATGTGCTCACCAGAAAGAGAGAGACAGACAGAAAGCGAGAAATCACCCCCCAGGGGGGATGGCCATTCCACAATCCCTTCTCCTCCATTCTCCTCTCAGGATCTTGGGCATGCACGCACATGCGCCCAGAGTGAGTTTAAGCCACCGTGTCCAGGACTTGAACTGCATTCGACTACATGGGAGTCCAGCGACATAGCCATTACACTAACTGCTAGTCGCACCTTTGCTGTCTTAAGCACCTCTTCCTCTCTTCTCTGCGTGGCCTCTGAGAGCCCATCCTTGCCCTGCTGGCTAGGGCATGTGGCCTCTGTCACAAGAAGGCTGGGAGGAGCAGTTCCTTCTCTGAACCCCACATCTGATCCCTCCTCCTGCAGCGTTTCTGCCTGCACCCTTCCAGTTGCAGGAGGGAGAAGTCGGTATCATAGAAAACAGGTACTGTGCAAACTTTTTCCAACCTGCAAACCCCAGCAAGCCCAGCAACAGAGATTACGGCATATATGACGATATGGTGTGCGCCGGGAACCTCATGGACGAGAAATCCATCTGCCGAGTAAGTGAGCCAGTGCCTGCCTCCTCCTGAGCCCTCTGGGTCCTCTTCCTCTGACTACCTGGGAACCTGCCCGCCCTGACTTCCTCTCCTGCACCCCCTCTAGCCTATAGCGTTAGGAAAGACAGAAGCCCCTAGAAAGCACCACTCAGGCCAGCCTGTGTCTTGGTGGTTAAGGCGACTAGAAGGTCCCACGTGGCTGACTACACAGTTTGGGTCCCAAGCCTGGCGGCTTGAGAAACATGCTGGGTGCATGTGCATATGTGCCTAATATCATGAAAAGAGGAAGAGATGGAGAAGGAATTGCAGCATGACTATCTCCATGGAGGATGCTTTCTCTCTTTCCTCCTCTCTATCCTGTCTCTATTTCTCTTCAGCAAGCACACATACTGTTTGGAAATGTGTGTGTGTGTGTGTGTGTGTGTGTGTGTGCTTTTTTTTAAAAGAGCACCATTCCATCCCATTCATATTCTTTATATCTTTTAAATAACTTTGATGAAACATAACATACACAGAAAAGGACATAATTTACAGATGTGCTGCCCGGTTTTAGAGTTTGACCTACACATGTAACCAGCATCTGTGCTTTGCTGTCATGCCCCTTCCTGTCAGAAACTCCCCAATACATCCCCACCCTGCCTTCATGTTGGGAATTTGTCTGAGGAAGTCAGAGAAAATACGGGAGGGCTCCTTTCGTCATTACTGTTTGTGAAATTGACCTGCCTGGCATGTAGTGTGCCTAGCTTATTCTTACCGACGCACGGGGTCCCACTGTGTGAATACACTACAGTCCTGCTTATTAGTTCTATGTTGGTAGCACTTGGGCATCAGTGGGCGCCATCATTGAGAACACAGCTGTGAACATCCTGGTTCGTGTGTGTTAGTGCATATTTGTTCACATTTGGTTGGGGGTCTTATTGACTGCCATGCAATGAATAAGCACATGTTCATCTCTTATACTCTGAGCACCCTCAGACCTGATTGTGCCAATTTGCACTCCCACCAGTCATGAATGAGGGTTCAGGTTGCTCCTTGTTGCCAACAGTACTTCAGATGATCTATTTTTGCTTTAATTGTTGTGTGTGATTTTTAATTTGTTTCTGGTGACTAAGAAAAATGAGAACTTTTTCATAGGTTATTACATTTTTTGTAAAGTGTCTATGTATTTCTTTTGCCAACTGCAGGTTTATCTGTCTTTCACATTGAATCATAAGAACTCTTTACATGTTGTGGATATAGGCATTATAAATGTTTTATCCCACTCTGTGAGAGGAGATCTTTTCATTTCATGATGGGTAAAATGAAGCCCATAGAGGAAATGGAGAGGCCCAGGGCAAGGAAGCAAAGCCATAGTCAAGCTGGCGTGGTCCTGCCGTACTTAGAAGCTGCACTCCACAGGCGGCCTCTCTCATACCTTCCCTCTTGTGCCCCTGCCCGAGGGCAAAGAAATAAGGTACCCTGAGAGGACAGACTGTGGACTGAGAAAAGACCAACAGACAAAAGCAGGGGTCAGGCAGACCCGGCTTTCCCTGAGCTGTTCTGTGCTCTCATTCTTTTATAGGGGCGGCAAAGCCCTGTGCTTCAGCTGTGGCGCACCTCGTGGTTCTAAACAAGTCTCTCCCGGCCACCTCTGGCTGACAGCTAGTTTCTTCTAGCTGTAAGCCCAGCTGTAAATGATGTCTCTGTTTAGAGCTTTCGCATGCCCTTAGTCATAGCCTAAAGACTTAAGGTGCTCCCTACACTCTTGCACTTTCTCTTCGGCCATGCCCCACAGCTCAGAAACGTAGTACCATGACTCCTCTTGTAAACACTCTCAAACACGCTCCCTGACCCCCATGCCTCTTGCCGTTCTCAGCAGGACTCAGCCCGGGCCAGCCTGCATGTGCCCTGTCTGTGTCCTCTTTTACCTTCTGCTTCAGCCCACTCCATCAGGCTTTTGTGCTGCATCCTCCATTGGAGGCTGTGGCCACCTCTCCCTCCCCCGTGGCTCCTACTCTGTTCCTCTTCCTAACCCTGAGGGTCCCCCACTCACCACTCATCCTGCTTTTCTTGCCTTGCTCCATTCTTTCCTTCGAGGGATAGAAAGAGTCGGTGATGGCACCACGTGAGTGCTGACCGCTTCCTGCCAGCCTTCACCACCCTTCTCCTGCAGTTGTGTCCTGACCCATCTCCATGCCCTGCTGCTGCCCGGTCCCGGCAGCCCAGAGCCTTTCGTGGTGAATCTTCATGCTGAGTGTCTTCTGTGTCCCCTTCTGGGCTGACCAGGGCCATGGACTTCGATGGCCTAGCCAGAGAAGGCCTTCCTGGGCTCTACCCATCTCCTGCGTGCCCCCACCCCACACGCATGTCTGTAGCCGTGAGTTCACGTGGCCACGTCACCTTGGATCTCTCGGGTAGCACCTGCACACAGAAGGCGCTCAGTTGTGTTTACTCAACACATGGCTGGAGGGTGTTGTGTCTCCTGGGTCCCACTCTGGGGAGCCCATGCTGGAGGGAACTTCCATCTCAGATACCCAGACCCCAGAGCTCTTCTGGAGCCTCTGGTAGTCCCTGCTGCCTCCCCCCAGGATGGGTCTCTTTTCCCTGAGCAAATCCAATAGTTTGACATTTCCCCTAGAGGCTCAGCCAAGAAACTGAGGAAACACTAGAGACTTAATGAGTCAAAGACAAAGGCACAGGCGGGCTGCCATGCTGGGTGAGGTTGCAGACGCGGGCCACAGGCCAGGCATCTAGGCTGGCCACCTCACCAGTCCATGGCCTTGGACAGTGCCTTCTCCCAGGTGGAGGGTAGGGAGGGCAGAGGGTGGACCTCCAGCTTCAGAGTTCCCCCTGTGTATTCTCGGAGGGCTATGACTATCTGCCTGGAGGCTGTGCAGGGCCCTTGGAGAGCTTTGGGGACATTGCTCTGGGGCCCCAGGGGGTTTTGACCCAGAGATTCCCCCGTGGCCTGGTACTCTGATGAGAACCACTCCTTGGGCAGCTGCCCACATTCCATCCTGGGGGAAGACCAGGTCCTCCACACGCTCTGCACCCTCCATCCGTGTCCTTGCCCCTGCTACTTATGACCTCTCTTCCCTCAGGGAGATTCTGGGGGTCCTCTTGTCTGCCCGGTGAATGGCAAATGGTACCTGATAGGCATCTCCAGTTGGAGCTTGGACTGCCGCTCACCCATCGGCCCCAGCGTCTTCACCAGAGTCAGCTACTTCTCCAACTGGATCAAGGAAAACAAGAAGATCACACCTACTCCCAGCCCCTCTGAGATACCTTCCCAGGGCACACCCCCAGCTCTGGGCAGCATGGTTTCTCTGGGTACTGTCCATAGGCCTGGAGCCTGTGCAGCTCTGGTGTCTGCACAGACCTTTCTGCTGCTGCTACTGGTCCCTGGGAGCCTGTGACAGCCTCATGGCTCATTCCCCAGCTGCGCCAGGTGACTTCCAACTGAGCTCCACACTGTCCCCAAATGTGTCCATCTCAAGCTCTACTGAGACCACTCTGTCCTGGCCTGACAAAATAAAAACTACTGAAGAAGCTTCTGGCTCCCATTTCTGATCCATCAGGGCCATCCCACACCTCCCGTGCTTCTACAGTACCCCCTCAGTGTGGGTCTGTCCCCCACACCCTTGGCAGGAACAGCTGAGGGACTTCCAGGGAGTCAGACTGGGTCATATCAGAGCTGAGTCACTCTCCCACAGAAGTTGGATTCTCTGGACTCAGAGCCATCCAGCCCTCAGGCAGCCATGCACCTGGGCTGGGGCCTCACCTGGTGGAGGAAGCAGTATGTTCTCCTGGAGTTGAGTGATTGGCCTGGGTAGGGGATAAAGGTCTCCCAGGTCCACAGGGCACAGAGGCTCCTGCTGAGAGGTTAAAGCTGATTGGGAAGGGCCGTGGCCTGCAGGCTGAGGTCTCAAGGTCTGGGGTCCATAACCTTCAGATCCACTCCAGGGGTCAACTGTGAGCCCCCCTCCTCTACACACACACCCCACTTCCCGTAGCCCAGGCCCAGCCCCTGTGGACTGTGGTGGTCAAAGTTTGGTTGACCCAGGATTTGTTAACCTCATACTGAACCCAAGCCAGGATCTGAACTGTCCTTGCAAACCATCCCTGTCTCTGCACCCTATTTAGCAGGATTCTCAATGACCTGCACCACAGCCTCTCACTCCCTCACCCGAACTCTTGATAATAAGGGAGCAGCCCCTTGTCACCAGAGGCCCAAAGTACACCTAGTGCCACCCAGGTGCTCTGCAAATTCTTCCTCATCCTGATGTCATCCAAGTATCCCAGGTCTCACTAGCAGGTGGGAACAGGTCACACCTGCATGATCAGTGGAATCTTGTTGGCCTGAAACCCTCTGCTGCTGACACACAGGTTTCCTTTCCAACACAGACTCTGTTCTTCTCCCATCTCACTGAGGGGCCACTGAGCAAAACACCTGTGCCCAGCACTGGTGTCCAGCCTTAGGAGCTCCACCTTCTCTGGGCAGAAGAAAGCATTTCTCCCCGATGGTAAACTCTGTTGCAGGGACCCATGGCAGGGTTGCTGGGTGCTATGGTAGGAGTCACCACTGGGTCAGGTCAGATGTGGAGCAGTAGACACTTGCTATCCCCAGAACTGCCACTTCCTTTGCCCTTGGGGGCCGCACGCTGCTGAGCTGGAGATCCTGCACATGGCGACTTCAGCTTTGCTCATCAGCAGACACACACCCACGTGAGCATGGAGTCCTGAGACTGCATCGTTGTCCATGAGTTCCTTGGGCCTCCTCTGACTCAGTGCAGGTGAACACATCTGAGCACGCTCTGCACACCTGCCAGCTCACAGCGCTGCCCTTGTCCCTGTCACTGGGAACCACTTCAGTGTTCAACATTAATAGACTCAGTCTCTTCAAAGATCTGCAGCCTGAAGCCTAGCACAGATTACTAACTGTCTCAAGCCACAGAAATCATAGATTCTGGAACAGGAATTTCAACCTGGGCCTCAAGAGAGAGCCCAGAAGCCCTTATTCTTCTCTTAGTGCACGCCATTCCCAGGCGCCAGACCCAGACTTTCCCTCTCAGGCTGCCTGGTGAGGCTCACATTGGCCGTCCCAATTATGGCCCAGAACTTCGTCTGCTCAGTGGCAAGGGAAGATTGAAAACAAGACAGGATCAGGGAGAAAAATCTGAGCCTGGGGCTGGGGCGGTGGCAGGCTGGGAGTGGCCCCTGCGTGGTCCTCACAGACCCATCTTCATGGGCTCCCAGGCCTCCAGGTGGTGCACTGCCATGGCTGGCTGCTGCTTCCCCCACCCTCAACCTTAGGTAAGCTGTGGAGGTGAGAAGAAATCAAATCAATGGGAAAAACTGGAGCCACTCAGGTTACCTTGAAGTGACTGTAGCTGGGCATGGAGGGAAGGCTGAGGAAGACAGTGCATGTGATCCACTGTCTTTTCTTTTCCCCGCCCCTGTGGTAAGGGCTGCTAATCCTTCTCAGGGGCCAGTGTTGTAGTATGGCAGTGCCTGCCAGTTAGAGTGCCTCACAGCCAGTTGCAGGCATGTGCCCTTCATCTTGCCTCAGGCAACCCCCAAGAAAGGCACTTGCTACCTGCCAAGATAGGCTCCCTCCTTGATTTCTTCCCAGGCTTTAAGTTCAAGCCCCAACTGTAGGAGTTGCTTGGGGGGAGGCAGGGGAGGCAGGATTTAGGAGAGGATAAGGGAGGAGCTTTGGTACCTGGGGTCATCTGCTCTCCTTTGTCTGGAGTTCCTCAGGATTTTGGTCTTCCCTATAATTCACCAGACAGTGCCAAAGTAGCTGCTAGCCCTGGGAAATATGTGCACCTGTGCCAAGGGGTAGCTGCATGGGATATACAAAAGTCTGGACAGCACACATCACCTGAAAGAGGGTTATTTTTAAAATTTTTAAAAATAATTATGTATCATTATTTTTAAAGACTTATTTATTTAATTTTATTTGTTATTATCTTTTAATTTGACTAGAGAGATTCAGAGAGAGAGAAAGGGAAGTTGAAAAGCAAGCTGCCAGGTCCAGGATTCAAACTGTGGTCAGCCATGTAGGAGTCCAGTGGTTCAATCACCACGCCACCTGCCGGTACTTCATTATTTTTCTTTAGTTTGCTCCAGGCCACATGTTCTCACAAGACAGCACACACATGAGAGAGAGGAGAGAGAGAGAGAGAATATGGGAAAGCAAGTCACCAGGTCTGGGGCTCAAACCATGGTTGACCATATAGGAGTCTACTGCCTTAACCACCATGCCACCTGCTGACCCCAAGACCAAATTTTCGTTGTTGTTGTTGGAGAGGCTTTTTTGTTTGTTTGTTTGTTTGTTTGTTTTTTTATATGGCCCATGTGCTCACTAGAAAGACAGAGAGATAAGAAAGCGAGAAATCAACCCCCAGGGGGGATGGCCACGCCACAATCCCTTCTCCTCCATTCTCCTCTCAGGATATTGGGCACGAACACACACGCACCCAGCGTGAGTTTAAGCCCCTGGGTCCAGGACTTGAACCACAGTCGACTACATGGGAGTTCAGCCACATAGCCATTATGCTAACTTCTGGTCCCAAGAACAAATGTTTTTAATAAGCACAATAAATATCCTTATTATCTAGGAAAATATTAGCAATGAGACCCAAGACAGAGAAATCACAGAAGAGAACTAAGTCAAAATATTACATACGAAAAACACTCTGGACCAACAGGTGGCATGGTGGCTGAGGCGGCTAGATCCCACAGGGCCAACTATGCAGTTTGAGCCCTGGACCCAGCAGCTTGAGACACACGCTGGGTGTGTGTGCATGTGTACGCAACATCCTGAAAGAAGGGAGAAATGGAGGAGAAGAGATTGCAGTGTGGCCATCCCCAAGGAGGTGCTTTCTCGGTTTCCTCCTCCCTCCCACCTCCCTGCAAGTGCACATGTCCTCTGGAACATTGCCAAAAAAAAGAAAGAAAAAGGAAAAGGCCATCATTTATTTAAAGAGCACAATAGATTGGGGAGATAAGAGGATAAAAACAGGAAAGAGGAATGCAGTCATTATTTTGTAAGGACACTACGAAGTATGGACTGCGGTTACACCGAGGTGAGGATAATCTGTAGAGCCCTTATCTACTGAAGGATGAACTACCAAGGAATGACTTGCTGCAGGGAGGCGGAAAGCCCAGGCAGGAGCTGCACACAGCCGCAACAGAGCCTTTGCCACCCCGAGGCCCTTGGGGACAAGGAAAAGGAAAGCCCTGGAGAGGAGGTGGCTCGAGAGAAGCAGGGACGCTCAGTTAAGGGACTTGCCTGGCAGAGGCAGGCTCACAAAGGGGGTTTCCATGGAAATAAATACGGTGACCACTTTATCATCTTCCTCAGATCTTCAGCTGAGGCTTCTTATTTGCCTGACCCCAACTGCACACACATGCGGTACAGCCCACACAGGAGTGAAAATTCACACGGAAACAACCAACTGAAAAGGGAGACAGAAGTCCCAAAAAATGAGAGAATTGGGGCCAGCAGGTGGAGGGGTGGTTAAGGTGCTGGACTCCCACATGGCCGACCGCCATAGCCACCATCTGGGACCTGGTAGCTTGAAAATCACACCGGGCATGTGCGTCTGTGTGTGTGCGTGCCCAAAGTCCCAAGAGACTGGAGAAGGGCTTGCAGCGTGGCCTGGAGGGTGATTTGTCACTGTCACTCTCTCTACCTCTCTCTGGTGAGCACACATGCCCTATGGCAAAAACATTTTCTTTAAAAATCAGAGCATTAAGATAAAAATGGACAAAGATTTCAGATGTTGTAAATGCAAAGATGACAAAATGCCCATCTTTATCACCTGGTATCTGTTAGTTTTTACTGAGCAACAATGACCGAAAAACCTCTGATCAGGAAAGCTACTTCCAGCATGGCCCTGTAGACCCACTCCCCAGAAAAATTGGTGGAAAAAAAAGTTTTTAAAATTAAAGGCACCAGAAATGGTCTTGTGGGCGTACACAGATGAAGAAGAATGTATTCAAGAAAACCCACTAAAACTCAGTAAGAACAACGCACGTCTGTGGCATTTGAAACACACTTTTGCTAGAACTGCAGAACAGGAAGTCCACTCCGGTGGGTGCAGTGGAGCACAACACTCCCGGCCAGTGTAGCACCTCTCAGAACCGGCAGGGCATCAGCGTTTTTCAGCCCCAGAGCTCTGGCAAGGAGGTGTTTTCCAGAGATGCAGTTTCTCACCCAGCAGAGATCTGAAGCCCATCCCACAGCAGCTGACCTCATTTGCTACCGATGTGGGAGGGTTAAAGCCAAGACCATCCTCAAAAGCGACGTTGCTTAAGAGGAGGCTAGTAGACCATGGGCATGGTCACACTGCATGCCCTTCCCCATTTCTCCATTCTACCAGGAACTTGGACACGCACACACACACACACACACACACACACACACACAAACAGCAGGTCACCTGCTTCACCTGAGAGAATCAGAGAAAGAACCAGTTCAGAGGAGCCCTCTGGTGTTAGAGCGAATCTCAGTCAATAACTTCACAAACTGACCCTGCAAGAAGCCTGAACTGAATCGGATCAGGCCAACCCTGCCCCGCATACTTCTCCAGCCACCAGCCATGTGCCTGAGACCCCAGGTGCACATGCGCACTGGGCATCTCCCTGCGTGCATGCGCCCTGTTACAGAACTCAAGTTCAAAGGTAAAAGTACATGTTTCCCACCTGTGAGGCTGCCCTGCCCACCCACCCTGCTCTCTGCCTTCCTGGTCAGGATGTTGCAGATGCCCCCGTGAAGCTGGCTCATGACTTAGCACAAGCAGATCACGGAACAATGAGCGTGTCTGGGGCACAGGGTGCAGGAGTGCAGTCCTGAAATTCCGGAACATGAGCCCATTCACTTGTAGAAACCACTTCTTTTTAATTGCCAGAAGGCATGTGCATTCTCCAGAGAGAGAGAGAGCTGGAGAGATAGAGAGAGGGAAAAGGAGAGAGAGAGAGAAAGAGAGAGAGAGAGAGAGAGAGAGAGAGAGAGAGAGAGAGAGAGGGAGAGAGTATCCCTCAATAGGGCATGGTCACCCTGCATTCCCTCCTTCTCCAATCCTCCATTCTGCCAGGACTTTGACAGACACACACACACGCACACACATACACGCCCAGTGTGTTTCTAAAGTTGCCAGGGCAGAAGGTAAACCACAGTTGGCCATGTGGGATCTGGCTCCATTAACAACCATGTGACAGGGTCAACCCTATAGGAACCATTTTTATGATTCTGAGCATCATAATCCTTATTTAGGTGTATGTCTTCAAGGTATGTAGTAACAGGATTCACAGTATATTTGGGCTGACATGTGTTTCATGAGCACTTACATTTTTTAAAAATGAAGAAAATTAAAAGAGGTATTCCCAAAATAGTGCTTTTACATGTAGCATGGCCAAATATCTAAGGACAGTATGGAGGGCCCCTTTGACATATACAAGGCTCCGTGCCTGATACTAGCAAAAGCCATTTGCTGACAGAGTTGGGGGCCCAGTGAGAGGATTCTCAGCCTACACAAATGGGGAGCTAAAGTATAGAAATAAAAGACTACCACTTAAAAAAGAAAACTGCACTGCCATCATTAAAAACAATGCCTTCTAAAAACAGACAAAATATGAAAATCAGAATAATAAAAAGTGGGGCTGGCAGGGGCATAGCGGTCCGTGTGATGCCCTGCAAGGCAGACCCCCCCGGGATGGTAATGGGTGCATATCAGGAGACATGCCTGAGTCCCCCAGCCGCGCACGCCCAGGGTCGGAGGCTGGCTGGGGCTGAGGGGGAGTGGCAGCACTGAGACCCTGTTGGTGGTGCTGTCTCTCTCTATCGTTCTCCCTCTGTCTCTGTAACACATAGAGGAGATAACTAAATCAAACTTTCTTTTATTATTTATTTATTTTGCTATAGGGTGCTTGTGCTCACCAGAGAGAGGGAAAGTGAGAAATCACGCCCCCAGAATGGATGGCCATGCCACAATCCCTTCTTTTCCATTCTCCTCTCAGGATTTAGGGCACATATGCACACACACTTGGTGTGATTTTCAAGCCACTGGGTCCAGGACTCGAACTATATAGTCAGCCATGTGGGATCTAGTACCTTAACCTCCACGCCACCTGCTGGCCCAAAAAATAAAACTTATTAAAAAGAATTTTTTTTTTCTTTTTTTGGAGAGGTTTTTGCTATAGGGCGCGTGCGCTCGCCAGACAGACAGAGAGAGACAGAGAGATAGAAAGCGAGAAATCACCCCCCAGGGGGGATGACCACGCCGCAATCCCTTCTCCTCCATTCTCCTCTCGGGATCTTGGGCACGCACGGACACGCGCCTGGCGTGAGTTTAAGCCGCCGGGTCCGGGACTCGAACCGCGGTCGACTATGTGGGAGTCCAGTGACATAGCCATTATGCTAACTGCTGGTCCAAAAAGAATTTTTTAAAGAATTACTTTATTGGGGATCAGCAGATGTCACAGCGGTCACGTTGCTGGACTCCCATGTAGTTGACTGCAGTTGCAATTCTAGACTCGGCGGCTTAAAACTCGTGCCAGCCGCATGTGTGCCCAAGATCCTGAGAGGAGAAGGGATTGCAGCATGGCCATCCCCCCTGGGGAGTGATTTCTCACTTTCTGTCTCTGTCTCTTGAGTGAGTGGTCTCACCCTCTAGCCAAAATCTCTCTCTCTTAAAAAAAAAAAGAATTATTTTAAGTTTATTTATTGTTGTTATTATTATTATTTAATTTGACCAGAGGCATAGAGAGAGAGAGATAGAGAAAGGGAAAGTGAGAAAGCAAGCTGCTAGGTCCAGGATTCAAACCATGGTCAGCCATGTGAGACTCCACTGCTTTTAACCACCACACCACCTGCTGGCCCCCAATAAATAAAACTTTTTTTTTTTTTTTTTTTTTTTTCTTTCTTTTTTTGGAGAGGTTTTTGCTACAGGGCGCGTGCGCTCGCCAGACAGACAGAGAGAGACAGAGAGATAGAAAGCAGGAAATCACCCCCCAGGGGGGATGGCCACGCCGCAATCCCTTCTCCTCCATTCTCCTCTCGGGATCTTGGGCACGCACGCACACGCGCCCGGCGTGAGTTTAAGCCGCCGGGTCCGGGACTCGAACCGCGGTCGACTACGTGGGAGTCCAGTGACATAGCCATTACGCTAACTGCTGGTCCCAATAAATAAAACTTTTTAAGAATAAAAAATACTATAAAATTAAATGACTCAACTATAAATAACAAATAGCAAAGTTAATTCATGACTAAAATAAACAATAGAAATGAAAATTAAATTGTAAGAATTTTAAAGTATTTTGTAGGTAAAACTAATGTAAGAAATGCAATAGTTTTAAAATACGTATATAATTGGAAATCATTTTTAAGCTAGATGAATCTGAAACTATATACCAGTTAACAAGCATAACCGTAGATACGGGGAAGATAGCAGTGGATGTTTCTTCTAAACCATTACAAAGCTCTCCTCGTTCTGAGTAACAGAATCAAAACGGGAGGGCAGCCTCAATCGAGGTAATGAGAGAAGACCCTGAGAAAGAGGGGGAAGAGCATAGCCACAAGGTTTCTATAAGGAAACTGACGTCTTTTAAGCATTTCACAGACACAACTGTAGAAAAAGTTCTGTGAGGCTAAAAATGCTACTGAAATCATGTTTGCTATTGATATGAATTCAAGAAAACGAATTACTGGGCTGGCCCCAAAGTCTAGGTTAAGGGAGCTGGATCCCACATGGCCAACCTCACAGTTCAAATCTCAGCCCCGGCAGCTTGCAAAACACACCAAGGGTCTGTGTGAGCGTGCCCCAAATCCTGTCAGGACAGAGAAATGGAGAAGGGGTTGCCATGTGAGCACACTCTGATGGGGTGGGGGATGCTTTCTCCTTCTCTGTGTGTGTGTCTCTTTCTGGCACATGCACGTACACTCTGGCAATTATTTAAAAACAAAAAAAAGAAAAGAAAACAAGGGACCAGAAGGTGGCATAGTGGTTAAGGTGCTAGACTCCCCTATGGCTGACCATGGTTCAAGTCCTAGATCCAGAGGCTTGAAACTCAGGCCAGGCACATGTGCGATCCTCAAGGGAATGGAGGAGAAGGGATTGCGGCGTGGCCATCCCCTCTGGGGGGTGATTTCTCTCTTTCTTTCTCTCTGTCTCTGTCTGTCTCTCTGGTGAGTATGCACACTCTATACCAAAAAAACTCTCTAAATAAAAAGAAAGAAAACAAATTTCACATCAAATGTAGTGAAAGAAAAGCACTGACGTTGAATTCCAAACAATGGTGCTTATAAAAGGAAAAGGAGTAACTGCAGAATAACTACTGCAGAGTGGTGCGTCTCACACACCCGAGCGTGCAGGAGCTGGAACTGCTCAGGAATGTCAGGGTGCAAATCCAGGGTGTGCCAGGCATGGCCCAGGAATGGGCGTGGGCAGTGCCGGCCTACAGGGCTGCTTCTGTCTGCCCTCCTTGCCAGCAAGGGCACCCAGATGAGATATGGGCCACATGTATGCGAAGGTTCTGGGCCTGGGCCCAGGGATGCTTTTGTCTCCCAGGGAGTTTCCTCCTGTTACCTCTCTGGATGCCTGAGTGCCTTGTACAGGGAAAATGCCTTCTATCCTCAGGGTCTCCAAACACGAGGAAAAAGCAGAAGGTTTACTTGCACAAGTCTCGGATGAGATGTAATGCTCTTTGCAGAGCTAGAAAGGTAAAGGCAGTTAGCTAGCTAGTTCATGGTGGCTAAACGGTAGCTACACCTTGGTTTTCCTGGTTGTAAGTATTCCATTAGAGGAATCCTTAATCCTGGTCCTCAATTTTCTACTTAAAATGTAAATAAACGTAGATACCCTACATATTTAGACTTAATGAATAGTTCTTGTTTTTCATTTTTGTCACAACTGTAGCCTCTTGAATATGTAATTGTGCTCTTAGCTCAATTTCTTAAATACAGCTACTGGAAATAAGACAAGGTGTCTTTAAATAATTAGTTTTCTTATGACCCAAACTCCAGGTCAACCCTCTACTGAATTCCACCTTATTTTTTAACACCCGAATATTATTTTAAATTCACATTTTCATAGCAGGTAGCAAAAAGGCTAAAAACTGCCAATTAATTTACAAGATAATTTTTACAAGTAATTGTACATATTACACAGACTTCCAAGCTAAATGGCCTTAAAACGCTGGGACATTCACATGGTCTTAAAACGCTGGGACATTCACATGGCCTTCAAACGCTGGGACATTCACGGTAGGTGCCTTCTCTGAGGTGTGAGCCCCCCCACAGGGCCGTTCTCAGGGTGGTGCCTCCCCCATAGCTCCCTCACTATTCCTCAGTGGGGAAGGGGGAGCCAGTGTCCTGCAGGACTGCGGAGGGAAACCCAGGGAAGCTGCTGCCTGCCTGCCTGGGAGCCTCACATTGGGTTCTGCTGGAAGGCCCTTCCTGGCCTGCCTTCCTCTCCCCACCCACCACAGCAGAGGGGACACATGCAGCCCTGCCGCTCACTGACTGTGAGTGTGTGACAGGAGAGATGCCACACCAGTCAATGAGTTGTGTGTGCGTGTGGGGGAGGGTCTGGGCAGTTCAGAAAGGGCTCTCTCTGGGAGGGGCCACCTGGCACCTGCTGCGTCTGCTCTGGAATCATCTTGGATTCAGGGTTCTTAAACACAGACCCCGAAATAAGGCTCAGGGAAGCAAGAAATGGTCTTTCATGAGAAAGTTTATTACACAATAAAAAGTCATCTAATACCTCAGTTTATGGTCAACCAAACACATCTGTTGTGACCACATAGAAAGTTAAGAGGAGTCCCGAGTCCTGGCTCTCTAGTCGGCCGCTGCGGTTCCTGCACGTGCTTGGAGGGGGTCGGTCCTCGCGGTGCCGGGAGGGGACTCCTGTCCACTCACAAGGCCCCTAGGACACTGACGAGGCCTGGCACAAGGCCACAGGGCAGCAGGAGGAAAGCTAGTGAGCGACGCGCTGGGGGTCCATCCGCGTGAGAGGCCGGAAAGTCACTGAGGTCTGGAAAACCAGAATAAGTATGGAACACACTGCGGTGGGCTGGCGTAAAAAGGGGACAGACGAGGGGCCAGCAGGTGGGGTAATGGTTATCGTGCTAGACTCCCACGTGGTTGACTACGGTTCAAGTCCCAGATCTTCGGCTTGAATATCACATGCGGCACATGTGCTCGTGTGCCCAAAATTCTGAGAGAGAATGGAGAAGAGACTGCAGTGTGGCCATCCCCATCCGGGGGTGATTTTTCACTTTGCCTTCATCATCTCTCCCTGTCTCTCTCTGCAAGTGCGTGCCCACTATGGGACGAAATTTAAAAAAAAGAGAGAGACAGAGAGAGACAGAGACAGACAGACATGTTTGTGCTGCTCTATAAAGGCGCCCTTCTGCCCTGGCCACCTCACTAGCCTCTGCCCATGGCCCTGGTCTGGGTGCGTGGGCTCAGGCCAGGATCACTCCCTACACTCTCGCACCATGCAGAAGGCTCAGGAAGGTGTGCCTTCTTTTACCTCCCAAGTTCTCTCAGACAGAAACAATTGGATTTTGGGGGTCTTGGAGAACTGGAGAATTACTTTTTTTTTCAAAAAAAAAAGTATAACGATTGTACATATTTGTGGGGTACAATGTGATTTTTCAGTACAATACAAATGCACCGTAATTAAATTGGGGATGGGGCCGGCAGGTGGCAAGGTGATTAAGGGTGCTGGACTCCCCCATTGCTGATTGTGGTTCGAATCCCAGATCTGGTGGCTTCCTTTCTCACTTTCTCTCTCTCTCTCTCTCTAACTCTGTAAAGGGAACGAGATCCTACATGGTCACTTGTGGTTTGAATCCTAGCTCTTGTGGCTTGAAAAATATACCTGGCAACAGACACTTCAGTGCCCAAGATTCTGACAGAAAGGAGAGTGGAGGAGACAGGATTGGGAATGCAGGACTCAGGTTGGGATTTAAAATGGAGTTAAAGTATGAGTTTATTTTGGTGGCCAAAATTTTGAAACCCATGCATAGTTTTCGCATAATACATTCTTTCCATGAACTTTCTGAGGACCTTTCATATATAAACCCAAGGTCTCCAGCTTGAGTCTACTTTGTAAGTCCAGTTAGACGGAGTCAGCCCTTCAAGCGGGCATCCACAAACTAGATCTGTGAGCACCAGGTCCAGACCAATCCACAAGCTTACATGAAATTAGAACTTTTACTATATGTTTATATATGTATATATATATATATATATATATATATATATATATACACACACACACACATATGTTTATATATATATATAAACATATGTGTGTGTGTGTGTGTGTATACATATATATTTGAAGCCCCTGGGTTTGGGACTTGAACTGTGGTCAGCTACGTGGGAGTCCAGTGCCTCAACCACTACACCACCTGCTGGCCCCACAGCTACTTTTTTTTTTTTTTTTTTTGAGAGGTTTTTGCTATAGGGCGTGTGTGCTCGCCAGACAGACAGAGAGAGACATAGAGACAGAAAGCGAGAAATCACCCCCTAGGGGGGATGGTCATGCCACAATCCTTTCTCCTCCGTTCTCCTCCATTCTCCTCTCGGGATCTTGGGCACACAAGCACACACGCCCGGCATGAGTTTTAAGCCACCGGGTCCGGGATGCAAACCGCGGTCGACTACGTGGGAGTCCAGCAACATAGCCATTACGCTAACTGCTGGTTCCCCCCACAGCTATTTTTAAACCCACACCAGCCTTGCACAGAGACTGGAAGTGATCCCCTGGGTGGGAAGCTCTGGCAGGTGGAATTGACTTCACCTGTGAGGATCACGCAGGCACCCCTGCAACCTGGATGCCCGTTCCTGCAATGCCTGTCTCCTCTCTCTGGGGCCTAGAGGGAGCAACTGATGAATCAGAGGCTCAGGCCCAGCACAGAGAGCCCACAGGAGAGGGGCGGGGGCTTGCCACTGCCCACCTGATGGAATCTCACTCCCCTTATGGAATGAGCACAGCTAGCGGAGGAGGGAGAGGGCAGGAAGGGAGAGGTAAGGGCTGTGTCTTCACTAGGAGTATCCCTAGACTGTTGGCCCTGCCCAGGGGAGAAGAGGCTTAGAAGCTAAGTGTCATTGTGTGCTCCTCCTCCGTGGCCCCAACCAGAGCCAGAGCAGGCAGTTGGATGGAAGGGCTGCCTGAGGACTGCCTGAGGGGAAGAGAGGCAGAGGCAGGGGTGGGGAAATGGTCAGGGCCTCACTGAGTGCGCCCTGGGCACAGGCACAGCCACCCAGGGCTAGGGGCCACAGGGCTGTGACCGTGCCCCTCTGCTGCAGGTCCCAGCCAGCACTTGCTGTAGAGGAGAGGGCCGGGATGCTGATCCCAGTGCTGTGCCTTGGCTTTCCCGGCAGCCTGGCCATGCACAGCAGCCCAGCCTGGCAGTCAGAGCCCACTGCCCCGTTCCTGCTCCAGGGGCCTCCTGGTCTTACAGCAGGGGACAGGGCCTGGCCTAGCATAGGGAAGTCCCTAGAGATATTCTCAGCTAACACATCCTCGGGCCCGGCTCTGCTCACAAGTTTGTCAGGCCCGGAAACTGGCTCCCTGTAAAGGATGCAGAGTCACTGTTTTTTGTTTGTTTGTTTGTTTGTTTGTTTTTGAGAGGTTTTTGCTATAGTGCGCGTGGGCTCACCAGACAGACAGAGAGAGACCAAGAGATAGAAAGCGAGAAATCACCTCCCAGGGTGGATGGCCACGCCGCAATCCCTTCTCCTCCGTTCTCCTCTCAGGATCTTGGGCACGCATGCACACGCGCCCTGCGTGAGTTTAAGCCACCGGGTCCAGGACGCGAACCGCGGTCGGCTACATGGGAGTCCAGCGACATAGCCATTACGCCAACTGCTGGCCCCAAGTCACTGTTAAAGCCAGCAATCCAGACGGGAAAAACTCAACATTGAATGGTGACGACCATTCACTACGTGGTTGACACTGCACGTGATGTCATCACTTTCTTGGGTGAGGACCGATCTAGTTCGCTCTCCTCTACGTGGCCGCGCACAGGAAGATGCTGAGGACGAGCGTGCACAGGAGCCCCACCGACGCGGACCGCCAGCGTGGGCGCTGTGAGCCCCGGGGGCCGGCGCGGTCCTCTTACCACAGCGGCCCGGAGTCTGGCTGGGGAGGCAGCGCAGGTCTCCGAAGACGCACCTGCAGAGGCGGCAGCTGCGCCAGGTCCAGGCTCCGTGCCCAAGGGCGCCGCAGTCGCTGAGAAGGTGGGACCAGCGTCAGTGCCTTGGCGCGCGCGCCCCCACAGCGCTCCGGCCACAGCTCGCCCGCCGCGCACCCCACCCCTGCCTAGGGCCCCGTCCCGCCCCGCCCCTCCGCAGGTCCCCGCCCTCGTCGTCCCCCTTGCCACCTCGACCCCCACTCCGCGTGCGCTCGGCTCCGGCCCGCGCCCCCTGCGCCCACCTGCGCCTCTGGTCGTGCTCGCAGTAGCGGCCGGTGAAGTGCGCGGGGCACACGCAGAAGCTGCCCAGCACGCAGGTGCCGCCGTTCCGGCAGCAGCGCGGCCTCGGGGGCTCACCTGTCGGGGTCACCCCGCGTCAGCTCCGCGTCCTGCGCGGGCTCCGCACTGTACCCCGCCAGCAGTGTGTGCCTGCCATGGGGGCAACAAAGTCAGCTCCCCGCTGAGTGTGTTTGCTTGTCAACCCTGCTTGCTCATTTAGGGGCTAAGCAAACTGGCAGGGCGCCACCCTACGGCTGGGGTTTTCTGTCTGCCTTCCTTTCACATGTTAACGTCAGGCTGTGGCCTCCCCTGACGGTGATTAAAGACAGGCCTCCCGGCGGGACCACCCACAGGAATGACGCCAAAGCTGCAGGCCCAGGACTCCTGAGGGGCAGAGCCCAGTCTGCTAGGAGCCAGGGCTCCTCTGGATCTTTATTTAAGTTACTAATTTTAGACACATCTACATCACAATGCTCTGGGCCTGCAGGAAAATGACCATTTAAGAGCAAATGCAACGTTTTACCAGTGAATTAGTAAAACTTTTAAACAGTAAAATTTTACTCAGGATGCTCCCTGTGGGTTGTTTCTTTTATCCTTAATTTATCCCACTTTCCCCCAACCCCTACCCTGGAGATCCTAAACTCCACAGACTGAAAAGACCACAGAAGTTCCTTGAGGGGCGCTGGTTTTGTGACTCACCTCTGAAAGCTCCGGAGTAGGGAAGCAGATCCCAGGGCCTCTGGCCCTCTGCACTCCCACCCACCTCAGAGCTACTCAGGGTCCAGTTCAGTGCAGTCTGTTGGAGTATCTGAGCTTCAGTGTCACTGACTTCTCTACCGCCTTCATGGTTTTCTCTTCGAGAGCCTTCCAAAGACATTGAAAATGAGAGCCTTACAATGATGAAGACACAAACATTTCGTGCAATTAAATCTAACGCGATGACTAAAATCCTTCTTACTGTTTTCAGCGTGGATAATCTGTAATGCCAAACTCACCATAACCAGACACCTGGAATAGTGAAAAGAAAATGATTGAAGTTCAAATGATAAAAAAGTATACACAGAAATTTACATAAATGTAAAAGTTTGACTGAATCAGACATAAATATCTAATGACATAAGCTACTTAATTATAATCAGTAAGCTGCAATCATTTGTAACTTGTAGGTCTCTATTAACATTGCCATAGCCTAGAAAGATCCGGAGGCAGAGCGTACACTTCCTGTAATGAGGAGGGCCAGGCTGCGTGCACTGTCTTTATTCTGATGAGTGTAAACCTTCCTTGGCTAAGATCTGGTTGACCTCTGTCCTTACCTGACGTGCTGCCTCCAGGTCATTTTCCCACTGCCAGATCCCTTGGTAGGAGAGTCCCTTCTCTCATCAGTACATTGAAGCTCGATTTCCGAGGAAGTCGAATGTGAAGTTTTATATTTGCAGGTGTCTTTACTCCAGGCCCTGGAAGAAATGCATCAGGACACAGAACAGACAAGCAGGGAAGACGTGGACTTTCCTTTCTGCCGACTATTGGGAGAAACAGGGAGTGCTGTCCCCTAGGCCAGGGCCTGCCCCCCCCTCAGAGCCTCAAGGACTATCCTGGCAGTGAGACTGGCTGGGGGTGGGGACTGGGGCCAGTCCTTCCCTCCCGTATTTACAGTGCTGACAGCCACAGGAGGGGCACGCCTGGAGTAAAGCACTGGTGACCAAGGGGACAAGCCCTTCCCTCACTGAAAAAAAAAATTTAGAAGCCCAACATGAGTCTCAAAGCTGTCATCGGAACTGGGAGGTTTCCAGCTGCATACTCCTTGTACCGGGAGAAGGTGAGGGGCCATTAGCAGGAGGGGAGGTTCTATGTGGCTGTGTGAGACTCACAGCGGCCTCAGGGCCCAGAAGGCTAACGGGGCACCGGAAACTGCAGGGAGGCCTCAGCTGCTGCTGCCTGAGACATGTCCTCAGGTGGGGCCTCTTTTTGTGCCCAGCATTATGGCAGCTGCAACCATTTAGAACAACAGCCCTCAGGAGGCTTAGGGAGTGTGGTGCTGGCAGGGTAGGTATCCCAGCAGAGAGCAGAGCACACCAGAGCTGTGGCCTGCCCTGTCAGCTGAGCCTGTGCTGTGCCCAGCAGGGGCTGGGGGCCTCTTTTAGGCACTTTAAAAATAAATGCTGAGGGGAACCAGCAGTTAGCGTAATGGCTATGTCGCTGGACTCCCACGTAGTCGACCGTGGTTCACGTCCCGGACCCGGTGGCTTAAAACTCACGCCGGGCGCGTGTGCGTGCGTGCCCAAGATCCCGAGAGGAGAATGGAGGAGAAGGGATTGTGGCGTGACCATCCCCCCTGGGGGGTGATTTCTCGCCTTCTGTCTCTATGTCTCTTTCTGTCTGTCTGGCGAGCGCACGCGCCCTATAGCGGGGGAAAAAAAAAAAAATAAATGCTGAGGGACCAGCAGGGGGCATGGTGGTTAAGGCACTGGACATTCCCACATGGGCAACCATGGTTTGAATCCCAGACCTAGTGGCTTGCTTTCTCACTTTCTCTCTCTCTGTTTGTTTCTCTCTCTTGCCAAATTAAAATAAATGAACGAATAAATAAAATAAAATAAAATAATTCTTCAAAAAACGATCCTGATTTCTAAAAAAAAGGTTGCTTTTGGGACCAGCAGTTGGCATAATGGCTATGTTGCTGGACTCCCATGTAGTTGACGGCGGTTCAAGTCCCAGACCTGGTGGCTTAATCTCATGCCGGGCGCATGTGCGTGAGTGCCCAAGATCCCAAGAGAATGAAGAAGAAGGGATGGCCATCTTCACTGGTGTGTGATTTCTCGCTGTCTGTCTCTCTGTGTCTTTGTTTTTCTGGTAAGTGCACACACCCTATAGCAAAAATCTCTCAAAAATAAATAAAAAAGAAAGAAAGAAAGAAAGAAAGAAAGAAAGAAAGAAAGAAAGGAAGAAAGAAAAGAAAAATGCTTGCTTTCTCCAAGGCCGATTTAATTTTTTATGCCTTTAAATGCAAGGCTTATTCAAGAGGCTGTTAAAAAAAACCAACTGGTAATGGGCAAGCATGGCCACTGGCAGGCCTCCCTACAGTAGTCCCAGTATATGCACGTGAGAGAGAGAGAGAGACAAGCACCCTGGGCAGGGTCTCGTCATGCCACAGCCCCTTTCCCCAACCCTCTTGCTATGCAGGTTCTTGGGCACTCACACAAGCACCTGGCATGTCTTCAGACTTACCTGGGATTCGATTCTGTGGTGGGCCATGTGGCTTCCAGCATCGCACCTCAGTACGCCACATTCCGTACACTACAGACTGTGCCACCGGGCCAGGCCTCTTCTGGCACTCTCTGAGTCGGTTTTTCTGATTGCCAACACAGGGACTGAGCTCTTTTCCAGCGCTAAGGAGGACACCTTGAGATCAGTGTTGCAAATTTCCCTGTTTCATATGAAAGTCATGTTCAGGCCCTGTAGTGGTGGTGCACGTGATAGGGCACCACTGCGCAAGGCTAGGCCTGCATAGAAGCCCCAAGTTTGGTTCCCAGGCCAACCAAAATATGCCAGGCAGTGGCACTGTAACCCTAGGTAACTGGGAGGCTGGGGCAGGTGGTTGGCTGCAAGGCAAGACCCTGTCAAAGATACTTTTCTCTTCCCCCTTTTCCTCCCTATCAAAAAAAAAAAAAAAAAAAAAAAAAAAAAGGCAAAAAACCTAGTTTCTAAACCTAGCATGCTTTCCTAAAGCTAAAATAGCCTTTGATACTGATTTAATTTCTTGTGCATTTAAGTGTGAGGTTTATTAAGGCAACACTTAAATAAACCAATGGGGAATGGGTAAGCCTAGCTGCAGGGACCGCCCAACTGTAGATCTAGGAGCTGCCAGGACCAGGTGGGGGCGGCACAGCCAAGTGGGCAAAAGACAAAGAGGATGCTTCAGGACCTCAAACACCTGCCCATGGAATCATGAGAAATGCACTTTAAACCTTATTAAGGTTTATACGTAAAGTAAGTACATTTTATGACTTTATGTAAATAGAAGCTTCTATATGAGTTAAATGCACTGTATACTAAATAAAATATAATCATATATAAGGTATGTCATGAAATATGGGATTAAAGCACAAGTTAATTTTGGTGCTAAAAATTTTGAAAGACATGATCAGCAGATGTCATAATGGTTACGTCTCTAGTTTGAGTCCCAAACTCAGCAGGTTAAAACACACGGTAGGCAGGATTGCATGCCTGCCCAAAATCCCAAAAGGAGAATGGAGAAGAGATTGCGGCATGGCCATCCCCTGTGAGGGGTGATTTCTTGCTTTCTGTCTGTTTGTCTTTCCAGCCAGCACACATGCCATATAGCAAAAATTTCTCTTAAAAAATTGTTTTTGAGGGACCAGCAGTTAGTGTAATGTCTATGTTGCTGAACTCCCATGTAGTCGGCTGCAGTTCGAGTCCCGGACCCGGTGGCTTAAACTCACGCTGGGCGCGTGTGCGTGCATGCCCAAGATCTTTAGAGGAGAATGAAGGAGAAGAGATTGTGGCGTGGCCATCCCTCGTGGGGGGTGATTTCTTGCTTTCTATCTCTCTGTTTCTCTCTGTCTTCTGGCCAGCGCATGCGCCCTATAGCAAAAACCTCTCCAAAAACAAAAAACAAAAAAAAGAAAGACACAGAGAAACAGAGAGACAGGAAGTGAGAAATCACCCCCTGGGGCCATGCTACAATCCCTTCTCCTCCATTCTAGTTTTGGGATCTTGGGCATGCACGCACAGGTGCCCAGCGTGAGTTTAAGCCACTTGGTCCAGGACTGGAACTACATGGGAGTCCAGCGACATAGCCATTACGCCAACTGCTAGTACGAATTTTTAAATTATTTTATTTATTTATTGTTATTTGTTAGTTTGACCAGAGAGAGAAAGAGAGAGCGAGAGAAAGCGAGACAGCAAGCCGCCAGGTGCAGGATCTGAATCATGATTGACCATACGGGAATTCAGCACCTTAACAGCCACACCACCTGCCAGCTCCATGAGTAAGTTTTTAACTGTTCATTTTACACAATGATATTGAAAGCAAATTTTCTGATAATACAAAGTTTTGAAAATAATATCTAAAACTCTTATTATCCCACCACAGTCTCTTCTGTTAGTTTTGCACTGTGGACATTTCAGACATAATGAAAGCTGGGAGAATAATCCAATAAACTTGGGTTCAACAGTTATCAACCTTTGCCAATCTTATTTATTTCCTCCCATGCTTTTCTCTTATAATTTTTAAAAGCAGGTCTCAGACATCCTGATACTTCACATGTTGAAGATTTTGAAACTCTGCACTTTATAAATGAAAACAGTAGCAAAAGAAAAGGAACCCCCTTACCAGCCAGACAGAATGGAGAGGCAGGAAATAGCACTGAGATGCCCCATCCCTGGCTGTTTGCTTAAGATCTAAAGTGGGCTCTGAGGAGGGGCCAGGCTGGTGGCCCTGGGTGATAAAGACACTGAGAAGCTATTTTTCAGCATATTGTCACTTGTTCTCCAAGCAGGGTGTTGTGTCCTGGATTATCTCATTTATTCAAAGGTCTTCAAAAAAGAGTTTTGCATTTCACTGCAGAGGAGCTGCCTTGTTTGCATAAACCAAGGCCAAACTGGGGTTGCCTGGGAGCAGCTGAGTATGAGGGGGTGGGGAGTCCCCTGCCCCAGAGAGATTCTCTTTTCCTCTTATCAGTTAAACAGATAAAGCAGGAGACAGCCCACCAATCCAATCTCCAGTAGACCCTAGGGCTCATAAAGTGTGGGAACTAGGCCCCACGAAGACTGGAGACCTCTCAGCAAATGTCCTGCAACAAATTAGGTGGAAGGGATTCTCTGTCAAGGATGTTAAAACAGTGGCTTCCCAAGGACTGCTCAGGGGCCTTCTGGAAAAACGGGTTCACTCCACCCCCCTAAACTCTCCAGATTTCCCTGTTTTAGATATTTGCACCTGGCTTATCTCATTCAGCATGTGTCTAGGTTCCCGCAGGTAGAGTGCATGAGGACGTCATCTCTCTGTGACAATCGTATTTTGTCGTATAGACGCCATGTTTGTCTGTCCCTCTGTTGGCCATGTCAGTTGTTTCTGCCTTTTGGTAGAACACAGTAAGAAGACACCCATCTTCATGCCAGTGAGGGAGCCCTCAGGAGACACTAAATCTGCTAAAACCTTGATCTTGGACTTCTAACCCAGAGTTCTGAGAAAATAAATATCTGTTGTCTAAGCCTCCTAGTCTGATGTCTTGTTATGGCGGCCCAGGTAAACTAAAACGCCATGGTTTTGTTTTTTCCATTACTGTTATTTTTGTATAGAAAAATATGTCATGCCTTTTCTGTAGACCTAATATTATATAGTTTAGTGATTTATGCTAAGTATAGTGTTTATACTGGTCGTTTTCAGGAAGCACAAGAAGCACCTTTTCCTCAGAATCGTTTTTTGTTTGTATGTTTGTTTATTTAGAGAGATTTTTGCTATAGGGTGCTTGCTCTCACCAGAGACAGACAGACAGAAAGTAAGAAGTAAAGTCCAGAACCAATGCTGTCCAGAAGGACCTTCCAGGAAACTGAAGGAGTGAGGATGAAAAGAACGCAAGATTCGGAATGAGGCTTGCCAGCGCTCTGCCACTTCTTTGCTGGGTCATCTTGGGAAGTTCATGATATGGGGATGGCGATGATAGCTGTGATCATGGTGATGGTGAGGATCATGGCGATGAGGATGATGTGATGGTTGTAATAGTGTGGCCGAAATGGCAAGGATGATGATAGAGAGGACTGGGAGGCCTCTGAGCAGAGGAAATGGAGAGAGCCCGGGGTGGTGGGTGGGACACGAGCTGGCCGCCGAGGACGGAGTGGACCGAGTGGACCTGCTGGGCGGGGAGCACAGCCACAGGGTTCCGCAGATTAAAGGATGTGTCTCTGGGTGAACAGGATGGTCCTCGAAGGACCTGAAAGGAGGCCAGAGCACTGGAGCACAGAGAGCTGAGGGAGAGGGAGAGAAGAAGGCCCTGGGCCGTTTGCATTAGGGCCAAGATCTTAGTTTTTATCTTAAGGGCACTAGGGGATTTTTAAACACAGGAGCAATGTGCTGAGGACATGATGGCGCTTCTGATGCTGGGGAAGAGGATGATAATGAAGTGATGACGATGACAAGGAGGAGGAAGATGTTGATAATGGTGATGATGAATAAGATGGTAAGGTGATGGCGAGGGTGGTTGTGATCATGGTGATGGTAATAATCATGGCGATGAGGTGGTAGCAATAATGCTGGCAATAATGGCAAGGATGATGGAAATGATTGTGATGAAGAGCACGAAGAGGACCGTATGCTGGTGGTGATTATCATGGCGATGATGGTGGTAGCAATACGGTGAGGATAATGATGGCAGCAATGGTGATGGTGATTATCATGCTGAAGATGTTGATGAAAGAGGAGGGTGGTGATGGTGAGGACGAGCATGCCCATGGTAAGAAGGAGACGGAGGAAGAGGAAGGTGATGCTAATGGTGAGGGTGGTAATAATGATGGTGAGGGTGATGAGGAGGAGGATATGGTGATGGTGACGGTGATCACGGTGATGCTGATGATGGTGATCATGTTGATGATCATGTTGATGATGAGGGAGGAGGGCGGGGATGACGATGGTGATGATGGTGATGACAAGAGAAGGCTGAGGATGATGATGACGGGGTGGGGATGATACTGATGTACTGAACTGACTGAGGTGCTCATAGAGATGGTGATAATAAAAAGTCCAGGAGCAATGCCAGCCAGTAAGATCTTCCAGGAAACTGAAGGAAATACCACAGGATGTGACATGAGGCTTGCCTGTGCTCTGCCACTTGTTTGCTAGGTCGTCTTGGGAAGTTCACTGACCTCAAGCACATTTCAATTTCCTTATCCTCGGCAGTGTTGCTGAGGATGGAATGGAATGTGTAGAAGTGCCCCGCGCCCAGGAGTTGCTGTGAAATTCTCTGTACTTTCTCCCTGCCACACATGCACACACCCAGGTGGGCAATGGAGAGGGCTGGACGTGGGCATTTCCTCCATGCCTGGTTCCTACGGTCTGGTCTGGTGACATGGCCCATTGCTGAGGGACATTGCATTGCTACCAGGAGACCAAGAACCCCTTTTTAGATTGCTCTCCGAGCCTGTGAGCAATCATGTGAGTGGCGGTCCTTCTCAGAGAGTCTCTGTCTCCTCTGCAGCTGCCCACTGCCCATGCTCTGAGCCCTGACCCTCCTTGTCATGCCACAGTGAGTAGCTCTTCTCCCATTGCCACCTCTGGGGACTCTGTATGACTCAGGAAAAGTGGCTCCTCGCTTATACTGAACCCTCTGGGGATGTCACCGTAGAAAGGCACCACTTCCCTGGGCCTCAGTTTCCTGTCTTCGACCAGCCATTCCGCTTACAGAGCAGTGTGATGTTTCCGGGAGACCATGTGCCTAGCACCTGCCTACAGCGTGTGCTCCACAACCAGGCCGTCCATGATCACTGCTGCCTGTCTGTTGTTTGGGCATCTGTCCATTCTGTGATGTGGAATGATTGCATGGAGCACTCCCTTAGAATCAGTTCATCTCTGGCTACCTGAAGGGCAGGGACACTCCAACCTCCTCCAGATTTAAGTGTCACGAATAGTCACATTCCAATTTTCCAAAGTGATGTTTGGACTGACTCACCTGAGCTGTGCACCTACCCTGTGACCATACATGTGGCCTCCCTCAGCACCCACCTCTCCCCAGAGGCTGTCCTGACCTCTGATGAGCACGGGGAATGGGACAGAGCAGTTACAGGCTGTGGCCAGCACCATGGAGGGCCAGAGCCATGGACCTTCCCCAGGGATCAGCTCTGTGATCCCAGGGCACAGGCCAACTCTCCACACGGGGCTGGACTGGGCCATTCCACATTAGACCAGGAAGCGCAGGCTGGGAAGGGGCTCTCGGGACAAGTGAGACCAAGCATGCTCCCTTGGGGCCAGCACCCTCACACAGCTAAGAGTTTGTTTTATGTACTTTTAAAGTAGTGAAACAACTACGGATGGAAGGGAGATCTTTACTGCACGTAGCAGCTCAATTGCCATGAACTTGCGGCCTTTCTGCTTCATGAGGCTGTGATTCATCCCCATCACTGGCTATCAGAAGCAGTGAGCTCCCAGCCACATTTTTACTGAAGGGTTGTTACTTAACACAGGGGTCAAATAACACAGAGGTTCTCAATCCCACTACTGGTCTGTAGCCTATTGGGCCCAGCAGGTGGCATGGTGGTTGAGGAACTGATTCACACATGGTCAATGGTGGTTGGAGTTCTGAACCTGGTGACTTGAAAATCACAACAAATAGATGAATAAATAAATAAATGTTAAAAAGAAAAAAAAAGAAAAAAGGCAAAAGAACCAGGCCACACAGCAGAAGGTAAGCAGGGTGTCCTGGGCAGTGAGCAAAGCTTATCTGTGTTTACAGCTCCCCCCCATGGCTAGCATTCTGCCTGAGCTCTGTGTCCTGTCAGATCAGCAGCTGCAATGAACTCTCACAGGATCACAAACCCTATTATGAACCGCGTATGCAGGAGATCTAGGTCAGGTGCTCTCATAAACAATCCCCTCCCTGACTGGCCTTCCAGGTTATGGAAAAATAGCCTTCCACAAAACTGGTCCCTGGCACCAATAAGGTTGGGGACTGTTGATTTTACAAGTTTTCCCCCTGGGAGGACCCTTCTGCAGGGCAGGACAGGCAGGGCGCCCTCACCTCTGGCACACCCCCTGGGAGCACATGGCTGGGGAGAGTTCTGCTCGCTCCCCTTTGGGTCTGGGGCCCTGCAGGTAGATCTGTAAGGGAGTTCCTAGAAGAGCTAGGGAATTTCCCATGCGGAGCAGGCCATCATCAAGGCCATGCTGTCACAGACCTCAGTCTCACTCCCTCCTGTGGGCCAGCCTCTTGCTCTCGGATGGGGGAGGCCAGCGCTCTCCACATGCTCAGCTCTTCCTGCAGCCTGAGTGGCCTGGGAGCAGGACCACATCACCGTGGTGTGCTCACAGATGCCTTCATCCACCAACACCAGTGCCATCCTGGCCTTCACAGCCACCGTGCTGCACAGCTCCCTGGCAGCCACGTAGCCTCTGCACTACCTGCCCTTCGTGTCCGGGTGGCCCTTCTCTACTGGTGGCCTGCTTCTTCCCCATGTTGATCCTGTGGCTCAGCAAGGGGCAGATGCCAGATGGGAGTGGCGAGGGACCTCATGTGTTCTGTTGCTGAGCCTGGGCCCTGCAGCAGGCTGGGCCCTGGTCACCATCACCCACAACTCCGTCCTGTGTGTCCTCTCTCGGCATGGCTCTCATTCTCTACGGCTTGTGCAGGATCTGTGAGGAGGCCAGGGCTTGAGGCGTCTGTGTGCAGGGCTGCCTCCGGGCCTGGGCACCTTGCTGATGCACACAGCGCTTCCCACACTGTGCATGAGCCCAGGAGTGCTGTTCTCCCTGGACGCCATGCTGACCGGGGTCCCACCATATTGGTGCCAGTGCTACGCTTTACGAGCTCGGCTACTGGCAGTTGTGTGTGGGTCAGTGCTCCGGAGACACTACAGGAGGCATGAGGCCCTCTTTACCATTTCCTCGTGCTACCAAGTTCAAGCAGGCTGAGGGTAAAAAGTGAATGTCAAATGCACCAGTATCTGATTATGATAGACACCTCAGAACTGTAAAATAGAATTGTGGACCAAAATTTGAAGATGACCTTGATTGATCACTTCCAACATTTCAATTTTTTTATAAGCTTGTTTTATTGAAAGAGAAAGACAAAGGCACCCTGAATAGGATCTCATGCCACAGCCCCTCCCCAGCTTGCCGGCACTCTGAGCCAGCCGGGATCACAGGCATGTGTAAGATTGACCCGGGGATTGACCCTACAACCTTCCATATGGATCCAGCTTCGTTTGAGCACGTGTTACCACTGTACCACTGAGTTGGCCCCATTCCAATAGTTTTTTAAGTCGAGAAAGCTCTCTTCTAGTGACACTGAAACCCTACATGGAAATAGAAACAAGTAAAGTCCAAGTGGGGGTGAGGTTTTTAATCTGTGTTCCCTCAATGATTTTCTCCACACACACCCTCGGCCACTGAGGAAGGAGAATTGCTAACAAACACAGAGAAGCCAAAATGTTACCGACAGCTGGAGTGTGGGAGGGATGCAGGCGGATCTGCTAATTCCTGGGACTGTGATCACCCACTGGGGCAGCTGCTCAGATGCAGGAGGAAAACCTGAAGCCCAGGACCCACCTACAGTGGAGAGAGTCATGGAGAAACCTTAGAGCTGGAACTCTGAAAGTGTGTGCCTTTGAATAAAGATAAGTGATAACTAGCCCTTGCAGAGGGGCAGTGAAGAAAGTTGCCTGCCTTGACACTGATGCTGGGCAGAAGAGGAGGAAAATTCCTTGAAAATGTTTACATAGAAGCCACACTTAAAACAGGATTAGAGGGGTTGGCAGGTGGCAGGGTGCTGGTCTTCCTCATGGCTGACAGTGGTTTGAGTCCCAGATTTGGCTGCTTGCTTTCTTATTTCCCCTCACCCCCACTCCCTCTCTCTGATCAAATTGAAATGAATGAATAAATAAATAAAGTTAAAAAAAAAGACAAGATGAGAGTGGGACCAGCAGATAACATAATGGTTTCGTCACTGGACTTCCACGTAGTTGACCAGTTTGAGTCCCGTACTTGGCAGCTTAAAACTTAAGTTGGGTGCATGTACCCAAAATCCTGAGAGGAGAATGGAGTAGAAGGGATTGTGGTGTGGCCATCCTGTGTGTGTGTATGTGTGTGTGGGGGGGTGATTTCTCCCTTTCAGTTTCTCTGTCTCTCCAGAGAGTGCATGCGTTCTGTAGCAAAAATCTCTCTAAAAAGAAAAAAGACAGGATTAGAGTTCAGTTTCAACTATTAATAGTTTAGTGGTCAGAAACCCAACTCTGTGTTGCTTCTGGATGGTCTGAGTTTGAACTCGGGCTTCAGAGAATTCTCCAGTATAGAACCTTGAAGAGGGGTCAGCAGGTGGCATGGTGGTTAAGATGCTGGACTTTCACATGGTCAACCACAGTTCAAGTCCTCGTCCTGGCAGTTTGATTTCTCACTTTCCCTTTCTCTCTCTCCCTCTGTCTCTCGCTGGTCAAATTAAAATAAATAAATAAAGATAAATAAAGTGATTCATTAGAAAAATAAGAATATAAATGACAAAAAAATCTCAAAGAAATGAGTAGCATACACTGTCATTGAAACTCAGAAAGTGGGCTGTCCCATAGCAAAATGTATTCCTGTATCTGGGGAACTGGATCTCACAGGGTTGACCAAGATTCAAATTCTGTCCCTGGATGACTTGAAAACCATGCTGGGTGCATGTGTGCATATGCCCAAAATCTTGACAGGAAGGGGGAACTGAGGAACATCAATTGCAGGCTGATCACATCCCATTAAGAGGATGTACTCTATGGCAAGTGCACATGCCCTTTTGCAATAAACAACAACAGCAAAACAAAAAACTCACAAAGCCACACAGGGAAATAAAACACCATGAATGAATGACAGCAGCGTCATACCATATATACAGCCCCCTGAATTATCAGATACTAGATTAAAGTAAAAATGGTCCATATATTTTAAGGCATGCGAATATGAGCAGGGATAACATATTTTTAAAAATAACCAAGCAAATTTTGATAAGAATTAAACTGAACTTCTAGAAATAAAACTATTATAATTAAAACTGTTAAAAATGGGTTGAATTTCAAATGGATCATGCAGCATATTAGATATAATTGGAGAGAGAATTTACAACATGGGAGATAAATGAAATTAAATATCTAAATTTTAAAATAAATTACCCACTGAGACTGCAGGTGAATTGTGGCATGAGGACCCTGTCTGGGATGCCAGTCTCTCTCTTTCCCTCTCTCATGGAAGAAATAAATAAACAACAACAACAAACATTGAAGTCAGAATAAAAAAAAACCTAGCACATGTCTAATTTGGGAACATAACAGAGAAAAGGTGGAAAGAAAATATTTGAAGAGGTAATAGTTTTTTTTTGGAGAGTTTTTTGCTATAGGGCGTGTGCGCTCACCAGAAACACAGAGAAAGACAGAGAGACAAAAAGCGAGAAATCACCCCCTGGGAGGGTGTGTGGCCATACCGCAATCCCTTCTCCTCCACTCTCCCCTCGGGAACTTGGGCATGCACACACATGCACCCGGCGTGAGTTTAAGCCACCGGGTCTGGGACTGGAACCGCAGTCGACTACATGGGAGTCCAGCGACTTACCCATTACGCTAACTGATGGTCCCTGAAGAGGCAATAGTTGATCATTTTTAAAAATTGTTCAAAGATTTCAAACCTCACATCCAAAGATTCCAACTAGCTATAATTAACAGAAATGACAAATGATCCTTTTGAGGCATATCATGTGGAACTACAGAAAGCTAGATAAGCAGGCAGATATTAAAAATAGCAGCTGACTTCCCAAAAAACGATGGAAACCTGAAGCAACTGGAATAAAATTGTCAATGTACTGAGAAAAAAAATATTGATCTAGAATTTTATTGTTTTACAGGAAAGCAATCTTTGCAGAGAGCAAAATATAAATCGTGATAAAGCAGAAAAGCTGAAACACAATGTTTCTAATAAGACACATTAAATTTCCTTTAAGAGTTTAAAGAAAACTTATTCCAGCTGGGAGCTTTTGTAAAAGTGTATTTGCTTATCTCGTCCATGAGAGAGACAAAGAGAGAGGCACTCCCAGCAGGGTCTTCATATTATGATTCACCCTCAGCCTCAGTCAGTTGGGATCACAGGCCTGCATACCTGTGATCAGAGAGTTGCAAATACTGGCCTCCCACATGGGTCCAGCATCACAGAGTGTTGTGTTAGCGCACAGTGCCAAGACTGGGGGTGGATCACAGTGGGGAGACCCTACTGGGGTGCTGTTTCTCTGGCTCTCTGTCTTTCATGGAAGACATAAACACACTTCTTTAAATAGCATCTTTAGGGTTTTAAATATGTAGAAATAAAATAGTAATATTTAAATATAATCAAAAGAAAATGAGCTAAACGGTTAAATTAAAAGACAAATATTTTCAGCCAGCCAGGTGGCATGGTGGTTAATGCAAGCAGAACCCACATAACTGACTATGTGGTTCGAGTCTTGTGCCTGATGACTTGAAAAACAGGCCAGAAGCGTGTCCATGCTCACCTAAAATCCTGAGAGGAGAAAAGGGTTTGGGGTGTGGCCATCACCCCTGCAGGGGGTGGCTTCTCTCTCTCTCTCTCTCTCTCTTTCTCTCTCTCCAGTGACTGTGTGTACCCTATAGCAAATGATTTAAAAAGACAAATTATTTATTTATTTATTTATTATCATCATAATCTTGTTTATATTACATTGAATAACATATAACTTTATAGTGTGTTACATTTCTTTTTCCAGAAGGAATACCATGCATATCAGTCAATACAGAGACAATAAAATCCCCATTTCATCATCCAATAGCTTTTCATTATTTTTCCTGGACATCACTATCATTATTATTATTCCAATTATTTTTTAAAAGTCAATCACTACTTCTCATTTTGCTTGTAAAAAGACTTTACCCAACATGAAATACTTCTCAGGCCAAGCCACTTGATAATACTATACACGTCATCATCAACAGGTAATAAGCCATATCTGTGTCCTGATGTCTTGCCTCTCTATTTGTTCTCTTGCTGTCTTTCTCTATACTCTTCTCTTCTCCTGCCCCATTCCACGCTGTCTTATCCTTGTTAACTATTTTCACTGCTTTTCTGAAAAGACAAATATTTTCAGATTGGATGAAAAAAGAAATTCCAACTACAGGTTGCTTACAAAAGATACCCTGAAATATAAGAACATAGAGAGCCCATGAGAGGGCAAGGAAGCTAAGGTTCTCGGTCCCTCCAAGAGGAAGCTCTAGGTCATCTCCACCTGACTGGCCTGGAGGAACTAAGGTGGAAATGGAGCGGGACAATGATTAATACCATCTCTAATGCCAGCTGTAGCCAAAGGACTGTAATTTAGTTTAGTTTTGTTTCGTTTTTTAGAGATATTTGGCATAGGGCACGTGCGTTCGCCAGAGAGAAACAGACAGAAAACAAGAAATCACTTCCCAGGGGGGATGACCACACCACAATCCCTTCTCCTCCATGCTTCTCAGCATTTGGGGCAGGCATGGGCACACACACAAACACAAACACACACACACACACACACACACACAAGCACACAGACCTGTCATGTTTCAAGCCACTGAATCCAGGACTCAAACCCTGAGGTTGGCCATGAGGGACTCTAACACTACGCCACCTGCTGGTCCCTGTAGTTTTGTTTTTAAATAGCCTTCTTGTGTTCGTTTCCTGTAGAGACTATGGCTTTCCACTGACTCTAACAGGTTGCAGCTTCCCGCTCCGGAGAGTGAGGACACTGGGTTTCACAACGGTGCAAAATGTACCTGCAGTTGGAGAGCTGCGCAGGGGGTGGGCCTGCTGGGCTGCCTCAGACACAGCCACCTCGCTGGTCCCAGCCCCAGTGCCGACGGGCTTCAAGCAGTTCTGTGAGAGACTAGGGACTTGCTAGCCCTCTGCATGTGCAACCCAGGAATATGGAGATGCTGACATCCTGTGGGGTGAGTGAACCTTTGGTCAGAAGAAGGTTCTTCTCCCTTAAGGAGCAGCAACTCATAGGTCCTTCAGAAAATGGGCTTACACTGAGCACAAGTTCCCCGCCAAGCAGTGGTCGGCTCTGTAAGGCACAGTTGTTGGAGCTCCCACCCTCCCTCCTGCTTTCCTGGGACTATGGGCTTCAATTGTCACAGCACAGACTCATGCTCTGCCTTCAGAGGAAGCCTGGGTAAGCCACGGGTGAAAGAGGAAAATCCAGACCGTTCTCCAGAGACTTCAAATAGCCAAATATTTGACCTTGTGACTAGGAAACATCTGAGGAGGGACTGAAATCTGTCTCTGAAAATGTAATCATATGCACAGATGATAACTCTTGGCTCCAGGGGCCAGACCGTGGTGCAGCCGTAACACATGCTCCGTGATGCTGGGCCCACGTGGGAAGGCCTGCATTTGCATCGCTCTGTACCCTCAGGGAGAATGCCTGCATGCCTGTGACCTGGGCTGACAGAGGCTGGGAGTGGATCAGTATGAAGACCCAGTTGGAATGCTTCTTTCTCTCTCTGTCTCTCTCATGGAAGAGATAACTAAGTACGCTTGAAAAAAATAATAACAATTCTTGGGTCCGTGAGTAATCTGCATGAGATGACAGTTCAGGAGAGAGGCCAAGCTACGCACCCACAGCTAAGCCTCCAGGCTTCGTCTGTCCCAAGGTCCCCTTGTTCACGCCGTTCCCCTGCCAACCATGCTCCACTCTCCCAAGCCCAGTTTGTCCAGATCTTCCCACACTTCCTCAGGAGTTTCCCCTAGCCTTGAAGCCAGTTGCACATGTGGTGTGCACAGGCAAGCAACCAATGCCTTCTCGCTCTGCCTCTGGGTGGGTCGGGTGGTCTCCAAAGGAGCCTGAGCTCCTAGAAAGGGCCTGTGCCCCTTCTGCACTGAACAGTGCTGGCACAGAGATCATGCTGTCCACCTCTCCCACTGGGGCCATTCTTCTGAATGTGCCCACTCTGACAGCACGGCTGGCACCTTGTAGGAAACAAGTCCAGAGTTGCCCCAGGAGTGCAGGCCCAGACCCCGCAGGGAGGAGCTGAAGTTAGCTGGCAAGAAGGAGCCAGGCCATGGCACAACACCCCGCAGGCCGGACAACATACTGTGCTGCTGCCACCTGCTGGGCTCTCAGACGAAGGTCCTCGACGTCAGCCAAGGTGCCAGGGAGCCCAGGTGACCCTGGAAGGTCTTCCCTGGGAAGGCACAGAGAATGGAGAAAATGCCTTCCTAGGCTTCTCCGGGGCCCAAGCTCTCAGAGAGCTCTTTCCTGACAACCACACGGGACTGTGCTGCTATCAGAGCCCTAGAGGGCAGCAGGTGGATCCTGAGCTTGATCAAAGACAGGCAGAGAGAGGAGGGAGTCTGGGATCCTCCGCGGGTCCCAGCTGGACTGGGTTAGAGACACCCGAAGGCAGGTAGCTGCTCTGGCAGAATCTACTATTGGCTAGAGGTGATGGAATGGGCTGTTTGTTCTCTGAAGGCCAGCGTGGACGGCCAGGACAGAGCACACACTGGGGCTGGACTGCATTACTGCTCTGTGTCCTCCCACGCTGGGGTCTCATATTCAGCTCACAGAACATTAGAGCCACATGGCATCCGGGCATGGACAGTCCGGTCCCACGGTTCAGAGACCGGTCCCTGACACCGCCTGCTGGCCAGCCTGCACCTGCTGGCATTGCTGGGCATGGCCAAGGTCTTCTCTGGGCCCAGGTGACGGGTTCTACTCTGGACAGTCAGGCAGTTGGGAGCCATTGGGGATGATAAGCTTGGTGAGGCAGATACAGATCAGGGAACTAACCCAGAGCACAAGGAAACTGGAAGCTGGGACTGTGTGACGATCTGTATTGTGACATCCATCTAACTCAAATAACGCCCTGAGCCGTGAGACCTGCAAGGCACAACAATGAGGAACAAGCTAGAGAAGGAGCACAGGTTAAAGGAAGTCTAAAGGCACATATTTTAGATAAACACAGGGTCTAAAACGGGGTTAAGGGGACCCCAGGAAGGCGTCCGGGCCAGCTTGCCAACCTTGACACTGGCCCATTCTGTTTGTGGGACATATCGTATTTCCCTCAATAAACCGCGTGCTCAGCAGCTTGTTCCCTTGTGCTTCAGTTCTTTGCTGTGACAGGGAAGCACAGAGTGCACATTTCTCAACCCCAGACTGCACATTTTACAACAAGTGGTCAGGGTCTCCAAAATTCAGCTAAGGAAACTAGTAGGATACAAATCATGGCCAAATTAGTGAATTAACTAAGAAAGAGGAAAATGACCAATATGGGGGAGAAGCCAAGGGAATTCCCAGATAATGGGAAGAGAAACTCTGTGAGGAGGGCTGAGTAGTAGGCTGAAGGTGAAGCCAGCCTCTTAAGCATACCAGAGAGAAGGTATCTATAAAAAAGCATGGCTATCAGGGGTGGCTCAGAGGTAACACAGTGCCCTGTGAGGCTGTACCCATGCAGGAAGGTCCCAGGCATGTGGCAGAGGTATCCCTGGGCACATTGGGTATGCACACCTCCTGGAGATTCTTGTCTTTGTCTGTCATTTTTGCCAATCTGGCTATGATATGCCTTGGAGAGGATCTTCTTGGTTGATTCTGTTTGGGGTCTTATGTATTTTTTGAGTCTGGATATTTGAATGCCTTTCTAGGTTTGGAATGTTTTCTTCTAGGACTTCATGGAATAAATTACCAATGCCCTTATTATTTTCCTCCTCTTCTGGAATACTAATTATCTGGATGTTGGGATGCTTCATGGTATACAGTATTCCTTGTATATTATCCTCATTTTTCTTGGTTGTTTTCTTAATCTTCTTGATGCTTTTTCCTAGGTCAGATATTTTGTCTTCTACATTTGAGATTCGATCTTCTGCATGACCTAATCTACTTTTAATACTTTTGAGGGAGATTTTGTTTTCCTGTATCACATTATTCATCCCTAGAAGTTCCATCTGATTCTTTTGTAAGGTGTCTATTTCTTCTTGCAAATCAAGAAAGGACTTTCTCATCTCCTAGAGCTCATTGTCTCTTCTCTTGCATCTCTGTTATTTGGTCACTACAAATATTCTGAATTGTTTATCCAACATGTCCATGACATCCATTGTACTGTGTGTGGGTGAGGCGGAATTGATGTTTTCCCTTGAGGGAGAGACAATTTGTTGGTTGCTCATTTTTTTTAAAGAATTATTTTATTTAACTTTATTTATTTATTTGTTTATTTTAACTTGACCAGAGAGGGGCAGAGAGAGAGAGAGAAAGCAAGTCACCAGGTTCAGGACTCAAACCACGGTCAGCCATGTGGGAATCCAGTGCCTTTATCTACCATGCCACCTGCCGGCCCAGGTTGCTCATATTTTTTGAGCCTCTGTAATTGTTCCTAGTTATTTGGTGATCTATACATTCCTTCCTAACTTTTTCAAGGTACCTCTGAGTGTTCAAAGGTGTGCAGGAGTAGAAAATTGGTGATCTCTCTTCTGGTCTGCCTCTTTGTTGCTCACCAGTATCCTGCACTGTTGTCACTGGTCCTAAGTGAACCAAAGTCCTCCCTGATTTTAAAAAGTGGTGGGCCTCCAACTGAACTAATGAGCTTAACCTCAAAAAAAAAAAAAAAAAGAAAAGAAAAGATCAGGCAGCATGCATGCTATTCAAAACATTGAAGTTCTGAGCACCTTAAGTCAAGTGGGAGGGATAGGGACAACAAGCGATGGGTTCCAGCCATTATCGCCTGGTGTCCCTCAATGCCGCTGGCTTGAACCGGTCTCCGGAAGGGGTAGGAAGGGGTGCTAGTTCATCTTAAAGTCCCAAGAAACAAACCTGAAGTCCAAAGGCAAGTAGGAATGTGGATGAGCCACGGGTCCGGGCCTTTAGGGCCTGCAGCCAGAGGAAGGTTGGTGTCTGGCAATGCCACTGGCTTGAACCAGTCTCCAATCCAGACCTCATTCTTCATACCTGAAACATTGGGGGTGTCTTGGCTGGAGCAGGGGCGGATTTGCTCAGAGGCCACACTCATGCCTCTTTCTCCTTATGAACTAATGCCAGGTGGGTGAGCAGCTCAGCCTGGCTCTATCAAAAAAGAATTTCCTCTAAAGCTTAGGAACCTAGTAACAAATCTGACCAAAGATCTAGGCCTAAGTGGCTCTCTTTTAAGTCCAGGAGGCACAACCAAGGTTGTCTGCACAACTTCACAAGCAGCCTGCCCAGTTCGGGTGAAAAGGAAACTGGAAACACGTATTTGGGGTGCAGTAGTAGAAGATTCGTGCTCTAAATTCTGCTGCACTGAGAACAAGCTACATTATTTGGGGCAAGTCGTTCAGCTCTGGGCCTTGGTTCCTTCCCTTGCCACGTGAACACGATGATGCTGGATTACACACCTCACAGGGTCGTCATGAAGACCATGAACTAGAATGCTACATGCCAGGCTCTGCACATATATGACACCACTCGGTCCCCACAGAGTCCCTGGAAATGGGATGTTGCTGTTTCCCAGTCCTACAATAAGAAGCAGAAGCAGCTGTTGTCAGGGCTCCCTGTGAGTCCTCCTCTGACCGTCAGCCAGCAAATCCTACCACGCTCAGGTCCCACCACCCATTCCCTGCTCAAAACTCGTGTAAAACCTCGCTCTAAAATGCTGACATTTTCTTCTTCTCCTCTAAGAAAGTACCCAAAAGCAACCAGGAAAAAGAGGTACAGAGACAGAGATGCTACCTTTGATAAATTGAAGACACTTCTGAAATTTGTAACCATTAAATAGAAGGGAGGTGTGTAGACACAGGCACGCCATCCCAGAGAAGGGGGTTGGGGTTGCGGTGGGGTGGGTGTGGAGGGCAGGCATCGCAGCTCCAGGCTCAGGATGGCACACGTATTTTTATTCTGTTTTAAAAAAATGTGCCAATGGGAACCAGCAGTTAGCGTAATGGCTATGTCGCTGGACTCCCACGTAGTCGACCGCGGTTCGCGTCTCGGACCCGGTGGCTTACAACTCACGCCGGGCGCGTGTGCGTGCGTGCCCAAGATCCCGAGAGGAGAATGGAGGAGAAGGGATTGCGGCGTGACCATCCCCCCTGGGGGGTGATTTCTCGCTTTCTGTCTCTATGTCTCTCTCTGTCTGTCTGGCGAGCGCACGCGCCCTATAGCGAAAAACCTCTCCAAAAAAAAAAAAAAAAAAAAAAAAAAATGTGCCAACAGGTGTATGCCCTTGGCAGAGATAGAGTGCTAGGCATGCAACGTGGTCATGCTGCAATCTTTTCTCCTCCATTTCTCCATCCTGTCAAGATTTTGGTCGTGCACACACATGCATGTTTCTCAAGCTGCGAGGGTCGGAATTCAAGCCCCAGCTGGCTATGTAGGATCTGGCTCCCTTAACTACTAGGCTATTGGGCCAGCCCACAGGATACGGGCACATTTTGAATGGCGAAGCCAATGAAGCTCGTCAGTACCAACAGAAAGTGGGAGCACTGGACGGCAGTGAGGCTCCTGAGTTGACTTGGTTGGGAGAAAGACAGGATGATGACCAATGCCGGAGTCAAGCAGAAAAGCCACATTTGTCAGGAAAAAACTGTGGACTGCAGTGGGGGAGGAGATCCCACACTGTGGCTGCCTTTTGGTGCAGAACTGAGGCTGAGGAAACGAGAAGGCCAAAGGACGAGACCCACTCACATGTCAGATGGAGAATCCAGATGGTCTGGAGGGCAGCTCCAGACCTCTCGCCACAGTACCTCCTACCAACAGCTATCCTGGAAGAATCCCTTCGGGGAGATGTTGGCAGATGAGTTATGCAAAGATATTACTGTAAAAGGATGTGGGGGAAGAAGAGGACAAGTACTCACCTGAAAAAAAATTTTCCAGTATGTGATTAATCCATAGGTTAATTAGCTCAATTTAGCCATTCTCCAACATGTACATATTGCAAAACAACATATAGTCCATGATAAATATTTCCTTATTTTGTCAGTTAATAAATAAATACATGCAGTCAGTGGCACAGCAGTATGCAACCCTCTGGGATGCCGGAGGCACATGACAAGGTCCCAGGTCTGTGCCCTGAAGCGTCTTTGTGCATGCTGGCCACACCTCTGTGACCAGAATCCTGGCTGGCTGAGGCTGTGGTAGATTATGGCATGAAGACTCTATCTGGGGTGGCTGCCTCTCTCTCTCTTTCAAAATAATAAGCTTTTTTAAAAAATTAAAAGTTGGGTTGGTCCTACAGCCTAACAATTAAGGGAGCCAGACCTACACAACCAATCACAGTTGAGTCCCAGCACAACAACTTGAAACACTCTCTGGGCACATGTGCATGCATGCCCCAAATCACACAGAATGGGGAAATGTAGAAGAAAGGATTGTGATGTGACCATGCTCCATGGGGGGTGGGGGTGGGGTTGCTTTTTCTCTTTCTCTTTCTCTCTCTGTGGCGAGAACACATGCCCTCTGGCAGTTAAAAAAAAGAGAAATAAAATTAAAATAATTTATTAAAACATTATTTTAGGAAAAGTTTTTCCAAACAAGTAAGTTTAAAATTACCTAAAAACTAACTTGGATTCTGTACCATTATATAAAAATTAAAAAAAATTTAGATTCACAATAGCTAAAATATGGAAAAAATCTATGTGTCCAGTGACTGATCAATGGACAAAGAAAATGTGGTATTTATATACAACGGAATATTATTCAGCCACAAAAGGATGAAATCCAGTCACTTGAGGCAACATGGATGAACCCAGAGGAAATAACGCCAAGTGAAATAAACTAGACATTGAAGGACAAATACCATATGCTCTCACTCAGAGGAAGGGAAAAGACTCAATTGCATAGAAGTGCAGAATGTAGCAGTGGATACCGGAAGCCAGACAGGGAAGTGTGATGGGAAGAAGGGGAAATTCTGGTTAGATGTGAGCGTGCAGGTGGGTAAGCGGGATGAGTTCTGGAGTCCTGTAGCACAGGAGAGTAATGACAGTTGTGACAATTCAACGTGTACTTCAGAATGGAAGAGCGGATTTTGAATGTGCCAAGGCAAAGTAAAGGTAATTGTTTAAAATAGTCAATATGTTTACTGCCCGATTTGTTCATCACACAATGTGTATGTGTTTTGAAAAACCATACTGTACCCCATAAATATGTTCAACTATTAGGTTGTCTGAAAAATCAAGATGCATTGTTGCATAGAAAAAATGTGTCATGACTTTTCCAATGGCCTCCTATTATATGTAAATTATAAATTATATTAATAAAAATGTACAGTAAGATGATCACTGATAGTTACTTTAGGTGTTTTCTGTTTTCTTAAAGAACATTTAGTATCAATGTTGATATCATCTAAAAATAAATTTTCTAATTTTATGTCGTCCATTTAAAAAAAAGGAGAGTAAATTCAAAGGTAAATTTGTAGCCAAGATCTCATTTCTATAGGGGAATCAGTCTCCCTTAGGTCAGTGGGATCACCTGTTGGACCAGGTGACCTTGTAATTATCCCTCACAACTCTTCAAAATGTCGATGTCTTAGGAGCACAACCTAGAGCCCACACATCAGGACCTTTGGGGTCCTTGTAATTTCCTTTACATTTTCCGGGTGGTTTTGATTGATTTCTCAATAAGACACTCATACTGTTTAAGAAAAGAAATGGTTTGTTACCTGTTGATGATAACATGTATTGTATTCTCAGCTGAACTGGTCTGAGAAATATTTGATGTTGGGTAAATTCTCTTTACAAACCAAATGATATATAGTGATTGAATGTTTAAAAAAATATAGAGAATATTCCAACTGCATGCGAGAGCAACGTGGAGGGACTTTGACAGCCCAGGTCACACCGTACCTGCAGCTGCCACTCTCCTTTCCTATAAAGAACGCGGCGTGCCGGGGTCCCCGCGGCCCAGGCTGGGAGCGCTCATGCCGGGCCTCGGGGTTCCCGTTGTGCAGGCTCGGTTCCCGGCAGGCG
The DNA here is from genome assembly GCA_026018925.1 of Tupaia tana. Lineage (NCBI taxonomy): Eukaryota > Metazoa > Chordata > Mammalia > Scandentia > Tupaiidae > Tupaia > Tupaia tana. The sequence goes on along the minus strand of JAKSZU010000001.1, from coordinate 132,572,037 downwards.
GCTGCAGAGCCATAGGGCCCTTTGCTCCCGGAGCGCTCGGACCAAGGCCTGTGTTCCTGGGAGCCTGCTCTGCAGAGCTGGGAGACACAGGAAGGGCAGCGCAAGGAAAAGTGGAATTCCTGGTGGCAACAGCTAATGTAGCTCTGAGTGGCCAATAAAAAGAGTCTGGCAGTGAAAAAAAAAAAAAATATATATAGAATAAATGATAATAATAAAGATCTGAAAAAAAAAGGTCAAAATCTATTTGATGATGATGTGGATAGTAATGTCTTCGTCTTGACTGATATGCATGGTAATCATGCTGGAAAAAGAAATGTAATACACTGAAAAGATATATGTGATTAAATGTAATATAAAATTATGATAATAATAAATAAAATAAAATTATAAAAAAAGAAAATTAGCACAGGCCTACAAGACACGGCCTGTGAACCTCTGCTGAAAGAAATTTCATAAAACAAGAATCTCCTGTGAGTTTCCTGGGAAGGCTTAGAAGGCCGGGGTTTGGAGGAAGATTATGGGTTCCTGTGGGTTTGGTTTGTCTCCTAATCTATATTCCAAGTCTCCTGACTCAAAAGTGCAGCCCAGGGGCCAGCAGCACCAAAAATAAAACAAAATATAAAATAAATAAATAAACAAAAAGTGTTGCCATGGGGCAGAGCAAACTGTGACATTTCAATCCCAACTTATAATAAGCAAATACAACGACAACCAAAAGGGTTAAGTGAAGCAATCATTTCTGCAAAACCATAAAAACATAAGCACATAGAAATTATAGCAGACCAACAAAAAGAGAAGAAGTATGAATTAGCAGAGCTTAAGAAAAGCAGCCCACTTTGCTGCTATAAAAAGTGCCACAGATTGGGTAATTTATAAATAATAGAAAGTCATTTCTCACAGTTCTGGAGGGTGAAAAGTACGAGATCGTGAGATTGTCTTTTTCTACTTGCACTTTCTTCGAGGAGTGTATTTCAGTTTTCATCATGTATGTCTTTTGAAATAAAATCACTTAGATATTTTTATTGCAATTTCTGATTGCGCATTCCTAGGTTATGAAGTCTTGTTTTTACATTGAACGTGTATTGATCGACTTTTCTAAACTCACTTAATAGATATAATAGCATTTATTTTTAGATGCCACAGGATTTTCTCCATGGACAAGTCATCTCTGAATAGAGACAGATTGTTTCTTCTTTTTCAATCTATACACCTTTATTTCTTTTGTCTTGTCTTACCACATTGTCTGGGACTTTCAGCGTGATGTTGCTTAGGAGAGGTGGGACTGGATATCCCTGCTGTGTTCCTGATCTTTGGGGAAGAGCATTTGGTTTCTGTATGTCCTTTGTTAGACTGAAGACATTCTCTTACAGTTTACCAGTCTTTCTTTTTTAAAATCAGGAATAAAAGTTGGGTTCACAAGCCAGGACATATTATTTATTTTTTATAATTATTTAATTTAATTTAATTCATTTTAATTGACCAAAGAGGATCAGAGTGAGAGAGACCAAGTGAGACAGAAAGTGAGAAAGCAAGCTGCCAGGTCCAGGACTTGAATTGTGTTCTGCCATATGGGAGGCTAGTGCCCTTAACCCCACGCCACCTACCGACTTGAGGACACATTTTTTTTTTTTTTTAATTTGCCAGAGGGCATGTGAGTTCACCAGAGAGAGAGAGAGAGAGAGAGAGAGAGTTTGAGAAAACACCTCCAACAGAGTATGGTCATGTTACAATCCCTACTCTTCCACCTCACTATCCTGTTGGGATTTGGGGCACGCGTGCACGTGTGTCCAGCATGTTTCTTAAGCCACTGGGGCTTGGATTTAAACTGCATTCAGCCATGTGGGATCCAGTTCCTTTGACTACTCTCTCCCATGAGGCTGGCCCAGCCAGTTCACTTTTAAGAGTGAAAATCAGCAGTTTATAATTATGTTAGGTCAAGTGGTGCAAATCAGGCAGTAGATACCCTATTATTTTGATCAGCCATACATGCACTCTTACACTAAATTTGGAAAGGAAGGGGAGCGAAAACACCAGTTCTGTGAAAAAAAAATTTAAGCCATAGCATTCAAGATCTACCAGGAAGGTGGGGCGGGACAGGAGGGTATCATGTAGCCCTGCTGGTGTCCGCTCCTACCCACCTCCCTGGAGGCTATACTTGTTATTGCCATCCTGACGGGACGGGACTGGGGGGAGTGCTCTTTAACCTCAACAATCTGCCAGACCACAGAAGCATCCTTTGGAGTCTTGTCATGCAGCTGAGCCCAAACTGAAATCCTTGAGTAATCTAAACTGAAAGCCTGAGGATGACAGGACTAATACAGCACTGGGGGTTATGGTGTCGCCGACTCCTGTTCACCCTGCTGCCCAGTGGTTCACTCCAAAGCTGACTGTGAGTGTTGAAAGAGTTTCTTAGAAATAAGAGTGCACATTAGCCCATGTCTGAAAGACACATTAAACCACCTTCCTTTTGAAGGTAAGTGAAGAGAGGCTGGACTGTGCTGCAGTGGTAAAATGAGATGCTCTTAGAGCCTGGCCAACACGAACGGTTCCGAATTTGTGTGCAGAGATGTTCCTGAGTACCTCAGATGCATTCGTGCCCACGATCTGGGACTGGCTAAGGCTAAGGGTGCTATGGTTCTCCATTTATTTCTTTCACTCATGGATAATAAATAAACAGCAAGGCCCAGTACTGGGGGAAAAATCTTAAATGAGTCTTTGATTGAGTCAGATAAAGAAAAAAGTGAAAGATGAATTCCTGGAAAGTCAGTAGACACCAGTTTCTATTTGGCAGGTGCTCTAAGGGCACCTGCCAAACCTTGAGTTCTGACCACAGTGAGGGGCGCTGGAGGTAGGAGAGAAGCCCAGGCCCTCCAGGGTGAGGAATCCAAGAGAAAATAGCAGCACAGAGCTGGGAACCTGTCTCAGCCTGTTTTTGTTGCTATAAAAAGTGCCACAGATTGAGTAATTTATAAATAATAGAAAATCATTTCTCATGGTCCCAGAGGCTGAAAAGTCCAAGATTATGGTATCACCATGCCCCATGACCGAAGAAGGCTCAGGTTCTACGTGTCCTCCAAAGAGAATGAACTCTGTGATCTCATATAGTGGAGGGGACAGGGCCCTAACTCTTCACAACAGTGCACTGGAGATTAAATTTCAACGTGGATTTGAGAGGGGATACAAACATTCAAACCATAGGAGAACTTAAAGGCAAAATGACATAAGCCATCCAAACTGAAAGAGTTAGCAAAGTTTTTCTGTCTTGAAGTTGGCAGTGGGTGGCAGGAAGATTCATTTGAGCATTTACAACATGAAATCCATCCTTGTGTGGTTTTGCAGCCCACACAAATCCAGCAGAAAAACCCCAGTTACAAAGTTAGTACATTTTAAATACATAAAAGTAATTCCAGATTGGTGAGTCCCCTGTAAATGGGGAGAATAAATCCACTTTCTGAAGGAAGTCGATGTCAACTAAAGCTTCAAGAAATTGATGGCCAAGATGATGGGTCAGATGATAAAACACAATGCCCTGTGTGGCAATCCGACATGGGTCTGTTCCTGATTCAAGTCTGAAAACCTCCTTGTGTAACTGGTGGTGTCCCGTATGCCCATAAGCCAGGCTGACTGAGACTGGGAGTGGATCTGTGGTTGGCATGAGGACACTATTGGGGTATGCTCTCTCTCTCTTTCTGTCTGTTTCTGTCTCACTCTCATAGAAGAAATACATGAATTTGGGGCCAGCAGTTAGCGTAATGGCTAAGTCGCTGGACTCCCACATAGTCGACCACGGTTCAAGTCCTGGACCCGGTGGCTTAAACTCATGCCGGGCGCGTGTGCGTGCATGCCCAAGATCCCGAGAGGAGAACAGAGGAGAAGGGATTGCGGTGTGGCCATCCCCCCTGGAGGGTGATTTCTTACTTTCTGTCTCTCTGTCTCTCTCTGTCTGTCTGGCGAGCGCACGCGCCCTATAGCAAAAACCTCTCCAAAAAAAAAAAAAGAAATACATGAATTAAAAAAAAAATTCTCATAGATAAAGTGTAAGTAAATTGGTCAGCTTACTGTAAAAAATCTCACAACTCACCATGAAATATTATAACATGATAGCCAAGAGAAAAAGCAGACAGTCAGACCACCAAGACTTCAGAACAGACAGAGCGTGTCACATAAGAAAGCTTGACAAGTTTAAAGAAATAATAGGAAGTCTTGGTAATATGATCAATTAAGGAAAGACTGTAAGAATTAACAAGCAGATCTGAAAGATCTGGAAAACAACTTTTTTTTGAGAGTTTTTTTTTACTATAGGGCGCGTGCGCTCGCCAGACAGACAGAGAGAGACATAGAGACAGAAAGCAAGAAATCACCCCCCAGGGGGGATGGTCACGCCGCAATCCCTTCTCCTCCATTCTCCTCTCAGGATCTTGGGCACGTACGCACACGCGCCCGGTGTGTTTTAAGCCACCGGGTCCAGGACACGAACCGCGGTCGACTACGTGGGAGTCCAGAGACATAGCCATTACGCTAACTGCTGGTTCCCTGGAAAACAACTTCTAGAAACAATATACGTAGTAATTGAAGCTAAAAATCCAATGCGAGGCAGAAAAGATGCCTCAAAATATAATTAAGGAAATGAAAGATCGATCTAAAGAAATTGTACATAATCCAACCTCAAAGATAGCAAAAGATATTTTGAAGAGAGAGAGCACAACATGAAAACAAGAGTGATAAGATCTAGCATAATTAGATCCCAGAAGGGAATAGCAAAGGGCGTGGAGATGAGGCAGCATCGGAAGAAAGCCCGAGAGTGTTCTACAATTATTTGAAGATGGGGAGCATCGTAGCTAGGAAGGAAGTGTGTCTAAAAAGGCATAAAAAAGGCTGATTTCGTGGTGCAGTGGGAATGTACTGCTCAAAGGGAGTCAGGTCCCACACGGGTACCACAGTTCTAATTCTGACCCAGCTGGCCTGAAACACCCGTATTATGTGCATGAAAGCCCGAGATCCAATGAGCAGGAGGACTGAAGGAAGGGGACCATGGCGTGACCACACCCTGTGGAGGGTTGTCTCTCTCTCTCTCTCTCACATGCATGTGCACACATTCTATTATGAATAAAAGGGAAAAAAGAAAGACATTTATAAAAAAGATATCTGCATATAGACATATCACTAGAGAAGTTAAAAGCAACAGAGGGAAGAGACTGACCACTTAGAGACTCAGCAAACAGCTGACAGAAGTTGACAGATATTGTTCAGAAGATGTGCAAGCTCCCCGGTTCTCTCTGTCCGTTATGCCCTGCTGTGGGCTTTTTCTGGGCAGAGGAGCATCCTCTGTTCATTCCCAGGATGAGCCAGGAGTACCTGACACTGAAGCCTTCGAAAGCTGCCCTTGTTCCCTGATGAGCATTAGATACAAGCCCAGCTTCCTTTTCCCAGGTGTGCATAACTGGAATGTTCTGGACTGTGCCTCAGAGGGCAGCAGCAAAACCATGAGCCAGCCCTGCAGAAGCAAATGGCTTGAGATCAAGCCCTTATCAGCCACCTGTCAGCCCCGCTCATTCTGGTTCTTGCTGCCATCCTGTCCCAGATCAAGCACCAGCACTTGCATCCCCAGAGCCCTCTTCTGGGGGAACCCCAGCAGCGCAGGGTCTAACACAGTGGTGTGGTGCACCCTTCAGCTTCTGAGCAGGCCAGGTGGAGGCCCTTCTTCCTAAGGCAGCCCTTCCTCCTCTCACTCGTTACAGCCCCAGCCTGGCAGTGACACAGGCCCCAGCAGTAGCTGGATCCAGAAGAGTTCAACTCATGCCCCGGTAACTTGTTAGAAAACAGTCATGTAGGATAATAGCACAGCCGAGGACATCAGGTGTCCACCAGGGCTCCAGTGACTTGGGCAGGGCATCTGCTACTTCTCTTGGCATCGGACCAGTGCAGGTCCAATGAGTCAATGTGCACAGACTTTGCAGACTTTATATATTTTCTTTTTAAATTTTATTTCCTCTTATAATTATTTTAATTGGCTATAGGACATGCATGCTCACCAGAGAGAGACACAGAGAGAGAGTGAGGAAAAGTGAGAAAGCAAGCTGCCAGGTCTGGGACATGAACTGCAGTCAGCCTTGTGGGAATTCAGCTTCTTAATCACTATGCCACATGCTGGACCCAGCAGGAGTATATTTTCATTCATTCATGAGCTTATGTTTATTGAGCACCCACTATGTACAGGACACTAGGGAAAGAAGGAAGAGAAAGACAATGTCACTTGACCCAAAACATAAATAGCTTATGACGATCGTGGTGATTACAGTCATCATGCTTGTAGGTAAAAAAATAAACTGTAATTAAAATTGGAGGTCACAGCAACATGGAAGTCATTGGGAAAAGACTAAAAAAAGGTCAGTGCATGCAGAGTGCTTGCCCTTTCAGGAAAGGGAAGGAGGTGAGGGTTTTTTTTTTTTTTTCTTTTTTTAAAGATTTTTGCATAGTGCATGTGCACTTGCAAGAGAAAGAGAGAGGGAAAGTGAGAAATCACCCCATCCTGGGAGGGAGGTTGGCCATACAGCATCCCTTCTCCTTTGTTCTCCACTTGGGATTTTGGGCATGAACGCATACGTGCCTGGCGTGATTTTCAAGTCACCCGGGCCAGGACTCCAACCATGTTGACCATGTGGGCGTCTAGCCTTTACCACCTTTACCACCACACCACCTGCTGGCCAAGGGGGTGATTAATTTTAGGTTTTTCTAATACATACAATGTTAAGTATGTCTAAAACATTAAAGGTAACTGGTAAGATAGTGGGATGTAGAGGGAAAGGATGTAAGCGGTTTTTGTGCAATCTTAAAGTTTTACAATTTTACAAGGTAAAATCGCCTAAACAAAATTAGGTTCAAAAGTAAATCTGTATTTAAATGAAGGCAGCCAAAGAGGTGTTCTTAAGCCCAAATTTCACTAACTTCAAAGTGAATCCATCTCTATTAGGAATAATAGGTAATATTTTAAAAAATTATCTCATTAAAAAACAAAAAAGGAGTTAGGAATTAAAAAACCCATGGGGAATAGCTAATAAAACATAACATTTAAAAAATATTGTCAATAGGTGCTCGTAGGTGGCATGATGTTTAAGGGCACTGGACTCCCATGTAGCAGACTACGGTTCAAGTCCCGGACCTGGTGGCTTGCTTTCTCATGTCCCCCCACCACCCTCTCTTGTCCCTCTCTGGTCAAATTAAAATAAATAACTACATAAAGTTAAATAAAATAATTTTTTGAGAGGTTTTTGCTATAGGGCGTGTGCGCTTGCCAGAAAGACAGAGAGAGATGGAGAGATAGAAAGCAAGAAATCACCCCCCGGGCGGGGGGATGGCCACACCACAATCCCTTCTCCTCCATTCTCCTCTAGGGATCTTGGGCACACATGCACATGCACCTGGGGTGAGTTTAAACCACTGGGTCCGGGACTTGAACTGCGGTCGACTACATGGGAGTCCAGTGACATAGCCATTATGCTAACTTCTAGTCCCAATAAAATAATTCTTAAAAAAATTCAATAATATCAATAGTCCAGTGTTAATTTATCTATCAAAAGTGTTCGCAGGATTGATAGATGTATATGTTCACATGTGTACAGCTCTGTGTGTGTTTGTGTGTGTGTGAATGTGCAGGATTTTTATGTCAATCATGTTGACTTATAAGAACTTAGAATAAAAGTGACAAAGCCACTCAATTCCACCTCCCAAATATGATCATTTTAATATTTTGTTTATTTATTTGTTTGAATTGTCAGAGAATGTGGACACTCACCAGAGAGAGACAGGGAGAGAGAAAAGGAGAAAGCACCTCCAATGGGGGTGGCCATGCTGCAATCCCTTCTTCATTTCTCCATCCCCTCTGGATTTGGGGAATGCTGTCCCAGAGACATCAGAGCAGAATGAGGTCAGATCTGAAGGAAAATTGTCTTTTGTGCCTGAAATTGGTGACATTTACAAAGTCTTCATGATGAAGTTCTTAAAAACCAGAGCAATATTCAAAAATCTGATTTTCTTTGCTTTTTTTTTTTAAACTGCTAGAGGGCATATGCTCTCATGAGAGAGACAGAGAGGGAGAAAACACACCCACTAGTGGTATATGATCAAGCTGCAATCCCTTCTCCACTTTTCCATCCTGTCAGAATTCTGGGACACACGCACACATGCCTGGTGAGTGAGGCCCAGATCCAAATGATGGTAAGCCACGTGGGATCTGGCTCCCTTCACCACCAGGCTGTGGGCTAGCCCTTAATGTTCCGCTATACATTTTTCAAGTCTTATCAATGAATGTATTTATTTCATAGAACTAAAACCAGATTGTATACACTTTTTCTAGACTGCCCTTATTTTTACATATTATTTTATTTAACTTTATTTATCCATTTATGTAGTTATTATTTATTATTTATTTTAATTTGACCAGAGAGGGGCAGAGTGTGAGGGGGAGAAAGAGAGAGTGAGAAAGTGAGAAAGCAAGCAGCCAGGTCTGGGATTCGAATTGCGGTTGGTCATGCGTTAGTCAAGCATCCTTAACCACCACACCACCTGAAGGACCCTGCTCTTTTTTTTTTTTTTTAAGTTTTTTTTTGTTGTTTTATTTTGTTCTGTTTTTGCCACAGGGCACATGTGCTTACTGGAGAGGGAGAGACACAGTGAAAGGGAAAGTGAGAAATCACCCCCAGGAGAGATGGCCGTGCTACAATCCTTTCTCCACCATTTTCTTCTTGGAATTTTGGGCTCACATACACACGTGCCTAGGTGTGACTTTCAAGCTTCCAGGTCCAGGAGTAGAACCACGGTTGGCTATGTGGGAGTCCAGCACCTAAACCACTGTGCCACCTGCTGGCCCCTAGACTGCTTTTTGTTTAGAAACATTTCATAAATATTTTCTTGGGTTAAAAATTATGATGTGGGGGGACCAGTGGTTAGCGTAATGGCTATGTCACTGGACTCCCACGTAGCCGACCGTGGTTCGAGTCCCGGACCCGGTGGCTTAAACTCACACCAGGCACGTGTGCATGCGTGCCCAAGATCCCGAGAGGAGGAGAAGGGATTGCGGTGTGGCCATCCCCCCTGGGGGGTGATTTCTCGCTTTCTATCTCTCTGTCTATCTGGCGAGCGCACGCGCCCTATAGCAAAAAGAAACTCTCAAAGAACAAATTATGATGTGGGATCAGATGGTGGCACACTGATAAAATGCAAAGCGCTGGGAAAACAGGTGGTGTGGTGGTTAAGGTGCTGGACTCCCACATGGTCTATTGCAGTTTAAGTCCTGGACCTGGTGGCTTGAAACTCATGCCAGGTGTGTTTCCAAAATCCCAGAAGGAGAGTGGAGAAGAAGGGATTGTGGCATGGCCATTCTTCTCTGGGGGGTGATTTCTTTTCTTTTCTATTTTTTTTTTTTTTTTCTTTTTGGAGAGGTTTTTGCTATAGGGCACATGTGCTCGCCAGAAAGACAGGAGAGACTGAGAGACAGAAAGTGAGAAATCACTACCCGGGGGATGGCCATGCTGCAATCCCTTCTCCTTCATTCTCCTCTCAGGATCTTGGGCACACACACACGTGCCCAGTGTGAGTTTAGGCAACCAGGTCTGGGACTCAAACTGCGGTAAACTACATGGGAGTCCAGCGACATAGCCATTACGCTAACTACTGGTCCCTGGGGGGTGATTTCTCACTTTCCCTCTCACTGTCTCCCTCTGCCTCTCTGGTGAGAACATGGGCCCTATAGCACAAACCTAAAATTTAAAAAAAAAGAAAAGAAAAGAAAAGAAAAAAGAAGGAAAAAAAATAAAAGAAAAAGATGCTCTGTGAGGCAATTGCACATGGAAAGGTTTCTGGTTCAAGTCCAGAGACCTCCCTGAGTACACTGAGCATACACATGCCCATGATCCGGGGTTGGCTGAAGGCTGAGAGTGGATCACAATGTCAGGACCCTGCCAGAGGTGCCACCTCTCCCTCCATCTTTCTCTGCCTCTCTTGCTCATTGAAAAAATAAGCTTTAAAAAAGTCATCTTCAAAAAAATATAAATCCAGTATATTTTCAATGGCTACATAATTACCAACCACATGAATGTGACAAAAACTATTGAGCCATTACTGTTTGGGGACCAGAAAGCTATATTCTATTTCAGATTGAATTATAAATAATTATAATTATATATAATACAATCATAAACATTATCAAGTTTTGCCATATGTCTGATTTTTTAGCCCCTTAGCCCACTGCATTTTTCCATAACAAGCCAACTAACCTGCCATAGCCCACCAATTTCTGGTATACTTAGTGTATTTATCATCTATCTCCCCAAATCAGAATATAACTCACTGAAAGCAGCGCTTTTTATCTGGCTTAGTCCCAGTGCCAAGAACAGTGCCTGAGATGGAATAGTCACCGAACAAGCATTTGTTGAATGAGTGGGAGAAGGAAGTGTTGGCAAGGATGTGAATAAATTGGAACCTTTGTAAATTGCTGGTGGGGATGTAAAATGGCATGGGTACTGTGGAAAACAGTATGATAGTCCCTCAAAAAAATCAAGCAAAGAATTACCATTTAATCCACCCACTGCATTTCCAGGTTTACAAGTCAAAGAACTAAAAGCAGGAACTTGAACAGATATCTGTACATCACTGTTTATACTAGCACATTCAGAGTAGCTGAATGCCCCTTGATGGATGAATGGATAAACAGAATGTGTTATATCCAAGCAATGGAATATTAGTCTTCAAAGGGAAAGGAAGTCAGATACATGCCACGACATGGATATACCCTGAAAATATTACATTAAGAGTTAGCAAGTGGTGTGGAGGTTAAAGTGGCTGGATCCTACATGGCCGACTGCAGTTCAGGTCTTGGGCCTGGCAGCTTGAAAATCACGCCAGGCACATGTGTGTGTACATGCCCAAAATCTCTAGAGGAGAATAGAAGAGAAAGATTGTGGTGTGGCCTCCTTCTGACAGGTAGGGGGCAAGGGAGATTTCTTACCTTCTCTCTCTCTCTCTCTCTCTTTGGAAAGTGCATGAGTCCCATAGCAAAAACAAACAAAAAAACAAAACAAAACAAAAAAAAGAAAATATTATATTAAGTGAAATAAGCCAGTCACAAAAAGAGAAACACCATACAACCCACTTATATGAGGTATGTAGAGTACTCAAATATTGAAAATGTGAAACACTAGCTGCCAGCAGCAGGGGGAGAGAGAAATGAGGAGTTATTACTTCATGGGCACAGTTCTCTGGGGTCATGAAAATGTTTTGGAAATAAATTGTGGTGATGGTACACAACAGGGTAAATGTACTTAATGCCATTGAGTCGTACACTGAAATTAGTTCAGATGTTGGAACCAGCAGGTGATGTGGTGGTTAAGGCACTGGACTCCCACATGGCAGACCACAGTTCAAGTTCCCACCTTGGCAGCTTGAAACTCATGCTAGGTGTGTGTGCATATGCCCAAAATCCTGGGGGGTGACTTCTCACTTTATCTCTCTCTGTCTCTCTCTGGCCCATGCACACACCCAATGGCAAAGATCTAAAAATAAGCAAACTAACAAACAAATAAATAGTTCAGATGGTAAATTGTAGGAGAGGTACATTTTACCACAATATAAAACAAAAAAGAAACAGTTCATTGTTTTAAAATATATAAAAGTTTTTAAAAAGTTATTTTATTAAATTATTCTTTTTTGTTTTTATACTGGCATATAAATAAATAAATAAATAAACACACACATATATGTGTGTGCACATCTATATTTATATTTATTTTATTTTATTTGTTTTATATGTATATATGTGTGTGTGTGTTGGGGGGGTATATATATATTTTTTTAATTCGATCAGAGAGAGACAGAGAGAGATAAAGAGAGAAAAGGAAAGTCTTTTTTTTTTTTTTTTTTGGAGAGGTTTTCACTATAGAGCGTGTGCGCTTACCAGACAGACAGAGAGAGACAGAGAGACAGAAAGCGAGAAGTCACCCCCCCAGGGGGGATGGTCACACCGCAATCCCTTCTCCTCCATTCTCCTCTCGGGATCTTGGGCACGCACGCACACGCGCCCGGAGTGAGTTTTAAGCCACCGGGTCCGCAATGCGAACCACGGTTGACTACGTGGGAGTCCAGCGACATAGCCATTACGCTAACTGCTGGTTCCCGAGAAAAGGAAAATGAGAAAGTAAGTCACCAGGTCTGGGACCCGAACTACAGCCAGCCATGGGGGAGTCCAGTGACCTCAACTGCCACACAACACGCTGGCCCAGGAAAAGTTTTAAAAATTTAAAAGATTTCTCAGCAGTAAGTCGCTTGACTTGAAATTTCTAATCTGACTGGGGCAGCTTTCTGCAGAGATGCTGACCTGAGTCCCAGGGTGTGTCACCACCGCATCCTCAGCCACTGCTCCCCACCCCATAGAGCCTCTCACTGCAGACTGTGGCCCCTGAAGCCCGCTCCTCTCAAAGCTGCTCAGTCCCAGCCCTGCCAGCCTTCCTCAGAGGCGTGGAGTCCCACTCCTCTCCAAGTCCATTCAGTTGTGCCCCCACTCCCGGGGAACTTGGGTCTCAGGCTGCAAACCTGGACTCTGCAGCCCCACTAGTGCAGCTGACCTACTCAGCTGTTGGCTGGTCTGTGGGCACGGTCAAGTGAAATCCTGGGGTCTGTCCAGAAAGTGAGAGGTGTGGCCGGACAGCTGAGCCCAGGGAACTAGTGCCAGGAAGAAAAATGGTCAAAGGCATGACTGGAAAATCTAAGTCCCTGTATTGTAAAAATTAACAGAAAATAAGTTTACATTAGAATGATAACAAAAATGATTCAGTGTTACCTGAACTGGGACATCTTGGAGTAAAAGATCTTTCCAGGGGTCTTTGGAGAACCTGATGCCATGTCTCAGGGAAAGAAAAAAATACAAATACTTATTTTCCTTTAACCCAAGAGTGAGGATGTTTTTAAACTCTGAAAGGACAGAATAGCTGGATTAGCTCTAATTGGCCCAAGGGTGACCACTGGAACAACAGAAAAGAGCAATTACCATTCACAGGAAGAAGTTGAGTCCATATTTATTCTTATAATTATAAGAAATGCAAGAAAGAAGTCCTTAAATACAAAAGAGGAAAGACCACAATAGAGGCAGCCTGACTTTATTAATTTTTAATAATATTTTGCTTTAGGTTGTGTGTGCTTGCCGGACAGAGAGACAGAGACAGTGAGGGGGAAAGTGAGAAATCACTCCCCAGAAGGAGTGGCCAGCACTCTCCTCCATTCTCTTCCATTCTCCTCCTGGGACCTTTAGCACACATGCACACGCACCCAGCTTGAGTTTCAAGTCATCCGGTCCAGAACTCAAACCACAATCGACCATGTGAGAGTCCAGCCACGTAACCGCTCCGCCACCTGCTGGCCTCTCGGGTTTATTAACTTTAACAAGAGGACTGCGGAGTCTGGAAATCTTACCCTTTATTCCACGTGTAAGCAACAGTGAGGTAGAGGCGCACCTTGGTTTCTCAGTGGGGAAGAATGGCCGCAGAGAACGCTGACGGCCAAAGTTCCCGGAAAAGCTCAGGGGGCACCAGCTTCTGGAGTGGGTGGGGGACTTGGGCACGCTGAAATGGAAAGAAGTTTCAGCTCCAAGAAATGCAAGAGGATGGCTCGCCAAGGCTAGTGGGTTACCCCCGCTGCTGGGGAATGTTGCACTGGAGCCCACTCTGGGCAGAGGCAAGCTCCAGGAGACTAAGGCCAGTGGATTATGACAGACCAAAACAGTCCACCAAGGTTTGGACGCCTCCTGTCTCAGGCTTTTTGGACAAGGTGCCTGGGAGCTAGCCGCCAGGGCCAGTGTGGCCCGCGTGACCCACGGGAGTCCTGCCTTCCTTTGGGCCTCGGCCCCAGCTGGCAGGCAACCCTGGGCCTCCCAGTCCTACCCGGTAGGACTCCCCACCGCTGCAGCCCCCTCAGCACCACCCCGCCCTGCCCCCACTCCCTGGGCCCTGCGGTGCCCTCTGGTCCAGAGTTACTTCATCCCTGCCAGCCACTACCCACTGGGCTTGGCAGCTGGCAGACTCGTCCGGTTCTGCGGGGAGGGGGTCTCCACAGCATTCTGCTCCTCCCCCAAGACTGCGGCAGGGCACACACAGCGGCCCACTCGGTGAGTACCTGTGCGGGAAGCCTGTTCGTTCCCATTAGTGATAAAATCAGGTCCAAAAGGACATGTAAAGATGGTTCTGGAAGACCCCACCTTGCATTCCGGACCGCCTGCTCCTACCAAGCCCGCTCCGACTCCCGGGTAGGACCAGCAAAGGGGCTCGGTGGACCCCACCTTTCCAAGAAGGTTGGGGTCAGCGAGGCGGGAGCGCCGATCTACAGGGGGAGGGGCACTCACACCTGTGCGCTCTGAGGATTGGGACAGCGGCGGTGGCGACCGGAGGAGACCGGGCCCGCGGGATGCAAACCCACAGCGCTGTGGGGAGACAGAGACACACGGAGAGGGAGACCGGGGCGAAGCACGAACAAAGCCAGCCCGCGCGGTGCAGGCGGCCGCAGAGCACCCGGGCGGCGGCGGCGCACTCGGGCGGCGGCCCTGCGGGGGAAGCCCCCACCCAGGTTGGGCGCGTCACCTCGCCCACCCTGCGCGGGCAGCCATCCTCCGACCGGCGACCGCCCCGGCCCCGCCCCTCCCACCGCCCTGCGGCGACTTAACCCTCGCCTGCCCGCCCCCGCGCCAGCAGAGGCCCTCCGGCGGCGGCGGGTGGGCGCGGGCGCTGTCCTCCCTGCCCCGCCGCGACGCTGGGCGCCGGGAGCTGGCCGTGGTGCTGAGCGCGCGGCTTGGCCCTGGTACAGCCGCGCCCTGTGACACTCCTGGTTCCCAGCGGTAAGTCACTGCCCAGGCCCCCAGAGGCTGTGTTGGTCCCTGCCCAGAGGATGTGGGCTGCCCGGGGAGCGGGGAGATTGGGGAGTGTTTGTGCGTTCTTTGGAGCGATAGGCCGGCTGAGTGGAGGAACCAGAGTCGGGGCCCTGTCCACCCCACTGTGCCAGGCGTGGATGGTGCGGTGTCCTGGTCTGGGGACTGTGACCCTTCTAGATTGGGCTAGGGAAGGGGAGAAGCCATGCGCCCACGGAGCTGGGGCCTGAGGAAGAGCGGATAAGGCTGCAGAGGCCCGTCTGCTCTTGGTTGGGCAGGCCAGGAACGCCCAGAGCTCCCTCAAAGGAGGTGGCCAAGACCTTCCCTCCCCAAGGGCCCTTTTGTCTCCCTGTCGTGGGGGCAGGGTGGCTGGTGCTGCTCTTACTGCAGTTTCTATTTCTGCTTTACTCCAACCCCACCCCCACCCCAGGATGCGGGAGCTTTCCCTTTCCACAATGGCCTTCTCTCCATCCCTCTCCATCCATGACAACGCACCTCACTACAGAGATCAACTATTGCCCCAGAGCCTCCACCCCTCCCCAATTTCCAGGAAGCCTCTGCGCAGGACTCTCCTCCTGGGCCCTCCCGTTTTTGCTGCTTGTACCCCTTTGCATTTCACTGCTGTGAGTTTCCAGGGTACTGGGGGTGGGGCAGAGGGAGGTATCGCAAATACCAAACTCTTAGCCAAACACGGTATGTCTCAAGATGTTTCTGTTGCATGTGTGTTCCTCCAGCGTTTTTATTTTGCTCCATGAAATCAACACCCAGTCACTTTCGTGTTATGAAAGGAAAGAAAGGCACAAAATTGCCTGCTCAAGAGGAAGCACAAATCCTAGCCACCTGAGCCAAAGATAGTCATCCTGCAGCCAGTAAGACAGCTTGGTTTGCTCACTTTGCGATCACCCCATTCTGTGTGCGGGCTGCGTGTCAGGCTCCGAGGTGGGAAGTGTGTAGACTTGCTCTTTGCCAGACCCTGCTCTGGTTCCCAAACCACGCCCTTGTCTCCACACTTGCCCCCGCTTTCCATTTGTGCCTGCACTGGAGTCATCTGAGACAGCCCAGGCCACTCACCCTTCATGACTGACTCCCATGGCACAGAGGGCACAAGGCCCTCCTAAGACTGCAAGCTGGGTGTGTCTGCCCAGGTGACCTCCTGGCCTCCTCCCCTGGCTTTCTGCTTCAGCTGCTTGGACCGCTTTCAGATCCTTAGATATTCTTCCCTCACTCCTAGGGGCCTGACCACAGGCTGTTCTCTCTGCCTGGAATGTTCTTCCCATGTCTTTGTCTGGCTGTCTTCTGCTGTCTTTTAAGTTAGGATTTAAATAGCATGTTCTAGAAACAGAATTGAGTAAACAAATATTCTTTGTGGTCCCTGTTCTCATGGGATTTGCAAGTTTTTTTTTTTTTTTTTTCCTGTCATAAGGTGCATGCACTTACTGGACACACACAGACAGAGAGATAGTGAGAGGGAAATTTAGGGATCACCCGCCAGAAGTATGGCCACACTGCAGTCCCCTCCCCTCCATTTATTCTCTGGATTTTGGGCACACACTCACATTTGCCCAGCATGTTTGTCAAGTCTCTGGGGCCAAGACTCAAACCATACAGTCAGCCATGCGGGATCCAGGCCCCTTAAACACCTTGCCACGGGCTGGTCCACAACTTTATCTTAGAAATGAGAGACTTGACATAGGTCTTCATGTTATTGAGACCGTCTTAGAAAACGCTGTGCATAAACTGTGTTTGCAGAATTAAGAATTCCAAACAGAGTGTCCTATTTAGGAAACTTGGATGTAAGTATACGGCTAGGATGTTTCACACATGTAAACTGCTCCTTTTAGTTTAACATCAGGACTAGTGGGGTCAGTGGGTGACGTGCTGGTAAAGGCTCTGGATTTCCATGTATCTGACTATGGGTTGAGTCCGAATCTGGCAGATTGCTTTCTCACTTTCCCTTTCTCTCTCTGTGTGTGGTCAAATTTAAAAATAATAATAAAAAATGCAATTAAATTAATTAATAAATCTTTTAAAAATAAAGTAAGGACTAGCTCACAGTCCACTATAGTTAGAGTCCTGGACCTTCCAGTCTGGTTAGGTAGGAAGACCAAGTACCGAAACGAAGACTTGGTGGTTTTCAGTGCTGCAGACAAGAAGGCGCCAGTCCTTTGGGGAGGGATGTGGCGCTTGCTGAGGGAGGACCTGTCATGTTTCATGCTGGGATTCCACTGATGGGGTCTGTAGCCACAGGGTTACAAAGCAGAGCGTGCCACTTTGCAACTGAGAACCTAAGCATAGTTGGCCTCCGCCGTCAAGCAAAGGCAGCTGTAGCATCTGGCTGTCCACATAAATCCCAGTCTGCTCCGAGAACGTCTGGGGAAGCGGACGCTCAGCCTTCCTCCAGCCGGGCAGGGAGTTCCCAGCCATGTCACACACAGGCCACACATTTCCAAAGAGATGGGCTCTGATGAAATATTTTAATGTGGACACTGAGTGGACTGGGCAGACCAGAAATCTCGTGACTGCTCTGGTATCCATAAGCCTCTGGTTCACCATTCCGCACTTCTGTGCCTATTGTCCTGCATGCCATCTGCCAGATAAACCAGGAAGCAGGGTTGGCAGTCTTAGTGACACTGAGCTCGTCATCTACAGCAATGACCATTATTGTGAAGGACGGTTTTCCAAGATGAGTGTGGAGTGAAATTTCCAACTGTTCATGATTTTAAATCAGTTGGCTGTTTTGAGAATTGAGAACCCAGTGGTTTTATTTATAGAGATATCAAATAAACCATCTTAGTTCTTGCAGCAGCAAAATTCTGCACACAATGAAATAATTCTGTCATGCCTGGTTGCATTAATTTCCAAGAATATGCTCATCAAAAGACTTTTCCAAAACATAAGAAAACTTACATGAAGTCATTATCTCATAATAAATATCTACAAAATTTCTTGCCATAGAAATATTACCAACAAAGAGTGTAGCAAAGGAAATTTGGGGAAAAAAATGGAGAGGTAAGGCATTTGTGGGACACAAATAAGGTTGATTATTTGTTGATGAGGTCATGTGTATATTCTCAACTGGGCTGGACTGAAGTGTGTGTTGTGCTGGGTAAAGTCTTTTTACAATCTAAATTATGTGTACAGATTAAATGTATAAATAATAATTAAAATTTAAAAATAAAAAATTAGTAAAAATAGTATTTATTTGTACAACATATTTAACATTTGGCATGCCTTTTCATGGTTTAAAACTATATAAACAAAAATTTTAGACCCAACTTAAGAAAAAAGAGAAATATTACCATCAAATTACAATTTTTCTAAATTTGTGGGAGCTACTTTTGCTGCTTTCTTAAAAAAGAATTATTTAGCTTTCTTTATGATTATTATTATTTGAAAATATTTGCTATAGGGCACATGCGTTTATCAGAGAGACAGAGAGAGAAAGTGGGAAAGTGAGAAAGTAAGCCACCAGGTCCAGGATTTGAAACAAAGTCAGTCATGTGGGAGTCCAGTGCCTTAACCACCACATCAACTGCCAATGCCTAGCCTTGTTGCTTTTAATTTTCACTTTGATTGTGTTTTCCAAAATTCCTCACAAAAACATATTTATGATTCTGCTTTTAGATTTTCCATACAAGAGACCTTGAGCTGTTGTTCATAGACTGTCAGGTTTTGTTGTACCAGCCTGAGTTCCAATCCTAGCACTCTGGGTAGCCTGGGACAATCCATTGGCCTTTCTGGACCTGACTCTGCCCTTTGTAAATGGGGTTACCGAGGAGCATTCATAAGGGTATGGGCCAAGCTGTCTGCCTGGTTAGTGGGTGCAACAAACCTTGAGTCTGGGTGGCTGGGTGCCAGAGCCAAGTGGTGAACAGTGTGGGTCAGTAAAGCCTGTCAGAGCTGGCAGGGCTTTATCCAGGCTCAGAGGAAGGTGCGGAGTGGCACTAGGGTCTGCAAGTGCAGGTTCTGAAAGGTCTGGGCACACACCATCTGGCAGGAGCAGAAGAGCCAGCGTGGCCACTCTAGGAGTGCCCCCCACCCCGGGTGCTGCCAGGGCTTTGCAGCTCTCCCTGGCACAGTGCCTACTGCCTGCCTATGCTCCAGCCAAAGGTCCAGGTGCTCTCTGAGGGGAGGAAGCCCTGCCTGTGGGCAGAACAGGTGGAAGTGGCCAGCTTGCCCCGTGAGTCCTTCCAGTGCCCACTAGGCTACCCCCCTCCTCACCATTTTTAGCTTCAACCAGCCCCTGGCCTGCAAGGCAGCCAACACTTTTCCCCCACCCCCACCCCCCACCCCCTACCTCATGTGGAAGCATTCAGGGATTTTGGCACTGGCTGTCAGCGCATAGCTGTCAAGCAGCATCTGGTCATAGCTCCCTTGGGGGAGGGTCTGGGCTGCTCACAGGCCGACCCAGCACTGCTTTCACACCATCACTGCTGACACCATTGCAGGCCGGGCTCAGAGGTGGGGAGAGGATGCAGGAGCTGCATGCAGAGCAGTCCTCACAGAGATCTAGGAACCAGCCATAGTCTCTTTCCAGTCTCTCCCTGGCCAGGCTGGCAGGGGGCTGACTTGCAGGGCACCCTTCACTAAGGAAGGGGAATGCCGGCAGTGTGGTCGGGCAAAAGGAGAGGCCTGCACCAGGGGCCTGCGAGGCTGCACGAATTCATGGGAGAACTCAGAACATGCTCTTTGGCTGTTCTCTCTTCCTGGGTTCTTGGGAGTTTCTAGTTACCCCAGGGGCAGCAGTTTAAAAACTAGGCCCGTCGGACTGGCAGACAGAATGGTAGTTAAGGCTCTAGACGCCCACACGGCCAACTGTGGTTTAAGTCCCAGACCTGGGAGTTTGCTTTCTCACTTTCCCTCTTTCTCTCTCTGGTCCAATTAAAAAAAATAATAATGAATAACATTAAATAAAATAATTCTTAAAAAGGAATAAAGTCAGACCCTCATCCGTTCTCTCGAGCCAGTCTCCAACATGGGCCCTCCCTGCCTTCCTCCTCCCTTGGCTTTCCCCACCTTGTGTAGTCCAACATTCTTTTTAAAAAGAAGTTTATTTGGGGCCAGCAGGTGGTGTAATGGTTACATCGCTAGACTCTCATGTAGTCGACCATGGTTCGAATCCCAGACCCAGAGGCTTAAAACTCACTCTGGGTGCTTGTGCATGTGTGCCCAAAATCCTCAGAGGAGAACAGAGGAAAAGGGGCTGCAGCATAGCCATTCCTCCCAGGGGGTAATTTCTTGCTTTCTGTCTTTCTCTCTGATGAGCACACATGCCCTATAGCAAAAATCTCTTTAAAAAAAGTTTGTTTATGGGAACTAGCAGTTAGTGTAATGGCTATGTCGCTGGACTCCCACATAGTCGACCGTGGTTCGCGTCCCGGACCCGGTGGCTTAAAACTCAGGCCAGGCGCGTGTGCGTGCGTGCCCAAGATCCCGAGAGGAGAATGGAGGAGAAGGGATTGTGGTGTGACCATCCCCCCTGGGGGGTGATTTTCTCGCTTTCTGTCTCTATGTCTCTCTCTGTCTGTCTGGTGAGTGCATGTGCCCTATAGCGAAAACCTCTCCAAAAAAAAAAAAAGTTTGTTTATTTATCTCTTTAATGAGTGAGAGAGACAGAGGACAGAGAGACAGAGGCAGAGAGACGACTTCCCCAAAAGGGTCCTGAAGTTGCATTCCACCCCAGCCTCAGTTAGCCACAGATCCTGGGCACGCAAGAACCTGGCGTACTCAGGAGGTCTCTGGACTTGAACTTGGAACCCTCCCATGTGGGCCTGCCTCAGAGTATTGCGTTTTACTGCTATGCCACCATCCAGGCCCTGTTCAGATCTTTTGGTATGCATCTGGACCTTAGTATCACCTGCTCCTGCCTGCTACTTTCTTCCTGTGGCTGTTCCAACCTGGTATTTCTTCCTCTGAAAGACCCTTTACTTTACCCCCTTAGCCTCTATTACCTTACTCCCTCTTGCTCCTCTTGTGAGTCCTCCCTGCTTGGGGACTTCTCCCGTCACGTATCTCCTCCCTTATCTTGTATCTACTCAGACGTCATATGTGTGGTCCTTCCACTGGGACAAGGACAGACACCCCAGTCATCCAGGATGACCCTGTCGCTAGCTCTGTTGTCACCTTCCCTGCTCCTTCACTCAGGCAGACCCACCGCCTTTTGACTAAACTCGGACTGGGCATCAGAAACCACCTGGGTACGGTGCTGCAGCCGTTGATTGGCATCAGCGGTGGCACACACAGGGTGGTGTCTGCCTGCCGTTCCGGCCGCAGTGATCAGTGTCTCTCAGGCACATGCTCTGTGACCAGGTCTCAGGCCATGGTGCTCTCTGCTCCCCACCCTCAAGCTCTGCCTGGCTGTGTCTGGCCTTCCAGCCCTTGTTTAGACTGTCTTGTCCCCAGCAGATATGCAGTCCTGGAGGGCTGGGTGTGTGTTCCCTATCTCATTGGTGGCCGACCGCCCCCTGAGGCAGGTGTGGGGCTCCTTGTCTGCGGTCTCTTACTGGATGAGAGAGACAACGTAATTGGATCCCTCGGTCCTCCTTCCCAGGAGGACCTTCCTCATGCCTGTCCTGGAAGCGGGAGTGTGAAGCGTGGGATCAGTGGAGAGGTGCTTCACCAGGCCCTCGTCAATGCTCATTTTGGCTCCCACCATGTACCTTCAGGCATGGGGCTTAACTGCTGACGATATCGTTTGTCTACAAAGGCAGGAGTGTGGTCCAGACAGTGGCGCAGCCTCTGTGAGGCTGAGCACACGGGAGGGCCCCGGGTTCATGCCCAGAGACCCCTGAACACACCAGGCACACACCCATCCATGATCTAGGGCTTGTTGAAGCTGGGGTGATCATGGTGATCACGGGGGGCCTGTCTCTCTGTGTCTCATGAGTGAGAGGGAAAAACTAGGCAGGCACAGCGAGTGCGTGTTCCCATCTCCCTCTTTCTGCTCCATGAAGGGTCATGGGGGCAGGGACCCTGCAGCAGAGTGAGCTGAGCGAGCAAAGCTGGGCAGAGGTCTCCCATGGCCTAGAGGCCCTCCAGTCCCAGGTACTAAGAGTCTCCTGTCTTCCTCCACAGCAGCAGGGGCACCACCAGCATGGAGCTGAAGAGAGGGAAGACCTTCATCAAATCCAGCCTGCAGGTTTCTCACGAGAAACTCCCGGACCTGGCAGTCACTGTGTCCACGAAGGAAGATGCAGGTCCCTGGCCAGGCTCACTGGGCGGGCAGCAGAGGCCTCACAGTGAGAAGGGCCCCCAGGCCAGTCCCAGCGAACAAGGATATGACAGATGTCCCAGCAAAGGGGCACAGCCGGACCCTGCCTTCTGTGGAGCCACCTTCAAACTGGTGCGGAAAAGTAAGACTCATGACAGTGTGTCTGGGGCTGGCCAGGCAGCTGCCACCACAGGACAGCTGGTGGGCAGTGCAAGCTTCCCAGGGCCCCCTGGCAGCCAGCGCATGATCGACTACCGCCACTTTGTGCCCCAGATGCCCTTCGTGCCAGCTGTGGCCAAGAGTATCCCGAGGAAGAGGATTTCCCTGAAACGGCCTAAGAAGTGCTTCCGGAATCTGTTCCACATTCGCAGAAACAAGTCAGAGAACTTGGCCTCACTGTCTGCCAAGGGGAAGACCCTGTCCTCCGCTGGGGGCCTGCTGGATGCTGGGGAGCGGCGAGGCCAAGCCTCTCTTCCTCTGGATGGAGGGCTGGGGCTGGACAGCCTGTGCCAAGACCTGTCTGACAGTGATCTCCTGCCCGACCCGTCCTTTGACCTCTGCAGGGCCCTGTGTGAGGACGTGGCCTCACTCAAGAGCTTCGACTCGCTCACGGGCTGCGGGGAGATCTTCGCAGATGAGAGCTCAGTGCCGACCCTGGAGCTTAATGATGGCCCCGAGAGCCCAGCTCGTGTGGCCCAGGCCCTGGACAGCAAAGGTCCCAGGGGTCCCTTCCAGGGCGGAGTGGAGCAGCTGGCATCGCCTGCCCAGAACGAGGTGTCGGACTTCTCCAAGTTCTGGGACAATGTGAATCGCTCGGTGAGGCAGCAGCAGCGTGCCTTGCTGGGCCCGTGGCTGGTGGGCCCCCAGGGGGCAGACATGGACCAGCCTAGGCTGGATGCCTCTGGGCTGGCCGAGTTGCCTCTGTGCCCCTGCAGGGGCCCTCCCAGTGGCTCCAAAGCCAGCTCCATAGACACAAGCACCCCCAAGAGCGAGCAGCCGGAATCTGTGTCCACTAGTGACGAGGGCTACTATGACTCCTTCTCACCGGGCCTGGAGGAGGACAAGAGGGAGGCCCCAAGCCCAGGCACACCAGCAGCCGCCTTCCCCCGGGACAGCTACAGTGGGGATGCTCTCTACGAACTCTTCTACGATCCCAGTGAGGGCCCTGTCGGCCCGAGCCTGGACGATGACCTGTGTGTGTCTGAGAGCCTGTCGGGGCCAGCTCTGGGGACACCACTGTCCATGTGCAGCTTCCGCGTGGGGGCCGAGGAGAACCTGGCCCCAGCACCAGGTCCCGACCTGCTCAGCCAGGGCTTTCAGCAGAGCTCCTGGAAGGGCAAGGAGTGCCTGCTGAAGCTCTGCGACACAGAGCTTGCCATCACCATGGGCATTGTCAACTGGCTCCGCCGCGGCCCAGAGCTCCGGGCCCCGCCTGCCCCCTGCCCCAGGAGAGCCCACAGCCCCACCTGCCCCCCAGAGAGGCCCCAGGAGACAGGCGGAGAGGTTGGAGGGCAGGGAGGACCGGGCCTCAGATGTAGGCAGGGCCACAGTGTGCTCAGCACCCAGCAGGCAGGAGCTGTGGGCATGGCCGGGCAGCAAAGGGCTGCTTGTCAGAGAGAATGAAGTCCCAGGGGGCCCTTTGCAGGGGACCAGCACTATTTCCAGGGACCTGCCTTTGGAGGAAGTGACACGAGGCTGCCCTGCAGGCCTGTTCTCCTCTGTGGGGTCTGCAGTCACTGTGACAACAGACACTTCTAATAAAAACATGGCCC
The DNA here is from genome assembly GCA_026018925.1 of Tupaia tana. Classification (NCBI taxonomy): domain Eukaryota; kingdom Metazoa; phylum Chordata; class Mammalia; order Scandentia; family Tupaiidae; genus Tupaia; species Tupaia tana. Next base: position 132,548,153 of record JAKSZU010000001.1, on the reverse strand, counting down.
CAAACCCCTCTACCCGGCCCAGCTCCCAGGAGGAGCCTAGGCCACTTGGGAACTGGGGGGTGTTTTCAAGGCCCCTGGAGATCAGGCCATGGGGGGAATACTCTGGGCACAGAGCCCCTGCTGACAGGGTGTGTGGCCCGTGTGGCAGCCTTGCAGATCCACCCAGATGGCCAGCCCTCAGCCACCCGACCTCCAAGTCAGGACACAGGCAGTGGGCTCATCAGGCAGGCCAGGAGCCCTGACCTTCGGCAGCAGAAACAGCCCAGCAGCTCTCCTGAAATGGCTGCCTTGCACAGCCCACCCTCTCTGGCCAGCCCACAGGACCAGAGGTGTTGAGCCCACTCATGGGCCCAGAGCTGGCCCAGAAATGGGGTCTGCTGGGCTGGGTGCCCAGGTAGGGGTCTCTAAGGGGACCAGACCCTACAGCTGGACTCTCAGTCCTCCTCAGCTCCTACTGTCCATTAGGGCACCCAGGGCCAGCCCCAGAAATCCTGGGGCCTCTCTGCAGACAGCCAGCAGTAGGGGAATCCCTCTGCAAGTGCCCCAAGTGCTACTGCAGCCTCCTGACTCTTCAGAGCCTCCTTTGTGACCAGCAGGAAGCGGGGGCCCCAGGCCAGCTGTGGCTGAGCCCCACCTGTAGGGCAGGCTCCTATTTAACTCTCTGTGGCCACAGCAGGACAGCCCAGGACGTAAATCTCCGTCTCCTCCATCGTTGGTCCCTGCTGTGAGGACTGTGTTAATAGAGAGGTGACAGGGCTCGCCCATGCAGGGAGGTGAGGATCTTCATGAGGGGTTGTCATTGATCGACCCAGTGGTAACCCAGGCGGCCAGAGGCCAAGGACAGCTCAGAGCTGCAAACACACAGCTGCTTCTCCTGTAGCTTCAAACTGATGGAAGAAAAGGCACTCAGTGCAAAGAGACCCAGCCCGTGCACCGGACACGTGCAGCGTGTGAGGTCTCAGGCTCACAGGAGGGAAACAAATGAAAGGAGCCCAGGAGTGCTGCTGCACCCCTCCCCCGCCTCCCCCCCTCTCCAGCGTTGTGCCCTGGGACAGTTGGTCATAACACACAGGACGGGAGTTTCTCCTCGGGAATTCAATTTTCAGCAAAAGCCTTGTACCAACCAGCATCCTCCTTACAATGTAACCCCATCCGGGCTGGCTGGACCTGCCAGCCCTAGTCAACAGTGTTGCAGGTTCCTCTGTGGCAAACATCCTGTACAATAATTCCTCCGCTTGCATTCTCTAACTGAAGTCGTGGGTGACAAAATGCTCTTTGGGAAGAAGCTGACTGATCTTCCCAACTCTGCCACCCTGCCTGGAGGCAGCCATGGTCTTTGGCTCTGCCTCTTCTCATAGTTGACCTCCGCCCCTTCAGGAAAATTTGCCTTTGAATGGGCCTGTGCCTCCACCACTAACAGTCACCACACATACAGTGCCCATTCAGAACTGCGAGGGGACATGCGGCTGGCATCCTCAGGAAGGGCAGGTGTCTGTCCTGGCCCGGCATCAGGCCAGCAGGTGCAGGGACAGAAGGCCCGTCCACATTCCCCAGGATTAGATTCTACCTCAGCCAACACACCCGGTGAGCCGTGAATGGAGCATTATGGGCAGCTGTGAAGTGCGTTTCCAGAGAAAAGGGCAGCAGAGGAAAAGGCGAGGTCAGGTTCCCCTTCTCCACTAGAGAAGGGCCATTTCACACTGGGCTTCCTCGGGAGGAGAGGAAGGTGCCGTCTCTGACAGCGGGAAGAGGCAGGGGAGGAGTTCCAGATGGGGCTGCAGTCCCACCAGGTGGCAGGCTCCCAGCCCCTCCTGATCTGGTGTCAGGCTGGAGGAGACCCCGAGGTCCTTTTCACAGCAGCTACTGAGGCTGCTGCTGTTTGTCGGTCACAGGAGCAGAAGTCTCCCGGCCAGACTCGGCAGACCTGGGGTGCAGGAGGCTCTGACCAGGCCTGTGCAGCCACACCCGAGCCTCGTCCCAGGTCCTGTGCACACGATCGTGGCGTGCTCCTGAGCCTGGCTGTGAGCAGGCTGCGTGTGAGTCGGCGTGCCCGATCCCTGCAGTCATTGCCCTCACTGTTCAGACCTAGAGATGGAGGCACGAAGGGAGCTTGCCCAGGGACACCCAGCTGGTGGCGAGGTGGACGGATCTGAACCCTGGCCCAGCTCCAAAAGCCCTGCAACTTCACGCTGGGCTCCCACAGTGAGCTCCGTCATGGAGCCTTCGCTTTGACCTTCCCGGTGTCCTAGCACCCTGGGGATAGCCGGGGTCTTCATCAGCAGACTGGGAGCTGGGGAGGTCGCCTCGCTCAGTCAGCCCGCGGCTTCACTCTTCCTGGCCCACACATGCTGGACGAGACTTGTTCACAGAATGAAATGTCAAAAGGTGGCTGTGGTGTTCTGATTTGTCGGCTGACTTGAGCTGTGTCTGGAGAGCAGCAGAGCTAAGCTTTAATCCCGACTCCAGCCTCCCTGTGGCAGGCGATGAAGCGTTTCCTCATTGTGCTTGTCGTGGTAGTGACTTGTGATGGGGAGACCCCAGCCAGGCCCGAAGGCACCCCAAGAGTGGGAGCCCAGGTGATTTGGGCATAGTCACAAAGGCCGGGCTAGGAGGGGGACTAAGGGGCACCCAGGACCTGGTGGTCTGCAGGGACCCAGCAGCAGGGCAGCAAGAACAAAGATCTAGGGCATGCTTCCTGGGGAGGAACCACTGCCCCCTCAGCCCTGGGCTCCCTGCCTGCGGGCTTTAAACACCGATTCTCCAGACTCTCACTCAGCATTTTGGGCAATAGTTCCCAAGAGTGGCCCTGTGACTTCCTTCTGCCCTTCCCTGAAGGGTGAGCTCTCCCTGAAACCTACCCCTGGGGCTGCCCTCCCTGGAGAGAGGGGCCCTCCTAGGCCAGCCTAGCCCAGCTCTGCATGCTGCAGGGTGATGTGGGGAAGGGAGAGGGGGGCTTCAGGGCCAGCCAGCTCTGGGTCTGGGAGTGGAAGAGCCTGGTTGGGAGCATTGGAAACGCCATTTCTAACCCTCTGAAGAGGTTGCTACAGGGTTTTCTCATGTGAAATAAAATCCTGAGCAGCAGGTGGGTTGTCCCCAGCTCACAGCTAACCTCCAGGGCCACAGAGTAACTTGTCCGGCGTCCCATAGTTGGTAGGGGGTGTCTCCCAGGGGCCACAACCTTCTCCAATATGCTAGGAAGCTACAACATGCTGGTGAGGACTCAGGGTTAGGGAGAGAGAGAGATGGTAAGAGCAGAAGGGAGAGAGAGAGGGACAAGGGGGGAAGAGAAGGTCGGTGGAGAGAGAAGGGGAAGCTGGAGAGAGAGGGAGAGGGTAGGGAGAGGGCGGATGTGCTGCAAAGAAGAGTGAAGGCCCACCTGGGCTGGGAGGAGCCTGGGCACGTGTCAGGGGTGCTTCTTATCTTCCCCAGTTTCCTATTTTACTTTCCTTATTTATTTTATTTTATTCTGGAATGGTAAATAATGCATAGTATTTGGATCTATTCTGTTGCTAACAACAGGAAATACCTGAAACTTGGCGACTTACAAGAACAAAGGTTTGTTCATCTTGGGGTTTTGAAGTCCAAGTTCCAGGAGCTGTATTACAAACATGGCGGAGGGCAGGAACACAGTGTCTGTGTCGGCGTCTCTGTTCTGGGATCCTTCGCTCTCCTATAAACCCACCAGGGAGTCAGTCTTAGGGGCCTGCTCTGATGACCTTAATCCCAATCTCCTCCCAAAGGCCCCACCTTTCAACACCTGTCAGGTTAAGTTTTCACCTCTTAATCCTGTCACAGCCAAACCTCAGTACATGAACTCTGGGGCGATGCCCAAACTATGGACAGAAAACTCAAAAGGCACAGAAGGGGAAACTGAAAATGGAGTCTCCTTCAGTCCTCCTTTACCCATGTGTGGTACGAAATCAATTCACACTTACAACATCCAGCCCAAACACGGTAAAGTGCAGAGCCTCCCCTTTCTCTCCTCCTCCCCCGCCATGGCAGAGCTCATGCCCGTTTACCCTCTTCTCGCGGTATGGTGGACATCCCTCCTGGACTTGGTAGGCACCAGCAGCGCAAACCCTGCTCTTCTGAGCAGCTGTGTGGCAATCGCTTAAAGTCCTCTCTGTTATGGACCTTCAGGGTACTTCCCGCTTTTGTTGTAACACGCAACGTTGACTCACCTTTATTCCCCTAAATGTTCTTTATTAAGGTCCTCTTCAAAACTAAAAAACAGAGCTGACCTTAACAATGAAACAATGTATTTTCGCTGCTCATCAGAGGCACACCTCCCGCCTCTGTGGTCCTGCCTCCCTGCTCAGCTGTCCTGAGGCCCGACAGTGGCAGCCCGGGCTCCAGGTTCACACAAAAACACAGCTTTCCCATCTGTGGGAGGGGAGGGGTGCTCTGTTACTACCGTGTAAACACCTCGGGAGTCATCATTTCCATCCTTACAAGAATAAGTGGAACCACAACCCAGAGATGGCAGGGCAAAATGACCTTCCTGAAACCCAGAGACGGGTGTCCTGAGGCATATGGTACCTGAGACCTCAAGGTGTCAAAAGCTGGTGGGGACCCTGAAGTCGTAGCTGTGACAAGTTGTTGCAGGCTAAGTGGGGGCTGCACAGTGAAAGGGCCCACAGGGTCAGAGGCTTTTCCTGCAGGAACCACTCCATGTTTACGGGGTGAGGGTCACTGATAGAAGCCCCCTGCGTGCACAGGGACCAAAAGACAGCTGGGTTGCCAGACTGGAAGACAGGGGAACAGCCTTCCCCTCCCCACCGAGCCTGCACTAGCACTGCTGCAGGAACAACAGTGGGGTACAGCTGAAAGAGCAAGAAGATGATACAACAAAGAAAAGAAGGGCCAAAAGTAACCCCACTGTAATAGTCTGGAGCCCTCTGCTACCTATAGCGATGACAAATTTTTAAAACAGCTAAGCTCCTAGCCAGACTAACAAGTCCTCACACCAAAAGCCTCTGTACCCCAGTATCTATCACTGTATTCATGTCTTCCAAAGCCTGCTATAGGCAAGAGAAACTGAAATCTCGAGAGGCCAAACAAGTGTCGGCACGAGACTCATAGGACGCTGGTGTTGGAGTGATCAGACGGGGGCTAGAATCAACCTCGCTTTATATGCTAAGGGTGCTAATGGGAAAGGCCGATGGCACGTGGAACAGGTGGGTAATGTAAGCTGGCACAACAAATTCTAAGACAAAATTGAAAGGAAATGCTAGAAATCTAAACATGGTCTCAGAAATAAAAGTTACTTCCATGGGCTTCTCTCAGTAGACTTAAGAGGGGTGAGTAAAGAATCAGTAAGCTTTATTAGAAAATACCTTGAGATGAATGAAAATGAAAACACAGCATATTGAAAATTTATGGGATGCAGAACAGGCAGTGCTAGGAGAGAAGTGAATGGCTTAATTCACACATTTACAAAGGCGGAGCCTCAGTTCCGTAATCACCTCTGCATCTTAAGGGACCAGAAGAAGGGGAAAACTAATCCCAAACCCCTAGAAGGAAGGAAACAATGGAGATTAAGTGGAAATGAATAAAATAGAGAACAGAAAAGAGAGAAAATCAACAGAACCCCAAACTGACAACCCTTTGGTAGATTAAAAGACAAGACTCGAATTACTAAAATTAGAAAGTAGACACAGTAACAACAACTTTACAGAAAGAAAGAGGATTATAAGGGAATGCTATGAACATTTGTATGCCAACAAATTAAATAACCTAGATAGAATGAACAAATTTCTAGGACACACATATACCAAAACTGAATCATGATACAACAGAAATTTTTTATTTTACTTATTATTACTATTATTGTTGTTGTTATTTTTAAATTTCGCTAGAGGGCACACACACTCACTAGAGAGAGAGACAGACAGAGGGAGATGGAGAGTGAGAAAGTCCTCTCCAAGGGACCAGCAGTTAGCATAATTGCTATGTCGCTTGGATCCCATGTAGTAGACCATGGTTTGCGTCCTGGACCCAGTGGCTTTAAACTCACTTTGGGCGTGTGTGTGTGTGTGCATGCCCAAGTTCCTGAGAGGAGAATGGAGGAGAAGGGATCGCGGCGTGGCCATCCCCCCTGGGGGGGTGATTTCTTGCTTTCTGTCTCTCTGTCTCTCTCTGTCTTTCTGGCGAGCGATGCTCCGTATAGCAAAAAACCTCTCCAAAAAAAGAAAAAAAGAAAAAAAAAAAAGAAAGAAAGAAAGTCCTCTCCAATAGGGTGTGGTCATGCCACAATCCCTTCTCCTCCATTTCTCCATCCTGTCAGGATCTTGGCATGCATACACATGTGCCCAGCATGTTTTTCAAGCCATGATTAGAATAATGTAGTTGGTCATTTGGGATCCAGTTCTTCCAACCACCAGGCCATGGGGCCAGCCTAATGATATGATTTTATATGTAGAAAACCCTAAAGACCACACACACACATATGCAAACACACATTCACACCGTTAGAGCTAATTAAGTTAATGCAGCAAAATCGCAAAATATAAAAACCGACAAATAAATATCAATTATATTTTTATACATTTGCAATGAACAACCCAAAATGGAAATTAACAAACAAAACACTTTCATTATGCATATCAGAAAAACATACCATTTTTCCATGATTTTTTAAAATCTGTCATTTGGTTTTTAATTATCTTAAGTCTTATGATGGCATAATTTACAAATCTATTCCGACGGTATATCTCCTTTACTTTAATCCTTCTAATAAACTGGCAAAAAACACCATTGCCAATCACACACATACAGTAGTTCTTCGGTTTCTATGTGGTTTTGAACAGTTGCCTAAGAATCCTGAAATATAACTTAGTCTGACTTAGATAACAGGATTCAAAGGTTTGATTTAACATGCTACTAAATCTTATCACACTGACTTTTAAAAGCATCTGATTTTACAAATAATTTATAAATATGTAAAGTGTTACATATTCTTTATTTGATAGTATACATAAAACCACACTAAAATGTCTTTCAATAAGTAAAAGGCGCGGGAACCAGCAGTTAGCGTAATGGCTATGTCGCTGGACTCCCACGTAGTCGACCCGCGGTTCGCGTCTCGGACCCGGTGGCTTACAACTCACGCCGGGCGCGTGTGCGTGCGTGCCCAAGATCCCCGAGAGGAGAATGGAGGAGAAGGGATTGCGGCGTGACCACCCCCCCCCTGGGGGGTGATTTCTCGCTTTCTGTCTCTCTGTCTCTCTCTGTCTGTCTGGCGAGCGCACGCGCCCTATAGCGAAAAACCTCTCCAAAAAAAAAAAAAAAAAAAAAAAAAAGTAAAAGGCAGTGTTTTGGATACAGGGAATTCTAATTAAGTGATAGAGTTATGACCAAATATATAAAGTAGACATCACTACCTTATCTTCAGTTTTTTGCCTTAACAGGTTAATAAACACAAATTAAAAACACAGGTGAGTCTGCTAACCAGTTACATATAAGCCTAAATAATACCAATCTCCAGTAGGCTTTGAGATGACATTCACCATCTTTGTAGAAAGATGAGCATCACTAATGAATTACCAATTTTATCTTTAGAAAAGGACAAATAGTGATAGCACTTACTGAACTGAAATTACTATCAAAATTAAAAAAAAAAAAAACCCCAACAATATTAATTTAACCACAAGCCAGTCTTACTTAAATCAGGATTGTCCAACAAAAATATCCTGTCAGCCATTCATGATCTGAGTTCTGGTGTAGGAGATCAATTAAAATATGATACACTTAAAAAGGTGAGACATTTCTGTTTTGTCATAAATAAGGCAGTGGCCACCTATTACTTGTTAGTAGCTTTTTAAAGATAAGCTATCAACTCCACTCTTTCTGACTTCTTTTTAATGCCAGCGAGGATCATTTTTGTTCTTGGG